>OY804523.1:6831943-7480303 GCA_963680855.1 Lepeophtheirus nordmannii
TTTAATTATTTTTGACGTTAAATAAAAGAAAAGTTATATTATATCTGAAATAAATAAAAAGGACCAAAAACTATAATTTAAAAATTCTATAATTTAGAGTAGTATAGTGTATTAAAATCATGTGGAGGTTGTATGACATTTATTGAACAAATTTGTAGAATAAATGTTTTTTCATTATGTAATTATATTTTATTGTCAGACAGGAAATGGAATTGAAATATTTACAGAATTTTATTACCTGATTAATGCTCGTATTTGCGTCATTCACAAATATATATATTCTGGAAGTAGTTTGTTCAATAAATACCATATTACACAACTTTGATATAATTCGAAACATTAATATACATTCAACTTTTGATTTTTGTATTTCTGAGAATAAAAGGGATCATGAACACAGCATTAAAACCCAGGAATCAAAATTCTTTTGTTTAATATTATTCTATTACCATGTGTAACATATAGAACTATTGTTATATGACCTTCCCTACAACTTTTGAGGGAAAGTTTGACCCATTCATAAATTGCGAAAAAAGTAAAATTTACATAACTTTTGTATTAAAAAGTTTTAAAATTCTTCTGGTAAAAAAAAAATGAACCGTCTAATTCAAACTATCCTTAAGTAATTAAGCGAGCACCTCTCTCTATTTATATGTAATGAAAACTTTGAAAACATGAAATACACTCCACTCCTTCTTCCCATTAATATTTATGCTTTTTTTTTTGCCAAAAAAATCGATTAAATATATCTACAATATTATGTATGTGTAATCACATTTCTTCATAGTCATTTACTGATATTTCTGCATATCGATTTGTATGTATTTTGAACGAATATCATGTACAAAAAAGATAATTGTATTATTTATAATGAATATTTTTTTTCAAATTTTTCCCTCATTTGAAAAATAGATATTAAGAGAATGAAAGTTTTACATATTATAGAAGCATTATACATAGTAGAACGTCTAATAATAATTGGTAGACAATCCTATAATAGGAAAATGTATTTATTTTTTTTTATCTCTTTTATAAATTTGTCTACAAACTTAATTTGAATTATCTATTTGAAATGCATATCATTGAATTATCATGGATGTCATTGAATGATTAGTCTCCTTTATTACACTGAGAAAAAAATGAATTTTATTCCTGATTACATGTAACATTTGTTCATTTTCTTTCATGCATATCTATAAAAGCAAGTCACTAAACTAAAAAGTTTTTGAAATTGCTTTTGAGAATGAATGAATCATGAAAATTTGATGCTAAAATACTTTGAATAGCAATATACTAAATTTGACACTGTCACTCCGAAGTATTGCTGACCCCTAAAACATTTCAGAAGTTTCAGACTTTTTTGTAATTTTAGTCCATGCAAAATTGTATATAAATAGTTAAAAATGGATCAAAATCGACCATTTTTGATTTTGTATGAAATCAAATTCTACAAATATTGGTAGAAACTACAAAACGAACAGCTGGGTGATTTTTCTAACAATTTTTGTTAATAAATAAATGATGTATCTCTTTATAACCTTTAAAAATTGGAAAAATAATTTTCAGTACTACGTAGTTTTAATGCCTTTTCGACGACACAGAACATTTGCAACACTAGAAGTGTCAATTAATGAGGTTATTTTAATGCTCAATAATTCATGGATCACATATTTTTTAATTGCATTTTTCGATCACATTAGAAATGCAAATCATTTAAAAATGCTCAAATCGAGGATTTTTATATATTTGTGCAAAACTAAAATCAGTGTCTAACAAGGGTTTGTATATAATTATACGTGTTTAGAATTTTTAAACAGTATTACAAGGATGGATTGGTACTAGAGATAAAAAGGGGATCTGGTGAAGAACATGGTATTTTTTATGCCTCATAGCATTTAGAACGCAGCCTTTTAGAAAAAGTAGGTTTATAAGGAGCCCTTATAAAGAAATCAACTTTCATATTGTTACCAATTAGAGGATTTAGGCCAGAATAACCTTATTTTTTTATTCTTCATAATACTATTTAGCCTTTTGATACAAGTTTAAGCTATCTAGAGTCGAAAAATGAGATTTTGGTAGCCAAGGTTTATTGCAAAATCTAAAAGGTTCCAATTCATTTTCATTACTAATTTTAATCATTTTTAAAAACGGTATATTTTAAACACTTTTAGAACATTGAAAACGTAAAAACTCAACTTTTTTACAATTAATCTCTATAAAAAATAACTATTAAAAAATAGTCAAATTAAAATGTCTAATCCAAGTAATTTTTTTATATTTGAACACCTTTCTCTTTTTATCACTATTTTAAATAGTCAATAAAATATAGGTAGAAAAATTCTAGTATTTAAGTAGAGCCATTCCTCAACGAATGTAGAAGAAGTAAATACAACTATAAGAAAATTGCTATCATAGTCTTTTATTTTCATTTCCTCCACCAAAAGTAGAACACCTTTTCCTGAATTTAATTTGTGATCAAATGAAAATGCAGACCCTGGAAGAAGACCTACCATTCTCAACGTAAATATAATCTTTCTTGAATAGTCTATTCAAAATTTAATTAATTTCAAATCAATTTTGAAATTTGATAAAACCATCCACATAAAAGTCTTTTTTTATTACTATTCTATGAGTAAATATAATCTTTAACTCAATGAATAAGATATTATATTTCAAAACTTAATTTATATTAAAAGAATTAATGAATATAAAAAAGAATATTTCTTCAAATTCAATTTGCAGTAATCATTATAATGACATATTAATATTTAATTATAGTTTAATTTTTTTGTATTTTGAGAAGAGAAAGAAGGACTGGATCAGTCGTACAAATGATCCATTCAGATCAAAATAACATAGCTTTCATCTTGTTTAAAGGACCCTTGAAACACATAAAATGTTTACGTCATGATGATTCATACTTTTATTGCCTGATAATTATATTTATTATACATCTCTAAATGTTTGTAAATGGTTGCTTTTATTTGTTGTTGTTTTTGCAAATCATTGACATTTATATATAATGGATTACTTTAAATAGAACAAATTATATTTTGTCTCAAAAATAAATACTTAGTTACTTAAAACTAAGTTACTCTTAGTTATTAAACCAAATATGTGAGTATGCCAACATAATAACAAATGTGAATTATTTGCTATGAAAATCTATCAATATGTTAAAATAACCGACTTAATTAGTTCTGCTTTTTAAATTATATTTCATTAGTTAGGTGTGATCAGCATTTTTTTACGATTTTATTATTGAAAAATAAATTCAAAATTACTATTGTTTAGTCACATATGGGAGTTATTTAAAACATGAATGTATACAGATTGTACGAAAAATAAAAAAATAATACTAATGTTGTTAAATTATGTTAGAGTATGTGATGTGCATTTTCAAATTTACAAACTTAGAAGTTAGGAATGACTAAAATTTAGCAGATAGCCTTTGTCGAAGAAAAGTTCAACTTCTTAGACATACAACTGTATATGAGAAAATCTCATCAAATAGCTTAAGGGTTTAAGAAACTGCCTTGTTAAGAATGTTTTGTGGATATAACAGTGTATAATGGCCCATAAAAAAACGTTGGTTATAAAGCACAAATTGTTGGAAATTGAAAAAAAAGCTCATTTTTTTTCTAGTTCAACATGCGTTTATATTAACATATCAGATCTTTGAAAAAGTAATAATTGTATTTATGAATTTGATGCTAACTGATTTATAAATATTCAAAAAAATTAATCTAATGGCAAAGGGATAACCTAATTAACTCTCAAAATCCTAGCATATTGGAAAACTTGTGTATTTAATTTATCCTAATTTATCTTTATCATTCTATAACTAACTTTTCCCAGCATTTTTTTATTTATTCGAAAGATTATTTTGATTATTAACTGTTTGACTGTTTGTGATAGAAGTTTCGTGGATTTTAAAATCAAGTAGAAGAAGAAGGGGTTTGAAAAAGGAAAAGGATATAGTACTCATAAAATGGAGTGACCACAATGCTTTTTAACTAATAAATAATTCATTGTATAATTCACAAATTCTTCAAGCATTTAACAAATTTTACTTCACTTTTCCGAAGGAAAATTAAAGCATCAAAATTTGATTTATTTAACAAAACGCACAAATATTCAATTCAAGGCTCATGATTGCCAGCTATAAAAATCTGAAAAAAACAAAAACATTTTAATCGAAAAATGGAATGATATGTAAAGCTACAAAATGTTCAAATTCTTCATAAATACTTTGATCTAAAATATCTAATATGGAGAAATCCTTTTCAAAATTATGATAGTAATGCATTATGCATTTGGGTGACGAACAACGCTCAAAAAATTTCTTTAATTAGGATTTGAAGGGGAAGTAAAAATGAGTTAAGTAACTATTTTTCCTTTTAGTATTTTTTTTACTTAGTACTAATGTAAGCAATCACATAGCTTAATGGATCGAACGAATCAATAATTAACAACTAATCAAACTCATGTACTGACAAATCAAATTCATATTTCAAGTTATATAATTTGATCTCATATTATTAGAGTTAATATATAATATATAGTCAAAATTATAACTATACAATTGCACATTATTGATTGCCAAAACCAAACGAACAAAACCGCAAAAATTTGGTTCTTGATTTAGAAAGCACCTAATAGGAATCACAGCAATCATTTTCATTGAAGCATAGAAAAAAAAACGAGTTAGTCAATTAATATTGATTTTAAATTAATTTTTGTTACCCTCTACAGCTGACACCATTGGCACATTAATAATAACATTAATTTGGTCAGTTAAGAAAGTTTTCATAAACAAACACTTATTCATCAAAAGTTTGTGTAGTTCTATGTTACTTTATTTATTTTACATGCTAAAGTAGATCCACTAACGACCGAAAAAAAGTATAACACAATTATATATATTTCTTATTAAATGTTTAATTATTAATTTGAGTAGAGTGTGTAATATTTAAGATGCGAATATAATTTGTAACTCTACGTGAGGTACAAACAAAACTTTATTTTTTTTCTTTTTAAATATAATAAAACTTGTTTTTATATGCATAAACATAATCCTCTTAAATACATACATATAAATATATAAACATATTATAGCATTATAACTTAAGTTATAAATAAAATGAAAATAAAAGGACTTATTTAAATATATGTAAATATATGTACATAATATATATATATATATATATATGTTACATAATATAAAATATCCTTTGCATGGCCAATTAAACTGTTCAAAAGTCTACTTTTTAAAGACATATATATATGTATATATATAAAACATATTTATTCTACAAACCCTTTTGCAGAAACGTACATTTATTATTATTTTTGCCAAAAATTTTAAAATCTATTTATGAATGGCTTAAGTTTTTGCTCATAATTTCAATCTATTCATAGGATGTGCTATGATATTTTTTTGCAACTGTCGTAGAGGCATAATTTTAGGGACTCTCAAATTTTGTGATATACATAAAGTATCTTTCACAGAAAGAACAATATTTAATTGTTAATATAAAGGAACTATCAAAATAAGAGAATTTGGTATAGATGTGAGTGACATACATGCTTCTACAAGTTATATTTTGAAGCAATTTATCTTAATGAACAATTAATCAATCTTCTTATAAAACATTTCTTTTTTTTGAAAGGAAAAAATGCCTGATTTTACGTATCAATATACAAGAGAGTATTCTAAGTTGCTCGTTCGACAACCCAAGTCGAAGAATTCAGTATTTAACTCAAAAATTAGATTTCAAGCTATATGTGAAGTCAAATATAGTTTTCAAAAAATCCATGTATGAACTATCATACATTTATATGATATCCTACTGTTTATTCCATCACTTATAGATGTAAAATAGGGAAATCCTTACTTATAAATGAGATTTGTTTTCCCTACAAATCGATTCTCTAGCACAATTATGAAAAAATTGATTCCCAAAGAGATTCTAATATATTATGGCAAGATGCCATAATTGGAAGAAATGAGTCTTAAACGACCCCATCAAATAATAATTGGATAAAATTAGGCGGAAAAATATAAACAGTTATATCTCCCTTTCTTTCAATTCCTATTGTGAATTATGTATTATTTAATTTATGGTACAAACTGCATCATCTATTTAATATGTCAAAAGTCGTTAGTTTTGGTAGTCAAAAAAGAAAGCAATTTGCTTTAAGTAAATGATAAGCCCTTGACTCAGTTTTTTTTAAAAAAAGAGCTATGATCTTAATTACCATATATAATAATTAATATATGATATTCATTTTTTATTAAAAGACTAGATTGTGTGACCAATTAAAAAGAATGCATGGATATGAATGAAGAATTGTACCCATTCTACTTATTTCTAGAGAAAAATATATTCTTGGGGATTTACTTACTTTTTTTGTGTGGGTTATTTTATTATTAGTCCTTTTTTATAAAACAATTTTGTTATGTAAGGTACACATATAATATATTATTAACATTAACGAAGAATATATCTCTACACAAGACTAAAATGTTTATTTTATAATTTGAAGGGCTTTCTGTTTCAAATAGACTGGTTTTTTTTTCTTCTTCTTGCAATTAATTAATAGAATGAATTAATCTAATATGTACACACAAATATAGATATAGTTATTTATTACATTTCCCCATTCTACCCACATATCTCCAACACTTAATTAATTAAAACTTTGTAACTACATACATAAATAAACAAAACTTACATAAAATCATAGAGAGGAGTCCAAAGATGGCAAGAGCAATAAGGCTTGCAATCACAATTCCAAGTTTCCATAAAATAGGTATGTCTGCAAAAAAAAATATAAAGAATTTTATTGTTAATATATGATATTCAGAAGCACTTGGTTGCATAGTAAAATATTATTACAATATTTATAAAATTTCCTTCTTTTTATAATAAATAAGAAGGAAACTGCTGATGGATAATTCAGTAGTTGGGATTTCAGAGTTTTATAAAAGGGGTCGATGGTACCATACAAGAAGAAATTACTCATCTAATGACTCAAGTCAAAACTCTTTGAATAAATTTATATAATAAAAATATAATTTAGATTTGATGGCTTATATATACTAGTAATTAGGTAGTCAATTATATTTTTTATATACATATATACCATATGTATATTTTTATTTATTCAAAGTAATTTATCAATGATGTTTTAGATTATTACCTATCATTATGTTTTAATTGCATGTATGACCCAGGAGTGGTCGATCATTGCTTTAAGAGAAGTTCAACGAACACAATATTAATTGAAAGCAGAAATAGTAAAAATTAAAACAAAAATAAAAAATAGAATGAATAGAGACTTGTACCTACATATTTATTCAGTTTTTAAGGGCACAATCAATATTTATTTCCAATTATTTTCTTCTGTTGTCTTCGAAGAAGCTGACTACCTACTTTTCTACAAAGTATCTTTGTATTCCTTTTTAATCTAGCCTTAGATTCTTATGGCTAGGTTTAAGAATTACTTAGTAGCCATCTAAGCATATCTAAATTTGAATTACTAATCATTCAATGACTTATAAATAGCACAAAACTATGTAGGATTTTAAGAGTAGATGGGAGACTAAGAATGTAACGTAAATACCCTCAGTTGGTATGTATCCAGACTCAGTTGAAAAATGGAACAAGGTGTAAGCGTCAGTACACTTATTAGACACTAGGGGATCCTTTAAAACATATTTCTTGAAAAGTAGTGAAAATTAGAGTGATCATTCTCTTCATCTGAATCTTGATACAATGATGAGGCCAGAAGGATCTTCTTCTTTCGGATCGAGTCTAAGTCCAGAAGCAACCTTGGTTTCGATAGCTCTACTTAAACGCGAGCACTGCTTTTTATAGTTAACATCCTTGGGATGAATATCTGTCTCTTTAAAGTAATCTAGACAGGACCAACCATCATTATCTTGATGGTAAAGCTTTGCTCCCTCATCTAACAAATACTCAATTATGTCCCCATAGCCATTAAGCGCAGCAGAAATTAGGGGGGAAGTTCCTCTATCGCTCACTTTGTTCACATCAGCCCCAGCCATTACTAACATCTTGATTCATTCAAGTTGTCCCTGATTACATGCCTCATGCAGTGGAGTAAAATTAGCATTGTCTTCGATATCTACATAGGTGGACTGGTCAATCAAAAGAGCAATCTCATTTTAATTCCTAGGAATCTTGACTTTTCTATGGAGCTCCGTTTCCCCCTTTTTATCCTTTTTAAGTGACACTTTTCGTTTAGCTCTTTTGTTATTGCACTCCATTTTGCAGATTAGATCATCAATGTCATCTTCCTCATCATTCTTTTCCTCTACGACTTCAGTGATATCCTCCTCAGATGTTAAGCAATTATCATTCATTAGATCTTCAAATTCCTTTTTTATCCTCGTTATACCTGAATCCTTTTTTTTCTTCGTTCATTAAACTGTATCAACTCATTCAAAGGGTGAAGTTCTTTCAATACATTTCCTAAATTTTTAGCCACAGATTGTTCTTCAATAAAGAGCGACTTGACAGCCTCGTAGGACTTCCCTTCAAGCTCTGTAGTAATTGTAAGGGCCATAAGTGTTTTAAAAACCTCTTTAGGAACATCTTTTGAGAGATGCAACTCTTTGTGAAAAATCTGAGGATAGGTCAAATATTTTCCAATCCTTATAAGTCATGACCAAGAAGGTACAGAGTCCAGAGAGTTTAACTCTATCATCCTCTGATTCAGGGTCTAAACGATTTACAGCATTATCATAATACCCTAATGCTACAGGATAAGCATCAACACGAACACAAATATCCCCCAGAACTTCCAGTTTCTTAACTTCATCAACGTCTTCATTTTGATCTAATATTGTAAGGATTTTACTCACACATTTGAGAAAGTCGCGAAAATCTCGGCTGGCAGATTTATACGCTGCAATTGATACCTTTTGTGCCTTGTTAAATGATCTCGGGTCCACTAAAATTATATCCTTATCAGGAAGAATAAATTCCTTACGGGAGTTGAATCCATTGACCTTCATTGCCTCCTCAATATATAATAAGGCGCTCTCAAGTTTACCAGACTTATGTTTTAGTGCAGACCGTATTTCATAGAGACTTATGAGTCGATCTGGGATCGACAAATTAGATCTCAGATCCCAGACTTCAAGGCCTTGTGCATAGGCCTTGAAGTCAAAATTTGTTGACTCTTTGTACAAAAAAGATACTCTTACTTCTGACACTCAAAAATACATAACAAAGAATAATAGAAAGATTTGATATAAGGACTTGATATAAAAAAAGATAATCTCTAATAATTTACATTATTGATAATGTATATAAAAAATGATGGTATCCTTTTTTTTTGTGAGAGCTGGGTATAGCATTATTTCTGAGTCCTGTTTTGATAATACATATATAACATAGTACTGTAAATATTAGATAGGCGGTTTTTTAAAAATAATGGTTTTTTATGGGGAAATCTGGACATTTCAATGGAGACACAAATTGAAGAATGACTAGCAGTTTCTCTGATTTGTTATTTGGTTATAATTTCATCACATATATTCCTTAATGAGAGCCCCACTAGAGCCAGCATTGGTATTTATGCCCTGTATACTTACTTAGGCGTGCATATATAACTATCTTATTTATATATACATCTTAAGCTATAAAAACAATGATTTTCCACCTCTTTGAGTACTTTCAAAATCGATGGTCGTACAAATGGATAATATGTATATATATATATTCAATTTAGTGAGTTTTATTGTATTTACATATTTAAAGAAGAACAATGAATGAATGAATGTTCTTACTTACTCAAGCGCTAACGAAATAAAACGGAAGCAAAGGGGTTTATATTTATATATTTTTTTTAAATATCCATATTCTGTGACTAGTACATACATACATACATAAATATAATGTCAATTTTGTAAAATTGACGTCCATTTTTAGAAATATGTACATAGAAGGGGAAAATAACATAATGTAAAATGTGAATGGTTGTTCCATCATGTATGAATATTATTTGTAAAAGTATACAACAGTGCCTAATTTCATAAGAAATATATGGAAGATACCAAATCTATCTAGAGTCTTTCTATATTGTGCATATGTGTGTCTTGATTATCATATTATTTGTATGTACAAGGTTCCAATAGTTACTGAATTAAGGGTAATCAAAATTTTGACAAGTATTTATGTGTGTTTACCGCCATAATAAAAAAAAAAAAATATATATGAGCTTTTACTTAGTACGACGATCAGGGCTAACGCATTAACATCTGAGAATTTATAATGAAAACAAACTACTAATATCCCAAATTTTACGGATTTTTGATTTAAAAAAAAACCTCAACAATAAAAATGCATGGCTCTTGAGAGACAGACATAGCCAAGGTTCAACATCTAAGTAATTAATATATTTACTGTGTGTAGTAGACCATGGGTGTTAAATGTGTATTTAAGTTGCTTTTTTTTTACATAAAATATTTTCATTATTTGTAATTTTTAATAATCATATGAGTCAATTACATGGTCTGTACTTATCTATGTAAAAAGGGAAGACCAAAGACGTTTGTAATATCCACCATTTTTTCACAAACATAAAAAAATGGCCCCAAAATTACATTTGTAATATAATAAAGAATATTATAAACAAATATTTTTTTTTTAGATGAGTCATATTTAAATACATAATGACGTTGTAAGTCTTTCTTTATTTTTTTTTTCTTCTTCTCACTTTTATCATTTAAATTAATGATTGTTTATGTACAATCAGTTGTTTTAATTTATATACTAATTCGTTTGGGAGAAATTTGGGATATTGTAACTTTTGGTATCAAGGGTTTAATTGAAAAAAGTATTATAATTGTTATCATATTCTATATTTTTTTTGGATTATTTTGTATTTTCCCTGCCTTAAAATACAGTATGAAGGTATTCTAGCCAGGACAGGGCTCTCTCTGTGCAAGTGCATGTACAGTCAATTGATATTAATTTCAACGGTCTATAATGCTGATCAGTGCCCTATTAAATATAATAAACAATTTTATTTTATCTTAATGTGCTATAGTATGTAAATTGAAAGTTGATTCAACACAATAAAATATGTATTTACTTATTGTTCAAAATAAATTATTTAGTCTATACATTTTTTTTTCTTTAAATTTCTCACATTAACTTGATATTCAAAAACGATTACCAATGTACTATCCTTGCTGAGGAGAGTTTCAACATTTGATGAGTCGGATTCAAAGGCAAAAACATAGTGTTGAGTAAAATTTAGAAATAGATTCAATCCATAACAGTAAGCATGTTGTGCTCAATTTTGACGTATCTAAGTCATACCATCTCCCAGATGTTGAGACAAAAGCAAAAAAGTGCCGCAATGGGCCCCTTGTGTCCTCCATGTATACTCATAAATATATTTATAATATACTTATTTTTCCAACTTGATGGGAAAATCATTAGGAATGTAAATAATATGCAAATGGGGTGTGTAAAATAAAAAAGAAAGAGAAAATCAATCTGGTAACCCTGACAATTTGATGAATGTTGAGAGGGAAGCAGCTTGAGCTGTCATGACGTTTTACTGATCCTCAAGCTGCTATTCTCCTTTATATACATAAACAAATGAAGATATCAATAATAAATAATAACATTTTGTTTACCATAGATGAATTATATACATTTAATTAATAACTAATTATACGAGGACTTAACCTGGCTACGTATACTCATCAATAAAGTCCTTCTTTTTTTATATTAACGAGTCAGTTCAGGACTATATTTAGAAATGTAAAAAATATGTACATATATCATAGATGAGAGGCAGAAAATTAACTGAAATTAATGTCCGGAAATTAAATATTTTAACTAATAAATAATTATACGAGGACTTGAGCCCTTTTTGTTTACATTTTATTTGCTTTATTAACCTTAATGCATGTATTCCTTCATGCGACATCTTTACTATCAGGTAGTTGCTCTCTCCTCAGTAATAAAGGAAAAATGATAACAGCTTTGGAAAACAAAAAGTACTGTTCGGAGAGCCAACTCCACAAAATCTCGCACGTGGCATTTTGCATATTGTTTACATTCCTAAAAATCATCTAATAAGATCTTTGAGCATGAGTTTCTTCTACATATTAAATATCGAGTGATTTATAGTACCTGGACATCAAATGACAACTTATGTATAAATATATATTATATATATAGTCATATTCGATGATACTTTGAACCGATAATTGTTTATATTTGCACTAAGATAGAATTCAAAATGGTCAACTCTACATAGTTCATATGTACAAAAGTACTTCTTAGGTAGAGTGTATAATTCATTTACTAGCGCTACTAAAATTTAACCATATAGCTATTACTTTTATAATATTCTAATTAGTAAATTACCTTTTTTAAATATTTTAATCATATTATTACTATAAGGTTTTAGTTCTTCAAATTATATATTTAAAGTATTATGGTTGTTTTTTTAAAAATATTATCGATCACTAATAGAAATGATATTGGTTGTAGTAATTGTTGTATACACATTTGAGGTTCAAATTGATGTAGCATTTTAATAAAAAAGATTTGTATAATATCTATATTTTATATTATAGATATATGTAAAGCAGTACTTCTAAAAAATTTGACCTTAATGCCACTCTTTCTCTCCTTTCAGAAAGTAATTGTACATCTCCAGCTTTCTCTCTTAATATTACATGCAAAGGGCATTTGAATTTTTTATGAAAATTATATCCCCTTTTCCCCATTCGAGTTACTCCACACTTTCCTTATGGGTACGTCTACTGACAGAGAAAGAAAGAAAGAATAGAAGAGTCAAAAAGTAAATGGCAGTTCGTGATAACTAGGCAACTCTGGATTTAAAATTGTATGCCTGTCTCATAAACTCAGATAGAGAAAAAGGTAAAATATCATTGTAAAGGACAGAACAGGTTTAATGGATATACGGGAGTGTTTAAAACTCTTAGTTCTAACAACTAACATTTTATTCATTTTTTGATGAATCCTCCTGTTCCCGGATCTTTTTTGACAGAATTTGTTGGATTATTCAAAATATGTAAAGAACAACCAAAAAAATTACAAAAAGTATTGACAACTATTTCTTAATTTCTCCATGACTTGCTATTGTAATAGTATTGAATAATATAAAACAATGGTTCGAATCGAAAAAGAAAAAATGTATAGACTGATAAACATATTGGAAGAAGCAGAAAAAAACAAATAATATCCACAACATAGTAAAAACACACGACAAACAAGTCAAATCTCTTTGTTTGTATATATTTTTTGGGGGAAGGATCAAAGACAAAAGATGCTTAAAATATGTAAAGAAAGAAATAGTTTCAGATTACTTTCAGCGTTTTCTCTGAAGTAGAGTCATATTTCAACTATTCTTCATTCCTTATGACTGTTTCTAATTCCATCGTTTGCTCCTTATTTTCCATTCAATATATGCTCTCACCTATATAGGCTGTTAGTTTTAATGCACTTTAAAAAATGCCGTGAAGAGACACATTATCTTGGCATGACAAAAAGGTGCAATTTTTTTATTGGAATTTAAAAAATATATGTAGGCATTTTTTCTTTTTTTTCTTTACAACATATTAATATAATTCTTCCTACACAAAAAAAAAACAAAAAAAAAACTAACAATAGTAATCTTTAAAACCCAATAAAATTATCTAACGCACGCAGGTGTATATCAAATTCCTTTTTAAACCTTTTTTCAATGCATAATATATTAATATTAAGCGTACATATTTGATCAAGTATTAATTATTATGAATTATTCATAAATAATAATAATATTTTAAACTTATTTTCTGATTAGAAATTTGAGTATATTTATATCGATGTCCTTTTATAAGTCCTTTTCCCCTTTCTCTAAAAATAGAGTGTCTTTGGTCTTCTTAACGTCATGTTCTTTAATATTTATTACATACATTTTTTATTTTTTACACTCTAGAACTATCATATTTTTTTCCTTTCCTCAGTACAACTTTCGAAGCTGTCATTTGGAGAACATATAAATATTTGTGTACTTATTTTGTAGTGTAATGGAGGTTATTAGATTAGATTGTTAACTTTAGAGAACTATTTTTGTATGACTATATTTGTCATACTTTGATATCATTTTCAATACAAAAGTAATAAATATAAGTAGATTCAGCCATAACTATTATTTTTTTATGCAATGATTTGTATTAACTTATAGTTTTATCATCAAGATCAAGATAAAAATCTATAACTAGATAAACTTGTTATAACCAAATAATTAGCTGTAGATTTTAAAAATTGTTGAATCGTAAACTCTAGATGCTCTGTGTATTAACAAATTATTGGAGTCTCCCATGATCTGAGTTATTAATCCATTAAAATATTTCATTATTAGATATAAATTAAGAAATGAGTTCATGGTCATTCTATAGAAAATTTATATGTTTAGGGATATTTTTTGAGATTTATCTGATTTTGTATTTTTATATTTCTGTGTTTTTTTCTTTTTATGAAACTAAATAACAAAATGTTAAAATACACATTTTTTTTCCATTTTCCTTATGTTTATTCTTCAAATATTATGTAGGTATATGTATACATAGTTTGTATAATGGTGCTTTTTATGCTTGAATGCAGTGAGGAAGCTTCTTAAATACATACAAACATTGTACACATGCATACATAGATATCTGTGTAATAAATTATGAATGTAAAATGCAAAAAACAAATTACATATTATGTATGTAGATGTACTTTACTCATACGAAGGTAAATATCTAAGTTAAAGTACATATGCAACACTTACATATGTATGTATGTATGTTCTAAAGCTTTCAAGTAATCAATTGCTAGTAACCGCATACATTATCTATTCATAAATAAATAATTAATCTTTCTCGCACATATAACAGACGTGTACACAGTTAGATAGGTGTGTTAGAGTCATTTTTAAAGAGGAATAAATGACTCTTTTTTTTTCATTTTCTTACCCGTGGAACATTTAGGATGAATATGGCTTAAAAAAATCCCGCTCATACAAACACACTTCATGTTAACTTTCTCTTCATCAAGTGACAAACAAGCAGCGGAGGTGTCGGTACAATTACAGGGATTATCCAATACACTTGGAATGATTTGGGCCTGCCCCACACCAATGTGCTTCCATGTGCGAAAATCCTTCCAATTTCGTTTGCTTTTAGAGAGATATCCACCTGTGGAGCTGGAGGAACCCGAGTCTAGTACCATAATGATCTCCTTCATATTCACAAAGGACCATCCTCCCCGGCCATTTTGATTATTATCATTACCTCCCATACCACCTGAAATAAAGGATCGATAAGGTATGTAAATTTATATATATATATATATATATATATATATGTAATGGGTCAATATAGAGTATAGTCCTCCCAAGTCATTTTGAGTCACATAACTCAATGACTAGGGAGTGACACTTGTTTTATGCAACCTCGTGCACCCATCTCTCAAATGCTTTATTTATGACTGAGTATAGGGCTTAAAAAAATATTATTAGTTTAGAAAGCTATTGCTACACAAAAAAACAAAAAAAACAAGAAAATGCGAAATTCTAATAGTCTTATATTACTTCTTAAGCATGAATGATCCAATATTTCATTGATTTATCATATATTTCGATCAATTATGGGCTTTATAAAAGATACACAGGAATGTTCACATTTGACTAGAGTCTGTATGTGATTTATGATACTCTATTAAGTTTCATAATAATCTTTTGAATAGAGTTGATCATATTATTATTTTTTTAAATTGTAACCAAGGAAGTTTTTTCAATATTTAAGTGGAATTTTCAACGTCTTTTGTAGCTATAATCAAAATCCTTGTTTGATTGAAATTAAAAATAATAAATAGTTAAAGAGTGTAAGTGTAGTTTAAATTATTTATTCAAAAAAATAATCTAAACTTGCGTTTGTGCTAACGAAATTCACACATATTCCAAACATTACAAAACATAAATAAAAAAGCAACTTCTTCGAACTAATTAAAACATATCGCGTTGAATGAGTAGAAACTACTTGTTTATGTGACTTGCCTACTACAAATATATAACAACCACTGAGCTTTAAATAATTCATCTCATTTCATCAATGAATCGTAGCTTAATCTCTATGTATGAAGAAGTTAGGGAGAAAAAAAATGAATGAAATGACCTTTTTTAAGCTTGTGTTCATGAATGAAAATAAATAAATAATATGTAATTACATAAATAGTTTATTAAAAGAAGGAACATATTGTTGCAACATACATATATATTTATTAAGAAATTCGAAAGCTCTTAATAACATAAGTAAAAAAAAAAAACACTCACCAAAATGGTAAGGACAAATGAAAAAAAAAAAAAGGTTTGTATATATAGCTTTGCAATATGTATATAAATGAACTGGGGAATAAATTAGTGAAAAATTGATATTTTTAACAAATATTAGAAAGTGATTCTACTTTATGTGAAAACTAAATTTGTGCCAAAAAACAACAAAAAATGCTAATTTTAGTATTGATTTTTACAACTATTTAAGCAAATAATGTACCTACACAAAAGCTACAGATATTATATATATTAAGAAGAATTTTATGAATATAGAGCAAAAATTCACCCAAATGAATGAAATAGGAAATGAATTGCAATGAAAGAATAACTCAATGGTTATGAAAAAGCTTTTATATATAGTTTTTAGAACTTAGTTGTCAAAATTTTAGGTAACGAATGTAAACCAATTTTTCTATAGAAGTAAAAATATTAGTCGACTTTCTACACTTTTTATTTTTTTCAACAGGTTTTTGAAATTGTAACTCCACAAATTATAACTCTCCTTACCAATAAATCCGCCCCCTCCTCCGCCTCCACGGCAACCTGCACCACCTCCTCCAAATCCTCCAAATTGTTCATCTGAGGAACAAGGAAGGCCACCAAACCATCCATTTTTAAAGGAAAATCCATGCGGTGTTTTTTTCAAGTTCCCTTTTTTATACGCTTCCACAGCCTCATAATAATCAATGTAGGGGGAGAAAGTTTCGTTCCATCCTGCTCCAGAGCCTGCGGTAGATTAAAAAAAAAGTATCTCATTCAATTGTTAGTCACTGCACAAATAATTGTTAAAATGTACAAGGTAGAAGGACATTGGTGATATGGATTTTTGTAGAAAGAAGAGATCCGATTAATCAATCCCAATGGGTGATTATTTAAGACATGTATCAATTGTAAAATAATTGATTGTTTGAAATAATTTTACATCACATCACTCAAAAGACCTCCTCAAAAATTCCATATCTCATTCTAAGTGTTTAATACACTTCATTCAATTTATATATATATCTTCCATAGTAACTATAATAAGGAATCGATTAAAATATCAGTATCAAATTATATTGCAGTTCGTTTGTGCATGTTTCACTTTATCAATATAGAACATCATCCCTTTAACCCTTTTATTAAATATGAAGGAAGAATATAGTTTTGTGCATTTTGTTAATTACAAGCCATTTCTGCGTATATTGTATTTAATATAATACTACCCACAAATATGCATGTGTACCTATGAACATATTTACTTTTTAAATGTACTCATCAAGTCCCAACGATTTTCGACTAAATCAAATGTACTTAAAAAACACTAAATACGTTTATTCAATAGTAATACTGTAAAACTATATATTGAAAGCAGTGTGTAGACAAAAGAATTCCAGATTATAATTGCATTTTGTATCTATTTTATATGTTCAAGGTTTGAGTATTTCAACTTATTTCCTTCTACACTATACATTAATTCCAAATATGATGAGTTTATTTATCATATGGAATTATTTTATAACGCTAAGGTCACATCTTTTGAGTTTAAAAGTCTTTTGACAAAGTGAGGTCATGTTGACTTGTGTAGTATAATTAAAAGTATAATTTATAATGGAAACTGTATTAATTAAACATCGTTAATTCAATGCTTAATTTGATAATGAAAGAGCTGATGAATCAAAATAAAAGTAGAAATTAACTAAATTAAAAAGGAAAAAACTTACAGTTTAATAAATGATAGCTTACCTGCATCTGTTTTAACTGTAGGAACTAATGTTTGTAGATCATGATGCTCAGCCCATGGGTCTAATAGGCCTTGAGCATCTGAGTCGATTGAAGATCTTAAATCTGAAGACCCTCCACCACCAGCAGCAATGATGATGGGTATAGCACCAACGTTTTCCACAATCTATGGTAAAGGAACATTAACATACATTTTAATTGCAATTTTCATCGTACGACAACGCAAGGCTGATGACCAAGGGAATAGTATATGTAATTTAAGATATGGGAAATTTTGAAGAAATGAAAGAAAATGTTTCATATAAAATAATGTAGTATTTGTATAATTTTTTTCATTTTTTTGAAAAACAAACTGCAAATTTTTCTATTCATTTTCATAACCCTTGCAAGTTTGTACAGGTTTACACATAAAATTATAAATTATTTAAAAGTGAAAATTATAAATCCTTGTCAAAATGGGTTTCGGAAAAATTTTAATTTCAAGGATTTTGAAATAAATACATGCATATATTTTAAGAGCCTAGTAATTAAGCATTTGGAAACGATATTAGAGTTCATTGATTTGAATGTTTTAATATGCTAATAATCGAGATCTGAGGGAGTCATTTTATATTGGGAAAATACTTTTAAACAAATTTTTTATACCCTGGTTATTAGATAATACGTTAAATATCAAAAAATAAATCGTTTTAACAGGCTCCAAGTTTCAAATATCTGATTTAAATTACATGCATCTATGATCACGTCATTTAGGAATCACATGATGAGGATATTTCCCTCCGATCCCAAATTTTAGTATTACAAATTAAGGAAGAGTGTTTTAGTCGTAAAATGGTCAATAATATGGTCAGCTTTTTGTTGTAGTGTCACATAGATATATCTGCAAAGACATAGTACGCACTTTAAAAATGATGGTGGCCCCTCCGCCTCCACCTCCTCCGATTCCCCCGTAGCTATCATTATGTATATTATCAAAGGGATCTTTCTTCTTCTTTTCTGAATTAGGATTTGAATGATTATGAAAAATGACGTCATCCTCTGTCCGAGCACGGATTTGCTCTCGGATTTGTTCCAAACTACTGGCCTCCAAGTTATTATTATCATAGGATGATGATGTTCGTCTTCTTCGTTTATTGTTATTCCATTGACCACCATCACAGCGACCCTCCTCACTTAGCAACTAATAAAGGAAATTACATTTTTCAAATTACAATAAAAAAGTTATTTAGAGTGCAGTAAATAAAATGCTTAACGTCTTTTTGTATGTAGAACTCAATTTATTATTGAGCTCTTTGTGCTACTACCTAAATAGTTTGATGATTAAATTCATTTTCAAAATTACATGCATAACTATTATTCTTTATATTATATTTTTTCGATAACTTTATTTCAAAACTTTTATTTAATATATAGGGTAGTCGTAATTTATAAAGGGAGGGCAGGCAGGGTAGAAATTGCAAAAACAACAATGTCAACAAAATGTTGACTATTAATTATTATAAAAAAAAAGTTTAACTCTAGTTATCAACTGGTGTGGAAGTAAAGTTTTGGAAGACAAATGAAATTTGTCGAAAAACTATAATTGACTCGTTAATCTCTAAATAAGCCCAATAAATGACAGAGATACTTTCGTTGTATAACATTTTTGCACATCTGAGTCAAATAGGCTCTTCGGTATTTAGCCAAAAATAAAAAATGTGCAAACTATCCACAGTCTTCCCTAGCTATGTATATATTCCATGTGATCAATTAATTAATTAAATTCAAAAGAATTTTACCTTTTATTGATAATTATATGCATGGGTCTTATGATTTTTCTTGTACATATACCCATGTGGGTATTAGAGGGAAAGAATTATCTACCTATGCATAATAAAAATGACATCAAAATACGAAAAGGGAAAGCAACATTTTGCAAACTTTTTAGAGTTGATATTTACAGCCCACCCGTATAAATTATATTATAATAATATTTGTTAATGGTTTTTTTTTTAATACAATATATTTTGTGTAAGATACAGCCCTTACATATATAGGATATTTATTCAGTAGAAAACTGTTTTTCCTTATAATAAGCCTTACCCCAGTTGATTCACAGAATGCCTGCCCCATTTGCCCTACAAGAATGAATAATGTTTCATTGGCTTCTAACCAAAGTATGGCTCTTATTTCATCCGATGAACTTTGAATCTTATTCAACCGCCCAATGGCTCCTGACGCTCCTTTTGCAATGATTCTGAAAAGTAAGTTGAGTCAATTATGTTATAATACTATGTACATAAAAACCCCCCAAAAAACATACGTATATATGCCTGACTTTGGTGGACTCCATCTCTGAATCCCTGTTGTAAATCCTATTTGACTTTCCCCACTAACTTTAACCTCTGTACTAGATGATTTATAAAATTTATCACAGTCGTGTTTCTCTGGACCAAATGCACCTTGTTTCATACCACATGTTGTGAATACATATCCCGCTGGAAAGTAATGATAGATTTATAGCTACGTCATAATATTCCTCATTGTAAGCTGCTTCATGCGTATGCAACAAATAGAAACATTAAAATACATAAAATATATAGTTATAGGTAACTTTTATAATGTCACATATTGAAATAGGAGAAGAAGAAATATATATACATATATTTTTTTAAACGGAATTTTATTTTGTATCCCCAAGTGCATTCCAATATATACATATATACAATTTTTTATGTATTTGCATCATAGCATACTTGAGGATTTTTAAATACATAATAATTGAATTGCAATATTCATTAGATGCTCCTAAAATATACATTTGGTAAAGTGCTTCTTTAATGACACTAATGCATCAACAAAAAAGAAAGAAAATTAAAGCCATTAAATTGCCAAAACCTACAAAACTACATACACAATAGGTGCATAGATATTTATGTAGAAGAAAAAAAAGAAAGTATTTTCTAATTTAAATATCAAGTCAAAATTAATTTTTCCTAAAAATTATTTATTTAATTAATATTTACAATAATCATCATAGTTTCATCAAATCCAATTAAAGTCAATTACAAAGTTTCACATGGATACACCATATTTCTTCTTTGATGTGATTATTAAAAAAGAAGGATATACATTAGGTAGAGCTGACGTCATTACTAATGGAATTTTTCATCTAACTAAAATTAATTTACATGCATGCATATAATATTCATGTTTTAAGAATAAGAAGATTATTTATAATGAAGGTCGAAAAACTAGGAGTCATTTGAACATACATAGATACATACCTAGGCAGTAATACTCTTAACAAATATAGGCTTATCCATGATAGATATTATGTTCATTCTATCTAGTTTTGATTACACTGATTATACAGTAGTAGTAATCACATGGATTATATCCATTATACTATCTAGCACTTCAACATAAAACTGATCTGGAAAGTAACATTTTAACCCTTAGACTACCAGTGAACCCATTTAAAAAATTTTTGTCTTGAGGTCAGTTGTATGTTTATAGTACCAAAATTACATAATTTCTTATTCTTAACACACGAAGGGTTCATCAATTTTTATTATACTAGAACAGACATAGGTTGTTGATATTTGTAACGAAAATATCTAAACTATATATATGTTGTATATATATGTATATGAAAGTTGAATGGGGTAATATCATCTCAGACTGCATCTCTTACTCCTTTCCCTAATTTGTTACTGTTATTAAATCAACTTTTTTTAAAGTTATTTTTATCTTCTGACTTTTAGCTACCATATTTCTATATTTAGCTCTAGTATTTAATCATAGAGCAATCTTGCACCTCCCTCTCTAAAATATAGTAATATAATTTGTACCACAGATTAAGACAAAATGAAGCTTAATGTGGAAAACCCTTGATTTATTTATTATCCTTATGAAATACTTTTTATATATAAGATATTTGAATTAAATTGATTGGTTCTAACCAAAATATGCAGGTAAAACTAACTATATTTGTATAATTTTTACTGCAAATTTACAGAAAAAACATTAAATAACTATACTTTAAGGAAAGGCCAAGGACCAATCCGAACTTACTTATGTATTAAACCAAGTTATTACATTTTAATATTCCAAAAATATGGTCTAAATAACCATCTTAACCCTTCTAATTAACAATTTGAATAATAATTTTTGTGTTTTTAGAAAATATTTGGATGTATTTTAATTCAAAACTATACAAGAGACAATTACAAATGTACTTTGATATGTAGTTACGTAATTACGTTTAAAGGATTCTTAGTTTAGGGGGATTTATCAGTCACTCTTTAGAAAAAATAACTTAATTGAAGACATAATTTACTTGAAGATGAATAAGAAAGTAGTTGTAATTATATAATGGATAATCAATTATTTATTTATATAAAAAGACTCAGTAAATTAAATTATTTTCCCCCACTACTTTCACCAATGACGTCATTAATTATACATATATTATACATTAAGGTGTGTTTAAACATCTAACTCTGTACATGGACATATCAACACTGTAATAAACTTTAGAACAATTTATCTTTAAGATACTAAGATCTTTAAACCTCAATCCTTTTTTAGGGAAAAAGGTTCTATTACCTCGCTATCAGCAAATTCACTTTTAGAACGAATATTATATAGACAAATAAACTTAAACTTACGTAGTTTCTTGGGAACTGGACAATTTTTTCGACCTGAAAAATGTTAAGAAAAGAAATTGGATTATACTTTAATTGTAAAGCTATGTACATGATTTTGTAAATATTGACTTGACTAAAGGAATTGCAATAAATCGAAATTATTCCAAATAAATACATTTTAGAAAAAATAAAATTAATTCATTTTTTATTTGCATATAAAAAGACTGAAGCAGTAGGACATTAAATATTATATAAATAATTTTTAATGTCATAATATCTTACTATTCTTTTATTGGACAATTACTTAAATTTATATGAGTAAACGGTTGTAATTCTATTGGATAGAAATTAGCTATAAATATCTTACATAGAAAACTTTTTTTTTACTATTACTCAGAGAAATGATGCCAACTATCAAAACAATAGAAAATAGCCACACAATGATAATGAATAAATCAATTGAAACCTTTCTGTAAAATCAATTAACTACAATTAATCATCATGTCGAATGCAGTATCAATTGTGTTTAAAAGAAAAATCAATATAATTAATTTGATTCCCTGGCCAACAAATGGTTGTAACATTTTAAATGTATATCCTACTACAAAGAAATATTTAATCAATTGCTCTAAAAAAAAGTGCGCGAGAATGGATTGAATAATTGAATATATTTTTAAAATATGTATTGAAGTGTTATAAGTAATGAAAAAACAAAACCACAAAAATCAAAGACTATTGTTCAATTGAAACTTCTTTGAAATATTTTCGGATGCAATGAGCATTTGAAAAACAAATAAAAACTGTTGAATCATGATAAGGATCAAAATGTTCCATTTTTAAAATTCATATTCATATTTTAAAAGTCAACATAGTTTCATCTAATGATGTGTTTCTCGAAACCAATAATTAAAAACTTTGATCTCGTCTTGGTCTAAGCTCCCTAAATGCTTTGACCTTGGCTCGCTATTATCAAAATCAATATCAAACCAATTCGATATATATATATATATATATATACATATATTTTAAATCAAGACCATTATATTTTTTTTTTTGGTCTAAACGTATTCTCGATCCCTCAAAGGCTTGATCTTGACCATAACAACATTTTAAATATACATGTAGGTATATATTTATATGTACTTTATACTTATTACAGTCTAGTAAATTTATAACCTCGTTTAAATTCTCAACAGCAAAACAAATGAAACACAAATAAAGCATGCTTCCTTCTCAAATTCTGTATAAATATGAGGAGTAAATATGTTTTCCCCCTAATATATATATATCTTCAATATAGTGAGCTATCAAATATGTACCAAGGAAGTAATCGGCGTACAAATATGTATGTAAATAATAAACGCAAATGAATGTTGAATAAATATTAACTATAAGTAATAGGACTACATTCAGAGTATACATCCGCTCTAGATATTTGTACCATTATGTCATACCATTATTAACGTCACTTTCAGACTGATAACCATACAGTTTTTCCTTGTTCCTTCCAATATGTACAATATGTAATATATGTACAATTACATACTAAAGCCATAAAACAAAGTAACAGGATAGCGAACAAAAAAGTCAACTCCCAAACAAACAAGTGAATTTATAAAAAAATTGAACTGCATGGTCGTCGTTTTGTCACCTTGTTTCATAACTTTGATCCATAGCAATGCACTTGTTACCCACTGACTGCAGTAAAAATAAGGTTAGGAATGTAAAAAGTATGCAAAATGCCGCGTGCGAGATTTTGTGGAGTTGGCACTGATAACAGCTCTTTTTGTTTTCCATAGCTGTTATCATTTTTCCTTTATCACTACTGAGGCGAGAACATCTACCTGATAGTAAAGATCTCGCATGAAGGAATGCATGATGCATTAATGTTAATAAAGCAAATAAAATGTAAACAAAAAGGGCTCAAGTCCTCGTATAGTTATTAGTAAAAAATATATAATTTCCCGACATTAATTTCAGTTATTTGTATTTATCTAAAGTCTTGAATTTTTGATACGTCACACTCCAGAAAGGGATGGGAAGGAAACCCATGAAAAATGACATATATTTTATGTTAAAACATTTATAATTAATTCACTCGATAATTATACAATCCTCATTAATGTTGTAAATGCTATATTTAATATATCTGGTGAAAAACAACTTTTTAGCTTGTATTAATAAAAACCAATTTAAATTTTCTAACCAATCTCCAAAAACCACGAAATATATATCTAAATATATATATTCAATAAATAATTTGTTTACTAATATATAGTTTTTTTACCATATTATTAGTTAAATTGAGGTAGATTGAATCACCGTTGTACTATTTATAGTTTTACATTTCTAAGAAATAAAATTGAGTTTTCTATTCATAAGTATTAAGCTTTCTTTTTGTAATTGACATTGGATGTAGATTAAATAAATAAAAAAAAATATGTAGATGGAATATGCATGATATTTTTAAATGTAGCAAAGTATACCATGAATCGTTTCAAATCATGTGTAGAATTGAGTAGATTACACTTCATTCTAACAAATATGTGCAGAGTAGAGTCTCAATACTTAAACTTTATTCGTTCTAGTAGAAATATTTTTGAGTGCTTGGAACTTTGACAATTGGTTGCGTGTAAAATAAGTTTATTTCAGGTACTCAAGAACAAAAAAAAAGATCACAATTGAGAAGGAGTAATGAGATTATATTATATGTCGGAGTTTTCGTCCATAATAAAGTCAGATAACTCGTTTCTCATTCTGCTCTCCATGATCCCATAACTCTGGCTTGCATGCAGTGTGTCAATCAATATATTTTGAAGAGATTGCCAGAGAAAAATAACTGTTTTTACGACTATAACTGGTTGACTAGAGGATAGAAAACCACGTATTGGTGGAGTGTTCTACACAGGGGCACCAGAACCAAAGTGTCAAGAGCTCCTTCACTTTTCGAAAAAAAAACAACAATAAAATTACACAATAACATAAAATTGAACTTCTCACGTATGAATTTGTTCATCCAGGGCAACCCTTATTCCTCTATTGAATTTTTACTAGAGTTCCAAGTTAAATTTTTGGGATCTGACTATATAAAAATATCGCTTTTAAGAAGTTTAATTCTTGAGACTCGTTTTACTAAAAAAAAGTATTTATGGAATTGAGTTTTTTTGATTGTATTAAGACATATATTTTATTTTTCTTAAGCAAACAAAGTACAAAAAGTTATAAATTCGTCTGTTGGGAATATTTACAACAACCCATATACAAATAAATATATCTATGAATGTATCTTTATATTCTTACATTAAAAATATCCCTTTAATTAATTAGCAATCAAAAGGTTAGAAATAATAAAGGTTGCTACTCAACTCTTATTATAAACCTTTAACATGTATACTTATGTCTTTTTCCTTACCATAGTATTTGCAAAATTCCAAGTCAGTCATGTTATATCGCCATCCCTCTAATTTGGACTTCTCAACTTCATAGCCAAAGCAATGAGGACTCAGAGAGAAATCATCAATGGCCAACTCCATTTCCGCTCCACCAATGCTCCCCATTCCAGAGAGTACAATTTGATACCTGTGTAAGTAAGTAGGAATAATACAAATTAAATGATTATTTTTACATTTGATATATTGAAGATGGTAGAGGGATTGAAACCTTAGTTTCTCTATTTAATTACGTCAAACCGGTTGTAATATTTAATTCTACTGTTTATTTCATTGGTTGTACAATGAACATATTAATAATACATTTTTTTTAAATTTACAAAAGTATAAATGCAGAGCAATTATTATTATTTCTCAGATACAAAGTGTATTGCTTGTGTATGAATAAACATAACTTAATATATCATATTAGGTAAAGACGATGTGCATAATATAAATCATAATTTATAAAGAATATGGATCGTAGACCAAATAAATTACAATATGAGAGACATATCAAAAAATTTTTTACATGTTATGACTGTAAACTAATGCACAATAGATACACAATCTACCTACATATTACTAATCAACTAGAGGAGATCAAAATTTTATGTTAATTATAGTTGTTATTCAAATGAAATGCTGTTTCTGAATGCCATCATTTATAAAGTTCTTCAAAAATTCATTTTTAGCCAAATCAAGATTTTATACATACACACAGTAACAATATTTCTTTAACATGTAATTTTTTTTCAGCTGTTGGTTCAGTGTTCTGAATTGGAATTATATCATTAAAGCAGTGAACATATCTGTACTACTATATAAAAAAAGAGTCCAAAAGGTTGACATAATAACGTTTTTCATCAACTATCCGTTAATTTTGCTCCTTTTTTCATTATCTCATTGAAAAGTTCAATGAAAATGAATATACTGTGTTGTATACTCACATGTTGTGTACAAGTTGATGTTTTGATCAAGTTACAGTTTATATAAACAGTTTGTACAAGTTGCTATTTGTACGTCTCAGAACGTCTTATTTCATCATATGTACACGAGTCATTTTAATTACTAACTATTAATTGAAACTATTGTTTTATTGTCTCAATTAATTGATGTTAAGTATTTACTTTATACTAGGAAAAAAAATCGAACTGTGAGAGCTTGAAATTTAGTATATGGGTCACATAATACTCATCAATTAATATTTTCAATAAAAAATAAAATTAAAAATTATGTACCACATACATATAATAAAACCCTCGATGAAAGATCTTTCTTGATGGATTATCCTTCATTGTAACGTTAAATAGAAACTTAAGCCCACGTTTTTGATATCATGTGCGCCTTTTAAGATCATACATGAACATCAAGTTTGCAAAATAAACGCTATATTTACTAAGAAATTGGGAATGAGTTCGCTGAAGACAAAATAAAATAAAATGGATTGGCACTATCACTGAATTCAAGAGTGAGATCTTAAAAGACACACAAAGTAATGATAACGTAGGGTACTAGACCTACGTTTCCAAGTTAGTAATTAGGCTTATTCATTTATAAAAACGGAGAAGACATTCTTCATGCAATGGTAAAAAAAACTCTTTTTAACAAAATTAATTATGTCTATCGTATAACAAAGTAATTAATCTTATATTTCAATGTTTATTATATATAAAAAACTCTCTGAAATTAGAAGATACGATAGCCATACTTGGGTTAATTATCTAATTAACAAAGTTTTATATATAATATGTAAAATCAATATTATTAAACGAAAATAGAACTCGTATTTAGATCCAATGTTTTTGTCAATCACGACGAGAAATGGTTTATTCAATTATAAATGTATGTCTTTATTAAATATAATCACGAGAGTAAATAAAACAATATAGTCAAGGGTAACTTGAACATATTTCTCTTTTATTTAAAAGTAAAATATTTTTCTGTAAATTATTCCATTTATTATACATAGGCATCAATTTGAAATAGTTTGTCTCTTATTAAAATATAGGTTTTCAATACTCCTTTTTCATATGAATAAATTATCTGATTATGATGCTCAACATACGATTTTCATGACATAAATTAAGGTATACTCTACCTTAATTGTGGTGACGTTGGTAATTTGGCTTCCCAACGTATCCAACCCATATTTTTATCAGCTTGACTAGGTGTAGCAACTTTGAACGCTTGTTGCTTCCTATATCCATTATCCTTTGACTTATCGTCAATCCACTGTATAAAGATGTCAATAGGTCCTGGCATCATTCCCTTAATCTGACGATGATAACTGAATCGGATCTATATAGAGAAAGTAAATAAATTGTAAAAATATATAAGTCAAACCCAGTTGATTTAATCAAAAAAAAAAAAAAATAATGACACTTTTGTGTCTTTGTTTTTATAAAATGGAATGATTTTTTTATATGAGCATATCATTTATACATTTGAAACATTTACGCAATGATACTCCAAGCCATTTGAGTTAATTGTTTAATGGTTATACTGAATTGTTCAAGATTGTCAAGTTAGAATTATTTTAATTTATTATTTTAGTTGGTTTTTTGGTTGTTTTAATTAAACAAGAAAATATAATTAAATTTTGGAAGATTACTGATTATTTTCAAACAACTTATCCTTGGTCGATTAAATCTGTTTGTCAATGTATCCTTTATGTCTTAATATGTGAAATAAATGAACTTCCATGTTCACAAATAACATCCCTGTATATTTTTATAATCTTTCGCATAATGAAAAATTTATTTGTCATAGTTCTTTTATCTTAATTTATTCATGTATTTTTAAAGGGGATATACTTGGGATTGAATATAAGTCTTTGAAGAAGGCTTACAACCAATGAATTTACAAATAAATTTATGATGATTAAAATTGTTTTACTCCAAATTTTGAAATGGCAAAATATAACAGATAAGTCAATTTTTAATTATGTTGTTAGAAACAAAAGCCAGATGCTCTTAAACAGCATAAATCTTATTTTTAAATGGAATTTTGTGTTTTTTATATGATTATTCTAACATGAGCTATCTCAAAAATACTATACTTGACTAAAAAAAAAGAAAATGTTTTCTTTAAATTTATGTTTAGCAAAAAACTATGTCGTCTCATATTAAAGAAAAACACGACAAAAAGTAATAAAGATTTTCTCTATTTTTTAATATTTTTGTCATAGCTTAAAATCGTGATTATGGTCAAACGCTTTTTCGAAGCACGTAATTGAATAATCAACATATACATACATATATATGTATAGATACATATATACAAGGCAATGTATTACACTCTGGAAAAAAAAAAGGAAGGATAACAGTAATACAAATGACATATATATTCATAAATTCCATTTTATAAACATGTTATATCTTACACATAGAAAGATTAAAATAATGAATCAAATAATTCATCACAAAGTAGCAATATTTAAATCAGCAGTATCTCTCTATGGTCGAACATTATTAAAATATATATCAGATAAAAACTCTGTTTTGGAATTCTCAGATATAGTACGGACTTATGTCTGTTTTTGATCAAGTGCAGTTAAAAAAACCTGATCAAATAAGTTCTTAAAGATCGTCAGTTCTAATTACTAAAGAGTAGATTAGTTATTTAACTTTTTTTTGGTGCATAGTGCATAGTTATAATTTACTTCTACTAGCATCTAGGAATCTACTTCTTGGAGAAGTTCAGTTTATCAGACTAATTACTTAGTAATTTTATGAATGCTATTTAACTCCACAGAGCCTTCATCCCATTTCTTCATGACTAATTCAAAATTAACCAAATATAATAAGATGCAAAAATACTTATTTAGTCATGGATACAGAAGACTTCTAACTCAGCAATAAGATGGATTTTATATACTACTTATAGGGTCTCGATATGACAAAAAAAACCCGTTTAATAGCAACATATGGACCGATGGAGTCAAACTATTCAGATTTAATACCTTTAATAAAAAAAAAATTTCTTGGGTGTAAATGTAAAGAACGACTGACCTATTCATGACGTTACCGTGAACAAAGTTTTAATATCTTTTGGAACTAAACTCTTAGACCTGACTGCATTTCTTTATTAAAACTGATTAAGCCCTTAATGATTTTTCTTAAAAAAAAAGAGCATCAATTGGAGTATGAAATTAAAAGGCTTTTTGTGTGTTATGTATGACTTGCTTTTAAATGCATTTTTTGTATTAGAAATATATGTATATATATATATATATTTTTTTTTTTACATATTATTTCATTCTTCATCATCATATCATTAAAAAAATTATCATGTGTAGAAATATATTTATTTTGGCAGAACCAGCCCTTTTTTTAGATATAACAAAAAATAAACGCAAGGAAAGTTTTTTTTTTTTTTTCTTAAAAAAGGAATGCAAACTTTCTTAACAGATAAGAATAAATATAGAAACATGTGTACGTATATATAAATACATATAACCTCTCTTATAAATAATACATTGAATTCTGTATCTAACTTTACAATGTTTTGCTTTTTTTGTAAAAAAAAAAAACATTTTTCTTGGTTGCATGAATAAATAATAGAGCTTAGATTTCTTCATCATATATTCTATTCAAAAAGAAAATACTAAAGAATAATAAGGTTATGCACATTGAGTTATTGGTCTTCAAGTTAGGTTTTTGAATTCTTTTGACAACAAATATATGTTACTTTAATTAGGTAGAATTTCTCCATAGACAAATAATAACTATGCATTATTGGATGAACATATATATATGTATAAAGAACAGTCCAGACGTGAATGACGAATCCTTCTTAATGATATGATCCTCCTTGTATCTCGCAACCTTTCTTTCTACAAAAACATTATCAAAAATATTTCATAGTCAATTTCACATTCTTTCCAATTTTGTAGACTGTTCTTCATAGTGTGCAGATTTGCTCATAGCTTAAGAAAAACAAAATCTATGTAGTTTGAGTTTAATTAATCAACTTTCTAAGTATTAATATAAGAGGCAAGATTAGTAGAGAAATCAACAGTTGACCAAATAATAGTGTGTCTAATTCTTTCTATATATGAATCATGAAATATAAAATCCTAATTTCTATCATCAACTGCAATCTAAAATCACCCGCTTTTTTTATTTTTATTATACAGTTCTTTGTTTACACACGGATACCAATTGTTATCATAATCATATATCTCCCCCATACTCAATATAACGTCAGTATTGATGTAGGTCTAAAAAAGGAGTGAGCTTCATTTACGCTAGCCATACCCTGAGTCTTTTTATAAAGGAACTTTTATGACTTTATCAATAGTCACAGAATTAGTATCATTGACTCATACTTGGTCTAATTCCCGTACGTATGCTCATATCATTAAGTGATTTTTTACAAAACTATATACATATATATATATGTTAACAAAAAAAAAATTAAAATAATATTTTTTAAAAGGACTTTAATATTGAAGTTCAATAGCAGCACTAAATAATAGGTGCATATTGAAAAAAATAATAAATTAAATTAAATTTTAATCACATTGAGATAATGTATAACAATTTATTCACTTACTCATATATTTGAATTAAACAGAAGTGATAAGACAAATAGTTTTAAAACTCAGTTGGTTTTTTTATGTATTTAATTATTTTTTTTTAAACTGGGAATTTAAATTATTTTTTCGATCGTTGTGTTAAAAAGAGATTATTAGTTTATCTCTTAGATCAAATTGTCTTTAACTAAAAATACAAAGTATTCCAACCTCTATAATAAATACAAATAATATTTAATATATTAATGAAATAATATATTTTGTTATATGTCAATGACGTCGTCCAAAGTGAAGGGTGATATGAATACATCTAAAAACTAATAGTACTAATGATAACATTTGATATTGTTTTTGAAGTGGATGGTCACAATGATGATTAAATGAGGTTTATAATATTTTTTCTTCATCAAAATATATAGTAATTTTACGTACATTCATTCTTCAAACTATGAATCATAAATTTGAACTCAATTATTCATTGAAATAAGGCGCAAAATGGAAAATGAATTTGATTTGTTGATGCTTTTACTTTCATGTCTTGGTAAATTGCTGCTTAGCAAACAAACTCAGTATAAATCAAAAGTTGTGGAGCTTATATTTTACTTTAGTTAAGGTATTTAGCATAATTATGTCTAGAAATAAAAAAGACCCACCTTTGACCATTTCAATTATTACATTATAGGTGGATAAGGTATTATTTTGATACTAATTTATAATAAAGTCGAATTTAATTTGTTTCTATGTCACAGACAAAGGATCACATTTTCTTATAAATATTCATTGTAATAATTCACCTTTGTTAGGTTTCATTAAATAAAAACTACTAAAGAACTAATTATATTCATTATGCATAGATAATCATTACTAGTAAAGAATATTTATTCATACCACTTATACGCATGGACAGAGCTTTGCTTTCTATCTCTTTTATAAATTATAAGTATATAAGAGTTAGATAAACTATTATTATTAAACTTTTTTTTATTTACTCACTCCACACATAATTAATAATAATAAATTTCGATTGACTTCCTTTGATTATACTTTCAAGAGTCTTTCAAATATAAACATCAAAAAAATACTACTATAATATTTAAAAGATAAAAAGTGCATATACAACCAGGATTTAAAGGTTTAAAAACCCTTGATCCTATACAACAGGTTAGAAAGCTATTTTATGAAGCTTTTTTAATTAATATCATTCAATGATGATATGAATTTTAATATACAAATATATATATTTGGACTTAGAACAAATGATTTTTTTTTGTTTTAATTTTTATATTTTCTATGGAAAATATTTAAATGTATTTTTTATATCTATGATAAAAAAAACCCATTAATGTTACTTTAAAAATATTAACTCAAATTTTCAACTTAAATTATTTACACTCACAACAAAAGGATGAAAAAATATGTTTTTGCTAAATAAAAATTATCTTTACAAATGTACTTCAAAAATTATAGTGTACCCTCAAATTTTTGTATGGATTTAAAATGGAAAATTTAATCATATATATATATATTGTTAAATAATTAATTCATGTTTATTTTATATGTTAAAATGGGTCTGCGTTTTTCCAGAGTAGTTTGAACCTTTCTCACTTTTATATTTGCTCGTCATGCAAAATTGTTTAACTTTTGTTCAATAAGTAATTATCAAGTTAATGATTTCAATTGTAATATTACTCACCTATAAACGATCAATCAATAAAAATTAAAAAAAAACACACACTGAATATAAATTTACTTAGTTTGACAATGAGTATTGATTTGATCAGTCTGGGTTACGTTATGGTTCGGTTTTCACCTTATTTCTTGGCTCCTTTAATAATAGACACCACCTTTACATGGTTGCAAAAATGCAAATCAAAATGTTACTTCGTATCTCGAAATATCCAGTATTCATGAATTATCTAGACTGTTTGATAAATTGCTGTATATCAATATGGGTAAATAATATTTGAGCCCTGGAAAATGGGACATTTTAATAAGTGTACCGAGCCTTGTAAAGACATGGTAAAGAGGGGTAGCATGGGGTAACACTTCTTTAAAAGAGAATAAACTGCTGTAAATAAAAAGGCTTTCAGTAAAATTATCTAGGCGTCTGCAAATTGTCCAAACATGTGTGTTTAAATAGAATTATATTTCTAAAAAAAAAATACTGATAATTGGATTAAAAAAACATTTGATACATCTATTGAGAGAAATACAAATAGCTCATAGGTTTCTAAATATAAAGAAACCAAGAGAAAGCACATTCAAAAAGAAATATTAAAATTTCAAAAAATTTGATTTTTAAATTTTTAAAAACTAAATATTTCCACTAAAGTAACAAACACTCTAAAAATGCAAAGTAAAAAAAAAAACTTTCTTTCATGTTCCTATCCCTTTTATCAAACTTCTTATACATACATAGGTATATTGTTTATTTAAAAATAATAATGTGGCATTAAATAATAATATATTTTCAAAGAAAGCTTTTTAAAATCTTTATTGATACTATATGTATATATTTACAAAGTGAAGCCAAAGAAGTTGAATTGGCTCTTTAGGGGGAAAATTTATTTTAGCATATTTAATTATTTTTTGAAAGCTTAAACTTATTATCTAAAACTATTCAAAAAAAAAAAAAAAATGACTTACCCGACAACTTTGATAGAGTTTCCCTGGATTCGAATTATAGTTGGGAGGAGGAGGAAAGGGTGGACTCATGAGAGTTACTGACTTTGGCAGTCCAGTATTTGCTTCACGCTTGTAATGGTAGTATAAGTATTTTCCTATGAAAATAAACACATAATTATATGATTTGTTATCAATTATTACTTATATATACAAACTATTTATATCAGGGGAAACATTGACTCTACTGTCAGTTGCAGAAAAGTAGCAGTTTTATTCGAAAGTATTGCTATCTCATTTTTTTTTTTTGGCAGAACATTTCAACTCAATCTTATGTATGTACACACAAAAAGGTTCAAACTCAGGTAGTATAAATACACTTTTTCTCTTTTTTAACTCATGGATATAAAAATATATTCATATGTTGGTGATGAACATTTTTGGGTTTTGAGAGATTCCGTAATGAATGATACTTAAAGAGCAATTATAGCAATGGGGTTTGTGATAAATTGTTATTAAATTAAAAAAAAGAAGAGCAGATTTACAATAAAGTTTTATGTAAACCAAGACCACCAATACTTTAAAATATCTAGACACATACCCATTGAAATTGAAAGAAATAAACTCAAGTAATTCATGATGATAATTACATCTACATACCATTATTGTAAAAAAGTGCATTTATAACAATTTAAATAACTTCTTTTGTTGAGCCTTGAGCTACAGTTTACAAAAAAAAAATGATAGAAGTGGCAATACTTTGCAGGTTGTAAAAATCTAATTTTAAAAGAGCCAGTGTTTCACCAATTAGAAACCTCACTGCACAACTTACTTTCACATAAATTATTTGCTTTCACATGATCTGATCATATAATTTTTAAATCAATTCAAATTAATTTAAAAAGAATACTAAGCAACAAAGATCTTTGTTAATTATTAAAAAAGGTTTCATCATAAAACTCATTTTAGTAATTTTTTAAAAAAAGATCAAATTCAAAATATTTGTTAGATAAAATATTTTTTGAATTACCATGTGGATCCCCAGAGAGATCTCCTTTAATTCCACCTTCTAAATGAGTCTGACCAGATTTCAATATCCAACGCGGGGATTTTGGCTTGGAACTTTGCATCGGAGTACTTTCGTAGGGATCAATCCAGCCACAAAAGTTTTCAAAGTTACATCTTGCTGCTGGAGGCATTTTGACTGTAAGAAAAACATCACATTTTATTGGATTACATTTAAAAAAAATTCATTAGCACATAAATTCCAATACCTATTAGATATAACTTAGTAAATTAAGACTCAGTATGTAGAATAATGTAGTTAATAGAATTAAATGTCTCAGATTTTTATTATACATAAAAAAAGGCCTGGATATTAAGGAACTTTTTTAATTTATTTCTTCAAAAAAATCAATTGATTTTTGGCCTCCTCCAATATGCAGTTACGAGTAGAGTTGTATATGAAAGTATTGTTGAAAACCATTTCACTCCTCCTAGACTTGCTCTACATATACCTCACTGGTGAAAGTATAAGTAAGACACTCCAGCCTGTATATAAGTTGTCTACAATCAATTAGAGATCGTTACTTTACCTAACCTAATGCATTTATAAATTGAATTTCAACTCAATCCTTGAATCTTTTCACTTAATATATTTTTATTGCATCTCCTCGCTATTCTAAACCTAAGAAGTTTCGTCACAATGAGAGACTAGAGTCAAACTCAACAGGATCTTCTTTCCAAGCTGATATTATATTAGAGTTTTTTTCCCTTGGTTGCAATTTTGCTAGACAAATGGTAGACAAAGGTTTTTTTTAAGCGTTCATTTCCCTAATAACGATTGAGGGATTATTATTATTCAAAGTTATTTCCATAGTTATAGAAATATATATTAACAACTGAGTAAAGGGTATAAATTGTAATGAATACATACATACATACATGTAAAAACACCAATATATTTCTATTAAAAACATTGCAAAAACTTTATCATATATATGTCACAGCTTAACATAATTATGAAAAATAATGTAGTTGACTTGAATAATAAATAAATAAATAAATGTTTGTGTGTGCTAATAACTGTGTATATGTCTGCAAAAATTATAAATTAATACATATATAAGTCCCTGAAAACAAATGATATAAAGTTTTAATGTAAACAGTTGCTCTGAGAGTTTCATGAATATATGTACACATTTACAACCCTCTGAATATTAAAAACTTATTTTATATGGCTACAGAACAATTTGCCCTTTCTATTTTGGCCAATACTATATGTATTTGTTATACGTCTTATATACGTTTATTTGTAGAGTTATCTATATGTGTCTAAGGCATAGGTATTGATTCCAAAATTGGACATATATACTTGGCATGTGATCCCTTTGGAACACCGTAAATAGGCTACTTTTTTGAATGACTCAAGCTTTTTTGTCTGTAAATTCACTTTTTTTAAAAAAAACAAAGTTTATGTTATACTTTAGCCAAACACTTAGATTATACAAAAATGTTGGTTCTTTAGCTCTTAAAAAGGGATATATTTAGGTCGGTCTTAATAAGTAATCATTATAGTTATACACCTATTTATGATAATTTTGTGCAAGGATTTTGCCAAATCAGAGCAAGATAGAGGTGTTCAATAACAAATAAATAAATGTAAGATTAAATGAAAGAAGTAAATATATATTTATAAATTATTTCTGAATGTGCACTCGCTAGTATGATAGATATACATTTTGGACCCAAAAAAGAAGACATTATGGATTTGTGCTCCCTATATATGCATAGTTGAATGAGTAAATAAGACTGTGTGAAAGCCCCTAGCCAATAACTTTCCTACAAAGTTACGAAAGCAGCAACACATGTACCTAAATTATAATGAATATAATTAAAATATTACTACACAAAAGATACTTTAAATTAATTTACCTAACTGACATGATAAATATTAGATGGCTCCCGACTATGTAGATAAATAGAGCTAAAATAATAATTACTGTATTGAATCCAATATCATTTTAAATTAAATTAAATTGTCCTCCCAATACTTTTGTATTATACATATGTAGTAGGTATGAATGTAACATTGACATGGTAACTTATATAGCATTTAAAAATAAAATATATCATGCTGTTTAGTAAGAACATACGAGTATTTTAATTATAAATACTCAAAAATTAAATTATATAACATTTTCATCTTTATTTTTATTTATGAAGACTCACTGCAAGAAATATAATTTTTATCCATAGCTATTTTATCCATGAATCATATATTAGAAGGGCACATAGCTATCTATATATGGTCACAAGAAGTAGCCATGTTGGTGATAGGAATGTAACACATATAACCAAAAAGCAAAAGCAAATATATAACTCCAAATAACCTTAATAAAAAAATAAATAAAGGGGTTACCTAGTATTTCATGCTCATTCAATATTTAAGATATTTTCTTTATTTTGGTCACGTTAGCGCAGTTTCTTTGAGGTTAAGTATAATAATTATTTCATCAATTCAATGAAAAAAAAAGTTACTTCTTTTATGGGCGTACAATGATGTATTAATTGGATCTCCCGACCTTTTCTATTCAAAATGGAGTAAGTAGTTATTCCATGTCTTGAATCTTAGCACAACTATTGGCCTATTGTAATTTATTTAGTAATAAGTAGGTGAATGTTCACAACTACAAGAGGAATCAAAGTGCTCTCTGTGGAGTGAGTTTCAAGGCTCCTTAAAAGGAGCTCCGTGGTCTCTACGAGTCATATTCAACTCCATTAAAATATTCAGCAATCCAATTTCGTAAGCAAGTTAGTTAAGTTTAAAGTTTATAACTTGAGTATAAACAAGTAGCAAAGTTTATATTAAAAAAATTCTATATAAAGGATTGTGTGTACTTTTTCCAGTGGAAACTTTTATTATATCTTTTTTATATTCTGTGTAGATTTGTGCTGCTTTGTGTTATTTTATGTATGTATATATATATATATATATATATATATATCAGTCAAACAAAATGTATTAATATTTAAAAGTGCCCTTGGAGTATTCTTTTCATTTTATCAAAGTATATTTTATTCATTTTAAAAGACAAAATGATAAGGGTAGGTCCATTCACGAACATAATTAATGGATGTGATTCGCCGAAATATTATATATGTTTGTAGATGAGAAAATAAAATAAATTATGGGTTTTTCCGATGATTCCCTACGAAAGATTACATAAAAGTAGCGTACATACTCAATATGAATAGGGACATATTTCGAGTATGATGCCATGTAATCTAATATCTAAATCGAGTATATTTGTAAAATTATGTCTCCCTGTCTGTTTGAGACGTATATAAACTCTAAAATTACTATATTAATTTTGCTTATTGATCCCTTAAAGATATTGTAAATGACATAGATTACATTATTACATCTCAAGTGCCAGGATATCTGAACATTCTGTTCCGTTGTTGTTCATTTTATGTTTCACTCCTGAGACTTCTGTACAAATTTACTCTACACAAAAATATTTGCAGTATGCACTTTAACTTTAAATATGAGAGATCTTTGGGCGCGATCTGATGTGCGTTTATCGCAGTTAGGCATTAAATTTTTTGTTTCTTCGACATCTGAATGTTTTTGGCTTCATCTTAAGAAAAATGGCTGAAATCGAAGATTTTAAAGTACCAAAAAATTGGAAAGGAAAAAGTGTTCTTGTTTCGATTCGCACCGGAAGAGACAACCCAGAAATTGCTGACTTCCTAAAGTTGGACAGGAGCTCTGTATGGAAGGTGAGGAAAGAGTTGAAGGAGTCTGGAGGAGACTATTAAGGGGTTGGATGAAGGTGAGCCCAAAAAATGCGTAAGGATTACTTCAGGACCTCCCATTTTGATCAAAAAGATCAACACTGATCCAGGCAAGTCCATGAGGACCATTGCACGCGAAATGGATGGATCAAACAAGATTATCCGAGACTGTGTGAATGAAAACTTGTGGTACCAGTCTTACAGGATGCGCAAGGACCATTTGTTGACGGCCAAAGCCAAGGAGAAACGGCTGAAGAACTCCAAGATGCTGCTGAACAAGTTGAAGCATCCAATGGATCCTGAGATGCTCTTGTTTTTTTCCGATAAGAAAAACTTCTGTCAGGATCAAAAGATCAACAAACAGAACAACTGCTGGTTAGCCTACAGTCCCAAGGACATTCCCAGACCAAGGTCCCGGCCACAGACATGGTTTTTGGCGTCATCTCCGAAGGCTATGTCATACCGCCCTACATCTTAGTGTGTTATCCTGGATCAATAAGGTGGCTGCCGGGCGTCCATATGTGTGGCAGCAGGACTCTGCTCCATGCCACACCTCCAGGATTACCCAAAAGTAGCTGAGTGATAATTTTTAAAGACTTTGTGCCACCAAACATCTGGCACTACAACTCCACAGACTTGAGCCCCATGGACTTTTTGATGCGGGGTGCAGTTCAGTAATTCACTAACAATTCTCCATGCAAAGAAAAGGAGGAGTTGATCTAAGGGATCAAGAAGGAGTTGAAGGCCTTCGAGAAGGACGTCGTCATCAAGGCATGATTGAGATTCCGGAATAGGATCGAGGCTTTCATTGCCGTTAGTGGCAATTTTATTGAATAAAAAATAAAGTATATTAATCTAGCTTTAAAATGGTGTTAATTTCTTTAAAATCGGTTGATTAGTTTTTGAGATATTTAAGTTTAAAAAAAAAGTAAATGTGGTTGTCAATGATAGCAATCACCCTGTATAGTTTTATTAAAGCATTAAATTTCCATTTTTACGAACCAGGGAATAGATGTAACATCAGGTTGTTACATTTCTATATTAAATATCCTTAAATAAATATATTAAAATTTTAATAAAAGACAACGTTTTGATTTTATTAAAAAAATCGAAAAAAAAATCATTTCTTTAAATTTATGTGTTCATCAAAGTTATAAAGATTTTTGAAGTGTTGCAAAATGCTCTGTACACTGCTTCTGCAATAAGTGGTTGTAGTATATGTACATACACAGTATGTGTATGTGCATATATATATTGTATAAATATACAAACAGTAGGTGTCTATGTATTAAATTAATCGAATTAATCAATGTCGTGACTTTATTTATTACATTAATGTTTAATGAACAAATTTTATAGGTCGAAATATTTCAACTTGCATATTATATGCTACTTCATTTTTGGTATTTAACAAAGCGATCGCCATACCCTTTATTATAATTTAAGAACCGTACGTTTTCTTCATTTAATAATAACGAATAGATTTGAGATGGTTCGTAAACAATTTAAAAAAAAAGTTTATTGTCGTAGTGATGTGAATGATGCATTGGGACTCTGACAGGTATTTTTGGTGGCGTAGTCATACTGATATGATAAGATGGTGAGGTCGATGACAGACATTGACCTTTAGGAGTTGTTGTAGATGATCCATTTATCATCTCCAGTCACAATCCGATGTAAAAATCCCTTTCTTTGTTGCCTTTGAATGAGCTGCTTTCAATTGGAAAAAAATTGGACCACCAGAGAAATAAAATATCTTTAAAACAGTATTAGTTATTAAATATATAATATGTGAAAAAAGAGCCCTTCCTACGAACGGTTTTTACTTCAAAACCGTTATGTACTTTATTTTTATAAAGCTTCTATCATTTTTCTTAAATCTCGTAAAAGACATATCAATCAATTAGATAAGTTTTGACTTTAACAATGACCTAAAAAAATGCTTAAAGCATTTTATTTTACAATGAAAAGGTGTCATACATTGCATGTTTTATGGGGAATTACATTTTTCTCCGATTTCATAGCGATGTACAACGTATAAAGTATATTTTGCATTAAAAAAAGAACCACAAAATGATAGCTGCTTCTTCTTCGTTCCCTCCCTCATTCAAGAGTCGACACCATATATATGACTAAATGTATCTCAGTATGCTACCATACGCTTTATAACGTCATATGGGGAGTAGTTTTTACTCTCAAAGAGAAATCTCTTTTTTCGCATTTCTATTAGAAATCAACATACACTTTTCTTTCACCGATTTTTACATCTGTGACTTTTTTTTTTTTTAAAGTAAGTGGAGAAGGCAGGAGCAACACTTATTTTACTATTGATTATAGGCCCTTTGTTGTCATTTCCTCCCTCGTTGATATCTTGGAGAGTCAAATGTATTACTACTCTCTAGGGAATATAACATTTCTTATAGCACTCCTACAAGAAAAAGATAATTTAAGTTTCAAATGCTACAAATACTTGATAATCATTTTGGAATCTGGAGGAAAATTGGTTTTTGAAAAACTGATATTTTGATTAATAAGGAGCGTGCCTCGTTAGTCAGCACTTTTATACAATTCTATCTGATAGTAATGTAATGGTACTTATAAAATAATACAATAGAGCATGTGATAATTTTCGTATTTTTTTCCATTAATTACCTAAGATATTATTACACTTAGATATGTACATATTAAGTAAATAAAAAAGTTTTGATAGTTTGTACGATGAAAAGACAAAATCTGACAGTTAACGACTTTCATCCAAATAATATATAGTAACTATGGATTAATAAGTATACTAATTATGTATATTCTTATTCACTCTTTACATAAACGTACATCTTTCTAAAGCTTCCCTATAATTAATATGTATTTATACATAGATCCAATTTGTTAAAGCAATTAATCCTCAATAAAGTAATTAAAATCCTGATCAGTGTCAGCTAAAGTAATGAGGGTCTAAAGACACTCACATTTAAAGGTCCTTTATTTCATGAAAAAAAAAATATCAATCTTGGAACTGAGCATTTATAATAATGACAATAGCTGGTCGCAGTAGTCATGTGAGAAACTCATATTTAATGTCATGGATAGTGTTAATAACGGCAAAGTAACCCCACAAACGAGAGACGAGGTAAAAAAAATACAAAAATTTGCCCAAAAGATGCATTTTGATATAAATATAAGTAGATACATCGACCTTGAGACACAATTCCTTTGTTGGCTCATCATTAAACAAGTGTGGTATAACCATATTATTATTATAAGCTTATGGTATGAGTACTGGTATCTGAACAGCAGATCCAGACAATAAAATATGCAGTATGTGAAGTAAATATTGATTTTGCAAAGTTGGTTATAACACTCACGACTTAATTATTTACAGCATTGTCAGGTGTAGTCATGTGTATTCATATCCTTTAATTTTTTAAATGGGTAGACTGAATTTTTCTTCTTCTTTTTGAGTAAAAATAAAACATTCCGCGACTGATTTGCTATTTGAATATCAAAACAATTGAAGCAATAACTATGTAGGAATAAAGTTGAAAGCAAAAGTTTTTAAATGATTTTTTAGTAAGGAACCAACTCATTAATATTCCAAAGTTTTCTCGATTGCATAAATTACTTGCTGTTTCAAAAGTTATAATCATATACTAATGCTTTTCATTGATATTTGAAAGACATCTCAAAAATATTGTAGGTCAGATAATTTTTAACTTTCTTCCCGAATATTTACTGCTCATTAAAATCACATTGATTTTGAAGAGGTCACATAATAACATTCATTTCATCACTCAAGTTTTTCTCATAAAAGAAAAAAAAAATGTCCGAAATTTTACGGTAGCTAACCAATAACCCATCCTTCTTTGTAACTCTTAAACTGTTAGAATATGTTGCTATCTGCTAATCAAGAGTTAATTCAAATTCAACAAATGGCCTTAATATGAGACAATAGAAGAAAAGTGAATGCTAACAAAACTATATAGAACTTGATGATGTGTTGGAAATAGCATTGTGTGCAAAAATAATTTACACAAAGACTATTGGACAGGACAGCAAAGTTTTTAGTGAGAAATTTTCTGGATTTATTATTAAAATAGATCAAAATAATCCTGTCAGTCTGTAGGTAATCATCTGTAGCATAACTTCAAACATTAAAAATATTTAAAAAAGGATTAAAAATCTATTAAAACTTGGTTAAATTTCATTTATATAATCCATATGATTTATAATATAATTTTGAGATATTCTGCCGTTGACAACGAGTTTCTTTTTTCCAGGAATACGAATAAAATATTCTTCAAAACATACATCGAGGTATATTCACAATATGTACATATAGTAAGTACTGGGTGCTAGTATGTAATTTTAAATACATTTTGCAGGCTATGAAAGGTTTAAAGCATATTACCTACTCATGGAGCCTCTACCCACTCAAACCGACTCAATTGTGGCCCTGATGAGGATATTCCTGTTACATGATGTTGAATTCTTTCTTCATGGATACTATTAGACTCACCTTGGTAGTGTGAGAACAGAATATGTCTGTTGGTATGTACCTCGAAGACACCCAAGAAATAATAATCAATTAGATGGATATTTGGGTTAAAAGGATTCATAGATTTTTAATGACGATTTCGTAGCCATGTCATCGACAAACTCTTTGACACATGACTTCTTGTAACTTTTAGAACACAGATCTTCTTTCATCGCCAGAGAGCTCTATTTTTCAATCAGAAGCATTACTATATCGAATCAGACTTTTTCCTCACTGATTTTCTATAAAATCCTATGTGTTGACTATATGACATTGCTTTGAAATATGAACGGACAGCGGACAAGACAAGCTTTCATTTACGTATTTTTCAAAGTCGTCTTCTAGTTATAGGGTTTTATATATTGGCTACGTTTTACTTCTCTGCAATCTGGAGTTGTTTTGAACATTTAGTCATTGCAGATAGTTAAACTCTCAATAAATGGTCAAGATATTAAATTGATGTTTGACTGATATTTGTAAAGTAAAATCTCCTTTAAATTCCGTCTTTCTCTTCAATTTTGAAATTAGCCAAATAATCGTACGATGTCATCTTCAGAAATAATTAAGAAGGGGGGGGGGGGAGAGAAGAACATACTTAAGCCAAGAGTTTTTGACACATTTTATCCTGCACTTGAAGTTAATGGCTTTTTCATTTTTTCGGCTTGTACTTACATTGCAGAGCTCATGGAAACACTTTATTTTTTTAAAAAAAAACCTGTATTTGGTATCTTTGAGCAATTTGGATAGAGTAGACTATATCACATTTAAATTTTGAGAAATATTACTTTGCTTTTTACCCACTTGATTTAGTAAAAAATATAGGGGCAAATGCTTCATAATTAATATTATAATATCTTGACATGATTTGAAGAACATCAAAATTTATATGAAATGAAAAAAGATGCATTCTCTATTGTGAGCAAAGTGGAGGTCATATGCCTAAGTTCAAAAAAGTATATTAATTATTGATTGTAAGGTCAACATATTAGTTCTTTTAATAATCTGTTTATACCAGGGTTTGTTCGTGTACAAGTAAAGCAATGCCTTTTTGTTCACCACACCCACCCTAATCATCTTTAAAATCAAGATGTCCACCTTTCCCCCATTTATAAATGTATAGTATAAAAACCACCACTAAGCATAGAGTATAAAATTGAAATTTACAAAGTCTGCACATGTTACTTGCTTATAAAGGAAAATATATATTTATAATACATTGATGAGTACTTAAATTTTTTTTAAACATTATTATACACCACTAACAGTACACTGTGTCTTCTCCAGTATGCTTAAAGATCAATTTAAAGTCTATTTAAATCTACTAAAGTTTCTCAATTTCTTTTATTATGAATAAAATCAATATAACTTTATTTGTACTTAGCAAAAGTTTTACAATATTGACTTGAGAAGCCTATTGTTTGTTTTTAGAACAACCTAGGCAATATATATATATATATATATATATATATATTTAGCTATGACTTTCTTATCCTTTTGATTTCTTGTGAGAACAATTTTTTTCCATTATTGGCTTCAATGGGCCCGCCAATTCAAATATTAAAAACCTTACAAATTTTCTTGGATATATGCCAAATTTTTTATCTTATGCTTGATTTTGATTCAACCCATTGGTTTTTTTATACTTACAGGGTTGTTCATATATTTTTAAAGTACTGATGTACGTGATAATTAATTAAACAAAATTAATTTTAAGAAATAGTAATATTAAACGTTCTAGACTATCATTTTTTGCTAATTTTTTATTTACATATAATTATTCAATATAACTTCTAACGTTGGCTGCTACGTTCCATAAACAAATTTTAAATGAGCTGAATACTAAACAGATGTGCATGCTCTACAGAGCTGCTCCCATGTTTCTTCAGTGGCTTCATTGAGAAAAATTCCAATTTTTTTTTTTTTTTGTTCATCCTTATTAATATTTTTTGATGGGATTGAACTGGTTTGGAGTTTAAGCCAATCAACCTGCTGATTAACTGATGAAGCAAAGTACAAAGTTTTAAATTACAAAAATCATATAAATATAAGTGTTTTCATACAAAGGACTCACATAATTATATTAGAGACTGTATACAACACGTTAGGAATCACTCATTTTAATCATATTTTTTAACTATACATGCATTCACCAACATCGATATGACCAAACCAAATTAAGAAAATGAATGAACAGCATTATTATAAGTGATATAAATGATTTATTGCTAGTCTGACTACAAAATGGTACAGTAGATGGCTAATTATTTTACAAAATACCTGTTCATGGTCATTCACAAGAGATATATGCAGTGTGATCTTCAAACCTGGGAGAAACATTTTCTATTTGGCGCATAACTTACTTGAATACAAGTCTTAACCATTAGGAGGGAGAAACACTGATTTTAAAGTGTCATATGTTGTACTATTTTTGAATTTATATGGTTATAGGGGTTGACTTGTCTGTGAGACGTATATGTTGTTTACTCAAACTTTTTCTATCAGCAAGTCCTCATAGCTGGTTTATTACGGATATATTACAGTCTAGGTATTACAGAAAAATGTTTTCATACAAATTCATTCAATTCCTTTAATTGTATTTAAATAAAAAAAATTAATGTTTATACTCAGAAAAATATAACTTTTATATATATATATATATAAATTAATGAAATTTGAATTTCAGATGTTTTAAACAATACATTTATATCAAGGAAAAAAAGGAAAACAAATTGGGAATCCATTTATAAAAGTCCTATACTTTTTTTTTATACTTCGATTTTTTTAATTTAATCTTAGAAATGTAAATTTCTAACTTCTTGTGTTTTTTTGTGGTAACATTCCTGAGAAAAGAAATTCATAACAGCTTTTTTTATCAATTAAGATAATTAGTTTTGTTAAAAATTTAAAACCGAGTTATAATTTTCGTGTTGTACATTTTATCATTCCCTTATGATAAATTAGTCTCTAGCTACTTAAAAGAGCCTGTAAACGTTCAAAAAATGTTAAATTCAGTTAATTTAATTTAGATAAGTGTAGATTTATTTGCATAATCAGGGCCGTTATTTGACATTTGAGAGCTAAGGGATCTGATATCCAATGATACCCTTTAATCACAAATATCAATAATTAATAGACATATCAGAAGATGATGACAAAAAGAGCTACTGGAAAAATTTGGCAGTTTCTTTAGTTATTCGACGTAAAATATTTTTTTTCTAACTATAATATTTATATGTTTGGTCAAAATGATGATTTATTATGAAGGAAATTACTAAGCTTATAGCTCTTTGAGGAAAAAATATATGCTTTTTTAAGGGATAAAATATTACAATACACAAAATTAGATTTATTAATGTTATGTTATCGTGCTTTTTTATTTGAAGTTCTCAAATTTAGTTTTTTTATAAAGACTTGTTTGTCTTATTTTTAATTTATGAACGTTTTATTAAATTACCAAAAAAAATGAAAAAAATATGAATTAAATTTCCTTTCCACTAAATCCATACATTACAAAACTTTATAATATTTTTATTTAATACAATTTCTTCACTTATTAAAGTAACAATACCCAATTTCCTCCGGAAATGATCAATCTGGGTCTTGCTATAATATGTATACTTTTTTTTCAGAACCATTTTAATAAAATTAATTTTTTTGTATAGAAAAAAGTAGAATAGATTTTAATTTGTAGTCTGTTAGTCTCAAAGAATCTGTTTTATCTGCAGAATCAACTATCTAAACTGGTCAGAGTATTGATGTAATTATTTGAACAAAAAACTACATTTATTAATTATTATATAATTGTTTTTAGGGAGATTAAAAGTCTAAAACTTACAACATGAGGGCTCCATTTCATCCTCTCCCCTTGGACAATCATACTTGAGATCACATAGAGTTGATGGAGCATTAAGACAGGATATTCCATCTCCACCAGGACAGGTATAGGGAGGATCAACTGAGTTGGAGCAATTAATTGGACCTGAGTCCTCTGGTGCACAGCGAAGTAAACGAATTTTATCGAGTGCTATAAAAGACTCTGAAAGACTGGCCTTGTGTCTTCGAATCTCAATAAATATACGAAAGGGTGAGATGTTCCGACCAATCTTTACTTTGAGCGTTTTCCAACTGAAATTAGTTATCAGATAATCATTCATTAAAAAGAATTGAGATGAAAGAAAAGAATATAATCATAAAAGACACAATAAGAATCTGCTAACTTATTAAAAAAAAGCGACTCACATAAATAATTTGAAAAATATAAATTCATAATATATTATGTATATAAAAAATAAATATTTGTTTTGTTTCGCGGATTATCAAAAGACTTTTTAGTTCTTGTTTTCATAATAAACCTTGTAAAACCTGAGAGATTTTCCAAAGAAAATAGTATTAATAAGCTTTTGTTCTGCCGTCTATAACTTTGAAGAAAAACACTATAAACTGACTTCAATGAAATAATTAGAATTCTGTTGATAAAAGAATTCATCTATATGTATAGTGCTCTCTACACACATCCTTTTCATAAACATTATATAAAAAACCAATGTATTAATCAATTGAAATGATAATTGAATAATTGTACTCATCATATTAAATAATAATAAGTTTTCATTATTAGATCCAAAAGAATGGTAATTTTTGAAGAAACTCCTTTGTTTAATTAATCTTTTAATATGTTTATAAATTATTTTGAACATTGGTTTTGATGTCGTGGAGATTAAATATTTTCAACTTGATTTTAAATATAATTGTGTTGTGTCCGTAAAAATGTTTTAAACTCTATTCAATTTATACAATATCTAATTATATTTTAGATATTGAAACTAATTCCTTTGGTTAGTTTTTGTTCAGTTGGGCAGAACAATTTGAATAATAACAAAATTCATATAATTTAGTATAAATAAGTTAGTATAAATAAGTAGATATTTATTAGTGTATGGATTTGTTAAAGACTGTTATAACTTCTTCTTTTTTTAATTCGGTTAATTTATCACTCGCATAAAAAAAATTGATCTGGATTGACTTTTTTAGTAAGCTTTTTATGTCTGTCAATATCACAACGATACTATCAAATAAAGTTTTTAATGAAATTTACTATCAATTGTCATCATATGATGATCGATTAAGAGTCTCTTTGTTTGCACTATTGTAGTTCACAGTTTGAGATCCATACAATAACAACACAAAAAATAAAAAGATTATGTCATTAGTGATTAATCTATGCACAACAGAATAATTATGCAGAACATTACTAATTATTATCTAAAGACTCAGTACCAAAGTATCATTCAATGATCATAAAAAGTACAAAAAATAATGGTTATGTACATAACTTTGATGACTCACCTCCCATGTGTCGTATCGTTTTGTTGTCCCATAACGAAGCTTCTATAAGGAGTATATGCGTTGTCTACATTTTCTATCCCTACAATGATGTGTGCGCCCTCTATGTCTTGGTACAAAACAGTCATTTCTACGGTACACTGATTCCCTGACTCAGCAAGAAGAGCACTTAAAAGTCTTTTATCGGATATTTCATCAGCATCCGATAGCGGCTTACCCAGTAAGTACAAAAATGATCCTGAAAAAAAAAAGTGACAAGACATTTATTAATAATTCGAGACTTTAAAAACATATAATGATATATTTTATAAATAGTTTTTAAAGTATGAAACAATCTGTTTCTTTCACAATTCCTTTGTTTTTAGAAAGGCAAATGCAAATAAATACATCTAGCTTCGAAATAATATAAGCGGATATAAGTCCTTTAAGCCACTTACATATCTACGTCAATACTTTTATTTTTAGTACTTATGTGAAGCATAAATCCCCATTCTATATTTTTGCCAATACAAGTTCGTCCAAAAAGTATAACTTACATAATATGTACTCTCATGTATTCATGATGTTGTTGTTAAGCTTTCTACAAACCTTCAATAATGATTATTGAATGAAATCAATTTTTAAACAAATGGAATAGGATTGTTATGAAAGTTTAGTCAATATATTGTATACCTATGAACAAGTAAAAAAAACAAATAACAACTATCAAAGCTGATATCAATCAATTTATCAGATTAATTGATTTTTTTTAATTGATAATATTTTGAAATAGTATACAAATATTTCTCAATAAATTATAGACAACTTATATATATATATATTTGTATTGGACGACAAATAAAATATTTATGAAGACTTTATACGAAATTTATTTTTTATGAATATATTTATTTATGACATACTATATATGTATATACACAACTATCTGACCATAGTATATACATTGGAAGTAAAAAAAAAAACCATGTAATTCATTTGCAATTCCTTTTGAAATTTAGTTCTTGTCAATTTATTTTAACGATGATTAGTGAAAACAGGGCATTTTGCGGATAACAACAATCAAATTTTATATGCATAAAAGCCCTTGCTGTTATATATGCAACATTTTATTATTTTAAGCCAGTAGATAAAATTTTTTTATGATATTAGTCAACTTTATTTAATAACTAACTATATTTACAGCTAATACCTATGCATACTAGGGATTTACAATTAGAGTTCCCAGTAGTGTTGGTGCGATACTAAATATTTTTTTAGTATCAGCTAAAATTGGCATTGGTATTTTCTTATTTTATCGACTAAAAAGAAGATCAATTCACTTTCACTTTTTTTTCTCTTGGCATTGCCTTGAATTTGATGATTTTTTTTTTTTATTAAAGATAATTTACTTTATTCTTTTTTTAATTCATTGGAGAACCTGTATTTTTATGACTTAATGGCCCTACATGTACAGATCCTAATACCAATTTAGTATAATACCTTTTTAAATACATTAATACACCAGTGCAATTAAAGTCCTGGTAGCCTTAATAAATTTATAGGGGTCTTGTACTATAAAATATTATCGAGAAAGGATCTAATACTAGGGAATTGGTTCTGTACGTACTTAATATTATTTTTTAAACTAAAACAAATTTAAATTTTTTTATTCTTCCATACAAGTAACAAATTTTTAATCAATAACATAACCATGCAAAAGTCCGTATACAAATGCATTGGTGATTGGACATAAACTGTGGTCTGCCAATTGGTTATCACTAGTGTTTACACCATAAATAATTTATAATCATTTATATACCCATGTTTTATTATATGCTTATAAAAAATAGCTACTTCCAGTCATCATGGAGCTAACATCTATTTATGCTATGATATGCATAGCTTACAAATAGATAGATAAGGTATAAATTATTCAATAATTCCCTAATGATATTCAAGTATTATTCAAGGACATCAGAGCCACTAGTTTTACTATACTTTTAAACAGTCGGATATATTAAAGTAAATATATGTACCTATGTACATATTTTAACCAATAGAGTGATGGTTCATTGCTAGATATATATATATATGGGTAGTTGGGGGTAAATAACCCTATAATTTCACTCTTTATTTGAATATTTTGTCAATACCTTCAAAAATATTGTAGAAACTATTGAAAACTTGTCAATTGTTTATTTTTTTCCTTTAATTCAGTTGAGGCTTTGAGGGAAAAATAAGAAAGAAAAGGAAATCCCATTTCTCAAAATTAATTGAAAAGTAAGGAAAAGTACCGTAAATCTTCGAGTATAGTCCGCATTTTTTTCCGGAAATTTTAAGGTAAAAATCCCTGGTGCGTACTATACATGCACTATACATGAGATTTAGGTTTTTCCCCCAAAAAAACTCCTATACTTGCCCTGCGGACTATACATAGGGGCGGACTATACTCGAAGATTTGCGGTATGTGTTTAAGGGGTTCGAATACTCGAAATTTCTCAATTTTAGGAGAAAATACCATTTTGAGATAAGAATATTAAAATAACCCAAAATTATCGCAGATTTTGTTTATGGTGATTTTATTACCCTAAAAGATATCTTTTTCTTGAAAATCTATCGAAAGCGAAGCCCTGTCACTTTTGTAATTTTACTTTTGGTTGATTTCGGGAAAATTTTTAACAGATTTTTGCAACTTTTCTTCATTTATGAACGCTTGAAAAACTTCCAAAACAGCACAACCCTAATATCGATGTATGCAGGCAGACGGACGATTGAAACAGCTGTGGCCTTGGCAGCTTGCCAATTTTCAATGGGACCAAGATACAAGGAAATCCTGTACAGAAATTTAAATATTGAACCTGGGTCACACATGCGGTGCAATAGCCAGGAAAAAACAATCAAAAGACTCAGACTGGCAGCAAAAGCTTCAACACAAGCAGCAAAGAAGAAAAGAAGGCTCCTGAAGTATAAAAATATCTCAAAAGATTCAAAGAAAAAGCAGCAAGAAGGTCCTACCTATGCACTTGGTAGTTTTTCGTGAATATTGTTGAGTCGAACTTTAACGGTACATTGTATTACAATGGGTTATCTGATCCTAAAGAAAGTTTTGTGTGGTGAAATTGTAGTTAGAAACACATTAGTGTTAAAAGTACTGAATATGGCTTCACCTAACTTCAGCATCTTATACTTTTTTGTATCTTTCGAAAACTATTTTCAATTTTCAAACGCGATTTACGACATTTTCGTACTACTGCCGTACTTTGTCCATGGCTCATTTTTTATCAAGGGACTCCATCATAGCAAACTATATGTCATTTTGATCAGTTGTAGCTGGAAAGTGTACTAATGGCCTTTGTTTTAACATTTCTAACACCTGTGAGGGGTTATGCTGTGCTGAAGTTGTACAATATTTTGCGTTTTCCTACTTTTGGGGGTTATGACCAAAACAATATTATATATCTCAGTGAGGTCACTTTAAAGGCCATTAGTACACTCTCTAGGTCTTATGGAACCATTTGATATATTGTTTGGCCCTGTCATTGATGTAGTTACAAAATGAGCCATGGACGACGACATCGCACCAAGTTTCCTTTGTTCCACCTAAAGTTGTATATTGATAGTGAATTTCAAGCTTTTCTGGCCATTGGTTGCAAAATTAGGATTTCGAGTGGTCAAACGCCTTAAACCGGGTAATTAATTTTAATTTATTTTTCTTTGTATTATCATGTAAATTTACTATGAAAAAGGAGGAGTCAGATTTATTCAATGACCAGTACTTGATACTCAGATGAGCTTCTAATGATATCTTCATATTTACTTGTATAGCTGGGTATAGCTTGAATTAAGGAGTATGTATATATTTTCTTTCTAGGTATAATATACGGAGGCATATGTATATGCCTACAGTGAGAGATGAGAGGAAGTAAATTCATATTTTTTTTATACTTCTAGCTTCTAGGTAAAAAATATATGAGTTCTTCATAGAGATGTCTTTATAGAATCAGTAAACAAACTTACTTCTTTAAAAACAAAAGCATTTCTACATCTAAAAAGATACTTGTACTCAAATGTGTCAAGGAATACTAAAAATAAAAAAACTCTTTTTTAAAAGCTTTTGAAAAGAAAAAAAAAACTTAGTTGTTACAAGTTTTACATTTGACGATACTCAAGGAATAGAGTTGAACGTCAACCATCTAACCTTGAATGGAAATAAATGCGCGTTTGTTGAAATGAATAAGAACTTACAAACATAGTTTTCATCTTATCAACTCGAGATAACTAACTTCTAAATTGATTCCTATAAGATAGAAATGAAATTTTGAAGGATAATTTGTATTAAAAAACACAAATATTTGATTACTCTCAATGTTCTCTAAAAAGAGATTTTGACCGTTTTTGCTCTCAATTAGTCCCAAATCATTTTTTTTATTAAAGAAGACTTTTTCTTACTAATAACACTCCTCAACAAATTTGAACTTTCAAAAGTTCTAAGGGGTATAAGTATAATAAAAGTTATACAATTTTGTACGCTGATTTCAAATCTGCAATATTTTTTTTCGAGAGTCCTAAAGTTTTTGAAAAATCGAACACTTCTTTTTGAGCCTTTTTGCCTCATTTTCCAACTTCAACTTCAATTACAGCCTAAAAGGAACCTCATTTTGTGCATTAAAAATAATAATTCACTAGTGTTTTTAATGCAAATTTCATTTTCAGTCTTTGTTTTGATCTAAAGGGACTCCTGGGGTGGTGGAAGTAGGTCCAAAGATAAGTCGACAAAATAATCATTTGTACTTAAATAACTCCTTGAATATTACATGAAATGGATTAATAAGGAATGTATTAATGAGCTGAGACCCGCAGATTTCAAACGAGATGTCAAGCGACCGAGATTAGAATCCTTAATTAAGAAGAAATCTACGTGTGTAAATTTACATTCAATTTCGAGAAAAAAATCGCTAGAAGTCAATGACTCACGGTAGAGCTACTTAAGCAGTCTAAGTCTAAGAATTAAATACATAAAACAATGAAGACGACTCTCAAAGTTACATAATTAGTAAAGATAATTTGAACTACATTTTACTGTGCTAGAATGAATATAATTAAAATATTACTCGTCTAAGGAACACTTATTAATTTACCTATATATACATATATATGTATACAAAATCTAAGAAAAAGGTTAATGACATTGCTAATAAATAAAGTTAAAAGAGTATTATAAAGTATTTATACATATCGATTGCAATATATTTTTAAATTGGATTAAAATATACATAAATGTAGTTATGTACATATAACATTTTCGGCAAATTGTCACTCATAGATATGATATTTTTTGCGAAACAATACTTAAAAGAATTTCCTTTTTCTCAAAAATTGAGAGCCTTACCCTTCAACTAACACTTTTTAATATAATATATAATCAAGATATGTTTCTCAATTAAACAGACTCTGATGATAAATTAGGGCTTTATAAATTACAGGATTAAAAAAAAACAATATGCATAAAGTTCTTATTAACTATATATATTATATGTCAAGTGCTTCATTTTTTAATTTGGATCGAGTAGACTTTAATTTTGTATTTCAATATTTCTCTTGTTTTTTACAGAATGAAAAGAGATTGGAAAAAAAAATGATCAAAATCAATTTTCTTTCCTTTTTTTTTTACTTTTTTTTTTCTTACTCATATATGTATAAAGACTCTGAATATCAAATTATTCCTATTTTTAAAAAGTTTCCAAGTATCTAATAGCTTCGATATAGGATATTAAAAGTAATGAAAAAACCCAATATATTTCCATGTACTCTTTATAGATTTAATATGGTACGAAACCTGAGTGCACAGAATAAGTTGTTATATCATATGATTACAAATCAAAATTAATTAGAATGGTACAAGTTCATTTGAGTGTAAATTTGATGATATTTCATTGAGAAGGAACATCAGCGAGTTCATTGATTAAAATATTGGAAGAAAAGTTAATACAATTGTACTATTATAATCCATTCTTTGGCTTATTATTCGCGTATGTAACATACAAACATTATTTTTGGACGAAAAAGCTCTTTAATTTGATGGTCCATTCATTTGTAATAATATACAAAAAAAGAAATTCCCTTTTAAAGGATATGAAACATATAAATATCTATCTATCTATATATATATATATATCCAAGTTCTAAATTGGTATATTTTTGTTCTTATTGGTACATTCATTCAATGCAAGCTTCTGCAAATGTGTAACAAACAACATCAACAATTTCAGAATTTTATAATTGTGTGTTTTGACACTATTGTTTGAGAGGGACACATAATAAGGTTATAAATATAATGTTGTATATACAATATTTGAGTCACGTTTTTTTGTTTGTTTTTTTGCGCTATATTATTATTATTGTTGAACTATGATATCAGAGGAGTCTCCTCCTTTTTTGGTTGAACATGAAACAATGACAAAAATGATATTATTTGTTCTCTCTCAAGTATCATTCTTTTTTAAAATAATGTGAGTATACGAAGGAAATTACTAATTTAATATGTAAATAGTACGCAATGTACCAGTTTTTAGAGTTATTTCAGCTCCTTAATGAGTTGTTATTTTACTCTGTGTTTTTTTATATAAAATTATAGCTGCAGATCAAAATTATACATTTTCGTATTAACCCTATTGCCTTGAACACGATTTATTTTATCTTAATGAGGAATCAGGTTCTTGGATTCATTTAATTATTCAAAATACATATGTCAGAAACAACAGCAAAAATTTCCTAAAGAACCATATTACTTAACCAATTCATTTCTCATTATTCTGATAATATAAGTAAATACAATGATTCCTGGAAATAAGGGTACAAATTCTAAAAAGAAAAAATGTACATAATAAGAAACATGAGGGAAGAGGTAGAAAAACCTACAAAAAATAGAAGTAAAATAGCAAAACACACAAAGACAAAATTGGGTCAAGTCTGTTTGTATATATCATGTACGTTGGTTGAGGATGAGGGTCAAACTCAAATACTGTACATATAAGTCTGAATTGTGCAAATAACAAAGTATTTTGATATTTTTTTAAGTGAAGAATCAAATTGACTCAAACAGGTTATATGCATGTTTTAACATAGAAAGAAGTAGGAGGCAACTGTAAAAATGCAAAAAAGAGCAAAATTATTTTTAGTGTTGATTATAGAGATTAATTCAAGTAGAAAAAGTTGAAATGTACTAAAAGAAAATTTAGTCGTGTTTTTCAGGTCTTCAAATTTAAAAATGGGTTAATTAGAACCCAAACATAACAGGGAGGTAAAGTTTTTGTGAAAACGAGTATCTATTAATTTATTTTTTCTGAATAATGTCATCAATTCTTATTGTTTTGTATTTAGTGAGTTCAAGATGAAATTTATATCTTTTTTAAACATGTGATTCTTGAACATTTTTACTTGTATCCCAATTATTTAAATAGCATTTTTCCATTGCCCCCACACAATTTTCTTGTTCTCAAAAAACGGACTGATAGAAGCATCATTTAAAAGATTAAAATTATTATTTTAATTGTTTTTTTAATGGCAACTCATTAATTTTCTACATAAAATTTCAATTATATCTCAAATAAGAATGATCTGACCAAAATGTTATTGATACACTTTTCCCACTGAGAGTTAATAGATGAATTGAATATCTTTGTTTGGCTTGATAGCGTGCGTTTTTGAGAGATTTTATACAGATGATAAGTAAAAAATACTCAAACATGCTAGGAAACGATTTTATGACAAAGGTGTGTGAGGAACCGTTATAAGTAAGAAAGCCTTTACAATGAAGTTCTAGATCAAAGAAATATAAAAACATGGTCATTGAAATTTGAAAAAAAATAAACTCAAGTCAATTATAATGTTAATGATTGTTATATTCATGTTTATTTTTCTATTTTCTATTTTTATTATTGAATCATAAGTACTTAAGTTAAAATTGGATATTTCAATTGATATGAACAGTTTTATCTACAATGAAAAACCTTTTCTTAATTAAAAAAAATTATTTTTACGATTAATGAAATTTTTGTGAGACATCAAATCATTTATTATTCTCATTTGTAATGACTTTTCATTTATGAATGGTTCAATATTTTACAACTATTCTTTTGAAAAAGGTATAAACACCAATTTCTTAATGTTAAAAGGTTAATAATTGACTATATATATATATATATATTATCTCATAAATCTTCTATTATAAGTAATCTTATTCACAAAGGAGATATTTTTATTTTGTGTATAATAATTTTCATATTTTCCATATAAGTTTTATTAAATGAATATTTCCCAAAAATAACAAGATTTATAATGTTTATAAAAAAAAAATTAGATTATGGATGATGGAAAATCTTACATTATATAACTAATAATTAATTTAATAAGAAATATTTTATAATAGAATAATAATAAGTATAAAAGTATTAGTCAAACAACTTTTTAAAGCTATATGTACAGAGTATATTTAAAACTTTGAACTAAAACCAAATGAACTATAAAAGCTCTATACGGTTTTCATCATCTTAATATGTAAAATTTATATTTTTTGTATTCAAGTATATAAAAAAGTTTTTTTTATTTTAAACATTATATGTATATAATATATAGATGATAAAAAGTGAAATTATTTAGTGTAAGCAGCACTATGAAATAATTTGAAAGAGTGATTATTAACTCTTTCAATGTTTTAATCAGCGTGATTCAATTTTACTTATTAAATAGGTATTTTATATTTAAAGTTGTAATATAAAAAATATACCGTCAAATACATATAGCAATGGTTTTTTTTTTTGGTTTTTTTACAGAGACACATATTTTACTTAATGAACTAAATATGCCTAAACTTTAATCATGTGCTTATTAAACAAAAATTTATGAACGTATTTTATAAAAAAACGCACTAAAGATAAACTTCAGAAAGGTAAGGTATTTTTGTTGAAAGTGTGGTGTTGTTTCTATATGGATCTATCAGTTTGTTAACATATGAACAGAAAATGTTAACTACACATTATTTTTTGTTGACCTCCTAATAAAAATTATAGCGTTGGTCTTACTAAATACTTAAAGCAAAACTTTTTAATAAATTAATAAGCATTGAAAATGAAATTGACTCAATTTGATAACTCATTACAAAGTTATTTATTTTGTATAAGAAAAATAGCTATTTAATAAAGTATTAACTTTATAGATGGATGCATATTGGTAAAGACATTGTTATTTCAAACTAAACAGGAACTTTCATGATTGGAATTTCTTGAACATTTGTCATGACGATTAAATACTAGATGCCAATGTCTAGAAATAGTACAATAATTAGTTTTTCAATTTATACGCCTATCTAAAGCAAGTATAGTTTAAACTAAAGACAAATAACACTTGGATTAGTAAGGATGAAAAAAAAAAAAGAAATCACAATTATATACTATTTTTTATATTCTTTTTAAAAGACAAATATAGTTCATGAATGCTCTGAAATAATAATAAACATGCTTATTTAACATTTTTATCCATCCAAGTTAAAAATTAGAATTCTCACACACAATAACTATCTATGAGTAATGAATGGTAATTACAGTAAACTTATTTTTGTTGTGTTTTATTAGAGGTATTATTATTCATTCTTACTTCCAAGTACAAAACATATCAAAAACTTTGTGATGTTTGTATATACAGCATACGTTTTTTTATATATATTATATCATCGAACCATCCAAATATATACTGTCAACAATAGTTTTACTAAAATTATTAATGAATATGATTACAGGAGTCTTTCTGTGTCAGTCAGAAATACTTTTAGTTTTTAGTATAATATTATATTTATATAAATAGTAGACAAAGTAATTGCTCAGTCATTTTATATATAACCATGTAAATATATATTTTAAGAAAATATGTGTCAATATATAATTAAAAAAATAGGGAAAGCCATCAAGTATGAATAGAAGAGAATAATTAAAAGTCAACAAATAAACATATATAACGAAAAAAAACAGTCAAAATGACTTTTTGACCATACCTGTGTTTAAAATTTTCATGATAACACTTTCTGTAATAATTAGTTATGAATGTTTTGAAACTAACATCTAGGTGAAACAGGGGCTGCTTTCAAAAGTGGGATAGCTAAAAAGAAATTTGTAGTTTGACCCTTGCAGATAAAGAAACTAACTTTACTATTTATTTATAAATAGTTTTTTAGTTTTTTAATAGTTTTTTTAAAAAACCTTAATTTAATATTTTAAATTTCGTTTTTTTTAGAAAATTAAAGTGACAAATTATCTATCTATTTTTCTTTTCTAGGAATATAAGTTTATATTTGAGGAAAAAATGATTTTCTCGTTTTGTTTTATTTTATATACAAACTAAACTTTTATTTTACAAATACATATCGAGATATACCTAGTTTAGAAGATAAAAACATTTCTCTTATAATAAAGACGAATATGATTAAATAGAAATTGTTTTTATCTATCTTAAACTCTCATTTAAAAGCTTCATCTTACAATACCGACACATCTACAAGATTTTTAAATTTAATAAGTATATATGTATATTTATCACATGTATCTTCCTTCTCAACCTGGAACATTCTCACATATTTTTACCAACAATAATATGAGAACAAGTTTTACTTTTTCTTTAGTTTTTATTCTATGTGTTTTTTGATTCATTTAATACTTTTTAAAAAGTAATTATTGGAATAGAGTTTTTCCGATGGACGTCATCAGTATGATATTCGTTCATCTTGGGATCATAATCCCACAGTTATCGGAAATTATTAAAATATTGCCTATGTGAGACAAGGGAGGTGGATGAGGGGTGCTCTCCTTCCAAAAAATATTGCTTATTTTCGCTCATCCTATGAACATTTTTGGTTAAAAATGAAATTTAAATATCTACGTGTACTATTTTCTCCATTCTCCTCAATTTTGTAAAACCATTAGAATTAACTAATGGGTATCTTGTTCGAGGTACACCACGAGTATAAATGCAGAGTATTATTCTGCTCTAATCAGTACAAATGATTTTTTAATTGATTTTAATTGGCTGTATTTTTAAATAGGAAAAAACTGATTCTATGTTCAAAATTTCCTCTGATTTGATTTTTGACATAATTTCATGGAAATTTGATCACTTTGTTAAATAACTATACAAATCAACAACTATGTCTTGAGTATGACGTCCCTTTCAGTGTATCATGAAGTTTATGAAATCATTGAAAGTTCTCTATACGAAATTGGATATAGATTAAAAAGTAAATAAATATATCGACATTACATTTATTTAGGTAAAAAAGTGTGAACTTACATCTATCTTATTTCCCTTTAAATCCTAACAAGAGCAGTTCCCTGGGATATCTATATCTATATATATATATATATAAAACACCTCATTTGTTCTTCTTAATTACTGTGTATGTATGATGCATCAATGAACAAATTGTATGCTTTTTATCATTATATCTCATGACTTGCTATCATAGAAGATTGTTTTCGGATACTTTTCACTTAAAAATTAATGATGCTTTTTAGATCGTTATAATTATTTACGTCAATTGTCTCAAGACTAAAAAAGAAAGGAATTATTCAATTAAAATGTTCAACATAAATACAGAAAATTTCATTTTTGTAAAAAATATTTAATTTTCTACATGGTTTTGTTAACAAAATCAATTGTGGGAAACATATGACTTAAAAATATTGAATATTTTCATATTTAAATATTCATCACTACTTAGTGATGCCGGATAATTTTTTTCAATATTAAGTTTTAGATACAAACAATTTAGTAATGAGCTGATATTTAATTAATATCTGCGGCGTATTTAATGACAAAGTCAAAAGTATTTAATTTGGTTTATAACGTTTATAAAATTATGAAACGAGTTGATAATCTAAAATAGTAGCCGAACGAATAATCAACTTGAATCAGCATTTATTATTATAAGAAAAAATTGTAAAACTTTGTAGAAAAAATATTATTTTGAAATTAATAAATTACACAGGTCAACAAATTTGAAATGTCAAAAACCCTAAGGGGTATGAGTAAAAAAAAAAAAGCCGATAAGAATCCTTAAATAAGAAGAAATCGTCCATCTAAATGTGTAAATTTTCATTCGATTTCGAGCAAAAATTTGCTACAAATCAAAGACACACGGTAGAGCTACAAAAGTAGTAGCCCTCAGAAGAATTGCGAAATCAGCTGAAATCCTTCTGTACGCTACTACTTTAATCTATTGAACTTGTTTCTTAGTAGTTCTACCGTGAGTCTTAGATTTCTCAACTCTTGTATGCATTCCTTATTAATCCATTTCATGCAATATTCAAGGAGTTATTTAAATACAAAAAGATTTTGCCGACTTTTGGGCCAATTTCATTTGTGCCTTTTCTTCAATTTCATTTTCATCGTTTTGGTTAGATCAAAGCTATAAAACAAAATGACAAAATCGCGACACATTTTTGACCATTAGAGTCACTGAAGATATCATAAATTACTCTATAACTAACCTCCATGAAAAAAAAGTTATCATGTAGTCAAAAAAAAATATATCCGTAAGCTAACAAGAGCATTTGGTCACTTTTTTTCAACTTAAGGATATATAAATAATGAGAGTGTTTAAAAATTGATCTTTTAAACCTTAATAATAATAATGATAAATTAAGATTTTATTTACTAGATGGTGCTAAAGTATGATACACAAAAGACATAACTAGAAATTTTCAGTCTTATTGGTGGTTAAACACCCAAGAAAAATAATGAAAAAATAGAATTTTTATCATTATAGCATAGTTTTGTATATATTTGGATTCATATAAACAACTAATTGTAGTAAGAACAAGTACAAACATCAAAACTAAGTTGATGATACAAGTTTTTTTTGTTCTTTCAATGGATAATTATTTTCCTTTTATAAAACAATAAAAAACTATTGGTAATAAGTTACACTTCCCGCTAATAGATGATTAATACTTTTGGATGTTTATTAACTTATTAAGTGGATTTAGTTTTAATATTACATACATACATAACATATGATTCATTGTTTGTCTTTGTATTATATGTCTTTTCTGATCAATTTTACATAATCATTATATGTTGACTTGTTTTGTGAAATTGAGTCACTATTGATTATAATGAACCTTGAATTATGTTTGTTGATACATTTGTATAAATAGCAGGATGGTGTTCCAACGACATCAACAGTTTCCATGGTTTGTTTTGTTAGCTGTTGATTTGTCCACACTGGCCTCTTGTTAAGAAGTGAAAAATTATTATTATAATTACCATTTAATTCTAGGGTTTTTTTCTTTCTCTTTTTGGAAGGGAGTCTAAGAGACCATTCAATTAAGTTTGCAATGTGATGTATGGATTGATTGTGACTTGTTCAATAGATTATTTATTTTTTCACAAAAGCATTATCAGTCAATGAGTTAATTATTTATGAATGACTCGATGTATATATATATATATATATATATATATATATATATATATATGCCTAAAAATGCCTGGATGGCTTATGAAAGGCAAATACTAGATAATTAATATTAATAAATAATACTACAAAATAGTTTCTATCAATTACTGTTAGCTATTCAAGGAAGTTAGCCAATTACTCTTCCACTGTTTGACTATTCTCTATTTAGTAACAAGCATATTTACAGATTAACGAGAAATAATTTAAGATTAACAGATTAACATTTACAATAATAATTCGAAGGATGAGTAGAAGAATGGCTAAGTGACAAAAAAATAGGAGTTGTTGATCTTATGAGGATACAAATGGTCTGAGGTCTTTGCAATGAAAAGTTGAGTGCTGAAAATATTAGGTCCATGAATATAAAATGTAGTAATTAATATTAATTAGGGATATCAAAATCATTGGAAAATAGATTATTATAATTAAATAGTTATTTTGGCAAAAAAAATTATTTATATGTCAAGAAAAAAAAATCCTACATCAAATTGAAATCAAATCAAGACTTTTCTAAAAGGATGAATCAATTATTATTATTAATGGTTTTTTCAAAAATACAAACCCTTTTACTTCTAAACACATAAAAAACTAAAGAATTATTCCTCTTAAACCGGAAAAACAGTAGAGACTAAGACTCAAAAAATTGAAATTTGGTTCTGTTCATTGCATCATATTTTGAACTTAAAATATATTTTCGAGAGAGTAAAACTTTGTTGACATGTGTATGTATGTACGTAGTTGATAAAAAGAATCAACATATGTATGCAAGTAATGACTAAAGTCCTTTTAATAAATGTATAAAAACTTTTTTTTTTTCAATTAAGCGTTCTAAATTATAAATCAAAATTACAAAGGCATTCACTTTGTTTACATATGACATGTAAGAATGTCAAATGAAATAATGTTTGTTTATAAAGCTTTCTATTTAGTATAAATATAATATGTATACATATGCAAAAAGTAAAAATATATCAGGAAACAAAATTTCATTAAAGATTTTCCTTATTTTTCTAATTTATACAATATATAAATATATTTTATAAGCAAACATAAAATAATTTATGACTTTTTATCTGCTCAAAGTTGAGAAGCCCTAGAAAATTAATGGTCTTTAATTTCTATAAAAACATTTTCTAATAACTAAATGAGGCTTTTGATAATTATTAAGGTTATAATTAATCATAGATTTATCCCAATATTCAATAGGAATTAAGGAATATACATCTGTTCATCATCAATTGAAAGCCGATTTGGGCACGAAATAGTCCATCAAATTTTGTAGTATAATATAAATCTATCAATAATTAACAGAAATTAAGAAATGCATGCATTAAATCAAACTTTACTCATAGAACATCTCGGTTGTATGAAAATTAAATAATGTGTTTAATAGAACATTGACTAAATTATGGTTAAATGCAATTCATGTGTCTTTAACACGTTTAAAAAATGAATTATTTACATATAATTTTGTTTAGCCAAATAGGAAAAAAACATCATTGTCACCAATGTTTTTTCTAAAAAGTGCATGAAAGTTCTAACTATGCACTTTTTATAAAAAATATTACTGTCAATGATTTTTTTTCTTTAATCAAAAAACTTGCAGTGAAAAGAGTTGAAGCTCAATTGCACAGTGCATCAAATTTACTATATCTCAAGTGTTTTTTTTTTTTTCAAATTGAATCAAATGGAATTAAATTTTGTATTTCAATATTTTATTTTTTGTATATAGAGCAAAATTTAAAAATCAAATTTTTAGCCTTTTTTACTTTCTTTTATCCAATAATTTTGTCTATATCAGTTCCTAACTGAGGTATTGACTATTTTGCATGTATGCACAACTAATTATTTATTTTATTGATAGTTTTTTTTTGCAATTATAAACGTATTCGAAGGTATAAATATATTGTAATCAATATTGTAAAAACATGTTTTATTTCAATGTTATTGGATCTGAGAAAGTCATTATCAGAGATTTAAACAAGGTATTTATCTGATATCTATATTCTTACATATATTAAACACCCAAAGTAAAAGTATTTATACATTTAATATCTAGTTAAAGAGATAAAGAGGATTAGAGTCCAGGAGAGCAACATAATATCTCATAAGTGTATTGAGTGGCAATTTGGTTTTTGTATGTGAGTCTAAGTACATATGTAGTTAATAATTCGTTGAATAGGCATTTTTTTCTATTTTTACTAAAGAAATATTCTCTTATTATTTTGTACTTGCCAAAAAAAACCAGCAATTTTCAAAATACACACAAAAATTCAATAAATTATTGTTAGATATTTTTTTTACATGTATAGAAAGTATGTACCTTTTTATATAAAAAAATTCAAATCCATTTATGAATGACACGCACAAAATAATAATAATTATTAATGATTAGAATTTTTGTGTTATTTCATATATATTCAAGGGTTTGAATATTTATTTTCTTTCTTGATCCCTTAAAATTTTTCTATGTACACACATTTCTTGGTACATTTTCATTTAAATAAATCCTTTGAGTACATTTTCTATCTATTTCATATCTCTTTGTGAGATTAAATTCGAGCTATAGAAGAAAAAAAAAAGAAGAAGATATCTGATGCTTCAACACAAGATCAAATTTAAGTAAAAAATCACTTATAATAAGATTATTTCAACCTATTAATTTTTTTCTTTATAAAAGTTTTAATATTTTATTGACAATTATGTGGTCATTTATGGACTTTAATTTCAAATACCCTGGTATTTGTATATTCTATAATTTAAAGCCTTTATTTGGCTCTAATATGGGCCTTAGAATTAGGGAGGGGGATTGTTGTAATCAAATTCAACTTTAGGCCTAATTTTACCATGCAAGAGCATATTCTAAGCACTTAAGAAAAAAAAAGAAGAAAATTACGAACAAGCCTTGAAATTTACAATTATAGAGTCATTACAATTTTGTAAATATCGGGACGAAATTATTTCAGCTGTTAGTAGTGCTGTAAATAAACATTCAAATATAACTGGAAAAGTCAAACAAAAAACAGCATACCCACCTAATAACATAAAAAAGGAAAAAAATGACCTTTGACCTTAAATATGACCTTTTCAAATGCCCTCTCAATTTGAAGCTATCACTTTTATAATAAAATGTCACTATTGGTCTCAACATAATTCAAATTTTTCCCCTTTTCTTTGAATAACTGATTTGCAAAAAATTTTCACCCAAATGCATGAAGAACATAAAAGCATAAGAAAAGAACTTGGGCTTAAAGTGAATATCATAACTTTCACAAAATAACACTTCACCCAATTAGAATATAATTTATTATATTTTCTGTGTAATTGTGAGTGAGCCATCTATCAATACAATCTGCACTGCATCTAAATGATTATTCATAACATTTAATCAATAAAGTATGAAGGATAAATACAAGAGTATCCAACATTCACACCATTTTGTTAGTTTGAATCAACTTTTTTTTGTTTTAAAATAATACAGCAACCCCTTGAAAACAGGCATGCAGAAGATAAATGCTTAAATCTACAAGAATACATTTTGAGTAATTGTTTCTTTGTGCCGTTTAAAGACTCGCACTTTGAGAATACATATGTGTCTTGAAATAAAAAAGTGTAATATAACGAAACCTGGACAAAATATAATGTTGTTGTAGTATATACATACATAGATATAAAAGTTGAAACTGATCCCAAGGATTTTTCCTTTAATAGCATATCAAAGGGCTCAGGAGGCTTTGCTTTGCAGCAATATGTATGTACATACCATAACATGTCTATGAAATAGTAATAACTGAAAGATTTGATGTATATCCTATTCCTTTATTTCATATTGGCCTTTTTATTGAGTTCTAAATACATATATTATGGCCATTGAAACTTATTTTTAAAACATAAAGCAAGTGGTTGTTGCATTATATTGTATAATGTACAAATAATCTCAATCCAGTTTATGCATAAATATATGTATATATAACGATATTTCCTTACCCACACATTTTTCCGAATATATTTTTGTCCCATTCATTAAAAAAAAAAGCAGTAAAGGGAAATGAAGACATTGAAATTCAAATTTGTACACTACTTATATGAAAAGAAAAAGTATTAATTCAAAATCTATGTATAATTTGGTTAAGGATTTGATTAAATAAGTAGAGTTTCTACTCAAGTCTTAGTGCCTTAATTATTGTACATATACATATCTATAGAGAAAAGTCAGATTTGTTTCAAAAACATATTTTTTCCCCCTATTATTAGTATATATAACATATATATTTTCTAATTTGATTCCCTGATAATAATGAGTAATTGCATTACGTTGTCATGCTCACAATTAATTGTATGTGTATTTTCATCATCAAAATAAAATATGTTTATTATTGTATGTACTTGTTTTTGTTATGAGAGGGGATTGGTTTATTTGATCGTTAATTTGATGAAAATTGGATTAAATATATATATCTATATATATTTGTATGTGTACATCAAAACATTTGCAGTTGGAAATATGGTATCAAAAGATCAATTTAGGAAGCGTCTTTCTACATTGACCAAATATAGATTCTTAAAAAAAAAAATTATATATATATATATATATATATATTTATGTACATAAATAAAGCTGAGTCAAAGGAAAACATCTTACCCTGGATTAAATATGAGTGTAAGTGAGGTAGCAAAAATAATATTGTTTATACACATACACATATATATATATATATATATATATATGATTCCATATTTTTCTTCGAGGATTACTTTTCAATATTTGCTTTATTTCCTAGTAAATGTCTATAAGTACACAAAATATCGACAATTTACTAATATACTGGCGTATAAAGAAATTATTATTGTATATATACATATATATATATATATATATATACATTTATAGAAATATCTGTCATCCACAACCCTGACATACTCGTGTGTGAAAATATAACAAAGTTGATCAAATAACTCAAGTATATCTGCTTATCTATTTATATAATATGTGCAATATAATAATATATAATATTTAGTGACTAATTACATAAAATCTAATGTGTTCAACTTTTGACTTCTACAAATTTGCCTTCTTTTATTACAGATATATTCACAAATAAATAAATATGTTGTTTTAAAACCAAATTATAAACGTCAAAAACAAACCCAAGAGGAATATTGAAATACATATAAAATTCAGTTTTATTATTTACATATATATATATATATATATATATATATATATATATATATACTTTATATTGATTACTACATTACTTATGAATGTTTTGCACACTCTAGTGTGTAATTATTATTGCTAAACTTTCTTGATTTATAATCATCACCAAAGCCCAAAATTGTTTAAGGACTATAAAAATTCAGAAATGGTTATGAAAATATTTCGAAACATTAATTTGCATATACATATATACACTGTGGTAAAAAAAGACATGATATAGGCTTAATTTGAGGTTTCAAAACTTTTGAAACCATTTTCATTCTCCCTATAGTTTAGATTTTACGTTTCCTGATGAACAGCTTTTTTTAACGTACAGTTTTTGAGAGAACTAAGGTTTTATCTTTTATGATCCATCGTGTATTGTTGTTAATGCTAAGAAAAAGTTCAAAGACTTTTCAATTTATTTTATATAAATAATATCACAGATATAGATTTCAGCTATTTAGTTATTAAAATTTTATTAAGAGTTAAAGAACTGAGAGTAAATTCTGTAACTTCCCCCGAGGGAAAGTTGAGAAATGTTGTCAAATAAATATGTTTTTTATAAGAAACTAAATAATAAATTTTTCTTTTTTTTCTTTCTTGCAAGATAATAATATTTTTATTCTAAGTGTTGCTGTCATACATATAAGTGAAGTTTCAGGGTACTCTGATTGTTTTGTTTTTTTCATTTACATACAGTAAGATGTGTAAATCCTTGGACTCTTTATCTTTTGGCTTGAGATGATAAAAAACAACCACAGGGTTAGGAGGCAATACAATAAACCCTCAAGGTTTCCATAGTTTTTGAAGTATATCTTTAGTTGAAATAAATTTTGTTAAAAGTTTCATACACACAAAAAAGGTATATATTTACACATTCATTCAATGATAGTAATAGAACAAAGTATTCACGTTTAATCCTTTAGAGCCTATTTTTATATTTAAAAGGAACATGATTTATTGCATTACTTATTATAAAAAACAACACAAATATAACCTTTCTGTTATTTGTATTTGTAATCTCTTATAAATGAACAATATATCTGGTGCTATATCAAAATCGTAGAAAAGCCAACATATATTGATAGTGGATATTATTAAATTTTAAGAGAAGAGAGGAACACCATCAAATATAAAGGTAATTTTTTATTAATTTTGAAATTTTTTTTTTCTTATCACGTACATGGCTTAGAGTGACGTAAGAAATGAGAAATAAAATGATCAACCTACATTTTATTTATGTTGTCTACTTTGTCACCCTTTTGGATAAATACTTTTAGACAATCTTTAAACTCATGTTTGAGTCTTCATATCTTTACATTAGTACTAAGGCTTATATTTACATAGTATGTATATGTAAGTCAGTAAGTGTGTTACTTGGTATATTGGCAAATAATTTCATCAAAATTACTCTTCATAGTATTGTATTAGTTACAAGTATCTTTTAGAAAAGCCTTTTTTTATTTTAGAGCCATGATTTTCTCACACTTGAAGCATGACGTTCAGAACTTCCTTTCTCCTGAAAAAATAGGAAGGAGAAAAAGGCCCAGTAATATGTTAAAGTTCGGCTCTACCACCAGAATATGGCAAAATGAGTGCGCAAAATTAGTCTAAATCTATTCAAAGTAATGAAAATCTCTGCTTCAAAATATCAAAAGGAGGAAAATCTGTATGAATTATTATTATTATTTAATAATATTTAATTTGACTGGTAGGAGTGACTTAGATAATGCTTGTCTTACCATTTAAGAGTTTACTTCAAGCTATGAAGTATATTCAAAAGGATTATAGATTGGTCGTTATTTATCAAAATATAAATGCAAATATGAATACAAATATCTACATTCTAAATTTCCGGATATGTGTGAGCAGGTGCTATTATCAAAATTTAGTCATTTGCGGATACAAGTATTCGATACGTCACCCAACAATCTTCAAGACAAGTTGTTGTATAATCTCATAATGGTTTATTTAAACATATGTTCCTTAAAATTCAGACTTTGATCATCAAGAAACATTTGATGATTGGTTGCTTAAAAAGTAATGATGCACGTGGATAGTAAATAGTTTTAAGGATTTGGGTGACTTTGGAAATAAAACCACTGTTCTACATTTGTCAAGATTTGCATATACATTTTGTGTTTATTTTGAATTAACATAAACGGTGAATTATATATATATATATATAACATATGTAGGAACATTTTTGAATGTTACCATCTATGTACTTTTTGAACAAATACTAGTGATTTGCATAGAGTTATAATAAATCAAATATTTTTAAAGTACAAAATTGAATACCTCTGTTAAAGGAACATATTATATGAGTAATTGATAAACAATTAAAAGTAGGATATTCAAAATTTCCTTTCTGCTGAAAAAAGAAAGGAAGCCCAATAATATGTCAACATTATTTGCATACACAAATATATATTTGAAGACGATATCTACTACAGATTACTCTTGTAATATGGAAATGGATAAATATATTTACATCTAAAACAAAAAAACAAGAAAAAAAACAACAAATAATATGATCTATAGAAACTACCAAAAGAAAGTCATTAACAGTTTGTATTTCATCTTTAGTAGTTAAACACGAGTTAAAGTTATATAAAACGTAAAGTACGTTTATCAGATTTTCATAAATGTCATGAAATAGTTTTAATGATGCAAATTTTCTAAACTAACTACCATTAACTATAAATATAAATAATAATTAATCAAAATAGTTTTACTCTTTGTAAATATTTATTCATATAATTCAATAATTTCCATTTAAAATTAATATAAAAGTTAGTTTTTCCAATTCATCATAACTAAATATAAACTTATAATGTAACTATGTCATACTTTTTAAATGATTCATGATGAATATAAATTTAAAAAAGTTTTTCTAGTGTATTCACATCTTTTATCGTGTCACTGTAAGCCAAAATTTGATAATATTGTATTCATCAATAAGTTACTATTAATATTTCTTAATGAGATTAATGAGTTGAGAATATTTAATCTCTCTTCTCCACAATGTATTGAGATGATTCTTTTGTTTTAAATAAATCTCATTCAAAATTGTTTTCAACAATTCTTTTTATGGGTATGATGAATGATACACAAGACATTTGAATTACACATTTAAAAACCTGACAAACAATAGATAAATAGAGAATTATTTTCTTTTAATATAATTTCGTTCCATTCATTTTAACACCTTAAATTTATCTTTACACCACAATAATTAACATACCTACATGTTAAAAAAACCCTTAAAAAACAGACAAAATTAAGTGGCTTATTTAAAAGAAAAAATATTTTACAGAAGTTTTCTTAATTCTCCTCACCAACAAATTCCTTCATAACAAATGAATGGCAGCAGTAACTTTCCACTGGTGAATTGAAAATGAGACACTTTCTTGTAATACTTATATGGACTTATAGCGTTTTGTTCTCAACCTAACGGTACTTTTCTTTAGTAAACAATGTTTCCTTTTAAATGGATGAGTGAATACATACTCAAAAAAAAAGAAGATAATTGAAAAACATGACCTCATACTAAAAAATATTTTAGAATTCAATTAAATACAATAATTAAACTCAAAATACACTTCAGAGCCAACAATAATTCATTTTTACGTGTTCAAATAATCTTTAAAATGGATAAGTTCAAGTCTAATAATGAAAAATAAATATATTTATTCTTTATTTTTGTGGAAAGTACGCGAATAATTTTACACTTTGTTTCGAAATTACGTTGAAAAACAAAACAGTCTTTGTTGGAACATTAACAAAGAAAATAATTGCAGAAAAATTTATTTAAAAAAAAATAGATATAGGTACAATAGAGTCAAGCAATACATCATTAAAAAGTAGTACATTTGTAGATTAATTTGAGTTTGAAAAGCAAAATTAATAGCAAAACTATATTCATTCACTTCCCTCAGTTACAATTAGAATTGAATTTATGGTTTCAAAGTTGCGGTATCCTTCACAAACCTACCTCATCTATGATCTAGAAAATGTGAAGAAACATTCTATCTGTTTTGCTATAGATATAAATATGTATATATAGACGACGTAACTAAGATCAATTGTGAATAAATATTCTTTGACTAGTAGCAGGGAAATTCAAAATTAAATAATTTCAGTCCAACAAATCAACATTAAGGACATTTATAAGGGCCAATAGTAGACGAATCCAACGCTAGAAATGAAATACATAGCTTCTGTTTTATAAATATCATTGTGTAAAGTTTGATATAGTGTAAGTTATTAATCAGATCTCCATCAATAATTGTCAGGGAAACCCGGGAGGGTTACAACACTTTTTATTCAATTACGTGGTGTTGGTTAGATTTAGAGACTTCAAAATTTAACTCATCATATGAACCTACATTTGTTTCTTATCGGTTAAATTTATTAGTAAACTACACCCATCACTAATTCTTTGCAAAATTGTACTTGACTCTCCATTTTCCCTCATTTTAAGTAACATTCATTATAATCTTTAAAATTAGCATTTATGCATTAGTAAGATACCTAGAGTACTTCTATTAATCATCCTTTTATACGTTGATTTTTTTTTAAAAGACACTTTTCGCACACATAATTGATCCTGGTCAGTGCAACCTTTTTTCATTCTATTGTTAGTTCTCTAATGTAAATCCGTAAGAAAAACTAAATAATTCTAAGTTGCACTATAAATCATCAAACTTTATATAAGCATTGACAGCTGGTCACTACTCTGTGCATAATGGCCAAACGGTTTCTGTATGAAATTCGAAGACGAATTTGGAGCATATAACACATACATTACTTGAATTATTACTATTTGCACACACTCAACATCTTCCACGTTTCCTAACTCTAGCAATTTTCACAGGGGGAGTTGCTCCTTTGGCCTCTATGAAGTTATTTCATTACGTTTCTTTACAAGTTCTGATCCCAGCTCCTCCAGAAAAATCCTTCTTTGATAATTTTTTTAATGTTCCAATCTCTGTTGACTTTAACACATATAACATCCATATGTTAGACATGTCTAAAAAGTGAAATTTATTTGGGATCAAATTGACCCTTAGGTTCATCAATGTACAAAATGCAAATACAGGATATACTTTAGCAAGCCAAATTTCAGTTTCCCAATTCTCCTTATCTAATTTGATAAATTCAAAAAAAATTGTGCCAAAAAATCATCGATTAATCTATCTTCTATATGACTTTAAATATTCAAGGATAACAGGAGGGTAAAATGCTACCTGTCAAATCCTGCAACTGTCTTTGTACTGTTGCAACAACCGTTGGGATCAATTGTAATAATTAAACAATGACTTTAAAAAATTAAGAGAATTCGACTAAATATTATTTTTTTGATGAATAAAAAACTAGACTTTTGAAGATGTTGAATTGTATTGTACTTTCTATATATTATTGCACATTAAGATATATAATATGACTTATATTTTTCAGATCAGAGAAGTTCATTTCAGTTCAATTTGTATGTGCTCACACTTTTTTAAGGCCCTACCCAAACAATTATCTATAATTACTCAAATTATACATGCATACACCCCCCTCCCTACAAATTCATGCATTTATTCAAATGATTAATGAAGTGTGAATACGAAATAGTATAGAAAAAAAATCAATATGAGTACGGTTTGAATACTTGTTGCAGCTGATCCCTATGTAAAGAATGTTACAATATCTCAAATTTTCCTTAATGAAAGAATGTATGCTAAATCATATTATTTGATATCACTTGATGGAAAAAAAATATCATGTAGCTTATAGGACAAACAATAACTCCAATCATTACAAGAAAAATCGATTAAACCCCTCCAAAAATCCGTTTTTATTCAATATCCCAAAGAAAAGTTGACAAAAATTTACCCAATTTTTTGGGTAAATAATTGTCATGATATTATATAACTGTGGCTATAGATTTATCTATGTTTAAAACCAAAAGTTTTGAGTATTACAAAATAAGTGATGAAACTAACTAGCAATTCTTATTCCTTTTTTTTTCTTTTTTCTTTTTCATGATACCAATGTTGAAAGGTAACCAAAAAATAATTTGATATTTATAGTATATTTTTCATTTCCTTCAGGTAAGAATTAGTTGTTATTATTCTATGTTTTTTTTTCTTCATATTGTGTATGCATGTTCATAAATATGTATATTTATTCACAATTTACTTGTAGAAATAACAATAACAAAAAGAAAATCTGCTTTCTTGTTCATTTGTTTACATATAGGTATATATTTTACTGAGCTTTCATTTTTTTAGTTCATATTTTAATACATATATATTTATATTATCAATTTAAAAATAAATAAATAAATAATGTCTTGGAGATGCTCTACGAAAGTTACAAAAAAAAGTACATCCTCTTCTTTTTTTTGCTTTGATGTCTAAAAATATTAAGAAAATTATATAAATAAAGGATTAATTTTCAAAGAATTAAAAATATAGAATTATAGTATAGTTCACTATGATGTTCTTCCTGTTCTTCTTTTCTAGGTACCTTCAAGACCTTACAACACCAGGAAAGGACCTTATATTTTGTGTTAAAATATTAAATAATACATTTGACTGTCTTAACTTCTTTCTTTCTTGATAATTTACAGATATTGACTGTATTGTATGTGTAAATGTTCCTTGTACTAGATGTAATTACAAACAAATAAATTCAAAATGACTAATGAATATACAGTGTGTCTAACCGAAATCTGAGCAAGTATAGAAGATTTAAAATGGAAAGTAAGGAGTAGAGTTGGGAGTTTGAAATTTCTACTGAGGTATTGTGACTTTATGAAGAAAATTTTCGAGTAACTTTTTTTAATGTTTTGTTAATATTTATTATAATGGAACAAACAAAACGAAACAACATATCCTGATTTTGCTTCGCATGGGAATAAAGCCCAGGAGCATTGCCAACCAGTTGGGGTACTCCCCAACCACTGTGTATGCAGTCAGAGACAGGTTTGAGGCATCTGGGTCAATTCAAACTCTTTCTTCAAAGAGAGAGATATGGTCTTCTTTGAGGATTTTAGGGCCAAAATCAACAACAACCCCACCAGATAGAATCCTCCAAAAAGCTGCTAAGAACCTGGGTTCCAAAAGTTACTCTCTCGGAGTTAGGGACCTGTTGATTGAGACCAACAAGGCCAATAGGATGAATTTACTTATATTGTACATAAATTAAAACAATAACTATGGTTTAAAATTATTTGTTCTCAATTGTTAGTTTATTTTGACATATTGACAAAAGTTATACGAGCGATCAATTAAACCCTGTGACAAAAACAACAATAAACCTACAGTGAAAGAAAATTGAAATATTTTATACCAAGGCATGTAATTAAAATAATTAATGGATCATAAGTAATCCAAAGTGTTTTTTTTTTGTCTTTTAATCATTGTATTTAAAATAATTATTATATATCTTTTTTTCTCAGTACACATTAATTGTCAAGTAGAATATAATTAATTAATGTAATTATTGAGTTACAATATTAAAAAAAAGCAAAAAGTAAATTTGTATACATAGAACTAGGTATGTCATAAATTATCAGAAAATTCTGATCAATAAATGTTGTATACATGCTTTTAAAACATCTACACAAAGTATAATCCAACCTAATGTATATATTTTTGATAGTGCAAATGTAAAATAAAACAATCAATTTAGCTTCCACTGAAAAAAGAGTTTTCATATTAGTAAGTGTGTCAGCAAAAGATCCTGCCATTTGTAGGTAAATTTGCAATAGTTTTTTTGAAAATATATGAATTTATTTTTAAGGAATTTGTATTTGCCAATGTTCGAATATTCTAAAAGTTGTCAAGTGTACAATTTGTAAGACTCATAACGTGTTATTATATATATTTCAACTTTATTATGTGTCACAGATTGTCAATTAATAGAACGCTATAATAATTGGAATAGACGTACATAATACATATCACAAATACATCTTGTAAATTCTTTACTTAAAATATTTCATCTCATTTTGTATTTTAACTTATACAATTTACAACTTGTATCACATCCCTGTTTGTACACAATATATTTATTATATATGTTTTAAAAAAAATAAAACTTGTAAGAAAAACAATGTTGATCAAACCGAACACAAGAACTTTTTACTTATTTATTTAAAGGTATTAAATTGAACAAATAAGGGCCTTGAAATCCTACACTTTAAAGTATATACTTATATATAACTACAGTGTATTTACTTTTTTTCCATTACAGGTTATACTTTGACATTTTCTGACAACATGGATTGGCAGGAGACAAAACTTAAACTACTTTTCACTTCCTACCTCTCATGTTATTATAAATATACATACATATATGAAAGAACACAGATATACATATATAAATAAATAAACACACAAGTCTTACCTTCAGAAGATCCACTTTTGTCAGTACTTGGGCCAAAGAACTTTGATTTCAGCTTGTTATGAAAGTATCCCACTTGTTTCCCGTCACATCGATAAAAACCATGCTGACCTGGCTTAGAAGAGGATGAAAGCTTTTCCTCTTTATAAGAGTCCTCATCCCAAGTCCAGTTGCATTTTTCTTCCTTTTCGAAATCACAATCCATTCCTGTAACATTTCGCCACGTCAGAGTTATTACCGTATGATTACTGTATAAGCCATTAGTTCGAATAGAAGAATGAGAGCTGAGCGCTCTAACACTAGCTTCCTCTCTAGAATCCGAGAGAAATGTTCGTGAAACTGTATTCCATTTCTGACTTGAATTAGATGGGAAGAAACTAAGAGCTCCTAGGATTTGAATTATTAAAATCCAACCCATGTCTATGATAAAAAAGGTCTTGTCTGCGGTGGTTACTTTAAATATAGTCCGAAAGATAAGTTTGACAAAAAGTTTCTTTTATGTCATCTTCGGATAATTGCTTTAACCTTCCTATGATACATATTCATAATAACAGTAAGTTTAAAAATAAATTTCTTGAATTTGCATTCGTGTTAATCTCTTTCATATTATATATATATATAGATAGATAGATACTTAATGCATGAAAGACTTTCCTGACTAAAACTTTTGATTAGTCATTACAGAATTAATATGTTTACTAGCATGAATACTTATTAAACTTGATGAAAAATGATCTTATTAGATATCATGTTTATGTATAATCCCCTTAGATGATTTCTCAATATTTTGTATATCTATCTATCAGTAAAGGAAAATTTAATTTATTATTTATATCCATATTACAGCTATTATCAAATATTGTCAGTGTATTTGTGCAATCAATATATTTTCCCGAAATTTCCCTCTTTTTTTTTTTAAGAAACAGAGCCAAATAAATAATAAGTATCTGTTTATTCAATTAAGAAAATTGATCAAATAAGCATTATGCAAAAAAAAAAAGTTATATTTTTTGATTGATGATAGTTTATCCACATATTAATGTATAAATATGCTTTCAGTACTCCATATAAATTCATACACACATTCATTAAATTTTGATAGGGTTTTTTTTATATTCCCATTATTGAAAAGCCTCGTTTAGTTTCATTTAATAATTATTGATAGGAGCCTTTTTTTTACCTATATGTACATAGTAAAAACAAATGCTAATTCGGAATAGGTGGATATACATGGTATCTACCTCTTTTTTGTGAGCATGAAAATAATGAAATTGCCTCTTAAGGTACATGAAATCTATCACAGGGATTTCGTTAATACAATATTCACTGCAAAGACAAATGAATACCCTTGTATCGTCCTGATTTTGTGTTTTACAGCAAATCTCTTCCTTTAAACTATTTCTACACTATATACATATACTTAGTTATATAGACAAAGGTTAGAGTAGATAGTCAATGCCTAGTCCCACCGGATTGCCTCTAGAATAAGAATGGTTCACTACTTCTTAATATGAAGTAAATAAAACAATTTACTCCGTAGTATAAAAATCAAATATTCCCTCTTGTTGGAAGCCCCTGACCTAGACATTATAACTATTATAACTTGATATAAATGGCTGCATAGAGCTTCATAATTACAATTTATAGTTTTAATAAATGTAAAAGCCACTGTACATATAAAAAACACATATATAACATACAATATGTTATATAAATTTGATAGTTGTACAAGAAAGTTGTTTAGAAACATACATACATACATACATATGTAAACAAAAAATAAAGGTAAAATAATTTTGATTCAAGACCCAGAATATGTAATTAATAATAAAAAAAGATGTCCAAATCATTTCTTTGAGTAAATCATATTAATATTAGACCTTACGTCAAAAGAAGAAAATTATACATAATTTCTCTAAAAGTAGATACTAGAGTAATACTTTTAACATATGCTCGTTTATGTACTTTAACTTTAAGCTTCATTTCTTAATCTATTTATATCTAATATATAAGGAAAAGCAACTTTGATATCTACCTTTTGACATAGCACAAACCCATTCCCAGTCAAAAAACATGAGCAAATCAAGATATTATTCAATTGACTTCATCAAGGACTTTGTTGAAGAGCTATATTTTGATTGTATCTCTTATAAACTCCAAAAATATCCCCAGAGCAAATACATGAAATTAATATATATAGAGAGAGAGTTTAAGTATGTTCAGAGAAACTGAGCTGTTGTTTTAACATGAATTTGACTGAATAGGCCTAATTATAGGTAAGTATTATGTACATATATTTACTAGAACTCGACCGATATAGTTTAATTGGGGATTAAATAACCATAGCCCGCTCAAAATCGTTTTTTTTTTTTCCTTCAAATTAGTCTTTGAAATCTCAGATTAAATTTGTTATACAAAAAACATAAATATGGCCACTTCAGACAACCCTTCTCAGTATTATGGCAAAGTAAATGAATCATCTGCTAAGATTTTGAATAATGACATCCTAAAACTTTTTTTCTCAGATAACTTTCAAGCTATTGACTTTTTGGGCTAAAAATATTAATTAAGAGTGAAAGAGCATTACTAAATAGGCACACTGGGCGCACGTTAGAGTATTTAAGGTGTATATAATAGGGTTTTTTTTTTTTTTTTTTAAATGAATCTTAAACTGACAAAAATTTGGCTATTTTATCGAATCACCTATATATCAGTAGAGCCCTGGTTATCCAAATAAATATTTAGAAGACAAATGGTTCTTATTTTTATAGCTACCAACTGAGTATTGGATTAGTTATATATGTACACACACACGTTTATGTATTTATATAGGTATATATACACTTTGGTTATTACAGGAAATGTATACTTTGAATGAAAATGGAGAAAGTACACAAGCTCTAAGCTTTTGAAATGCTTTCTATTTTGCCACTAGGAGGGACTGCAAAAAGTGTAAATTGTTTGTGCTCTCATTAAAAATAACCGTAAAAAGAATGTACATAGTAATACATTTAAAAAAAAAAAAAGTAGTTTTCTCCATCTAAATCGATCATACAAGTCCTGGCTATAATCATCATTATTTAGAATTAATTATAATGGCATTTCATTATACACTCTATAATTATTTTATACTCGAAAACGATGTAGGAAAACATCTTCATACATTGAGCATTTAAATTAATTTATAATATTAATAATAAAAGTAAGTATTTAATTTAATGCAATCAGATAAGAAATGAAAAATGACTAAAATAATAGGAATAGCTACAAATACTGTATTACTATTTAAAACTGATTTATATATTTATATAAATATATATATATATATATATATATATATTCTTAGAAATGAAGAAGACTTTTTATTCAAAGAAAAAGTAAATGAAAGAAACATTTACGTAATAATCAAAAATGCAATTCGATTTTCATAAAAGCATATTAAAAAACAATATAGTTATAACTTTGAAGCAAAAAAAAATTGTAAAAATGAATGAATCAAATATATCAATTATTATTAAAAACTGATGGAGCCAATTGTTTTGAAAAAGATTGTATGATTCGATTTTTCATCTTTTTATTTTTCTATGGGTCAATTGCATATATATATGAACTTATCAGTTGCACCTTTTCAACGTATATATATATATATATATAATTCATTGATGATTGTAACATAGATCTATTTTTCATATGGAAGACTAATTGCACAGGTGATACTCTATGGATATTTTGAATTAAAGTATTTATAACTATAAAAAATGTATTAATAAACTTGGATATTTCAATTATTTTGTCAAAAAGTTGATAAAAATGTTGTTAAATATATGTATGTAAAGTGTAAGGGTTTATTTTTTGTTTGATTTAACTATAAGATTCTAAACTTATACCCCCACCCCAAAAAAAAACAAAAAAAAAACCCTAAATTATTTTTTTTAATAATTGTATTTCATTTCAATTATCACACTACATAGCATATGATTTAAATTTAGAAATTATGTTATTTCAATGCAACAAATAAAATGTCATGTTTTTCTTTTAAAGCACATGGGATTAGCTATTTATGGTAAAAAAAAAAAACACTACCACTTAAAACAATGTTAACGTTTTGTATTATATTATAAAACAAAAACAGCAAAAAAAAAAAAACTTCTGCTTCGCTCTTCATATGTATGTACATATATGCTTGACGTCATGTCTGCTTTCTAACTTATAACGATGAATACATTTTTTTATTATTCTTTTGAATATATATATATATATATATATATATATATATATATATGTGTATATATATATGTAACTTAATAAAATTAAAAGTCGATAAAGCACATGTTCAAATGGGCAACAAAAACAACTCGTGTATTGAATATCCTTTGAGTTCTGTCACTTGTAATGCTCTTGATAAACAATCTTCAATTTTGGCTCCCTTTTCATCTCTTTCGTATTATTATTATTTTATTTATTTTTACAACTCCCAATACATGCATATTTTTATAAATATGTAAGTAACAAGAAAAATTACAAATATTATACTATATATATATATATGAATAGGGCAAAAAATAGATGTCTTTGGTTTTGAAGGAAACTATAGAATTATCAACAATTCAAATTATATTGTGGTTTGTAGTTGAACTATTTTTAAACAAGTGTTTGTGGGTGGGGAGGGAGATAAAAGAAAAGGAAGAAGGAGCTAAGAGGAAAATAGTTTTTTTTCTTTTTTTGTTGTTGGTTTTTTATTTTTATTTCATAAATACTTATCTTTTTTATTTCACAAATAATAATTTATTATCTTTAACTCTCTAAAAAAAATTAATTGTACAGAGAGAAAAAAAATATATGTACATACATATATATATATCTATAAGTAGAGATATGTTGCTTACGGAATGATTTTACTGTTATTATGAATAGTTATTCTCCTCACATTTTTTTTTTTTTTGTAAATAAAGTTATTACAAAATCACTAAAAAAAAAGAGATGTTGAAATGTAGCTTCAATTTTTTTTGTAGAGGTCTTCCATGAAGTTGAAGTTATTTTATTATTATTATTATTATTATTATTGAGATGAACAATAATAAGTAGTAGGTAAAAAAAAAAAATTGTCTATTATACTTAGAGCAGCACACTTCAAGAGCACGTAAAGCGAAATACTGGTGATTTTTATATTATATATATGTAAAGCTATAATATTTATCTAACATACAAAAAAATCAACTTTCCTGCCAATGCTGCCTCTTTGAAAGAAGAAAAAAAAAGGAGAATCTTTCTCATTTCTTTCATATATGCGCTCTTATGGGCAGGCGTTCTTGCCCTTTCTCTTACTTTTTTTTTTTCTTTTTGGGGTGGCCTAAATTATAGCTTATGTTTGTTTCATTTTCAAGGGCTGCCCTTATCCTGCTATATTACTTTTGTTTATATTAGATACATGTGAATGTATGAACATACATTCTTTTACTTTAACGACCTGTATTATTCTAAGAATAAGTTTTTTTTTAATGAATTTTTTTTTTCCTGGTACATTCATGATTACAAGTGAATGTATGTACATCTTCATAATGGTTATTAGTTTAAAAGAGATCTTTATATATATATATATATACAAATATATTAAGCATCCTCCATTCGTGGCACTTGCTTTCATTTTGAGGGAGTAGAGAAAAATAAAGGGGGAAAAGTCATGAAAACGTAACTGTTTAAGGACAAGTTGAAATATTTAAAAACTAGTATGGGCACATGGAGTTTTTCTTCCTTTATCTAACAAAAAAAAAATTTAAAACTTCTTATTTTATATTTTTTTTTTATGTGGAAAGAACTGTTTGCAATGATTGAAATTGTTTATTTTTTTAAGACATCTGACCAAAAAAATTACTCGCGCAAAAGATAGTCTTTGATTATTTCTTTATATACACATATAAAGCGTGACGTCAGTATTCTGGAAATCTCATAGGAGGCATAAGCAATTAAATTATAACAGAATAAAAAACTTTATTTTATAAAAAAACAGTTTACATACTTCATTCATTTTTAAGGACATTGTATAAAGTTTCTTTTTCTTTTTTTGGAAAATTTATCTTTTTGTTTCATAAATACAATTACATATTATCTATTCAATATGGCATCGTTTTTAGTATACTATACAATCTATAGGAGTGTAAATAATATGCAAATGGGGTGTGTAAAATAAAAAGAAAGAGAAAATCAAACTGGTAGCTCTGACAATTTGATGAATGTTGAGAGGGAAGCAGTTTGAGCGGTCATGATGTTTTACTGAGCTACAAGCTGCTATTCTCTTTTATATATACAAATATAATTACATTATGTATACCATAGATGAAAGGCAGAAAATTAACTGAAATTAATGTCAGGAAATTATATATTTTTAACTAATAATAATTATACGTGGACTTGAGCCCTTTTTTGTTTACATTTTCTTTGCTATATTATTAACCTTAATGCATATATTATTTCATGCGAAATCTGTACTATCAGGTAGATGTTCTCCCTTCAGTAATAATGGAAAAATGGTAACAGCTTTGGAAAGCAAAAAGGACAGTTAAAAATGCCAACTCCACAAAATCTCGCACGCGGCATTTTGCATATTATTTACATTCCTAACAATCTACAATAAATGTGAAATTAGTCTATACTTTCCAAAGTGATGAAATTTTGCATTTCAATAAACATAAGAAATTCAATGATTTTATAAAATTAATCTTGTAAATAACTCTGAATCTAAAATTATCATTCTTGGATGTAAAATAATTACTTTGAAAAAATTAATGAATACTAAACAGCAATATAACCGTTTGAGTAATTAGCTCCGTTAATATATTGGACTGTTTATGACACAATGTGTATCAGTTGTATAAACTAACCTTTCATCATTTTTATATGTAAACATGAACTTATATCATTATAATGATCTAGAAACTGTTCTATGACAATATCCAATCTGATTAAAGTCAAGCTTATTCTGCAATGGCTTTAATGAGTAAAAAATGATCATCACCATACAAAAAATCTTGTGAAATTTAAAATTACAGCTTCTAATATCACCTGATTACAAAACTTTATTTTTTTTATCGTGCAACTTCTATTGCACTCAAGATTTATGTAAATTCATTTTTTTTAAAATCTTTCTTATTTAAATAGTTTGTTCAAAAAAAAAAAAGTTAAAAAAATATATTATAAATCGAACTTTTAAAAGCTTTTTATGTACAATAATTAAATGAATCATTTCTAAGTTCTACAAAAAGTACATATGATTTTATTATATTAAATGTCAAATATGACTTATCTTAGTTTAGAAAATATCAACATATCCAATCCAATCATTTGTGTTATTTAATGAAGGATATTTTATATGTATGTGTGTATGTATTTCGTTTAAATAAATAAATCAATACAAATATAAGTATGAATAAATTTTTAGTAACAACTGTTTTACATCTGGCTTTTTATACATAGAGAAAGTGATTCTGAATACACTTGCTATTAAATTGCTCCAGAAAAGTAATTTATTTCTTTGTATGTATATATATATCTGTATATATATATAAGTATTTTTTAAATATATATTATTGAAGGGAATTTTTTCTTGACCCTTGTGATTAATGATGCTCTTGCACATTCGTCTGCCTCGACATTATTTAAGGTGTACCGTAATGTATTGTCATGAAACAGTATAAAATAAGAAAAGTACCACCATATGTAATTTAATCTCACTTGGTATAAAAAACACTCAAATAGGTTCTATTTAAATATTCGATTGCGTTTTATAATATTGATTATGGTTGAATTTCAAATTTACATCATACATTGCATCTACATATTTACTCTTTCAAGTCTTCTAATTGTGTTATGATATTCCTATGAGATCTCATGCATTCCATTGTTAAAAAATTAGGTGGAGAAACACTGCTCTTGACTCTAGAACAACAATTTTTATAGTTTGTGTATCGACTCGTATAAAATCCTCTTAATGTGAGTGTTTTTATGGATGATTCAGAAAAAACTATTTAAACATGATATTGTAAGTACAAAATGCAAAAATTGTAATACTACGATATAACACTGACTTGTAAGAAAAAATGAACAGAAAGGGGGAACTCACTTATATTTTGACTTGTATAAAATGATTTTAAATGTACATTATTTTATTAATTTTTAATCTAGAATATTGAAAATATGGTCAAAAAATATTATCATCAAGTTTTTATTTAAAAAATAAATTCATCTTTTAACTTGATTTAACTATCTAATGATTGATTAATTCATTTCGACATATTATTGTTCCAAAGTCATGACTCTGTTGTTTTTATTTTATTTGCTTTAGCTATAAAAATCATTGATACAATTTGAATTGGAATTTTGGTAAAATTCAAGTTTGCATATTGTTTAACTAGTCCTTCTGCTTTTTGAACTATCTCCATTTAAGAGCAGTTAATAGGTTGAAGGAACTTATAACTATATATATATATACATATATATAGTAGGCAACTGTCTTAGAGTACATTTACCTATCACAATAAAGTAATAACAACTATAAACATGTACCTACTTTGTTTCTTTCTACAAACAGAATAAAGCTATTATTGTGATATTTTCAATAAATCAATATCCTCTTTCGTCAAGTTTTTATGTTGACATCGAACCTTTAAATTTATGAACTAATAACCTTTTCAAAAAAGTTTTATTTTTTATTCAAGATTAGTTATTATAAACTATTGTTCATGGAAGAAAAATATAGAAAGAGTAAAAAAAAGCAACGTAAATAGTAATGTATATAACAATATTTGAAAAGAAATTACGTGTTTATATATACAAATATGTATTTTTCCTATTTTATAATTTTACCAATTGAATGATACATATTACATTGCAACTACCAAAATTATCTGCAGAGAACTTATCATGAATATACATACATCATTCAATCTCGATAATATATGTACAACCAAGGGTTTGGTGAGAGTTAGCGATTAATATTTACACTACTCATCATTAATATCTTTCTGACCAAAATAATAGTTGCTTATAGTTTCCACAAAGTTATATAATTTAATAATGAAATCATACAATAATTAAAAAGTTATGGTATATCTATATATATACATGACTATCACGAGTCTTTGAGCTCGAGTTTGAGTGAAATCTCGGTAGACAAGCTCAAGTCATGTTCAAGTCGATTCTTTAGTTCTTGAAAAACTAAAGTCTCCTCTATACATACAATAAAAAGTGACTTTTTGCACTTTTGCTCCGAGCCAATATGTTTTTATGTGACACCAACTGAGATGATATATTTTTACTTTTTTGGAACAAGTTTTTTTATTAAAAAGTTAATATTTATTAAATAAAGTTCGGGTAGTGAACAAGGCGAAGAGGGAAGTTAATATGATAGGAAATTCTACTCAAATAACAACCACTGATACAAGTTTTAAAAAGAATGTTTTGAACAAAACAATGGATAGTATTAGAATCAAATGATAAGAAAACAATGATTTAATTATAAATAAAGATTATAATTTAATTATGATTAAATCATTGTCTTCTTATGTATTTGAATAGATATGAAATTAAGTTATTAATACTTGTTTTTTTTAAAAAAAAACAACGTTTTAGTACGAAAAAACGATATAACTTTCGAATTTTTATAATTACAAATCAACATAGGATATTATTTAAATGTGTAATTAAAATTTTAATATTATCGTGAAATTATCGCCTTATCATGTCATTTAACAACTATTTTTATTTACAAACTAAATAAAATTTCAAAATAAACTTTTTTCAAATATTTCAGGCCCATAAGGCAGGGTTTCCGAAAATTTTAAACCTCTTTTTTTTTTAATTATTTTGTCTCTATATCCAAAAGCATTAGAAAAAGTGCACTAAATATAACAATATCAAAAAAGTACTTTTTGAGATAGAGTACAGAATATGTCAAATCGTTTTCATATCCTTATTTTTTCAATTTTTATCATCATTTTCTACGCACTTGTCCTCTACGTCACACAGGCTTCTACTGTTATTTATTCTGTTATATAGATCTTAGTAATAAATTGCTCTAAAAGAGTATATACATAGACAACAATCTCACTCAATCCAGTCCTGGTACTTTCAGTGGTTTAAAGTGGAATAAACTATGAAACCCCTAGTTGCTAATTTTACTCCAAGAAAAAGAAGAATATTTTTTAATTAATTCCTTCTTTTTATTGTTGAAACTTATACATAAGAACCACTTAGTTAGAACTGGAACGGCTTACCTATGAGTCTAAAAGGATAGGGGGAGGGAATATTCAAATCTTTTTCAAAACGGACCTAACAGTACAATTGGAAAACTTTTGTCTCTTTAAATATATTCTATAATTATAAATCACTAGGTTACAATTGCGTAAAGGTCTGAAACTCCCTCTGACTTAAATATTAATACAAATGTAGTAGCTCCAGAATTACTTCTTCTTAACAGAATTTACAATCTTTTATAAATGTCATTTTAAAATTTCCTTTTTGATATTAATATTAAGGAAAAATTATTCACATATACATTTTTTGAGACCCTTTAATATGTATAATGCAAGTCATTAATAAATATTATTTTAATAGTATTAGGTAAGTACTTTATACTTGGGAAATCAAAATATAGATATATGTAAAAAAATTCCAACTTTAATTGATATAAAACAGAGTATTGAGTCAAATTTTAATAGCTAACTTAGTAAATTCAAGTAATTTTGCTTAGACTTTACAAAAAAAAAAAAAATATTCATTAAGATTATCTAATGTTAGGTAAAATATGTGTTAGTTATCCTAAGCATTTGTTATCAAGAGCTAAAAAAATGCGTTATGACCATAAAACTTAAAATATTAATAAAAATTGGCAGATAAATAAATGCACGCGTTATACGCAGTGTATTTCCTCCCTTCCAGCATTTCCATTTTTAGAGATAGTACATTTCTTTTTACGGGCATTGTATAAAACAATTTTTTTGTAGATATTACTTTATTAGACTTTAGTGTATAACAAAGTAATTTGTGTTTTTTTTTTTAATTTCTTATAAATTTGACTATCTTTTTCATTTTTCCCTCGGGGGAAGCCACAAAATTTACTGTCATTTTTTTTGATTTTGAATATTTCTCAATAAAAATTTTAAGATCTGAACAGTTAAAATGTATGTCTATCATATTGTTACAATAAAATAAATTGTAAAGTCACTATTTACTACTGTAACTCCTCCTTGAACTTTTTCTTTGCGTTAGCAAAAGAAACACGATGGATCCAGATAAAACCCTAATTTTCTCAAAAACTGTATATATGGTTTCAGAAGTTTTGGGACCTCAAACGATACCCATATCCCGGTTATTACCAACGTGTATATGTATGTAAGTCATGTCTTAATTAATTGATTTTACATCTTCATTGCTTCTCTGAAACATGACAAATATTTAATTATGAAATATAGGTAACACAATGTGAAACAAAATATTTTAGTACTATTTATATTACATAATATAATGGTCGATTCTGCAACTATTATTGAATTTCATCTTTTCTCACATTCCTTCATATTTTTTTTAAATAATATATATTATTACTACATATATGCATATACTATAGCGTTATCAAGTTTAAATGTATTTCCTCTACAGGTTTTCTCAAATGGTTACAACTACAAAACAACATAATATTACATATTAACAACCACTTTGTTTCTTTTTAATGGGAATACGAGTTGATTAAACAACATGGCCTTAATCGACGGAAATTGCTCCCCTGAGTGTGAATATATTTTCATTTTAAATCATGACGCCATACATAAGTGAGAGTGAAGAAAACAAATACAATTCAAATAGCAATCCTCTCAACATTTCTTCAAATAAGGTAAAGAAGTTAGGCTTGAGGTTAAGTGGTCAATAACGTCTTTCACTCCAACTGTTGAACTACACCCTTATTTAATAGTAAGGACCTTATTTAATAGGAATAATTTGAATTCAACCAATCAAGGATCCGAACACTAATATGGAGCAAAAGGAAATATATTGACGGCGATCAAAAATATTGTAATACATATGTATATATCCACACTCAAAAGAGCCATATCTATTGATTTTGACCAATCTGTTAGATTATGCAGAGTTTGATCTGCAAAATATCTTTTGCTATTTCATGCTTACATTCATATGTAGAATATGAGATGAATATTTGCAGTTCACATGACTTCTAGGAATATAAATATAAGTTGGTAATTATGTATATATTTGCCAATGACTGAGAGATTAAATGCATATTTTAGAGATTAAGGAAAATAGATATATACTCACGTTTTATTAATGAATTATTAACACAAACTATGAAGATAATTACGATCGATTATGTATACTGTTTAATTATACCTGGTTTTGAGTGATTAGAAGACATTGTTATTTGAGACTATTTTCTGATACTAAGAATTTTAGTACAAATTTGGTGTTTACTTGGAATCACAGTATTTCAATGGTAAATAATTTGAGGAATTCGAAGAATAAAAAGTCGAAAATAAATCAGATTGTTCTATTATTTAATTGTTTTATAAAACCTTTTGCAGTCGTCATCAAATTATAGGATATTATATAGGAACCAATAATCATTTGATTACAAATTAAAAATTTACACGTGTAAAAACAGTTGGAAAGAATCAAAACATTAGCCACCTACTAGAAAGGCAGTTTTAAATATGTAGTAAAAAAAAGTAACACATAATTTGTATGAAAAATACTAATGAAATTTTTTAGATTAAATAAAGAAAATTGAAGTTTATAATGTGAAAGCAAGCTCTAATTACATAGTACTACTTTTCTTATTACATTGATTCGTATTTTCTTGTACAGATACAACAAATAATTTTAATTACTAAAACCCCTTTACCCCATGATTTGATTTGCTAATACCGTAAAAGAGAGTTTCACGCCAACATTTAAAATATATTCTCAATCACTACGTCCTTGCTATGATGGTGAATCATATTAAGCTATGTTATAACTGACTCTATGTCAATTTGCCGTAAAATATCATATATAATATTCTGATCAATATATTACTTGTATATACAAATGCATTTTGTATTACAAAGAGGTTGACAATTTGGTTTCTGATGAAGACTTATAGCCCATTATAGTCTAAGAAATGAAATAAAACAGTCAAAACCCTCTGGCGAAGGTAAATCTCTCCGGTCTATCCACAAGCTTACTCAGGTAGAAACACGATTCAAACAATATTTATTTTAGTATCATTTTAAATTGTAATAAAATATATCTTCATAGGGTATTTTTCGATGCAAAGAGCTTTCGCAAAATGTTCTTTCTACGCCCTCATACTCGTACAAAAATCATTTCTGATACTATTTGGTCTTACCATTTGAATTCAAATAAAGTAAATTAATTAAACTAGAGACGCTATAGGATAACTTAATTCATGTTAAGCTTTTAAGAAAAACGAATTGTATATACATTTATGCAAGTACCAGAAGAAATGAAGATTTCTTATATCCACTTTTAACTTTTATGATGATCAGACACAATTAACTTAAACAATGTGTTATATATTTGAAGGTTCCAGATTCATACCAAATTTTGTACTAAATGAAATATCCTACACGATTTACCAATGTAACTATATTTTTTTATGTGATAAATCATTTTTCTGAGTATGTTAGTAATATTATTTGAGAGTGCTTTTTAAGTGTAATAAGTTGTTACCTAGATATATGCCTAGATATATTACATATCTAATATATAATTCCCTTTGAACCTTAGTTTTACATGTTAGTATCTCCTCTTGATCAAACATAGTTGATTTAATATTTACAAATTCAATATTATAATTTTTATTTTTTTTTGAATTTATAAGGACTCATCCATTCACAATCAGGTAAAAGTTAAATATACTTAAAAATTGACTTGACATAACAAATAAAATATAATTAAATTCAATTTTAAAGATTGCTCTACGTGAAAATAATTTACAATCCTCTAAAAGTAACTATTTAAATATGTGTAACAAATAGAATATGTGGTGTCTCAAATGATGAAAATCCGTATAGGTGTACACGCCTTTTGTGTGAGAGTCGATGGATTTTGTATTGAAATGAGCCCTGTTCAAAAAATAAAAAACCTATATCTCTATTAAACGCCTATGAATTTTGTAAACGGTGTTAACCGTCTGTTGTCGTTAATTACGTCAGACTATTGACCCACCGTATGTGAACTAGAATTTTCTGGATCCATAATTCAATTCCTAATTCATTTCATCACTTGTGCTCTTTAGTTTACTTTAAAAAAGCCCAGTTGGAATAAATATAATAATTTATTGTAGTGATAATGTCTTTTTTTTTAGAGATTACTCTTTTATTTTGCAATTTTTTATGCAAGTTTGGTGCATTTAATTTATTTGTTTCCTTTAGAGTCATTATTTTCTTTTATTCTTATCATTACCTATATAAAAGGTGATTTTTGTTTTTAATATGAAGTGTACACTAATGCAATATAAGTCGTTAATTTATATATTCTTATTTGATAACCAAATGCATCTAGTGTAATATAAAAAAATACACGTTATAGAAACTTTTATCAAAAATAAAGACTTAATATTTTAACTACTCTTATAACTAATTATATCACATTGAGATCCAAAACTCATTATCTTAAGATTAATTTTTTTTTATATGCTTTAATTTCTTCATTTTTTTGAATTTATTCAAGTACTTTTTTTTTTGCAATATGTATTGATGTGGAAAGTTGATGAAATGATCAAATTAAAATAGAACAATTAATTATTTGTATCTTTCGACTGAGTATCATCTAACTGAACTGTTTTATTTTTTGGATAACTTTTTACTCCCTGCTCATTAACTGTTAAAAAGAAAAATACTCACTAACAGATGGCTTAATGAAGTATGTTGATTGAATTGTCGTTTATAAATATCTGAACTTTGGTTTGATTGATTGTTTAAAATTTTGTCCTTCAGTTTAAATGAATAATTTAAATTAGATATTAGAACAAATAACACAAAAATGGAATTTAATAAATTTGCTTTAGTTGAATGAAAATTGATTTTGTTCGTGGATATTAAAGATGCAAACTCATTTTTCAACATAAAATTAAGAAATAAATAGTATATTAATATTAGTACATAAATTTAAAAGGTCTTTAGTTTTGAATAATGTATTCAACATTTCTGCAACTTGTTTTGAACTAGAGATAATCGTTTATAAGTGAGAAAAAAAATTAAACTTCGTTCATTGGAGTTTGTAAATTTCTCATTTTAGGCGATAACGATTAGAATCTAATTTTGAAAAAAAAATAATAGTAAAATCCACAACTTCAATTTTGTTTTAAAAAGAGCACCATCGGAATTTTTTACATTTAAAGCTGTAATTCTTGAAGAAAAACGTTTATTTTATGCATTAAAATCATTAAGGTTTTGCAGACCAATGAAAAGGATTTGATAATGTTTTAATGTTGAAAACTAATAAAGTTTAGAAATGCAGTGAATTAACTAAACAATATAAATACAAATAATAATTTAAAAGCATATTGTTATTTCCTCCTTAAAACGTTGATATAATAATTATTATTTAAATATCTTAGCTAATCTTATTCTATTTATATTGCCTGATATCTTTTTTAAATAATACACCATTTCAGATTGTAACCTTGAGTAAATTTAGCCTTAAAAGATTGTTTTCAACTCTACCTTTCGGTTGAACTATGAACACCATCTAAAATAAGGACATCCAATCTTTTTTTGATAAAGATGAATATTCACAGGGATACTAAATAACTATATATAGTAAACCTTGAGCAATATAATATCAGAAATATAGAAATAATAGACTAAATAATGCAGAATTTTAATTTTAATAAAATATGGAGAAGTGATTGCATGTATGAAAACCTATAAATATTATGATTTTCATTAACTTTATACATTATATTTTGAAGTAGTCAAAGTTTTGTCTTTCAATATCATATTTGGTACTGTATGTGGTATTTGCGATATTTATCTCTACATATAAACAAGAATATACCCGAGCACTCATTTCTAGACATTTATTTGAAACTTTATACATTACAGCAGGGTATAAAAAAAAGCTTTAGAGCCATATTTTTTTTTTCTTTTTCTTTACATTTGATCATTAGTGATTCAAAGAAATGGAAAAAAATACGTACATTTAGTACGCATAACATCAAGAGTTCATTTGTAGTAGATAGTCAATTAAGTCGGATTATTATTATTATTAAAGTATATAGACCTTTAGACTCAAATTTTGAACAGGCATTAGAGTCAAACCATAAGGACATGAAGGGTTTTAAAATGAATTTAACCTTCTTTGTGCTCTCCCCGCGAAAGTTTGTTTGCAGAACAATTATTCATAACGAAAGAAAATGCCAAACTTCAAGTAATGAAATTTGGATTTGAATGTAAAGATTTAATGACGAACCATACAGATTTAGCATTGATGAAATCATTGTAAACCGACTATGTATGTATACATATGTATATAATCAATGTAAATCATCTTTAGTTGAAAATTGTTTTGCTCTTTTTAGCTACGAGGCCTTGAGTGGAGGATAACTTTTCTTTAAAATCCTAGTTACCAGATATAAGGTATTTTTATTATTATTGATATTGTTTAAATTTATATGCTATTTAATTATTTCATTCCTATTTAAATAAATTTATATCTGCATTTATTTCTCTCATATATTCTAGATAATATCTTATTATAAGTAGATAAGAGAAGACAAATATCAAAGAGGAAAACTAATTTATATTTTTTTATAGATAATAATAAATCTTATTTAGAGCTTATTAGGTCGTAAACCTGTTTGTAGATAAAGCCAAATTTTTTTGACTATGAGGTAAAATATACGGATTGAAATATTTTTTTGCGAAATTTCCTTTGGCAAACTCACATTCAGAAGAGTTATGAAAAAACGGATGAGTATGATTTGTAGTTATTATGTTTTGTATTGACTTTCATTTTAGAGTAGTATTTTAAGAATGGATATTTCCCTAGGGTTGAAAAATGATGTATAAATGATAAGTTGTATAGATCAATTATTGTTTTTGTTTGACATAGTATACTATTTTTCATTAAATTCAAACATAATGATATGTAATTATTTCGGAAGTCAAATTCCTAACAAAATAATAATCATATATTTGTTTATAACAAACTATTTATGAGGATACATAATTATCATAATTATCATTTTTTGTATGTAATAAAACTGTCAATGACCTGCTGTAGGTAACTATATCATCAAATTTTCTGTAAGAGATGCATGAATAATTTGTACTATTATCAGACTTTAGAAGTTTTATATTTGAAATTTAGCTATAGATAAAAACTTTTATTATTTATCAATCGTAATCTGGAGTCACTGCTTAGTCGAAAAAAAAATGATTGATACCAAAATGGGCTCTCTAAACCATCAACAGCTCCTATAAATGTATGTGTCAGCTATAGATTTGTTTACTTTTTCTCCTTATAACGCTCTGAACGTTCATTGTTTGAACTCAAATTATTTTTCGTTAATATTTGAATATTTTCCTTATTAAATACTAAATAAAAACAATCTAACAGCTGGAAAGAATCTGATATAATCGGGTTACTGCTATTGAATTTCAGCTAGGTATGCTAGAAAACATATATAGTCAATGTCTTTATACTCATTCCTCTTATAAGTAATCTAATATTGATTTGTAGAATACAAATTATTTCTTATTAAACTTGAATATATGTAATATCACATAAATAACAGGCCAAAAATTGTTAAAGAGAACAAAAAGTAGTAGCTTTGAATTGTCTTTTTTGTCCCTTTTTACCCTTTGAGGAAAAGTTAAGATAAGCCATGAAGATGAATGATAAATATTACTATTTTTTTTTTGAATGATTTAAAAAGGTAAGGGATTTAATCTATAAAAATATTAAAATCTGAAACTTAAAAAGAGAAAAGAACATCAACTATTCTATTAATAGACACTACATATATTGTGCAAAAATATATACATACTTTGTTAATGTAAAATAAATTTGGATGCTTGTGAATCATTGAATAAAATTATTTATTAATGTTAAAATAATGGTTTGTATCTAATGATTATATAGCAAAGCTCCATAGATCGAAATAGACACGCTGAGAGATGCCACAAATACTGATGACTTAAAGTTTCAATATTTTCTCTAAAAAAATGTATAGAACAATACACTTTCAATATTTAATGCAACTATAAAGGACCAACTGATGAGCTATCGAATGATAAATAACACGGGTCAACAGTCAAAAATACTAAGGGATATAAATATAATACAAATTATTCAGTTTTGCACGCTGATTCCAGATATGTAATTTTTTTTTTTCGAGAGTCAGACGGAGACCGAATTGGATTTTCATCCAACTTTGTGCAAAAATTTGCTAGAAATCTTAGTCTCACGGTAGATCTACAAAAGTAGTAGGGTGCAAAAGGATTACGAAATCAGCTGAAATTCTTCTGCACCCTACTAGTTCAGTTTATAGCAGTTGTTTTTTAGTAGTTCTGCCGAGAGTCTTAGATTTCTAGTGGATTTTTCCTCAAAATTGGATGAAAATTTACACAATTAGACATACGATTTCTTCTTAGTTAAGTAGTCTTATCGAACCCTTGACATTTCCTTTAAAAGCTGTAGGTCTCAGCTCTTGTATGCATTCCTTATTAATCCCTTTCATTTAATATTCAAGAAGTTATGTAAGTACAAAGAATTTCGCTGACTTTTGAGTCTACTCCCCTAGGATCCCCTTTAGGTTAAAACAAAGACTAAAAATTTGCTTTAAATACACCAGCAGATTATTGTTTTGTAATGCACAAAATGAGTATTCTCCAAGGCTTAAATTGAAGTTGGAAGCCAAATATACTCAAAAAATAGGGTTCGATTTCTCAAAAACCGTCAGACTCTCAAAAAAAAAATAATGCATATTTGAAATCAATGTGCAAAACAAAATTACTTTTATTATACTTATATACCTTTGGATTTTTGACATTTCAAATTTGTTGACCTGTGAAATTAATTTTGACTTTATTTTACAATGATAAATATTTAATTGAGGATATAAATATCAAAATTATATTTAAACTATTGAGGAAGAATAAAACAAGAAAACTCAACTTCTTATAAAAAATTTTCCTTAACTCAATCATTTATTATTTACTTTAAAAACTATTTTTCTTCTATTGAATTTTACTGATATAATTTATAATTCTAAATTCATATAAAAATAATATCCTAAATGTATTAAGAATATGAATAAAACAGGGTTTTTACCCACAAAACTTAAAATTAGTCCAGATGAATAGATTGAGAGTACTCAGTTGGCTACTTATAACGATTATAACTAATGTACATGTTGTATTGAATTTAGGGTTTTGTACAAATTCTAACTTATACAAGCATATTATTAAGTTGCAAGTTACATAGTGTTTTATTTAACTGATCGTAACATGGGCCATTTTAATTAAACACCATTAATTGATGCTCTCATTTCATACTGATCCATTAAAGCATCTCATTTATAACTGATTGACGAGTGAAAGGGCACTTATGTATATTTGATAATATCCCACATAACAACTATCAATTAATTTATTTCGATAAGAAAAATTAGAAATTAAACCATATCGAATTTCAATCATTGTATTTTCTTTATTACAAGTACCTTAAATTTGGCATTTAAAAAGCTTCATCTCATTTTTTCTTTGTAGTTTCAACAATCTTAATTAATATGTACATCAAAATAACTTTGTGTCGTTTATGGTAAATTTGACAATGAATTTCTTTGAAAGCGTTGTTTGTCTTTCAGAGTTAACAATAGTTAAACTAATATATCAGGGCCTTTTTAGTCATTGTCAAATTCTTATCTTAAAATATTAATAGTTTTAACGTTAATTCATGATATAAAAACATGAAATTGATGATCTATAAAAAGTAAAGGACGAAAAAAAACGTGCTGTATATTGAAAATATGAATTTTTTAAAACTCAAAAAGTCCACTCTATGTACTTTAAAAGACATAAATATATTAATAAAAATATAAACTTGTTTGTTCAATTTCTTAAGACAAGAAAAACACTATATACAATAGGAATAACTCTACATCTATGGAGCTTAAACTTCTCAATGATTAGTTTAAGTTTGTGTTTTTACATGCTAACAATTGATTCGAAACTGAAATTAAATGATTTATTATTTAAAGTGTAAAATATGAAATTGACATTATTTTAAATATATTTTATGTATTATGCTATAATAATAGGAATAGGTTACTTCTATTAAATTTAAAGGTCATTATTGGACATTTAGAGTCATCCAGGAAAATAAAAAAAAGTATTTTGTATTTATACATTTATGTGGGTCTTTTTTTAATAAACAAAACCACACAAATCTTTAACTCTCAAAAAAAAAAAAAAAATGAGCGTTTTTGATCCATTTTTCGGAGCAATGTCATTTTTTTTTTTTTTTACATTTCTGGTCGATTGTAATTCAACTTGGAACTTTGTTTTTCAAGAAAGTTGATTTGTATGGATAAATATATATTTAATTATAAAGTCCTATATTCAAGCTAAAGCACCAATTTTTTTTCTTCAGAAATACTGTTATCAATTTAAACACAAAGTTTTTGCAAAACAATATAAGATGAAACCTCTCAAAAAAAATCATATTTGACGCTGTTTTGGACTTAAAAAGTGCTTGAGAGATCTGAAAATAGACCCAGAGACTTTTTGTTTTTCTACAACTTTTTTTTGCATCCATCGGTACAAAATAATAAAAGGGTACCTTGGATTTGAGTCATGATTTTGAAAACAGAACAGCCTAACATATATATATATAAGGTTGTCAAATATCTCCCTTCCACCTTTTTGGTCTTTTGAATTTCGCGGCTATGTACAAAGCGCTACAGAGCTTGTATCTGGTAATACTATACATCATTTAAAAAGTCTTGACATAATCTACAAAACGATGCATGATTAGTTTGGATATTGTGTTCAACAGTTATAGACGTGTAAACATGGAGTTCACAAACGCCGAAATTCGCACTATTTTAAAGTTTTCCTACGTTAAAGGCAAATCCACTGGAGAAACGTTCCGTAAGATTAATGGTGTTTTGGGGGATGGATCACTTCAAACCATGGAGGAATGGTTTCGACGATTCAGAGCCGGTGAAAACAACACCATGGATATGGCTTATCCATGGCTCCCATATGGCCAGACGCTTAATTCTACTGCGAACAACTGGACCGCTTGAAGCAGGCGATCGATCAGAAGCGTCCAGAATTGGCCAACAGGAAGGGTGTAGTGTTCCACCAGGACAACGCTAGACCACATACTTCGTTGATGACTCGGCAGAAGCTACGGGAGCTCGGATGGGAGGTTTTATCGCATCCACCATATAGCCCGGACAGGGCGCCAAGTGATTACCTGTCCATGGAGAACGCCCTTGGTGGTGTAAAGTTTATCACAAAAGAGTCTTGTGATAAGTGGCTGTCCGAGTTCTTCGCAAATAAGGAGGGGAGCTTCTACGAAGGGGGTATTATGAAGTTGCCGTCTAGATGGAAACAGATAATCGAACAAAATGGCGCATATTTCAACTAAATCCTATCCCTGATACACTTTTTATAATGCATTGAATACAGAGCAAAAAAGCGGAAGGGAGATATTTGACAACCTATTATATATAGAATAAATAATTAAATTTTGAACAGTTATTTAATTTGAATCTCTTCACTTATACACCGGCAAATAATTAGATGAGATTAATGCTATTTTTAATAGAACCAATATTTTCCTGGTTTACAGATAAAAACTCTAAAGTAAACAAGTGCTTGAAATCAAATTTCCTTCAAATGCTGCTTAAATTCAAGTATTTATCCTAGATAACATTATAATTTTATTAAAAAGCTATGCATGGATAATGCATTCAGCTATGTATAGGAAAAATATCCTATACATATCCTATAACAGTAGCTTTTACGTCAATATCATTTTTAAGTACGTTAGAATATGGGTACTATATCTATCTATCTATAGTGTTATTTAACAAAATGTCCACCCATGGATAACATATACAAATTTATACCAAATATCACCATTTCTAAATTGAATAAAACACATAAGTTAACATAACGCAATAAAATAAGCAAATAACTAACTTTGTTTTATTTGTTTGTTAATACCAATTTCAAGATACATGTGAAATTAAAGTGTTTTTTTTTTTTTTTTTTTTGTAATTCCCAAAAGCATACAAAGTTTTTTGAATGAAGAACGTAATTGTTAAAAAAAAAGAAGTTCAAAGACATTTTTGAGTAGAGAAACAGGCATCATTTTAAAAATCTACTAATGTAAAACTCAACATGTCCAAGCTTTAAACGCTATTTCAAGGTAAAGGTAACAAAGTAAACTCATGGAGGTAGTTTAGTTACTTAAAACGTAGTTCATGACACACGCAGAAACCCTAGAGGACAAAAAATTTTTTATCAAAGTCAAATCCATTTTGTAATAAAAATGAATCACATGGTCGTCTTTTCGCCACTTTGTCACATGACTTCGCTTCTAACTGAATACCAATAGATAGAAGTGTAAAAAAATTTGCCAATCGAGTGTGTAAAATAAAAAGAAGGAGAAAGTCAACCTGGTAACTCTGATGAATGTTGAGAGGGAAGCAGCTTGAGCTGTCATGACGTTTTACTTAGCCTCAAGCTCCTATTCTCCATTATAAGCATATACAAATGAAGACATCAATAATAAATAATAACATTATGTATGTATACCATAGATGATGGGAAGAAAATGAACTGAAATTAATGTCAGGAAATTATATATTTTTAACTAATAATAATTATACGAGGACTTGAGTCTTTTTTTGTTTATATTTTATTTGCTTTATTAACCTTAATGCATCATGAATTCCTTCATGCGAGATCTTTACTATCAGATAGATGTTCTCCCCTCAGTAATAAAGGTAAAATGATAGCAGCTTTCGAAAACAAAAAGACCTGTTAAAAGTGCCAACTCCACAAAATTTCGCACGCGGCATTTTGCATATTGCTTACATTCCTACCAATACACTTGATACCTCATGATTAGTTATAATCCAAATGACCAGAAAAAGCTTAGAATAACATAATTTGTCTTTTGAAAATAATAAGAACTCATAAAGATAATTTGTAAAGATAGGAACGAGTAGTATTTTTTAAAAACTTATTAACATATTAAAGAGTAAGGAAACTTTTCATTTCTTTGTATGCATGTTGTTTTGTTAAATATATTTATATTCTGAAAATATGTATGTATATAATTTTTTTGAAATACATTTATATACGTTATTGAATAGGTAAATTGAGTATAGTTCATAACTTTTTTACTCAGTTCCCTCCTCTAACATATATGTATTTCTCAAAAAACTTATATTAAATGTTATGTATAAAACATCAAAAAATTGAATCAGATGCTTTGATTTAATCATTCCTTGCTTATATTCTTCTGAAAATTTAAAATGAAACATCTCTTTTTTTTTATAAAAAAATAGTAGTCAATTTATATTAGAATAAATTTTATGAAGACTATAAAGAAAAGTTATAACTTTTACCCTATTATTGAAAAAAAAATTGGATGAATTTTGATAATAATGACAAAAGATACCAATTAATTTAGATAATATGGTATATTTGTCATTCCAAATATATTTCAGTCACTTTCATTTTTAGATTTTACAACTCTTGATGTACAAAATCTCGACAGTTTTTATTATGCAACCGAATATTATTTTTTTTTCTTTTCAAAAGTTAAATCTTAAATAATATTTTAAATAAGGCGTCTTTGAAAAATGCTCTATTAAAATAAATTTTAAGGGTGCGTATTTTTTCTATAATTCAAATTTAGATTATAATTATTATTATCGCCTAATATGTTAAATTTAAAAGCCTTAAAAGACAAAAAAAAATCATTCTTTCCTCATTTTTACTCCCTTGTAAGCAATTTTCTGAAGTTCAGAACAAGATTCAAAAATGTTGAAAACATTTTTAAAAACTGGATAATTTTGTTTATAACGTTTACAAAAGGTTTTTGTTTGTTTTTTTTTCATTTATTTCTTTTCTTCAAATTGAAAAATAAATCTGAATCTTTCAAATGCGCACACACAAATCATAAATAAATATCTTGAACTTGTTTGCTGCAGACATCACATCACCTCAACGGTCTGAGTATACACCAGCTTCAAATTTAATTTAGTTTGAAATAAACCAGTTCTAATTTTGTAATAGTACGGTGTTTCATTTCATGACCCTTACTTCAAAGTTCTTGCTATTTAAATGCAAGAAAGTTTAAAGGTCTATTCATATTTTCATTACCTTAAAAACTAATTAAACCATTAAAAAAGGATGGAAGAGTTATTTTTATCAATAAGTAATTTTCACGTTCCATCAAATGGCAAGATCTTCTTAGTTTCTAAGAGTTTTACATTTACATGACTTGATATTGAGGATTTTGAAACATTTTCATAATGAACAACTTTGTTATTTTTCTACAAAACATGCAAAAAGTTGTATTAAACTAATATGAGCAAATATATATATATATATATCCAATGGGTGACAAGAGAAAATAAGGAGTATTTGACCCCAAAAGTCCCAGATTTGACTGTTATGGATTACTCCAGTCATTCATACGACTTATTTCTATGTAGAAGTTAAAGAAGTTATGAAGATAAAAGGAGGCCATTTTCAATAAAAATGTATTTTACACGACATCAACAATGTCGTGTAAATTCCTGTCTCTCTCTGCATTCAGCTTTATGCTTATCAATAATCAATTATATTACACAACAGACTTTTACATAACTTTGCATACACATTCGAACAATAATAGACCTTTAAAAAAAAATAAAGTGATTGTTTTGTAATGTTCATATAAGCAACGTCATGATCAATATTTTGTAATTGTAAATCAATACAATGAAGACAATTGATTTGATTATAAAGTGTTTGTTAGTAAAGCTTATCTACAGGAATATATTGATTTGAATTGCAAAATATTAGCAATCAGAGAAAAGGAGTTGTGTTAATTTATTTATAGGTGATATTTTACACATGTGACTGTGATTGTTTAAAAATACACACATGAATATTGTAGTTGTTGCAGTGATGATCAACTTAACAGATGTTAAAGTAACTATGGCTTCTTCCCTGGATAGGAGCTTTACCTCAATATCATCTACCTAACTCTTTGTACAGAGAAATAATATTTCATCAAGAGTGTAGTGTGTGTATAGTATTGATTTGAAATGTATTAATGTTACTGTATGTCTGACGTCAAAGATTAAATAATAATTCAAAAGTGACGTCATGTTCGTGTCATATGTATATATAGTTATTAAACAAAATAGACAAAAAAGATTATCTTATAGTTAGAAAAAAAATGAAAAGGAATAAGCTAAAATATAGTACATTTAATTCTTTAAAAAATGGTTTGCTCATAGATTTAAGATGGTCGGCTTTAAAATGATGACGTCACAAAAAAAGTTTTACATATTTCACGATGGTATCTCTACATATTGTATCTTTCAACATTTACTTCTCCAAAAAGAGTTTAAAATAGGCTTAAAATCGGTTGATAGTAAGACATAAGTAGATATATTCTTCATTTAAAAGTGAACTATTATTCACAGAAACTACTTCAAGTTCAGCAATCAATGTCCAGAACAGTAAGAGTATTAGAAATGTCGACAATGGACAAAAAAAATTTAATTGTATCTTTTCATATTAAAGGGACAATTCCATGATACATTTAACAACAACAAGTTTATATGATTCAAGTTGTTTTAAGAAAATAATTATGTTTATATTAGATATACTAATCTGAATTGATTTTCCTAGTCGAACCTTAACCTAGTAGGAAATAAAGGTTGTGTAATTTATCATACGATATGTTAACAATTGTGACAGTAGAGAAGTCGGGAGATAGTTGTAATTGTGTCAGGAAAATTTGCCGTAATAATTTTAAAGTTAAATACATATGTTTTAACAACCTATTATTTAACATTTTCAAATCATACGCATTTCGTTTTCTTAATTTAAATATCTTGACATGATAATATTTGGAATCTGAGTCAATTATTTCCTATTAGTATAACAGAAGTAACAAATTTTTGACAGCAAATATCTTAATGTACATTATATCATTTCAACTATTGATTCTGTTACCATCAGTTGATATAATATTCATTAAGGATATATATTTGAGAAAGGTTAATGTTCGGAACAAATGGGTCAGGTGCAACAACTATTGCAATTCATCTCGTACTGTTTATTACTTTATATCAACACTTCATTAAATTTAGCATGCATGTACATATAGAAGTTATAAAAGGGCTATAATATGTTGAGTAAATTGAAAAGTCAACAAGGCATTTATTCGTCAACAGACCTTATTTGCTCATATTCAAATTTGATTTTTTAAAATTAAATTTGAAATCGTTCCAATCAACATTTGACGAACATAGTATTAAAAAAAACAACCAATAACTTAACTAATCTATAAACAGATTCAATATAAAAAAGACATATGTAAATACTTTGTACTAAAGTTTGGCTTGTATAAGTCAAACTAATTTTCAGCAATGAAGGCGCGAAGGTAAACTATGCTGAAACTGTCCCCGTCTCCCTTACAATCTATCGAACGTCGAGCGGCTCTTTTAAACTATATAATTTTCCTTTTTGAAAAAAAGATGTCGCTCTCTTAGAGAAAGCATTATTTACCAATATTGCATGCTAGCGATACCTATCCATGGATTTATAAACTATTTACATAATTTATGAACGTAAAATTCATTAAACTTATTGGAAAGCAACAATATACTTAACTATATATACAATATTTTTCTTTATATTGAACGTTCATTTTGTCCAATGACATTGAAAACTATAATTTATCTTCATAGTTTCTCATTACAAAATTTATTGCTTTCACAATATTTTTTAAAAATGAAAAATGTTTAATTTTCATAGAGTAAATTTTTTAAAAAGTAGGATTAGTGAGAACCCATTGCAATAAAAAGTATTTATAACTATCAAAATCTGCCTGCTTTGCATGTCATATGTTAAATGAATAAATTAGCACTAAGCCGACCAAGCAATCAGTTTTACATTACATATCATTGATTTTTGTCGTTGTCTATTTGTTGTGTTTTATTTGATACTTGATGACTTTTCCTATTCATTTAATATCTACGTATTTATATTACTATTAACATATTTTTCTTTAAAATACATTAGTATATAAAAATTAACCTTTAGTAGAATGATTTAACAGTCATTTTTATTAGCAATAAATAAAATTAATGAGAATGTTATAAAATATAAACTGAAACTATTTCGAACTCACACAAAAAGATACCTGAAACTGTATTTTATTGTAATTTTATGAAAATTTCTTGTGAGCATTTTAGATTATGGCACAAAAATAGGTTGCAGATCCTCATCCCTTGGTAGTAATTAATGGAATAATAATTTATAGAAAGATCAATGTGTTAATAGTAATTCAAAATAAGTCTTTTTATAGAATTATAGTTACAAAAATTAATTAATAGCAATTATTTACATCAGTTATGTAAGTTAGCCTACATATAGCCTAAAAAGACATTCAATTGACTGTGAAGTTTAAATGATTGCCGAGTCGCTTTAACAAGGTGTTCATGCGTTAATTTATGTATGTACTAGTGTTCAATGTTTAAAAACTTTATATTAGAAAAAAGATTTTTTTTTGTACTTTTTACCAATACTTAAATAATACTGAATAATATATCAATTTATGACATGTGAATGCACAAAATGTATAAAGTTTTCTCCGTGTTGGAGTAAAAACAAAAACATTTCTTGGTCTTTCAACTCTAATACAGCCATCATATAATTTATTATATGAAAAAAACCTCCTCGAGTTGAATTCTTAATCCTTTTAATTTTTGCTATTGTGAGGTTGCTTATAGTCATGTGAAAACTGAGGGGAATTGAAAACTGATATCTTAAAATTGAAAGACAGATCAAAGGAGTATTGATTTTTTTTTTTAATTTCATTATTTTCTTCCTTTCCAACTACACAAATAATTGTTGCCACTATACGTTTTGACAAAAGTTTTTTCACTTTGGAATGATGTAACAACCAGTGTAGTTTTTTTTTTTTTCCAATGGCGCTTGGAGACGTCTGTCAATTCAGTTTCTTTAATTTAAGTTATACACTTGTTTTTTTTTTTGAAAAATAAGTTTTGAAGAAACTCTTTGTCGTATAAAAGCTTTGGCACTCGGAGTCGGGAATTTGTGGATATGTTGTATGAAACTATAGTTTTAGTAAAAAGTTCAAAGTTTTACAGTCTATAGACTGTAAAACTTTTAGTTTCCAATATCTTCCACTGCTTAGGTATGAATTTTTTTTAGTAGTTATTTATTAAGACCTACAAATCTCATAGTTCAGACAAGAGTTTAAAGCAATGTGGTTAAAGATTTTGTATCGAATTAGTTTTTACATAATCATTTAGAGTATAAGGCTGCTTACATTGAATTTACTAACGTCTCCACAATGTCATTAAAAAAAACTCGTTCAGACGTGGCACATCTGAACAAATTAAAATTCGAATATTATAATTAGTTACTCATAGGCGTTGATGAACTGGCAAAACTTTTATTACTCCAAGAGAAGTCGTTGATGCTATGGAACAAAACATGTCCTGCTACTATGTGGTGGACTAGAACATGTATGAAATAATTGATAAAATACAATAGGGAAACAAAGGACTTAAAGGTGGGACTATTTCTTTTGAGCAAAAGGAAATAAAACATTCTGATCACACAATAGTTAAGATCACTATGACCCCAGAACATTTTATTCTATTTAGAGACAAGCATCCAATGGAAATGCCGTCATAGGGATTAAATCAAGATTATTGTTACAGAATGATCTTGAAGAAATAATTGATGGAATGCTGTAAAAGGAATTTTCCATAGGGAGTACAAATTAGTTCGGTACGTTTTTTGTGATAAAAAATGCATTTATTTCAAATCGAAATTAATTAACCAAACTACTAAAGTATTGTCCATTGCTGGCTACTACTTTTTCCCACCTCTCAGGCAATTTTCGAACTCCATTTCGAAAAAAATGTATCGTCTTCTGAGGTGGTCCAAGTTAGTAGCCAATTTTCGATTTCTTTGGAAGAACTGAACCAGTGAGCTGCCTAACCATGCTGCATCCATCGAAACAACCAGTAATCAGAAGAATCAATTTCTGGCAAGTACAGCGGGTGTGCATTTATCATCTCCATTCATAATCCGATGTAAAAAAATCCTTTCTTTGTTGCCTTTGAAGGAGCTGCTCGTAATTGATAAATCGTCTATCAACGTCACTCGGTTTCAGTTCATAAGGCACTCAATTTAACCCATGGATTTAAATAACATGAAAACGGCTTGTTGTGTAACTCCCAACGATTCTGCAAGTTCCTTTTGCGTTTGATTTGGATCTTCATTAAGTAATACCTCAATTTTTTTGACTTTTTTGGCTGTCCAGAGCGAGGCAACATCAACTTGTATGTGCTTCATCTGCAATTTTCTTCCAATTAAAGCAGAAAGATCTAACCTTTCGCAAATGCTGATTATTTACCACAAAATTTGACATATTCAACTTAATAAAAACAGGGTATTTTTTGTTTGAAACTCAAATTGGCATCAATTAAATATTATTGATAGATTTTTAACCTCTTTGAAACAATCAAAACCTAATGATACTATGAAACACTCATAACAGCAGAGTCATCTGTAGAAAACGGCTCGAACTAAATAATACTCCATTTAAAAAAGAAAAGAAAAAAGAAGTGATTTAAGTTTTTTTTCTTCAAGTTATTAATTTCTTAATCAATCGAAAACTGCAGCAAAAAAGTCAATAATATATATTTATATTGAAGTTAAATTTACTTTATTTAGTAAACTTCGAATATCATTTGTGTATCTAATTAAGAATGAGTTGTCGACCTTTACTATTATTATAGTATTGACTTAAGTTTTAGTGAGCAACTTATAGACAGAAACTTACATTTAAGTGCCGGGGTAATTTATTTGATTACCCTCCCTTTCGTCATAACTCTGCTATCCAAATGATAAATTATTATCTAGTATTAAATTTTAAATAATTTTAATTTAAATAATCTTATCTATGAAAAAATAATGACGTATGTCATATATATAATATCTACTTTTCCTCTGTAAATATTAAAAAAATAATTAATAAGTGTTTGTTAAATTCAAAGAAAGTTCCAAATTTGATTTTTTTTACCTTGTTTTTTATAACAAATTAAATATCTTTAAAAAAATTTAAATAATAAAAAATATACATATATTATTTTGCTCATGTGGAGCAACGTTTAACAAAACAATTAATTTATGTTTACTTTTATTGTTATTCATATTTGACAAAATATATCTACATATATTCATATCTACAAAAATAAAGAATTCTAGCTTATGTATGTATGTATGTATTTAGTAATGAATTAATTATGAAACTATATATAATATTGATCTGGTTACACTTACATTTGTGACCCAGAATGTGATTTAGTGTGCTTATTTATACTATAGGTACAATTTACATTTATCTCCGAATATATGATATATATTCAATGAATGAATGTCATTTAAAGTCTTTACAAATAATTATTTAATCAAAAAATTAAAATTGCAATTTGCTAGCCGATTATAATTTATTTGATGACATTTACAAATGAGGGTAAAAAGAATATATAAAAAGACGTACATATTTTCACTATTTTCTATAAATTTCTCTATTATTGAGAGCAAAGTCTGATGAACTAAAAGAATCAATTTCGAAGACTTGAAGAACACCTTGGTGGCTCAATGGACAAATCAATCTTAAAGCTAAATGAATAAAAAGTATCTTAAAGCATGATGATAATATGGGACCATTTTAAAAGCCTCAAGAAAAATGTTGCAGATGTTGTTTCGATAGATAATTCAATTAGTTACGTTCGAGTCTAGTTATTAAAGCTTCTACTTTTTTTTTATTACAGGGTTGAAGTAATAATATTGACTGGCTCCAAAAGAAATACAAAAAAAAAACATAAGATTTTCTCTAACCTTTTTTATGCTTTTATGAGTATTCAACATAAATGGTATGATTAAAACAGTGTATGGGATTTTTTTGAATTAAATCAAAATACATAATCGACTGTATGAAAACATTTCATTGATATCCTTCATTTAATATATTATAATGAATCATTTCTTAGAGATATCAGCTTGAAAACGGTAAAAATCTAATTTTTTAATACAATTAAAGTTTCCCTAACACCCATTTCCCATAAATTGATCAATCTGCAATCAATCAACAGTAGAAAATCAATACATCAGAACTTGTGCTACGTATTAGCCCTCTATTTAAATAAAAGATGAGCTGAAAGATGAAGCAGTTCTTTTAAATTATTAGATCGTTTAGCATATATTAACATATACACTAGTTTTTTTTGTGGATACAAGTTTGTCTTTAGTAGTCATTAATTACAACAAACTAGCAATAATCCATTTTATAAAATTGTACTACCTCAATTATAAAACATTTTCATATAATTTTATTCATCTAAATATAAGTTAAATCATTTTTAGTCAATTTAATTAAATTACTCGCTTCTGGTAAAAACAACACATCATACCATAAATCCATAAGAAAAAAACAACTTTAGAATGTAGAAACACAAAAAATTGTTTGAATTGAAGGTATTTTTTTATCTAATAAAACTCTCATTTTAAAGTCTTAACCATATCTTTCGACTTTTGAAATTCATTTTAACTTTGTTGATTGAAACTTAAAATGCATAACAAATTTACTTAAATTTTAAAAGCTATATAATGCATGAAACACTCATTGCCTTTTACAAAAAAGTTGTAATTTGTTTTACAAAAATTTTCATGAAACTTATCAAAACAATTAATGATGAACTATTGCCTAAAAAGTATGTTTTAAGCAAATTAGATCAACAGTTTTTTACTACTTAACTCTTGAAAACTATAAGACAATTTCTTCAAGCTCCTTATTCTTTATTCATTTATCTTTTTTAAATTAATAGCAATGAATATATTAAATTTAAAACATGTAATATCACACTTAATTGTTACACATTTTCATGATTATTTCAAATGTATTTGATTATTTCTTGTCAAAATAACCAAAAAAAATCAATTTACAATAAAACGACTTTCTGCCCTATACCTATGTATAGCAATGAATCCAATATTTAATAATTTATAGTTGAAAAAGTATAGAATCAAATGATTCAAATTCTGATCAAATGAGCAACCATCCCATGGGAATGATTTAGGTGTCACAGTGACATTTAACCTTTTGTAATTATTATATTTATTTCATTAAAAATACTCATATAATTACACTGCACAACAGTCAAAAATCCTTAGGGATATAAGTATAATCAAATTCTATTCCGTTTTGCACATTGATTTCAAATATGTAATAATTTTTTTGGCCAACTTTCCAACTTCAGCTTCAATTGAAGCCTAGAAGGATACTCATTTTGTGCATTAAAAAATAATGATCCGCTAGTGTACTTAATGCGAATTTCATTTCTAGTCTTTGATTTGACCTTAAGGGACTCCTGGGGGCAAATGCAGTGGGAGTAGGCTCAAAAGTCGACCAAGCTATTTGTACTTAAATAACTCCTTGAATATAACATAAAATGGATTAATAAGGAATGCATTCAAAAGTTGAGACCCACAGCTTTCAAGCAAAATGTCAAATGCCCGATAAATATCTTTTACTAAAAAGAAATTGTCCATCTAAATGTGTAAATTTTCATTCAATTTCGATTAAAAATCCACAATAAATCAAAAACTCAGGGTAGAGCTACTAAAGTAGTAGCACGACAAAGGATTGAGAAATCAGCTGAAATCCTTCTGCGGGCAACTACTTTAGTCTATTGCAATTGATTTTTAGTAGCTCTACCCAGAGTCTCAGATTATCTTTCTTTCTAGGAGTTGTCTTTTCTTTTGCCTTTTTTTTTTGTGCCGGTCAAAAAGGTTTCCCATATGCGATTTTATTCCTTAGAAATCACACTTTTTTAAATCGAATGTCTTATGTTGATCATGGGATACTGAGTGTTACATTATAAATAAGTAAATTTGGAAAAGTGCATTAAATGATAATATATAGCATAAGATTTGATTTTTTTTCTCTCTTTCTCTCTAATAATCTATATTTACCGTTATACATCGATCCCTGTGACAAGAGGATATCTAAGTGATTTTGCATTTTATTTTTTAATGTATGTGTAAAAAAACACAACTTACCCTTAACTTATACAAAAACTATAAATAGAATCAAAAAAGCATAGTTTATTTGATCATCTAAGCATCTTGATGGATTTTCACATTTACATAGTTATTAATACAAATATATATTTATATATATATATATTTGATAGAACCAAATCAAAATATACAAACACATTTTTGTTTTATTAACCAAAAGTCAACATTGATTTATTAGCCTAATTTATCATTCTATTTCCTAAATGTGGACGAAATAATGAAAAAAAAAATATTATTTCAGCCTGTTTTTGTAAAAAAATAAATAATAATAAAACTTTTTGATAGAGTACTTCAAATAAAATAAAAAAAGTATTCAACTTATAATTGTGAATTCCAAACAATTATAAAATACGATCAATATTATTAGAATTCAAAAAAGAAGAAGTCCACATAATGATAATGATTTAATATTCCTGTAGTCACAAAATGAATGATACAGTTGCATATACAAAGTTTGATTAGAAAGTCATAATTATTGATTATTTTTATGTACATATTAAGAAATAAATGAGATAAGATTTCGATACGTAAAACTAATCAAAGTTAAACATGAGAAACTCATATTAAAGTGTAACTTCCACCAAAATTACAAGAAAGAAAAGAGGTATATTCTTAAAATATGAAGGTCAATGAAATATCCCATTCAAACATGAAAATTTGGACTCTATTTTTATTCAATGTCAATTTCCCTACCCTCATTATAAAATTTGAACTCGAGTTATTAGTGAACTTATCCCTATCAATTTATAAGGAATATTTTAGCCATTGAGACAATATATATATATTATGGAGACAAGAAGGTTTATACAACACAATCCATCCATCTAAATCTTGAGGGAATTTATTGAACTACAAATTTTTATTCCTGAATAATTTGAACCAGAGACTATAAGCTCAGAAAGAGATGTGTAATAATCTCAAGTGCAAAAGACTAAAGTAATAGGGTGCAGAAGGATTTCAGCTCATTTCGCAATCCTTTGTTGCGCTGCTACTTGTGTAGCTCTACCGTGAGTTTTTGATTCTTAGCGAATTTTTACTCGAAATTGGATGAAAATTTAAACATTTAGATGGACGATTCCTTATTAGTTAAGGATATTTGTCGAGCGCTTAACATCTTGTTTGAAGGCTGTGGGGCTCAATTTTTGAATGCAATCATTATTAATTTATAATTTCATATAACATTCAAGAAGTTATTTAAGTACAAAAGTTTTTGGTCGACATATGGGGCCTACTCCCGCCCCCTACGCCCCTAGGATCCCATTTAAGTAAAATCAAAGACTTGAAATGAAATTTGCATTAAATACACTAGTGGATAATTATTTTTTCGATACACAAAATGAGTATCCTTCTAGGCTTAAATTGAAGTTGAGGTTAGAAAATGGGCCTAATCAGCTAAAAAAAAGTAGGATTCGATTTCTATGAAACCGTTGGACTCTCGAAAATTTTTTTTTGTTTACAGATTTGAAATCAGCGTGAAAAACTGGATAGCTTTTATTTTACTTATACCCCATAGACTTTTTGACTGTTGACCTTTGTAATTTAAAAGAAGTTATATATATGTTTCTTGTTGTGCTAAATTTAGCGCTTATCGCTCATTTCAAAGAATATTTTTTTCGGGCGAGAGATATCAAACGCTAATTGGACATTATGAGTTAAGTATATAAAGGTTTGAACTATGCTTTTTATTTAATCGTAAAAAAAAATGCATGATTCTATTTGTCACTCATAAGTGTGCATTAATTTCGGCGAGTGTAATTTTTTTTGTAATCATAAACATTGTAATATGTGACTTTACTGTTAAATATATCCAAATCATTAAAACAAAATTTCTCTACTTTTTGTCTCTCTCAATTAATTTAAATATATAAAGCTTCTGTTTGATACGAACATGTATTACTTGATCAAGATACATAATAAATACCTAAATGATAAATAAGAAATGAGTTATAATGATGAATGAGCCTCCCTTAAAGATAAAATAAAATAAAATTCCATAAATAATAAGTAAATATCTTGAAATTAAGATTGCAAACTTAAAAGACACACATGGAACTTACAAATCATAGCTTTAATTTAATGTTATGTTCATAGCGAGTTCAACAACAAATAGGAAGATTTTGTTCGTTCCAAGACAGTAAAAAATAGTTTATGAAAATTTTAGCTAAATTTAATATTTTACAATATAAATGTGGTATATATTTTATCAAGTTCAAAATAAGATACAGGGAATTTGAAAAAATATATATAAGACCGGATGTCTATTTTTATTATTTATATTTTTGGTTTTTTTAATGTTGAAATTGAATTTTTACCCATGATATTCGCTAAGAAAATCAATCAAAAGTGTTTTTAAAATGTTCTTCTTTGTGGTTTTGGATATGTAATAATATATATTTATATATATAAATTATTTATAATTTAGATTATTTTGTTTGCATTAAGCTAAAAAGATAACAAATTTAATACAGACTGTACCTTTTATTATATAAAGTTAATGTATCATTTTTATAATTCTTGATTTATTTTTATGTAAACTAATGTAAACTAAAATTTGTTAGAAAAACTTACTGCCTAAAAATGCGATACGTACTTACTTTTTATTACTAATAAACGGATTAAGTAATATTAAATTTTACTTGTGTCTTTACTAATGTATATTTTTAATGGCTTAATATCTGTGTAAGATAAGTTTTATCCTATTTTAAAATATGCATTGGAGAAGAAAGTCATGGTTTATTTTTAGAGTCCTATTATGTTAAACTCCAGTAAACACATGAAATATTCTTTTTGTAGGTATAAAAATGATGCAAATATTTAAATAAATCAATATTGATTTTGTGGAAATTGAATAACAAGGAAAATGCGGAAAAGAAAAGATTTCTCTCTTTAGAACCGAATCAAAACAGTGCAACGCAGTTGCCTGGGAGAGAACAAAGCAACTAGACTGATGTGCATTTCAAGTTGTAGGGAAACACTCGCCATCTTTGATTTTAAATCAGCTGTTGTAGATTTCACTAAAACAAAACGGTCTAGGCTAAAGCAGGGGTGTCAAACTCATTTCATATCGCAGGCCACATAGTAACCCTAGTTATTAAGATTATAGAATACTTAGCTATAAATAACCAAAATATCATCATGTCTTCCCTTTGTATTGATTTAAAGAAGAGCAAGGACATTGATCAAATTTTACTATAAATTTATTAATAAAAATTTGTACAAAATTGCACAAACTTTAAATAACTGGAATCGAAAATTATATTAATGAATTGTACATGAGATTAGATGCAACTTATAAAGTGCGCCCCAAGCGGATAGTTCATGAGTTACATTTTATAGAAAAAATTATATCCATATATTATATGTATTTTTTCTACTTTCAAATTATCCTGTGGGCCTGATTGAACTCCCTTGTGGGCCGGTTCAGACCCGTAGGCCGTATGTTTGACACCCCTGGGCTAACATGATCTATAAAAAACATTTATCATTTTATGCTTACTAAATTCAAATATTATTTGACCCGAATTTCAAACATTTGTCCTGTAAAATGAAGACCCAACGGGTCACGTTGTCGAATGCCAATTTTTTCTGTGTTTGGAGGTTATTGGTGAAAATTGATTATTGGTTTTTTTTTCTTTTCTTGGCATAAATGTCAAGGAGCACACATAAATGCATATTCAAAAAACATATTATTAATTTCATAATTGATTGACCCAATTTAGTTCTTCTTCTATAGCTAGAATGGAATGTAAATAAACCATTAATTATTATTATTTGTCAAAAAAAAAAAAAATATAGAATTAATTTATTGGCTTATATTTAATACTTTCAATATATGTATTAATCATATGTTCGAAAATGCAAATATAATATAATTTTCTGTTTTTATAACTTTAACAACAAACACATTGTGAGTTATTGGAAAATTATGGTTAAACCTAAATGTGTACAAGGAAAACGACATAAATTAGAAATATTTGTGAACCAACTGATATTATATTTTGATGTTGAGACAGTGGCATTTTGACAAAAGAACATTGTAGTAACATTAGTCGTAAAACATAATTTATTCATAAATTATTATGTTTCATGACCATGAATTACTAAAAAAATATGATTTTGATTACGTCTGCAGGAATTAAATATTTCTATAAAAAAACAAAAAAGTTTAATGGAACTTTAATATGCAAATAAATTTGCATTTATTACTCAAACTCATTTTCAAGATGAAAAAAGGAAGTAAATGAAAAGTTATTTAATAAATACGTTAACAGTTAAGAAAATGTTTTTAACATTTTTTTGTGTTAAGTTTTAAACTTGAGAAAATTGCTTACAAATAAGGAATAATAAGGAAAAAAATGACTTTTTTATTCGTTTTGCAGTCATAAATATCAATTAAAATGCTGATCCTTTTTTAAAAAGTTATTCTTAAGAACATTAGCTAAGCTAATTTTTTATTATTATAGTTAAAACATTATAATTTTATTTTTAATAAAAATTTCTATGAAATATTTATTATTTTATACGGATATTGTGTAACAATTTAGTCATCCTCACTTTTGATGAAATTGTGTTTAATATATATAAAATAACAGCATGCTAAAAAGTGCAAGTGTTGAACTGTATTTCTTTTTCTTTTTTTACCTTTTTCCTTGTCTAACTTATCTATTAGTTATAATTTATCCAAAGGAACTTTCAAAAATGTGATATGATTTCTACCTATAAATGGAGTCATATATCAATTAGAAATTTCTAAAATGATTCAGTAACGTTCTATAACTCCTTTAAATTTGGGGATGGTCAAACTAAATGTAATCAATTGGCTAAAGAGCCATTAGCAACCACCCAGTGGATTAAAAGTAAACTCAGCCGGCAGGGAAATGACTCTAAAATCCCTTTCACAGAGTATGTCAATCATGCAAAAATCAAGCACTATGGCTCTCCATTGTTTGATGGGCATGGTAAGATTAATACAACACTTGAAGACTGTGATGAGCCATCTAATCTACACAATAATAATGAAGCTGAAGGATGTAATAAATGAACCTAGAGCCGAAACAGTTCATGTCATTTTTACTGGGACTCAATGTTATTTTGGGAATGAGGTGAGGGAGAATTCTTCGAATGAACAAAGAAAAGAAAATAAGAAGGGAGAGAGAGAAAAAAAAAGAGAATGGAATTATGTAATCTTGGGAATGCAAGTAGCATATTTATGGAATGGGATGAATAGAAGAGTTCCTTAGATAACCAAAAGATTGTTTATGTTACTAACTTAAAAGATGAACCAAGCAAGAAATAAGAAAAAATCTGATTCGATTTCATAGAAACAAGATCAGGATTTGTGTATCCTAGTACAGATGGTCATAATCTCCAATGAAGATGTACAGGATTTGTATGAATCTCAATTATTTATTTTTTTTAAATACGTTTTTTCATAGTATTTAGAATATAAATGAATAAAATACATTCTCTTTTGATATAAATATAACTGTTTAACTCAACTCAGAGAGAGACTCATGCAAATAACCATATTAACCACGGTCAAATTCATTCTAAAATAGAGAAAATAATACAAGAAATTTAATGGAAGCTTAAATGGCATGCTTTTACATAGGCATCCCCTTTAAAAGGACATTAACATCAAAGTTAAAAAACAGAGGCAAAGACATTGGAGAAAATCGAAGTTGCAACCAATTTCAGCAAGGAAATTAAATAATATCTGTATTTGTTTTGTACCTTGGGTAACGGCTTGTAATGTTCTGGAGAAAACGGAAGATATTTTAGGATATTTTTTTGAAAATTTTGAGGGAATAGTTGGAACAAAACTATTTAACAAATTTAACAAAAACGTTAAGAGAAAAAGAGGAAGTGTCCGTGTGCTTCGGAAGGAAGACATTATAAAATATATAAGGAAACTCTTTAGAGGACCATTTGGCGATAGGGGAAAGACTTTAGTTACGACGGATACTTGTATGAAAAAATAGGTATATATATATAATATGATTTGTTGCGATATATATAAAAGTGTGCAGATAAGATAGAAACCGTTAACATTCTCCTGATAGGGAGAAGTGATACAGTATAATGTTCACCATTTCAAATTACAAAGCAATGTGAAGTGTTTGTATAATGACACCACTTTATAATAAACATAATAATGGCACTTATATTTTTATTATTATTTTCCTTTTCAATATAAAAAGGGTCCTTTTTCGTTTTTGGATTTTGCTTCTGTATCCTTTGTTTCCACTCCTTTTGTACTCCAAATTCAAAACGTATGCATACACGTGACACACTACTCTAACTTGATTTATTATTTTTAGAAATTGTTTGGATGTTTTAGGAGAGAGAGAGAGAGAACATCTGTATCAAATCTCCCTTTTCAACTGTATCAGCTCTCCCTCCTTTGGCTTTCAGTTTACTTTTGCCTTCTTTATAAAGATATGTGTTATCTTTATTTATAATATTACATATTTGTAATTAAAATGTAAGTTTATGTAGTTTACATTAACTTTTAGATAGTTTTGGAAAAGGATGTAAATGATTTTTAAATGTGTAACATCTGCGATCCCAAATATTCGATATATCATTCGATGAATAGTTTCAGGGACTTTGGTTAACGGTGATCAGAAGAAAGTGATCTACCTTCACCACCCTTTCTATTTCCTTCAAATTCTGATCAGTAGAGTATCTGAAATCCAGTCTATACATAAGATACACAAAGGCCCTTCCACCCCAAGAAATTATTTATTAAAGTATTAAATTCGTACAAAAAGTTGTGTGGGTACTTTTAGGGCGATTTAAACAAGAAGTGTATGTGAAATAAAACACAATTTTGAAAATTTTGAGTCTCCTTATAATAAAAAATAAATTTGGATAAATGTTTTTTTATTTATTTTTTTCAAAAATAATTTTTGTTTTTTGTTTATTAAATAAATAAATTTTGATTCAATTTTTTTTTGTTTTTTTACAAAAATATAAGTATGGTTTTATACTTAGACTATATATTTTACAAAGAACCCCGTAAGATTGCACTCCTTGATAACGCTCTCTTAGAGTTTTGTCTAAAATTATATAAGAATCAAAGATATTCACATTTTTTAAACTACATACATATGCGAATGTGGGTAGGTCTATTATTAGTCGGAGATGTAAATATTTCTTAAATGCAGATAATTTGCAGATGCTAATGCAAACATTCGATAAACAACTATTTCATATTGACAAAAGTTTAATTAATGCTCCTGTTTTGTTGAGTAATCAAATGTTTTTTTGTTTGTGTTTTTTTTTTTGCAATAAAGAACTCTTCATAAATTTCTGATCATTATTGTGACATTATGAGTATCTTCTCCCACAATAACATTAATTTCTATATGTCTTATGTATATAATAGGAAATTTACATTGTTTATTCATCATCTTGTTGTTCAAAACAAACCTAATTTTCATTGTTTAATTAGAAATTATTTAATAGTTATAAACGTTTATTTTTAGATAAAACGTAATTAAATTATCTATTTATGGTAATAAAAAAGACACATAATTTAGTGATATTTTCTAATTCATTCGATATTGAATAATTAAAACAAAAAATAACTTTTTTTTTTCTTGAAACTGCTGAAATTTTTAGTGACGGATCCCTTTTCTCTAAAAGTTTTTTTTTAAAGAGTCTACAAATTTCGAAACGCTGAGACTACAATGAAAGCTCATGACAATACAATAAATAAAACACAATTTCAATCTCGGAACCGAGCATTGGTTGGTTGATAAAATTTTTAAATTTGTAGTTTGCAGGTACAAATCTTTGTATGAGAGAAGTCTGAAATGTTTCTAGCATTCATAAATAGATGGCTTTGTAGTTGCTTTGTCAGTACATTGAGCCAATCGATGTCCCTGTTTGTAATACGATGAGAAAATCTTTAAATATCGGGCAGTTGTTAAATAGATTCATTTGAATAGAAATACATTGACTCAAATTAAAGTAAAAATGATAATATCTTTAATGCATTACAAACTTCTATATATTTTTTTATTAACTGTCGATTTTCTACCTTCTCATAGCCAATATTAATGTTGTGAATGTTAATGCATTGGACTAAATTATGTTTTGTTAAGTGTTCAATATCCCTTATATCTAATTAGACAGTCAAACAATTAGAGAGAATAACTTAATTGGTTCCCTATTATATCAAGGTAACTACAATCATTTTTTCTATTTCTTTTTTTTAGGAGAGAAGGATTAAGAATATAATGAAGATTGCACTGTGACAAGTAGAACTATATACGTTCTTTAACTGACTTTAAGATTAGTTTTAGATATATCTTAATGTTAATTTAAATAGATATATTGCATACAAATATCATAATAAATTTATGAAAAGGACGAAAATTAGCAATACAAAACGTGAAATACTAAGTAGACTGCGTGAAACTCATGAGAAAACAACAGCCGCAAGCGGTACAGCTGACGAACGAATGAACCCGGTTCCAGGGCACGCTATAAGCCTTTAATAAGCTTGAAAAAGCTTTGTTTCGGCAGTGTAGTACCATGGTTCCCCAGTCAATCATTTATTGGCCAGGACATGGAGATTACACTAAAAGAATTAAGAACAATTAAAAAGATATAACAGAGAGAGAATAAATATAAGTAAAAATTCACATAGGAGTACATATATGCAATGGAATATTAGCAATGCAAAATTTTTTGAAGCATATGTGATATTCCAGAAGTGAAAGGGTTCGTCTATTTGTGATAAAGGGTTTCCCTTTAACGTCAGTACACCCAGTGCGAATAGCTAAGGACACTCAACAGGGTGTATGCTATATATAGCCATTACATACCACAGAAGACATTCTGCATGGAGTTCGCAGAGGACGTAGCTATAATTCCACGCCCATTATAGGCTAATGGAATCACCTCTTAGTCAATATTCACTTGCTCATTCAGGTTAAGGGAGGTGAGGATTGGATTTTTGGCAATTTGATTATTGTATTGAGTAAGCTTAGATTCATTTGCGTCTGAGAGTTGTTCTAGGCAGCAGGAGATAATAGTAGGGTCGAGAACAAGGACCTTATTACCTCGGATCGCAATGATATCAGGTTTAATAAATGAGTTAGGTGTCAGGATATGGTTGTTGATGTGACGTTCAAGCGAGCTGACAATCATGTTTTGTCGTACATCAAAGTTCGTGTGCCCTGGGACAGTCTTGCAGAATGTGTGAAAGATTGCAAGCTTTGTCCGGGCATTAATACATAATTGTACCAAATCTTCACCATCTTCAAATACATAAATTCATTAATATAACATTATTAAAAAGAAATAGAATCGTGGTTTCATGATCAAATAGCATTTTGAAGAAGGATACGAGAAAATCACATTTGAATTGTCCCTCTGTTGTATATACTTTTAAATATAAAATAACTCACGTTAAAAAATAATACCATTACACTGATGTTCCATTTAAACACAAATATAAAGCAGCTAGAACTGATCCATACAAGTACAATGCGCCACTCAAGTAAAATATACAATAAATTTAGATGGTATTTGTCTTGAATGATATATTTTCATTTTGCTTTTATTGAACAAACTATTACCATAAATCATATTTTATGAAAATGTTAAGTATTTGCAAAGTTTGAGCAGAGGGCACCTCCCCCATGGGGGAAGCGTGAGAGTCTTCCAGAAGAAGGGGGGTAAACAAGGAAAAAATAATAGTAAGTATGAATGGTACTGTTAACCAACAAAAGAAGAAGAAAGGAAGAAATAGCTAAATTTATACATTTATACATTTGTATCATTTATTGTTTCCTGTGATAGTTATTTTGAATGACACGAGATTTCGTATGCATAATATGTAGTGTCAATAAGAACTGAGCGTGGAAGGGATTTCGTCAAAAAAAAGTTAATAACATTGCACAATTCTTTCTTTAACTGCTCTACAATTTTCTATTACTAAATTTTTCCCATTAACCCTCTGTAAAATATGCAAATTGAGGTTATAAAAATATACGGCTAAATTATATTTAAGCTATAGTAGTTGAATTCCTACATTAAATGAGAGGCGCTTCCTTAAATATGAAGAGTAATAAAAAACTCCTTTTTAACTTGAGTATAGTTGGGGGGGGGGATTATTGAAAATCTCCAAATCCACCAAATAAAGAATCTATCGTTTGATTTCTTGAATTTGTTTACCTGTTATTATATTTAGAATGAAAATATCTAATAATATTCTACAATTTGTATCAATTGTAGAGGTTTCTAAATAATTTTTGCCCATCACTTTTCTTCTAGTCTCTTATGGTTAGAAACATGTTATCCCTATATTGGATGTTTAAAATTTGTAATAGAAGTAATTAAAATTTAATTATGTGACATAAACAGTTTGACTCGTTTTAATTAGGCGAAAAATTACCAAACGGCTCTGAATTTAGCAGAAGAGTAAATTTTAAAATCGGAATTCTTTTTTTTTTTTTTTTAACTATTTATTTAATCACTAAAACAAAACTAAAATAATGTTACAATCAACTTTATAAGATCCATAAACTAATAACTCAAATCACATCCTCAACCAAAATACAGCACAGAAAACAAAAACAATTTTTGTCATCAGAATGACCAACTTTTTACAATACCATCAACAATTTTTGAGGGACATTCGGGTAGGGGTACTCTTTCTGTTCGTAATTTGTACATGAAATATTGCGCTTTTGCAGTAAAAAAATTAACAATATCCTGGTAAGGGCCACTATAAAAATAAACAAAGTCAATCCTTCGCAATTGTATATTAAGAGTCTCATTGAAAACTGATTTAAGATAGTCCAAGATTTCACCCATATGTGGACACTCCAGAATAAAATGCTTTAATGTCTCCAACGAGGTTCCGCAGAAAAAACAAAGCCTTTCAGCTCCCGTCTTCCCATAGATACTTCCTAGTGAAAGGGTACCAGATATCACTCTATACTTGAACCAAAAAAGAGAATGACTCATTTTTTCCGACTGCAGACCTTTTATAATAGCACTAACAGGAATTTCCAATCCAAAACTATCCCTTCTTCTCTCTATTTGATTAATAAAATGATTTCTAAACCTTTTCTCCACTAAAATATTACGAAGGCATTTATTGGTCATTAATTTTATAAAACTGAAAAAACAATTTCTCGGACCAAATTCCCGCTTCTTAAAATTGACAAATCTTAAAATCCTCTCTTTTTCTAACAGCTCGTTTAAAGTAAAATTATTTTCTTTATTGAACACTTCACCCAAGAACAATATTTTTCTTTTTATTGATGTATTTTGCAAAATAACTAATCTTTTGTTAGCACTAACAGGTTCTTGCCATTCCATCCTCTCTAGCACCACATCTACTACCTCACAATAGATCTCCACATTCCTATTCCAAAAGGGGCTTATTTTCTTTGCTATTTCTAAGCACCTATGGGGACCCTTGCCTTTTACCATTTCTAAAGATTCATTCATTTCCTTTTCATATAAAATTTCTAACACTTCAGCCCATATTGACTTCACTTCCAAAAGTCTTTTAACCCATTTGCACAGAATTACTTTCCAAAAGTCTCCAAAACTCAACAGACCTAATCCGCCAAATTTTAAAGGAGTTTTAATACGTTGCCAAGATATATTCCTCGGGCGACCTGACGGAAAAAGAAAAACTTCACAAATTTCGTCTATGATTGCACTTAAACTCCCTGAATACGGTGTTAATCTCAAAATATGAATTACTTTGGGTAGAATTAAAACATTCCATATAAAAATCCTAGCCACCACGTTTTTCCTTAAAACCATTGCATACATTGATGTAGCTCTTGATATTTTATCCTGAATGAGAACACAGTTTTTCGAGAAGTCTTGATCATCTAACGAAATGAAACTCCCCAGTATTTTCATGACTTGTGTCGTTTGAATACCTCCTAGATCAAAGGGAATGTCAAAATTGGCCATTATTTGAGACTTTGTCATATTAATCTCTAGGCCCAATCGTCTTTGATTTTGTTCTAAAATACTCAATGTATTCTTAAAGGAAGTAAAAATCTCCTCCTCACTGCCCAAAAAAACAAATGTCATGTCATCTGCAAAAGCAAGCACTTTTGTTGTATTTTTCCCTACTCTAGTACCTTGTATATATTTACAGTCAATGATTTCTTGAATCATTGAATTAACTGCTATCACAAATAGAAGGGGAGAGATGGGATCACCTTGCCGACATCCCCGATTTACTTGAAATACATTATTGGAACGCTCATAATACGTTGAAAGACCACACAGACCTACCCCTACCATTCTAATAAAATTTTCTCCAAGCCCGTGACCCTTTAGGCATTCTAAAATCCATTGATGAGACACACTATCAAAGGCTTTTTTAAAATCAATTCCTAAAACAGCTATTCTTCATTCATCATTAAAAATCATTTAAATTATAATAAACCTATCTAAAAATTTGGTTAAAAAGGTAATGGTTTTTGTTAATTTTAACACGTGTTGTATTTAGCTTAGTGTTTTAGAACATTAGCCCAAATTTTAATGCGTAATTGTGGGAAGCTTAATACGTCATGGATGTATTATGCAATATAAGAATACTATGTTCCTGTAAATTGTTAGATGATTATTGGGTAAAGCTAAGTTAACTAGGACAAGTACGTACTCACTATTACTTTTTGAATTCTCCATATAGGTATATCCCTAGATTAAAAGTAAAAAACCTTTCGTTCATTAATAAATGAACGAGAAATTACTGTTAGTACATATATTTTTATTTTATTATGGTCAACATCTAGACACCCTGAGATATACGTAATAAATACTAATAATAACTAAATTACACAAGGATAAATATTTAAGAATAATTTTTTTTCCAAATATATAAAAATATAAACTGAAACTTGATATATAGTGATAATATCTTTGGCTTCCATATTTGCAATTAAAACTTAAATGACGTTTATAAAAATTAATCAATCGAGAAATTAGATATTCAATGTATTTATCGTTCCAGTAGATCTGGCTTCCGTACTTTCTGATTCCTTAAAAAATTAATTTATATTAGCAAAGTACTTTGACTCAGTTCAGTTCATTCCTTCAAAGACATTGTTAGTTGAATAGCAGGTGTCATTGTGAGTGGTTGTGCAAGAAGTAGTGCATTCTTGACCTTTTCCTTGAGCAGGTGAGTAAGTGAGGAGGGGCTGCTTCACGGCTATTTCTCAGAGCAATAATAATAATAAAAAATTCGCGTTGTTCGCCAGGAGTCGTAACGTGACTGACCTAGGAGGTTAGCAGAAGGCGGCAGAAAGGTAGGGATAAGGAGTTCCGGATCTTAAACTAACTTTGCTTGGCTGACTGGGGTAGTACTGAGTAGAAAAGCATCAATGCGTGAAATGATTAAAGGCTTCGAAGTCTGCCACTACGGGTATCAGGACCCATATACAAGTTTTATATAAATTCGAGAAACTGGAGCCAGTATTGAGGTTAACCAACTCAGGGTTAACTTCTGATATCTCCATTATACTCTCCACTTCAGGAGAGACCCTATAAAACTCCTCCATATAGGTTTTGAATACTGACCCCTGAAGCTTTCTCTTATCTGAAAATATTTCCTTCTTACCAAACCCAAGGATCTCATTTGATAATGATACTGTGGGCTCTTTTGCCCCAATTGTATCGAATCCTAGGAAAGCTTGACTCGACGGTCGATGTCTATTGAGTCATGTGGGAAGAGAACCACACAATCTCTTCTAAGAAGCCTCCTAAGGAAAAGAGGCTACGGAACAACCCCCTTCTTTGTCTTCACTTTCTCTTGAGAAACAAGGATCATCCCCAGACAATTTCTCATACTGCCCCATCTCTTCTAAAAAATGAAGACGGGAATGTTTGACTAAGTCCTCGACAAAAGGTATGGAAGAGCTCGAAGAACTCATAGAAACACTTGCTCTGCCTTTCAGGAAATCACCATTGGTATGTTCAAGAAGCTCATCTACCCTGTTAAATGACAAATAACAGAGCCTGCTCTTAAACGATTCAACAGAATCAGAAGATTCAGAGACGCTGACGTACTCGTAAGACATTACTTTTTACAATTAATAAACTATATATTAAAATCTTCAAGACCATAACTAATAGTGTGTTACTTTATCAAAGGTAGAAACAGAAAGAGGTAAATGGTGGTACCCCACCAAAAGGCTACAGTTGGGTATATTTTATTTTTTAGCCTGTTTCTAGATTAAAGTTGATGAAGACAGAATTACAAATGTATGAGATAAAATATTATTATTAATTGATCTATGTCTATTTTTATTCTAGATCCTATAAGAAATCCTCCTCGATAATAGTTTTTACATTTATGAAAAGGTTTTTTAATGTCTACAGCCATGATCTAATTTGTATGCTACAAATGCATGAAGTACTTAGTGGACTGGTGGTGAATATTTCGTTATAGAATAAAATTGAAATTATTTTTTTTAGTATACTATTTTTCATCACGATAATGACACTCAGTAAAATATCCTAACAGAATTTGATCACAACTCAAATAAAGAAATGGTCGGATAGATAAATACAATAGCTATATATTGTTGTATGAAGTAAAAACATTTAATTTTTAATTTTAGTTGATATATCTTTTTTCTTCTTCGATTTAACCTATTCCCTTTTTTTGACTCGAAGACATATTTTTATTATTTATTCAACCATTCGTTTAACATCTTTTTTTTAGTGTGGTTAGAGAACTCTGGGGCGGTAAAAAGTTATAATAAGGATCTCTTTTTTTTCTTCATTTTTTTTGTTTTCCTTAAACTCAAACAATAATTGTTACCATTTTAGTTTACATCTACGAGAATTAAATACTTAAAATTGAGTTGCATAATTTAAATAGTGTAATTATTAGTATATTTGAACTGTTTTTCATCTAATTAAATTTATTTTATATTTTCTATTAATCACCTTAAAAAAAGTGTTCAATAACGGAGGGTTAGACACATTAGTTTAGGGTCTCAAATGTTTTAACTACATTAATTTGTTATGAATGCAGTTAAAGGATTCAATTCATTTTATATACCAATTTCCATGAAATAATATTCATTAATTATAACAAATTTTGATGAACAAATTAGTGTTCACTTAAAAAAAAGAAAATAAATAGTGAAAATAGTCTTAATAACTTATTTCCTGATGTAGAAAATATTTTTGAAATTAAAATTAACACTCTGCTAATATAAAGTGTGACAATTAGCCCTGTTTTCACTAATTATGTATATAAATGATTTGATATCTGACGTCATTGAAAAATCAACAATGACGTAAAAATACTGTGTAATTATATGAATTATGTAACGAATATTTTTGGTAAATACTTGGATTTTGAACAGCATTAAATTTTGAACAATTCATTTCAAATTTGATTATTCTCAATATTTACCTAAACTTTAGCAAATTATTATATTCATTTCAATTAAATACATATTTTTTGATGATTTAGTGCAAATTTGAGGACTATAGTGAGTCTAACTATTTTAAAAAACTAATAAGAGTCAAGTTTTTAACAGTTTTGTTATAATTTTTAAATTAAAATTATTTCCCATACCTATAGAATAACTCAAAATACAAGCCAATCAGCGACCGATTTCCCATTATTTTTACACTTTTTTGAAGAGTACTTGAGATTTTAATTAGTTTTTCTATTTTCTGGGAATACTGTTCCAAGTTTGATACGGATCTATGGGTATAAAACATAAATAAATATACAGTTTTTTGGGGGGTTAATATCAAGTGTTTGTTCATTTATGACTTTGTCGCTATAATACTTATCTACTGCGTCATTTCACGCCATTACAATCGTTAACTGCACTATTAACAACAAAATTCATGCAAAAATGAGGACACAGAGAACAAAGAGATAAATCAGCAATAAAATTCAATTACTGTTTGTGTTTATGTAAAGGGCAATAAATGTAAAGAATCTCAGTTGTAAAGAAAAGAAGACGATGCCGCCTCCATTTGATAGTGAAAAAAAAATATATTATTTAAATAGTTTTAATTATTCCTTTTAAAAGAGGGGGGAATAATTTATTCATGTATGTAGGGATTTAAATGTTGAAATATATGTATATATATTTACCATATTTGCTTATAAATATTATGCAGATTTAATTATTTCGTAGAGAATGAAGGAATTCAAAATTAACCTGTTCAGTTATTTTTATTTATTAAAATTGGTATTGATGATTTGAGCTCAAACATTGATAAACAGAATACTTTTCAATTTTATATTCGTATTCAAAGTCTATTCAAAATTAATGGAAAAGCCATTTATTTTACTAAACTTTTTATTTATTTAGGAGTTGATTATTATGATCTGAAAAAATACCAATTTATTAAACAATTTATTTAAATTGCATGAATGTTTATAATAGGGAATATATTTGTTTCTTGGTATTTTATTAGAATAATGCAAATTTGTTCGAAATTCAAGTAATTACCCAAATTAAAAGTTAGTATTCTTCATTAACGATACGCAAATCAAAACATGGATTTGATTATTTAATTAAAAATCAATAGCATCGAATTGTGATTGGTTTCATTAATGTTTTGTTAACATATGCTAAAATCGAAGAAGTTTGTATTAATGTATATGTGACTTTAATTTACTTATTTGACAGAATACCGATACGCAAAACACTATCAAGCATAGTCTACCAAATTTAATATAATGTATTTTGTAGAGCACTGATAGGAGGAAGAAATGTAAAAAAATTGAGACCTCTTTCATTATTTTGTTATTCGAGCAGCTGTAAAAAAATTAATTGAAACAAATTGAGTCATTTACATTTTAAAATAATAACAATCAAAAATATAAAATAAGATTTTATCCCTTCTCGTTCTTCATATTTTGTTGGATCACCATGCATGAACAATTTGCATACGCATGCTACAATGTTACCCTCAAAACATCTACAACTCCTGTGTATTTTTCTGGTTAAGTCTACTAGATATGTTTACTCATCTTCTAAATCAATTTTCTCAATTTTGATTTGCTGAGCTCTTGAAGTTTATTTCTTGATATGAAACGATTATAACTTCTTGGTTCAAAAATGTATTTTTGGCCTTTTAAAGGTTGAGATATGTACTCAAGTTTTCTATCCTTCGTAATTATATTTACCAGTACTAAAAGTATTTATGTACTAAAGTAATAATTCATTTTTATTGAGAAAATGTAAATATTTCCATTATGAATGAGAGTAATTCTCATTGATTTAAGAATTATTATAATAATATTTACGTTTCATACTCTCTTCAAATTATTAATTGAGTTTTCTATCATAAGACCAAATTATATTTTTGTTCCATAAATTGATAGAAAATATATCAATGGTACTCCAAGAAAATATATTTTAAATACCTTGACTAATGCAACGATAGTGCGATTTTAACCTTCTAAAACATGTGCACATATGTACAAGTAATTTTGAGTTTAACTACTATTGATGATTTGATTATAGTACGTACTTTGTGAAACATGGTAATCTGAGTTAGAAAATTGTGCAAAAGTGCATCACTATGTAGATTTGATAGATGGACTTTACAACGAATATACATATATGCGTCAACTCAACAAGAAACATATTCTTGAAGACATTCTCTTTCGTTTGTATTAATAGGTTATTTCGATATATTAAATGATAATGACTCCAATAATTGCAACTTAATTAAGGGAAAAAAACCACTGGCCACAATCAAGAACAAAAAACATCTTGTGAGTATGACTATGTTGTTACTATTACTATGATTCATGGTTCTAAAAGTTGCAATACAAAAATAAGATGAAGAAACTCTTAAATGAAGCATTCACTCTATTTACCATTTATGTATTACGATAGAACAACACATAAAAACCTTCACTACAATGTTGAGAATTATTTTTGAGAAAGTTCATTTTATTGTCGTTTATGTAATGGTTTACTTTGATAGCCATTATGTATAAGTTGATATTTGAACTAGCAAAATGTACAAGTTACAAGCCAAGAATAAATTTTTTACATTTTTTTAATTTAATTTCAGTTGTACTTGATGTGCTGAGTATACATTTGGTTTTTGAGCATCTTTCATCTTTGTATTTTAATATTTTATCCCTTTTTATAGGTTGTGGTCAATTTTTAAGGAAGAAAAATAACAGGTATATACATATATGGAAAAAAAACTTTACTTTTTGAAAAGTTATTGTTTATTTTAGAAATGAGTCTATATGGGACTTATTTAATGACAAGAAAAATTAAATTAAAAAGTAAAAAATCCTTCTTTATGAGAAGGTCTTCTTTAAGGTTGATCATAGCCAAAATTGACTGGTTTATTGTTTATAGTTTCTTGTCTAAGAGAGAGATTTTGTATTATGACACTTTTCTTTGTTGATAGCTCTGATTAAATTAAGAAAGTCAAACTGCTAATGGACCAACCTCTTATAAACCTCAACTTACCTATCATGATTATGTCAGTATTACTGGGTGTAAAAGAAAATATAAGTTTCAAAATGAGCCATTTTGGCATCTCCTCCCCAATAACCTGCCTAATATCAAATAAAGTTTTTTTTTAACATTAGTTGTAGTGCCAACTTCAAAGCAAAAACATTTATTCCTTATCAGAATCTCAAATAAATTAAGGACAAGGTGCTCCACATAGTCAGAAATGCAGATAAACAAATGAAACAGTTTATGAGCTACATTATTAAAGATGTCTAGAAGTTTCTATGAATCTTCAAGATCAATAAGATCTATGAGGAAAATATAAGTATCGTGAAGGGTGGCAGCCAAAGTCTGTCATGACTACTTAAAAAATTCAAAAAATGGCTAGAAAATCCCGTTCAGAATCGTCACGGATGAAACTTGTATCATATGCAGATAATAAAGTCGCAATGGGAAATCAGTTTATTAGGAAATATATAGATGTACACACATAGAATAAAATGTCCAAAAATGTCTCAAATATAATAAAATGATATTCATTTTGGAAATGAGAGACTTTATTTTTTCAAATGATTGCAGATTTACAAAGATTGGGCTATTGATAAAAAAACTTAGAGCCACAGATTCACAGTTTTGGTGGACTCCAAACATCATATAGATCTGATACACACACAAAAAAAAAGTTAACGTAGAGCTCCACTTTCTTGTTTTCTCACTTTTTTGGTTAATATAATCTCATCAATTGCTAAATGTATATTCTTTATTAAATATTTTTATACATGATACAAATTCTAAATTTGGTAACGGGTTGCATTTTCTTTTGTTATGAATCTTTCCTCAGAAAACTTGTCATGGAGACAAGTCAAAACCATTGATTATTTTTGTTTATTTCTGCAAAAGCTTAAAATGATACTAGAAATTATTATAAGAAAAAAAAAGATACAATATCTAAGGAAAATGAATGGGTATTGAATATACATGTAGACTTCATAATGTTAAAGCTTTGTGCAATTGTAATAAATGATTTTTGCAAGTTACATTTATTTTTTGTGAATCTTTTGTGAATGGATAATAATGAGGTTAAAAAAATATTTTGTTGTTATTTACATGTTTTCAATGTTTACAAGTGCTAAGTTAAGAGAAAAAATAAAATATTTTTTCAATAAATTTATGTGCAGAACTTTTTTTTTTTTTAATTTTAAGTAACGAGTATAAATATCAAATATTGATAATATTGAATATGAAATGTTTAATAATTAGCAATAATGAAATTAAAAGAGAACTAACCTTTCGTTGAGTGAGCTTTGAGCTTCTATGCCAATATTTACATAATGATATTTGCATTAATTGAAAATTCTTCAATTACTTTTTAAATACAATTTAGTACCTAAGAAATGTACATACAGAAGTTGGTTCATAATTAGTTGGAAAAAATAAATGTGCCTTTACGAGAGAAGAATATACTCAAACAAAAATCTTCTAAAATAACTTTTTGAAGGTGAATATATCTATATAGTTAGTGAAACTAATGGTTATCAATGGTGGCAAAAATATATAGATGCTATCTTTTTTAAAAATAATCAATTGGGATGCTATAGAAATTATAATTTTATATTCCTTTGGAATACAAACTTTGTTTTTTTTTAAAGTATTATTCATTAAATAATGTTTTTTGCAATTCTTACTAAAGAGTTGATGAAACAAAAAAGCTTTTGTTCTTGTTGTTTATTATTTAAAGTAAAGTATATCATTATAAAGCTTATGAATAAAGAACTTTTATAAACAAAAAAAAAAACTTTTTTTCTATGTAGAAGTAAGAAAAAAAGCTATCCATGATAATACTTTTATACCTCTGATACTTAATCCAAAAATATTTTTTAAGTAGCCCAAAGTATGTTATAATCCTTTCAATTTATAAATAAATTATCCTTTCTCTTTAATTTAGAATAATAATGACCATAGGTACGTTTAATAAGATAAGTAACAAAAATAAAGTAATCAAAAAATTGCATTAATAATTCAATTGATTTTTTTTTCCGGTTTTATAAATGATTTAAAAAATCTTTAAGATTTTTCAAATTTGTGATAGGATGTGTAGCTTATAAGGAGTTTCGATGTCATTAAAACACTTTATTATATATGTTGTAGGTATATCATTCATAGGAATGTAAATAATATGCAAAATGTCGCGTGCCGTGGATTTGGCTCTTGAAACAGTATTTTTTTGCTTTCCAAAGCTATTATCATTTTTCCAATATTACAAAGGGGAGAACATCTACCTGATAGTAAAGATCTTGCATGAAGGAATACATGATGCGTTAAGGTTAATAAAGCAAATAAAATGTAATCAAAAAGGGCTCAAGTCCTCGTATAATTATTATTAGTTAAAAATATATAATTTCCTGACATTAATTTCAGTTAATTTTCTGCCTCTCATCTATGGTATACATAATGTTATTATTTATTAGTGATGTCTTCATTTGTATATATAAAGGAGAATAGCAGCTTGAGGCTCAGTAAAACGTCATGACAGCTCAAGCTGCTTCCCTCTCAACATTCATTAAATTGTCAGAGTGGCCAGGTTGATTTTCTCTTTCTTTTTATTTTACACACCCCATTTGCATATTATTTACATTCCTAATCATTTATAAACCAATTTCAATAGAAACTCACACTTCTATTATCAACCTATAATTGATCAGTGATGATACGCATATATCTAATTATTGAACAAGTGTTTCTATCATAATTCAAGTCAGTATTTAGACCCACATTAGTAATGTCAGCAAGAAATATTTTTGGAATACCTTAATTAATTTATTTTGGATATTAAAAAAAAAAAAATTAAACTACTTACGACATTGATTGTCACAGCCATACCGAAGTCTACAAACGTCGAAATGAAGATCCGTGTTTGGAATTGTTTGATTTTTTATAATACAAGTAGCTGTAAATATAAATATAACCTTTTAAATAATTTGTATGTTCCATGTGCGTTCATTATAAAAGTCATCAAAAGAATATGAATGAATAAAAGGGTTCGATATTGGGTTCTAGAAATAATTTTTCCAAGTTTGAGAGAAATTTTGAGCAAAAAAAAAAAAAGTTAGGAAAAACCATCATTTTATCTATCAAATTATCAAATTTTAATCACATATGACATTGATTGTCACGTTGCGAGAAGAATTTATGTAAGCAAAATTCCGCCAAATGATAAGAATTTTGCCAAATATAATATATAATAAAGCATTTCATTAACATTAAAACGTTTAATTATGTTCATAATGAAACATATATAACTGCATGTCTCATTGTCTTGGAATGTAGAACACTTTAAATAATGAGTCAAAAAAGTAATCTGTATAAAATTGGGTTTATACTTTTTTTAAATATTTACATGAATAAAATCAATATTTTTTATAATATATTGAAATTAAAATTTACAAATTTAACTGAAGATAATACAAATTGTTGTATAAATATTTATCAAGTATATTTAAATTAAATTATAATTTTGAAAAAAAATCGTAATGGGTAAGAAATTGCTGATTTATAGTAAATGGGATGTACGAATTTACTTATGTTATGTGTGAAATAAACTATGTTTTTGGACTTAACTTCTTCTCACTTAACGTAAACTATCATATACATGAATAAAATAATTGTTTTTCATAATTTTGTAAATCATTTAAAAACGTAAAACAGTGGAGCATAATAAGAACAATGGTTGCTAACAAATATATATATGGATATTAACTTATAATCTACTATCAAATAAGTCTTTAATATGAACAAAATTTGTTATTAAACATAGTTAATATAATTAAACTTTATGAGTCATAAACATTAACAGAGGTACAATGTATTTAAAATTAACAAAGAGACCTTGGTGATGTTGAACCACTTCAATCAAAATATAATAGCCAAAAAAATTACAATTTACTTCACAAATGCTAAGAAATATACAACAAATAGTTGAAATATCGAGATTTTTCTTAAAATTGCTCCAGAGATCAAGATATTGATATTTGTGGACATAATATCTTAAAATTTTTTATGGGTTAATAGCAATAAAGCTCTTAATAGATATTTATGTTGGCTTTTATATGAATAAAAAAAGTGTGTGGATGTAAACTTTCAAGACCCTAGAAGTCCTCAAATTGCCTTAGAGTAGCCTTGAGTCATAAATTTCATTCAAAAAATGTTTGTCACATTCTGAACATTGTATACTGTACATATAACAGAGTAGTTTAATTATTGTAACTCTTCATTTCATATATAGATAGTTAAAAGAGTAGGTAGATATGTCAAGTTCAAACATAAACAAAATTATAAACAAAAAATAAATATAAAATAAATGAATATTTATATTTTTGACTTCACAATAAAAGCAAGATGGTTATTATTGAAGTAAAAAAATATATATATCTCTGCATAAAGTGAATAGAAATCATAATTAATTATAATCACCTTACTCACTAATTTAAAGCACTGCCTAGTGTGGAATTTGGGTTTAAATATCATGGTCAATTAATTTTTTAATTTTTAATTATTGTAATATTTTCATGACTGATAAACCTCATTATCCTCAGTGCCCAGAGTACATCTATCTATCTACAAATTAATCTTAAAAAAGCAAGAGTTTGTTTAGTAATATACGCAGAAGTAAGTTCTTTGACACTAACAGGAAATATAATTCAGTATTACTTGATTAAAGATTTGGTTTAACTTTTACTTTTTAGAGTCACACTGTTTTGTATGGTTTTCTCAAAAACTATATTGATATTATTTCTTCGAAAAATATATAATATAGATGATGAAATATTTAAAAAACCACTGATATATACAACGTGAGCATTTCAACTTAAGGAAGACCAAAGTGAAATAAAGAAAAAATTATCTTTTTGAATAAATATGTTTAATTAGTAAATGTTTATTGTGTAAACTACTAATTAGTAAAGAAAAATTTGGGGAAAATCCCTACCAATATAGCAACAATTAAAAAGTGGAGGAACAGCAACAATTTTCAGCTTTCTAAAAGCTAGAAAAACAACCAGTGAGGCTTTTAAACTTTTACTTGATGCCTTTAATGACTTTAAATCAAGGGTTTGGAAGTGGTTCAAATATTCATTTGATGAACGATCATTCCAATCAGAGCTTACAAACATATAAACACATTTTTTTTCACTTATAAAAACTTGATTCCTGTAAAAAGATAAAAATAATGACACCAGTATTGAGGATATTGTAATACTTAAATACTTTTAAAAAAATGGGTTTCTCATCTTTTATTTGTCAAATACATAGACAATCTGCTAAAATTTTGATAGAACTTCATTCAACACCAGAAGGATAAACTTTTTAAAGGTTCAGAGTATAATTGTACGTTTGTAAAGTTGAAAAATATTTCATGGGGTTCCTTTATTTTTAATTTTTATTAGGAGTTTTAAAAGTGTGACATTCATTTTATCTTCATTTTCTCAACATCAAAGCCATCCATGTTTAAAGATTTTTATTTAAATCATATTAATATATTACATTACATATTGTAAATATATTGAAATACAAAAGCAATGACTTTGTTTTTAGTTTTTTTAGTTCAAATGCCCCTCATATATCTTCCAAATTGTATTATTATAACAATAAAGATATTGTTTCGTAATATTAAATGAGTTTCTCTTTCGCTACTTTTTATATTATATAATTATATATATGAGCAATATAATCATTTCAATACTTTAACATAATGATACAATTTACTTAATTCTTTATATCAATAAAATAGAATAGAAAGATATTGTACATCATAGTATTTATACATATTGCCTGTAAAAAAAATGAACTTGGTAAGGAGTCATTCCCAATCAAAACGCCCAAGTAAATTTACTACTGATTATAAATATGTTGGTAGTTGACAAACTGCATCAGATTCTCTTTGAATATTAAATTATTATATATAATTGTAAGGAACTACTTAACAAAAAATGATTTGAATTGAGCAAATCAACGTTCAGAGCAATAATAATAGCTGATGATATATCAATTTGATATGCCAATGATAAGAACATGTTTATATTTATTGCTGGGTTTAATTTAGACACTATTGAAGCTACATACATAATATGTGAACTTCTTGAAATTCAAAAACATTTTCAAAAGGTTGAATCTGCTGAAATGAAGGCTATTTAAAAGGGCAGGATGATACAATTACTTTTCCTCCCATTCCAGGATTTTTTTTCTTTTTCAAATTCTTGCTTCTACAACAATTCCTTAATAGAAGGATACTCATCCACTGTGGAAATATCTGGATGTATAGTATAAATATGCAAGATTTGCATCAGTTGATTATTACTCTATCGTGAACAATGAATTATGAGGAATCTGCATTTGTCTGATTCATCACATTTGGAAGTAAGTAGAGATCACGTTCCTTAGAATAATTTATTTAATAGCACACCAATTTTTCGATTCAGAATAATTCGAAAGCTCAAAACTGTTAAATACATATACTTCATTTCACTCTTCATTTGAGGAAAGGAAATCAACAAAATTTAATCTTAAAAGTGTTTTTTGACAAAACCCACACTCATTTATCAAAAGAAAAAAGACAACTAAAATGTGCAAAAAGTTGAGGAAATAAAAGGTTGAAAAGTTACTATCAGTGTCAAGGGATTTGAAATTATATTTATTTATAGTTATTATTGCACAAATATAAATACATAAATTATATTCAATAAAGAATTGATTTTTTAAAATTGGTTTTTAGTTTATTTACACTTATAGGTTCATCATTTTAAGTCTGTTTACCATGTCTAAATAAAAAATGTTGTAAATATACATTAAACTAAAGATTCGCTAGTGAGTGGATGATATAACTTAAATGCTCTTAAAAGTATATTTTAAATCAATCTTTGAGAGTGAAGGGTCTTATTGTAAAGTATAGGCTACAACTTTTGCTCTAGAGATAACATCTTACCAAAATGTATAACATTTATGTAGTAAATTTAAAACCTAATGATGAAACATTGGCTTAATGTAATCTATATAACTCTGTTTTACTGCCAAGGAATGGTTTCCTCGATTTGAGAGAATCACTGCGTTCTTTTATGAAAAGAAGATTAAAATCATAAGGAAATCTGACGAAATGGACGGTTGGAACACTCTTGTTGTTGAACCTTTATGACAGTTATTTTGTACTCTCACTCCACTCTAGATCATTAAATGTTCGAGGTCAAAAATTTAGGATACATTTTCTATCCCAAAAATGGTTCTATTTGTTTGTGTAGTGCTTATGATTTTAAATTTCCATTTATTATCTCTACCAGGGTCACTATGCTACTTACACTTATTATTTTTATGTAAAATAAACATTGAAATTCTTTACCACATCTAATTTTATCATAATGTAATATGAATTATATAAATGTTCATAGCTTAGTTGAAGCAAAACTTAGATTTATTTATAGGTTTTATAACAATAATTTAAAAATATGTTTTTAACCTTTCAATTGAGAAATGAACATTTGATGCTACGTCATGCTTTGAAATTCAAGCAATATATAGTATGTATGTAGATAAATCGAAAAAATTTACCTTATACTGATAATATTTTTATTGAAGTAGTTATTAAATATAGGGTCTTCCATATGAATAAACTATGCTAGATTTTAAATGTTTTCACAATAATTCTCTTCTCCTATTTGTTAGCTACACAACTTTTTTTTTCATTTTTGATGACGTAACTAGTTGATAAAACTTAGTCACAACAAGTATACAAATCTTTTTTCTTTTTTTTAGAAAATAAACTTTTATACTCAATTTTTCTATATTTTTTTGTCCTTAAAAACTATTTAAAATATTTTTTTTTCTACTCCCGATCTATTAAGTAAAAAAAAAAGTTGGTATGTTTTTTTTTTATAGAAAAAATTGTTTTTATTGAACTATACATACAACAACCTTCATTGTATCTTTTAATCTATGCTCCAAAATAAATAAAAAAACGGTTCCAAAAAATATGGTTCTGGGACAATTCACCAAATTTACTCCTTTATTATAAATATTATTCAAATATTACTCAAGAAAAGGATATTCATGAGTTTAGCAATATAGGATATGTATAAAAATATGATATGGCTCTTTAATAATTAAATAAAGCTAAAAGAATAAGAACAATATTAAAAAGTACATATTTTTCAATATAAAATATATTTTGGCGAAATATTCATTTAGAAAAATATCCTTAGCCAAATTATACTCTTTATGCGAAATTATATGGTCTCTAGGCAATTTTATTACACTACCTCTCTATAACTGTTTTATGTATATATATATATATATATGGATTAATGAGAAATAACTTGACTTTGACAAATCCATGTTCAAAACACTTATAAGATGTATGAGTGGGCAAATCAATAGGTGGCAAAAAAGTTCTATGAAGTTATTGATGTCGGGTATCAGGCACAAAAAGTGTTTATCTTACACCTTTTTTTTTTATTGCAAATTTGTTTCTTAAAATGTGTGTATGGAAAGTAATTTATGCTTTTTTTTAAAAAAAAAAGACAGATTAAGGATTTAAGAAGAGTGTCTCTAAACCAGGGGTGTCAAACTCATTTCACAACGTGGACCACATACGATCCCTAGGTAGACGTCGTGGCTGGGCCATTAAAATTATAGCATACTTAGCCATAAATAACCAAAATATACTGTCTTCCCTTTGTTTTGATTTAAAGAAGAACAAGGACATTGTTGTTAAATTTAACTAAAAATTTATTGAATTACACTTTTACAAAACATTTCACAAAATTGTACAAACTTTAAGTAACTAGAAAATCCAAAATTATAATAATGAACTTTACATGAGATTACATGAGACTTATAAAGACAGACTAATATGCACCCTCTAGCGGATAATTCATGAATTACATTTAATTAAAAAATTTAATCCATGTCTTGTATGTATTTTTTCTAGTTTCAAATTAGACTGAACCTCCCTGCAGGCACTTCAGGCCCGCGGGACGTGTGTTTGACACCCCTTCTTTAAAGTATAAACGAAATAATCACGGAGCCTACCATTAAATTCACTTGTCAGAGGACTCAATAAGAGTATATTTAGCCCTTTTTAATCGAAAAATTGACAATGAGAACAAAATATCGCATCATCAAATCATGATACCCATTTGGGTCTTTATTTCAGAACTAATAAAAGTAAATTATCACATCTGGTTTCTGGAAAGTTTCACCAAGGATAAATTTGTATCCATTGAAGTTTGACAAATTTAAGATCAATTGAAATTTCCTAAAATTATAAATATATAGTTTTATTTATAATGCCTAATGCAAAAATTGCCTTAATTATTTATAAAGGACTAAGAAAGTCCCAAAGATGATTATAGGTGCATTTTAATAATTAATTAGTGTTTAAAATTACAAAAATAATAATAATTGAGTTTAGTATTTTTTTAATCAGTCACACCAAGGGAATGCTAGGAAATAGAATTGAATACATCTCCCGAATGTAAAAAATGAGCCCTTTCCGACAATAATCAATCAATTCAAATTTATATCATCTGTGATGATGCTATCATTTATAATTTTGTAATATAAAAGAATAGAACATTTCTTCACACTTATGTCTGCTATAATGATAATAAAATAATTTTATAGGTATGAAAGTAAAACAAAAGAATTAATAATTGTGTTATAAATAAATTAAATAGACATATTTCCAAGAAAGTTTTGAGAAACTTTTATCTAAAAGCTTTAAAGAGGGAAAAAAATTATAAAAGGCTATAAAGAACAAAAAGGTTTTATTCACACTAAATTTGATCTTTCATACCTCTACGATGAATGAATTCATGAATCATTCTCAAAGTCAACATTAGTATAAACTTTGAAACCTTTCTATTTATACCTCTTTAATTATAATTTATGCCTGAATGTATTAGTGTAATAGTAACCATTTGAAACGCCTGACTATATGTATATACATACATACATACATAAAAACGTCTATACATTAAGTTTAGTAGAAATTAGGAGACACTAATATTTGATGCATACAAGAAAAACTTTCCTTTACATGAAACAATAAATTAGGCTTAATCTAGAGGAATCACCCTACAAGACATGTTTTTTGTTGTTAATAAGTATACAAATAAATCATTTACACTAATAAATTTTGAAACTTGTTAAAGTTTGTTTAAAATTTGATTAAAAATGTAGGTTTTATAGAGATACAGGTTGTAGTGAATCCAAGCAATATTTGTGGATCTTTTTTTTTACAATATATGAATGACACTATTTATGACAAAAATAAAATTGATATCAATGAAGACAGACAAAGTTTATGATATGATAAAATATTGTATAAGGTTAAAAATAAGAAGCTTATTTGAACAAAGAAAAAAATGAAAATTTTCAAAATATTGATGCTAATCAAAGGACTTTCTAATCTTTATATCTGAGAAACAAAAATCAAGAAAGTTATATACAAAAAAAATGAGAAAAATAGATTTTTATATATAATCTATATTTCTGCCTTTTTTATTCCATACAAAAAGGACAAATATTGAGATATAAAATTCAACTCTGAATTGAATTTAGGGCATTCTTTTTTTACCAGGGAAAAGAAACTTTTTATTTTATAGTTGTTTTTCACATATGTTTTTTGAATATTAATTATCATATTATTTATTAAAATAAAGTCAAAATGGAATTAAAATTATACTTCAAAGTATTTGAAATGAATTGAATATTTATATAATCAAACATTGTTTGAATACCAATACTAATTAGCAGAGGCGAATAAAAGGGTTTGACAGATCATACAGATTTAGACGTAGAATATGTCCAAGAGTCTATGATAAGGTGTTGTGTACTCTGGTACAATGCTTTATGTACCTCTGTGGACACATAGTGTAAGAGCCATATTTTATAACTTTGTGCACTTTGAGACATACCAATTTATTGTCTAAGGACAACAAGGTCAAAAACAAAGGAACTAACATATAAAATGTACCCTAGAGTTCCTAAGATTTTAATATATAAAACTCGTACAAAATGACAGCTATGGAATAAGATAAATACATTTTCTCTAACTCGTTCTCCTGCTTTTATTATTTTAAGGTAGGAAAGAGCATTTTGTTTCATAGCAACTTCTTAACTACTTCACAGATTAAATACTATTATGTAAAAGAAAAAACAAATAAAATTCAACTACTAAATTCTATGGATTAATTGTCATAAGTCAACACTTCATATCTACAGTATACAATGTATAATGTCAAATGAAAAAGAAAAAAAAAACAGATTTGTATTTTAAACATAATATGGAACTACCAATCAAAGAGTTTATCTAAGAGAAAATAATAATATTGGAATATAGTGATTAAATTTGTAAAGAAAAGTGTTAATTGTGAAAAATGAATAGTTCAGTTAAAAGCATAAGCTTGTAAGTACATCATATACTTCCGTGATAAAAACTAATAATTATTGGGAAAAAAAAAACTTTTTTAGTTTGAATGTGTGTATATTTATTTCAATACTCACATCTGAGAAGATCTTAAGAATTAATTAAATTATAATATCATTTTTCCAATTCAGAAATATTAAAGTTTTAGAAAAAATGTGTATTAAAAGTAGTTTAATATTTTGAAGATGAATGGTAAAAAAACTTTTTTCAGTTTTTAGCTTATACAAAAAAGTAAGATATTTAAAATATCTGTGAGTAAAATTAGCACATTGCTATTTTAGGATAATTAGTCAAAGTAGAAAGTACTTAATATATACATATTACTAATTAAAGCAATAACAAAACTATTTTATATGAAAAAACAATGTTTTTCTCCCACGATAAATCCACAAAATGTTGATCTGATCTACTTAAATGGAATAAATTTACTGCTATTGTGTACAGTAAGCTTTTTTGTCTGTCCTAGAAGAGTTTAATAGTGGATAAATCTTTCTAGATAGCAGCAGACTGTATGGTTTTGAGTGTTTTGGTAGAGAGACTAAAGACTAAAAGTTGAATGAGTGTAAGTCCAAAGAGAGGAAGAAGCTTTCATTTGAATGTCTAGCAATGATAAAAGGTGTTATTTATAAAAAAATAAATTTTTGGATTCTAATATACCTTTTGTTTATACAACGTTCAAGGTCCATTTTATAAAAAAAATAATACAATTTAGTTGTAGAGAGCCATCCATTTATCATTTTGTATGTATATATATGTATGTTGTACAGTTACATCATGTATTAAACAATACATTACTGTCTCAAATCTTTTTAAGATTCAAACACTGAAGTGGCATTTGAGTAAATTGAATTATTTTATATACATATATGATAAACAAAAAGAAATATAGAGAATGAATAATATAGAGCAAACAAAGTGTTCACTTGACCGAGCCATTGACTTTACTTAAAAAATGTGATATGATATTCAAAGTATGTTCATTGGATAAATAATAATACTTTTGCTTTTGAATCATATTTATTTCACAATGATATCCCTAAAACATGAACTACTTCATCATATATTTTCTGTCTGCTATCCATTTTCAACTTATTCTTGATTGATTTTATACGAGTTAGCAGTTGTTCAATTGTGAATAACTTCTTCCTTGCTACAAAATGAAGAATAGTTGGAAAGGATGAGTAAACTTACGTTACAGGAAGTTTTAGACCTTTTTTTTCCTCCTCTTTATTTTTGAGAAATGATTGGAAGATACAATAAAGATGGCTATATAAGTTATATTTGGAGCCACGAGAAAAAAAAAAACTTACAAAACAACAAAAACAAAGGGAACAGAAGACCAAGAGAGAGAAACTACAAAATATTTATTTATACCATTTTATTTACTTTACACAATCATCAAAATATTTACTAGGAAAATATAAAGTGGATCAAAAGAAGAGTTACTTTTAACCCAATGAGATTCTACATACTTCTTATATATTTATGTTTGTGAATGAATCATTACAATTAGTACTTTACATAGTAAAAAGTAATAAAATCATATACTATTTGACCAAAAGAATAATTAGTAATAACTATATTAGTTTTAAAATGAAGAATTTTGTCAAAAAAGAAAAATTTCCTGTCAAAATATTTAATTTTATAATGTTTTTTCCTTAAAAAGTTATTCAAAAAAAAGAGGGATAAAATTTGTTTCTTTAATTTTTCTGCTTAAAAATTATTTTCTATATTTCAACAGAGTAAAGTAACATATCATAATTAAATTATTAAGTAATATTACTCAACACAGATTAAAATACAGGCAAATGAATACACGTAATATTTTGATCTACAACAAAAATAAAAGTGTTCTTATCTAACTGATAATATAACTCAACGATGCATGGAGATTAGGATATTACACGATGATGTAATATTAATTCAAATTTTATAACAAATTAAATAATTAATTTTATATTAATAACAAATTTTTGTTTCAAAGTAACGAGTAAATATAAACTGCATCTATGAATATTTTTAAATAAAATATTAAGAGGATTTTTTTAGTATTGAAAATATATATTGCAAATTCACCACACTGTACCAATTATTCAATTATTTTTTTTCTTTTTGTTGGTTATTTCTTTCTCCAATATAATGCCAATTCATTAAATGAAGAAAAGTGAAGACATTGTCAAGCTCTGGCGCGTAGGATAGAGCACTCGTGACATTACAAAGTTTGTTAAAGGGGCCTTAATTATATGAGTCTGAAATTGTAATTTAATATGTGATGTGATATTTATAACCATGTTGAGATGGATTTTTTAAACTGCATCCTCAATAACTGTGAATCAGTATAATAAATTCATAAATCGATTATTGTTTCTATGGGCCGGCAAAATGAAAAAAAAAATTACTTGGGGTAAATTTTTGAATTTTGAACAATATTTAAACATATTTTAATTTGGAACGAACGCTTCACAACACACCAGCAAGGAATTGGACCCTTTACTAATTTTGTACAAATTAGTACCTTTGTGTGTGTGTTTTTTTTATTAAAATAAATAGTGAAAATAATCAATTTTGAAGTGAAGTCCACTAAATATTGTTCAAAATTCAAATGTTTACTCTGTATTTAAAATAATACGAATTGTATTTTTCATCATATCAAAACTTACATTGTATCTTGTATATGATTTTAGAAACAAAAGTAATATTTATTTGGACAACCAAAATAATTTTGACAATTAAAAAACAGGGAATGTTTTTCTCTTCTATGTTGACAGTATTTTTTTTTATTTTTTAAATAGAAAAAAACATTTTGAAGTAAAGGCTAACAAAACGAATCAATTGAAATGTTTGGAAAATTTAATTTAACTTAGTTTGTTTCATAATAATAGTATTTAATAAAATATTGTTATTTTTCTTACGTTTTTCAATATATGTATGAGGCAAGTTGACATAAATTGTAAAACAATTTCTTTGCATTTCTATCAAAAAAAAAAAATGTCTAACTTTACATCTCCAAAGAATTATCATTTAACAATTGTTGATTTTAAAAAAATATAATACATAGAAAGTTAAGCTATAAGTTGAATAAAATATGAAGGTATGAAACGTAGATTAATACTACTTGATAAGCATCAAATTTATATTCATAGTCATCAGAAAAAAGTTGAACATATTTTTGAAATTATTTAAATATCAAATTCATTGCCATTAAGTTAAGAATAGCTGTTGAATATTTCAGTAGATGAAAGTATTTACCTATATATTATTTCAACTCAAAAATGAATTTTAAATTACACAATGTACATATGAGGGTATATATGTGAATGTCTGTATTGCTTTGGAGAAAAATGACTTATTTTCAAACTCTTTCAAAGTCTCTTCTACTTGGAAAATATATTAAATAATTCTGTAAATGGTTTCTAATGAACTACGTATATTTCTCAATATTAATCTTCAGTATGAGATGTACCAAAATAAGTATATTTTGATTGAATATATCGATCCATATAAAGGATTTGAATTGGCAATTAAATATTCTGATCGGATCTGGAGGGATTATAAATAATAATAATTAATTGGTAGAGAGTGTTACTACCAGCTATGTGCAGTACAATATCAATGTTGCGTTCAACATATTGTTTATTTTATTTTTTAAATATGCAGTTCAGATACTCATATTGATTTTATAGCCATACAATCCGTCAAGTACAATAATTTACTCATAAGAAAACGAAGGAGTCGAATTTTTTTCTAACTGGTTGATATCGGAATGTGTTACACTTCATATTTGAAAATTACATTCTATCTCCGATATTCAAAACATATATTTCTCAATACAACTCCTGATATTTAAAATGAATAAAATCTATACTTTATCCCGAGATTTATATCAATTTAAAAAATAAATTTTTTTTTGCGTTCAACCGTTGTGACAGTTTTGCTCCATGTCTGGTTTGGATGCTCTGTGAAAATATTTTTTATTTATAGGTGGTTTAATACAACTTATTGATAACATCTCAATATTTGTCAAATTAATACTAATTACCTCATTGATTTTGTCTACCATGTTTGTTTGATTGTTTTTTGCTTGAGGGGAGGGAGGAGTATAATATTAGATTTTCTGATAAAAAACTATATTACAATCAGTTTTTGGAAAAAGTCAATGTCTGATATGAAAGGATGAAGCTAAAAAAAAGCTCTAAAATGTGTATTTTGAGAAATTATTCCAATTCTACAAATTTTCTATTTTAATTTATTGATGAATGACTTATGTTTTTTAGGGAATTTTGAAAAGAACAAATTTAAAATGACTTTTCTACATTGATTTTTGTAATTGAATAAACATACCTGGTTTGTGTTACTTTATGAAGACAAAAACAAAAATCCTTTTTCCTCCTTATTGTATAAAACGATGCCACGCCGTGCATAAAAAGAGTTGTCAAGTTTGAGAACACTAAACTTTTGTTCTAATAGGTAATTATTTAGAGAGATACAAGTTGTTTAATTAAGGCTACGAAGTTATACTGAAAGGAATGTTTCATATTACAGAACCTTAGATAAAATAGATACTTGATCCTCACATAGAGCTCTACATATTGTTAATTATATAGCCGTGTTTACTTGTTCTCTCTAACCAACATATGTTATTCGATTTGTGTGTTTATAATGTGTATTCATATTTCTACCTTTATATGTTATATTCACGATCAAAATATATATCAGAATTTATAATGGCCAAAAAAGCGAGTAAGAGCTCGAGATATGAAATATTATCGGTGTTCTTAAACAAAATAGTCTCAGGGGCATTATTTACAAAAACATCAGACGTTTGTAGGAAAGAACATGACAAAAACAACAAAATGTATTTTTTACGCTGAACAACTTTTGTTTTTGTTTTGTTTTTTTGGAGCAGTTATTGTTGTGTCATTAAATAAAATTGATAAAAACAAGGCTTACTAAATGTATGTAGAGTGATAATTATAAATGGTTCATCAATTAAATCGTGAATATTCAGATTCACCTTAAAATATTTTTTGAATGACCTGAACAACTACTTTTTGGACCTACATCTTAATCTTAATCAAATTTTGCGAATCATTATTTGTTTTTTTTTTTGGAGATACATAACCTACTCTCAAACAACCAAACATCTGCTTTTTGAATTTAATAGTGGTTTTAAACTCAGCAGTTAATGTTTTGTAACCATTGACCTAATAAAAATTTCGTAAAGTTTTGACAATTGAAAAAAAAAAAAAAAAACACGTTGGCACATGTGCATCGCAATGTTGGCAGGGGGATGAAATAAATTTTGGTAATGAAATAAAGATTTTCTGATTCCTGATATTTTTTGCCCAAAGTAGTTTATACTAGAAAAATATCCCAATTCTTTGCATATGAGTTTGAGGTTGACAATAAAAGTCGAGGATTTAAATTATGTATTTATCTTTTTATGAAAAAACAACAACAACACTTGAATAACTCTTCAATGGGAAGCAAGAGTGAAAACGTGTAATAGTTAGTGGGGCTTTATAACATGATTGATGACTTATTTTAAGACTCCCCATACAAAAATTGTTCCTTCAGGTTTTGACTCTTTGGATTTTTAAACAAAAATGCATAGTTTTTTGCCTACTATTTTAGATGCATATATATATATATTACGATATTATAAATATATCCTAAATTTTGACAAAAATAAGATTAAATTGTCAGTTAATTTCATCAATTGATAAATTAACAATTAATTAATTTCTACTACAATACGTATATTTAATTTTTTTGTGCAGAATCAAGTATGTAGCTTTAAAAATCATTAATATAATATAAAAATTAGATAATTTATATCCTTCATTAACACTCAAAGTAAAAAAAAATTTTTTTTTTGTTTCTATTTTAATACTTCATGTACAAAACCATAAGTACAGGGTGACCCAAAAAGATGCGCACTAATATTTTATTCGGTAAAAAATCTATTTACGTCACATAATTTTAATAATTTTAGGAATTATCTTCGATTAATTTCCTTTTTGTCTCAAGTCAACTAGACCCTCCGAATGCAAGTATCTTTTAAAAAGGTTTATACTTCATATGAATATTTTTTTCCATACACTTTTACAGCACACAATAAATTCTGTTGTCCGTTCATTAATGACTTCATTCATTATTGTTTTTTTTTAAATATTAGAAAGTGTAGAACTCAAAAAGTTATGTAGGAAATAACATTTTTGTATATATGTAAGCCTTTCAACTATCTCATTTTTAAAAAGAATTTGATAAAATTACACTTTTAATAATCATTTCAAAATTGTTATTGTGAATAGTTTGATTCAATATTATGAATGACGTCAAAGGGAAATTTAATTTATATGACATGTAATCTTCCTTCATGTTTAATAAAAGGGATAAATTGTATTCTAATAATCAAAATGAAATTCTTTTATAGAATAAGTAGACGTATAAAGAAGTTTTTGATGTTTGTGTTTTTAATTCCGCTTCTCATTTTCTAACAAAAATTTCTTTTTTCCTTTTCAAAGAATTTTTGTATAAAACTAAAAAGATTTTTCTCAGTAAAAAATAAATAAATTGTGAAAGTCTTACTTTCTAGATAGAATTTAATTGAAAGAACGTAGTTATCCGTTGACTCATTAACTGGAATCCCTGATATTAAGAGTGGTAGACCAATTTGATTTAAATTTGTAACACCAAAGCTTATTTTGGTTTCCTCCAACCAAAATAACATCATTTCAGTCATCCTTTCATCACTGTAGGACATGATGCTCCAATTTGGCCAAAGTTCAAAAATAGAAAAAACAGTGTCATTGTTTATCATTTCCACTCCAATATTTTCGATATCATTTGTAGTGGGAGGACCAAACTTTCTAGTACTGGATATATTTCCATCAATATGCAATGCCATTGGATATAGAAAAAGTATTTCTTCGTTTGAACGGACGGATAATTTGCAGTTTTTGAGAATAAAATCAGATGTGGTCAGAGTTGACTCCGTACCAATATTGTAAAAAACTACATGAAGATTCATTTGACATATGAGTGGAATATCTGACTCATTATGAAGAGAGTTAGAATTATAGTCCAAGCATTTTTTGTAGTGTGGCCATTTGAAAAACTTTCCAAGGAATGGAGTAAACTGTGTTTCCCTGAGAGCTAATGTTGTTGATAGAATTAAAATACATATCAATCCAATCATTTCTGAAAAAAATAATTTAAAATATAGTGAACAAGCGTGGAGAAAAACCTCTTATACTATAAATTATAACAAATAATTATTTTATGCACGATTATCACATAGAATCATTGTTTCCTAGTGTATGTCATGGCTTCGAATGATATTTTAACGTAACAAAACACGAATATATGAAAAGAAAGGAATTATTTATACCAAAATTAAGTAACAATGATATTAATTATAGTCGTACTATATGATTAATTCAATCCAATAATACATACACATATCCTAATGGATTATCAACAACTAAGTTCAAGTTCAACAAACTTTTCATGTATAAAGGTACATCAACACAGATGGTGTTGTTAATTATTATAACACGTGGCACTCTTTCCTCCTACACTAAAATAATTCCTGTACAATACTACACCCTGTACATTGTATTGTTTATATGTATGTATTTAAATAATCTGAAGGGGTAATAATTATGTGAGGCCTGATAAATCCTTATTTTTATCTATTACATAATTTATAGAGTACATCACTACAATGAAAGTCGTATCACTCTATTTCCTTCCCCCCCCCCCCATATTTATAGAGTGGGTTAGCTAAAGTCATAAACAAAAAATTGACAAAATCGAAATTGTGACATAATTGGGGTGTCATTTTCCTCCCAGTTTATTTCCATTGTACTTTTTGTACAAAAGATATTTATGAAATAAATTCGAATTAAAGCTTTTGCTTTTATGAATAATTTGAAATTGGTTTCTCCTGGACGGAGTCATGGCATACTGATTTTCAAAGATTTTTTGAAGGAAGCCAAACTTTGAGGGATTCCCAAAAGGTCCTTTACGGACCACTAAGTCTAAAATACATACATTTCATCTTATTTGTGTTCTAATTTTGATTTATGGAACTTTAAAATTAAATATTGTTCAACTATAATAAATTATCAAATAAATGATTTCCCCAATGCTTCTGTAAAATGACGAAATTGGCTAACTAGTATGTAATTTTTCGACTTTTTCTTTTTGAAGTAGAGGTTTAGAGATGCAAAAACATACATATAAACCTCAGTTTTTTCTAAGATTTTGGTTTTGGACTATTTTTTTGAACAAAATGTTGATGATATCAAGTGTATACTCAAATGAGGAAATATTTTTGCAATGACATAATACAATGTTTTAAAGTAACTCAATTTATATCTTTCTCTGGTAAGATAAAACCTTTTTAAAATTACATTTGGTAACAGGATTTTTCTGGATCTTAATTTTTATTAACCTGCTTCTTATTACATTTAATCTCCTGTAATTTTTCCTAAAATATCCAGTTAGACTAAAAATGTCGTTTTTGTAATGTAGTGTTGATTACTAATTTGCATTCCAAAATCCGTTCAATATAACAAATATTTCATAGAAACCTTATGAAAAATAATATTATAATGTTTTAAGTTTACTAATAGCAAATTAGATCTGAGAGGGACTCTAAAATAATATTCGTGATACTAATTTCAAAAAAAGATGTATTTGATTCTCCATCCTTTCTATTCATATAAATATTTTTAGTACTTTAATTGTTATTTACGAGTGCAAAATGAATGAATTAAGCTAAAACATATTACATAATTTAAATAGTATAATTATAAGTTTTTCATGTAATTCAATTCGTTTTATATTTTGAATAACTTTATATCACTATTCTCTAATCACGTTAAAAAGGGATGTATACCTGTGGAGGATTAATGTGATCTCTTTAAAGTTGTTGTTGACTTTTCATGTTTATGGGTCTTTTGCCTTTTTTTTAAATTATATAAATAGAGTATGTTTTAATTTGAAAATAGTACTCCAAGATCTGATCCTTTTGCAGGACCTATTTAAATCAATGTTCATTACTTTCACAAAGGTATAAAGAAAAGGTATTTTTTCCACTATGGTTTGATCTAAAGACGCAAAATGAATATATGAAGTAGTTTTTTAATCTTCTTAGACCTATTTTTAATTAATAGGTATTCTAAGATACATAAAAAAATTCTAAAGTCCAGAATACTTTCTCTTGTAATTTTCTTATATAGAAGTTTCAACTACAATTCCAACTTGTGTTTCACATATAGCTATTGAAAAAATTCAGTCTTTCATATTCATCATACAAAAAAATTTCACCTTTAATTTATATAAAAATAAATATGTTTCATGGTTTAATGAACGAACTCAATTAACCTTCAACAGGCAGAATATATAAATGGAACAGGGCATATACTAGTGATTCCTGCATTAAGTGATAAATTTATATGTAAGCTTAAAAAGATGTTTTTTCCCTCATTTTATCTAACTTGTATGATTTTTTTTTTAGTTTTAGAGCAAGTTATTGAAATATTAAAAATATTTTTTGTAAAACTAAAGGCTTTTTACTACAATGTAATTTTTAATAATTACTTCTTTTTAAAAGTGGTATTTATTTCTTCATATAGAAAATTGACTTTGAAAGTTTGAAACGTGTTCTTGAAAAAAAATCAAATTGTAGATATCAAAAGCAAATTTTGTATTTCAAAATGACTATTTTTTGTTGCCATAAGAGCAAATACAAAAAGTTCAAATTTTATTATATTGCCGTATAAATTCAAACAATCATTAATTTGAATTAGATGACAGTATGTAATTTTATATGTACGTAAAAAAAAAGCCAAGAAATTAAATTTGTGCATATATATTTTTGCAACCTTTGATCTAATTGCTCATTTGAGTGTACAAATGCAATAATTGTAGGTTCCTTTGGAGCTTAAGTAAATGGGTCTATACATAATTTGATTTTGTAAATTATTATTTGAGACATCAAAAAAACATATCTATGTACATTAATATTTGTATGCATATAACATATATTGACTTCATCATCTAAATATTAATAAAGTTAATTATATATATATGAAAGATTAAACATTTATGAATCCACTAAATATAAAACGATGTCATCGTAGCTTTATAATCTTTCTATGCTATTACATACCATTGCAGAAAGATGTTTCAACTTTATTCAATGTTGATTCAATATGATAAAATGAAGGATTTATGAGTGATGGGAATTCCAGCTCTTTTTAGATTCACTTGAACGGTTTTTGTCTCCCTAATGACTCATTCGTTTTTTTATATATAATTAAATTAGTTCATTATTATAAAGTGTATAAAATTTTCAACAAAATGAATTACTAGATGATAAAAATAGTAATTAACACGCCATCTTTTTACCATAACTGTGTCTATAAGTTCTAAATAAGTCAAAGCAGAGTTGTAGAAAAAATTATAAAACAGTGTCATTAAAAACTACACGCCTTTTGTCAGAATAATCCTTGAGCTTTCATATAAAGTTTGAAACTTCTTATTTAATTCAAATAATGATTTTCCTCTAGAAATATTTCTTTAAGTGTATATTGTATGTACAGCCAGAGATGAGGACTCAACTCGAAATGAAAGTTCAGATTAGACTCAAACTGCAAAAATTCAAACCTGGAGAAGAGTTGTGGCTCAGAAAGAACAATCATCCTCTACTTCAAATTATTTTTTTTATTATTTGTGCGTCGTATATTTTTTTGTCTGATAAAATTTTAATATTAATAATGATTGAACTTTGCTCTCTCTGAATTAAGACTCGAGTTGCCATTAAGTTTGACTAAATAAAAAAACTCGAAGTAAACAGACTCAAAATTCAAAACAAAGTTGTTAAAAAACAACATGAGAACAGCTCTGTTCTCATCTAAAATGCTAACTAATATCCTTCATCAATGCATTGATTAAAAAGATCAAAAAACAAATTGCTTTTACATATACGTATAGGGGCTTTACTATGAGTTGCTAACTTTATTTAGTTTGTCTCTTTGATACGAATCGTGTTTGACTCACACATTAAATTAACTCCCATTGAAATGTACAAAAACGATAACGTTAGAAGAACCAACGAAGTTGGTCAATTTCATTGTTTTTGTTCATGAGTCGACTTGAGTGTGCTTTATTTGATAATTGATAAGTGTTCCTATTCTTTTAATATCTATTGTTACTATTATTTAAAGATTTTCTTTTTAAAAAAAATTAACAAAGAAAATACATTTGTTATACCTAGACTAGAGCTAGGCTAAGCAGACATTTTGACTGCAATACATAAAAGTATCCACATAAATTATATGAATAAAAACTGAATATTTTACTGTCTCACCCCCCAAAAAAACTCTTAAAATTGTATCCTTTCATAACTTTACAAAATCGGGGGTCGATAGTTGAAGAATAAATGTCTCAATTATATTTACATACATATACAACAAAAATAGCTGCCCCTTCCAAGTGTTTTATTAGTCTTATATTTGACTGTAATAAAGGCAGTTACAATTTTTTACATAGAAGTCAATTAATAGTGAGTCTGAGCTTTGTTTACTAAGACTCAAAATATCTATACGCCGTCATGCGTCAATAAAGGTTTTGTTCATTTGTTCATGCCCTATTAGTATATATTCTTAATAAGAGTATATTAACAAAAAGGAAATAATGTTAATAGATGCACATTAAAACATGAAAAAAAACCTACAATAAAGGAATTAAATTTATGTGGCAGTCAAAATGAAACCTCTAGCCATTATTGAGACTTCATTACTTTGGCTGTACTTGTGTCAAAAAGTACTCAAATTATGGACAATCAAGTTTATAACTTTTGTTTTATGTATAAATTAATGTATTTATAGATGCTCACATATATATTTTATGCTTTAAATTATCTTGTGAGATAGTGTTTACTATAATCTATCCACTATGTATTTATATTTATTGGTTATTTAATTACAAAAATAAATAAGGGAGAAAGCTATCATCATAAAGAACATGAATGTACATCGACTTGATTTCAGTAAATTGAAATGAGCATCTTAGGTACTTGTGAATATTTATTGGATTCCTCTGAAATTGAATTGAATTTGGTGTTTCTAAATACATAGGATTACATTTTAGGTGATAGGACTGGGATGGTATGAGAAACTGTTGAACAATTTGGTATTGAACTGTTCTAGTCCATGTAGGTAATATGTAGATTTTACAAACAATAAGTAGTCAATTCTCTAACTCTCTAACGAGAGTGAAGGCGAATGAAACATTAATCTTTTTATGTTCGTGACATATCCTCAAATTACTTTTTAACAGCCTCCACCACTCAAAAAACCTTCAACTCATGTAAACGCAAATAAACACAATATTTAACAATTATTTAACCTTCCATGGAGCATTTTTTAGTGTAATTTAAACAGGGGATAAAGAACGACCATTGAGAGAGAGGAACTATAAATATTAGATACTCTAAGATTAAAAAAAACCTTAAGTTTAATATACAGGCAATTACTTTTTTGAATAAGCTTACATGCATTGTAGACACCATCTAATACAAAAGTTGTTTGTTTGGTTTTTTACTATCAAAATTATAATGATAAAAGTGAAAGAGTTATTTACAAATTTAATTAATTTTATATATAACAGCAAATGCTCTCTTAGAGAAAATATATAATGTAATGAACTTTCAAATCAAGTTATTTTTAATAATATTTCTTTAATTTAAGAATGACTTAAAATAGTTCAACATGCGAATTATTATATAGTCAAAATACTCTCTCTCTCTCTCTCAAAAAAAAAAAAAGATATGTCTTGCGGCAATATGCAAGTTTAAAATAAAATTATGAATAGGAAGTTACATATCTTTTAATTTTTCCTTTCTTCTATGCAATCTATATATGCTTTGAGTAGATAATTAAAAAATATTTTTAAAAAAAATAGAGGAGAAAAATGATTTTATACGTATGTTTTTTTTTCATATATTATACTTGTACTCTTGGCAAAGAGAATTCGTCTTCATCAATTATACATTTTTGTTAGAGAAAAATTTTCAACTCTTCCTCTAAATCTACTTCTAACTTCTTGATTAATTGCAGACAACATATTGATGTGTAACTGAAGTATCGTTTATAACCTCATTTTTTTTTAAATTTGATATTATACTTAAACCCTTCTTCCTCTAAGAAGATAAAAACAATATGACTTTCTATTTTACAATATATATTTGAGTTTCTATAACAAAAAAAGAATAACTGTACACTTTTTCACTATATACAAATAATAGCAAAAAGTAATTTTAGAAAATTTCACATCACCAATTTTAAAAATATTAAAAAAATACCATTATTCATATTTATAGCATAAAAATGTGAATATTTCATTTTAAGAAAAAACCAAGGAGAAAATTTCCTCTTCCAAGAAAATTATCCACATTATGGAAAATATTAGGAATTTTGTTGTTTAATTTACTAATTTCAAATGTTGATATTCCCATCCTTTCCTGAAATATTTCATAAATTAAATAACTGAACTTCATGATTTTAACTTTTTCCTTTACAAAAAAAAGCAAATCTTGGAAGTAAGTATTTTCTTCTCTACTAGCTTGAGAGAAAAATAGTAATTGTGATTTATCTCTCAGCACAACAGTAAGTTAAAATATATTTTTTTTTAATTCCGGAGTTTTTGTATTATTAATAATATATATCATAATCATAAACTGTGACTGTATTAACATTTTATACAACGTTGATGACAGGTTATAAATGAACCCATCAATATTTTTTTTTTTTTTTTTTTCAAATTATGTCATTAGTTATAGATTAAAAATAGGAGGTTTCCCATGAATTCATTACATATATATATTTACAAATGTAAAAATCAAAAATTATGTAGAAGCGTATTTCTTGTAATTATGTTCTTTTACAAGAAATACAAGTTGCATACATAATTTGTATTTCGTTTTAAAGAGTATTTTAAAGGCACTGGAAATCCCGATACGTTCTTGAAATCTAGATACAAGTACATTTATATTGAAAATATCCATAGCAACAAACAACATTTATTCAATAAAAATAATATAGTATATAGCACGAATCTCTTTGTTTGCTTGTTTGTTAGAAATCAGGTCACAGTCAGTCTAAAGGACTACATAGGGAGCAGGGGGAACTAAGGGTAACATGACACAAAATAGGGCATAGGCTTTGTAGTGCCGACCTTCACAATGACCTTCAAGGTCACTGGAGGCTATGAAGTCAAACGTTTTTTAAAATGATCAATTTAGAGGGCTTGTACAGGTCATTTGAGGTCGCTGGAGGCTGTTTTGATTTTCCTCGCCTCAATAACAGAGGGTCAACAAATTTGAACACTCAAAAATCCTATGGGGTATAAGCATAATAAAAGTTATTCAGTTTTGCATGCTGATTTCAAATCTGTAAAAAAAATTTCGAGAGTCCGATGGTTTTTGAGAAATCGGACTCTACTTTTTTAGCTTTTTTGGTTCATTTTCCAACTTCAACTTCAAATTAAGCCTAGAAGAATACTCATTTTGTGCATTAAAAAATAATGATTCGCTAGTGTTTTTGATGTAAATTTTTATTTCAAGTCTTTGTTTGGACCTAAGGGGGATCCTAGAGGCACAGGCGGCAATAGTAGACCCAAAAGTCGTCAAAATTATTTGTACTTAAATAACTCCTTCACTATTGCATGAAATGGGTTAACAAGGAATGCATTAAAGAGCAAAGACCCACAGCATTCAAACGAGATGTCAAGCGCCCGATAAGAATTCTTCATTAAGAAAAAATCGCCTATCCAAATATGTAAATTTTCATTCAATTTCGCTCAAAAATTATCTAGAAGTATAAGACTCACGGTAGAGCTACTTGACCAGTGTAATTGAACAATACTCTAAATGTCTAATTTATTGAAATAGTGTGCCACATTCCAAACTTTTAAGGCTAGTAAAAAAATACAAGGAGAGTTTTAAATATTAACTGAGTCAATTTTGGCCTCATCCATGCATAAACTCTAAATAATTTTAAAAACAGCTGAATTTTATGATATATTTGAAATCTCAAAAATGAATTAAAGTCAAGGGGATTTAAAAACTTTGGTAAATAAGAATTTATGATACATAGTTAATTTAATTAACTATTCATGTATCTACGAGTAGAAATCATTTACCTTATCCGATATATTGATTTTGAAGATAAACGATTTTTATTCTTAAAATATCTTGAAATGTTTATTTCTATTTTATTTTTTTCTCAATTACTTCCCTTTTACTACGAAAGGAGAATTTCCTTAAACTTTACAGTGTTTTATAATATATACTAATTATAATATATAATAATTACTTGTATTTAAATAATTAAACCTTTTTTATTAATGAATATGAAGTTGTATGTGTTTTTTTTCCTCAAGATATTTTTCAACATTTCTAGGTATCTATATTTAAATTGTTTTTTTTTACATATAATTCATATCAACACTCATATTTTTTTAAAGATATACTAATAGTTATCACAAACACTTAGGCACAAATTTAAATAATTTCTTTGATTTACTTACATACAAAAATATGTAAATTCTATTACAAATTCAAAAACATATATTTACTCTTTGTTTAAATATGAATACAGTACAATAAAAATATAATTTGCTCTCAGGTTTCGATTTGTAATTTTGATTCTTTAACTTGCTTTTAAATACTTAGCTATAAGCCCAAGTACTGAATGTTTACTTTTTTCTTTTTTGAGTACGTGATTTAAACCAAGCGAAAGAACAATACAAAATAATGAAAAAAGTCATAAAGAATATTATACGATTTATATATGTATATACTTAAGTTCCAACAATGTTAAACAAAGTTGTTATTAATGATACAAGCATATATTATGAAAGTACAAACATAAAGATTGCACTAATCTTTAATATCAAACTTAAAATCAGTCCCGTCTCGTCCTCTACCTATTATTAGTCTTTAAAAAGAATTCTTAAGTTTAAATTGTTCTTTTCAATGCATTATTTTCACTTAGATGATATCCAATTGATTGAATTTGTTCAGTAGATTTTCAAAATGTTTTGCTCAATTTTTTTATTTTTTGAAGAACTGATTGCTTGATTTATGTGCTTATTTGTACTATATACCAAATTGTAAATAATTAAATATATCCAAATATTTTTTTTGTATTTTTAGACATCAAATTGTAGATGTACTAAATATTTGAATGTCAATATATCTACACTAGTTTGTTCCATTTTTTAATTCATCCGTTATTTTGTCGTCACCAAAGGATTTTCTTCTGCTTAATGATTAAAAAAATGAAAATTGAATAGTTTTAGCCTTCAGAAACCATTTTTGATATTTCTCAATACGTATAAAGTGTAAGAAATTGCCTTTGTTGAATGAAAATTAGCTGTTTTTAAAGGACTTGTGAGATTTGAAATTTAAGGCAAATTTCAGACCCAAAATTAATTAAATTTACATACAAGGGTACTCATAAAACTCCTGTAATTCTGTTAAAAGATATTCTTTCATTTTTGAAATCTTTTCCTTATTTTATATAACTTTTTATTTGAAATTGAATATTTTTATATGAATCGATACTAAGAGTTATGATACCTTATAAATCAGCAAAAATTTTCATTTTCATGAATAATCGGGATCCCCTAGAATGTAAAATTAATTAAAATATTTTTGAAGTATTCCAAAAAAATTTTTTATAAATTTTTATGAAAAAGTAGATCTCAAAGGAGATTCACAATTTTTTTGGACCTAATTACACTAAGTTTCAGACGTCTCAAACCCCTTAAAATCAATTAATTTTCATTCAAAAAAGGTCATTTCTCAAACTTTAAACTGTAGGAAAATTAATTGTTTTTAAGGGATTTGAGACGTCTGAAACTTAGTTTAATTAGGTCCAAAAAAATTGTGAATCTAAGAATTTTGTTTTGGTAATGCAAGAATGGATAAGAGTGTAATTGCATCCAAATTAAAAACTGTCATGAAGAGCAAAATATATTATTATACAAATTCATGGAGTGATGATGAAATAATTTCAAAAAACGAGTTATTGTCGAATAATGTATTGGATTATAATTACGCGTGAGGTAATAATTAAAATACATTTCTTGTTTTGCAAATGAGTATTAAAAAGGATATTACAACAAAGAAGCTTTTGAACTTTCCAAGCCAATAAAATATTCTTTAAACCTGAATACAAGACTGTACAATACCTATATGTATATAAAGTAATGTATGAGTCCAACAAAAATATCAGTATTTGAAAAAAAAAATAATAATGACATTGGGCTCTTCAAAATTATAATCTAATTCCATCATACAATAATTTTTTTTGAAAAAATTACTGAAACTCTGAGAAATTACACTCATTCAGTTTCCTAGTAAAAGCGTCCATTTTATGTTCAAATTCTTGTCAAAGTATTTTGTACCTGTGATTCTTTGCTATCTCTGTGACCTATTTACTTGTTGAAACAAAAAAAAAATAAAAATAATAATTAGGATTTCATTTAAAGTATCTTAAAAAAATATAATTGTTTTCAAGCTTATAACAAAAAATAAGTAATAGTTCTTAGAAATTAAATGTTAGTATTATACATAATATTTGAAATAATCAATTTTTAATCAAATAGTTGATATATTTTAGAGTTAAAAATAGTTTTATTAAAAAAAAAAAGAAAAATAAGAAAAATGGAACAAAGGACTGGTACATTTTCCTCATTTTTTGTATGTTCACAACACTGAAACGTCAACATATTGACATTTTCATATCTCCAGAAGTAATCAAGCAAATTTAACAATGATAATTGCTTTTTCTTAATTAAATATCATTCTTATCAACGTTCGAAAAGCTTATACCTTTAAAATAGTCGAGATATATTTATGACACTAGTTGACATATATTATGATGTCATGGAGCAAAATCTTTTTCTATGATATACACTTATTGATCTAGTTAAGATATGTCCTTAAGATTTAAGAAAGGACCGGACGGGACATCATAACTTTGGAATAGATGCATCCCTAACTTATATCCAATTAAGTACACACAGTACATACATATTATACTCTAAAAGTAATAATTGGAAGCTCCTTAAAGATCCGAGATATAGAAACTCCAAAAAAAAAAGTAAAAGAAAGCCCTACCCAGTTTTAGACTTAAATCAATACAAAAATATCCCGTTAAGTACAGATTCGATCCGTATAATACGTATTTATTGCATATAAACCCCCTCCTTGTATCTTAAAAACAGTTTGATAAATACATAGGAAATTAGCTCTTTTAATTAAATGCTTTAATCCAAAATTTAGAAGTTGATATTGATATTTATCCATTTTTACGATTAAACTACATCATTTATAAATCCAATACGAATTTTAAGCATAATTATTTAGTAGCTATGTAGTATTATAAAAATAGTACATTCAATTTTGGTATTTGAACACACATAAATCGGTGCACGAAATGTATTCATTCTCACTACATTCCTATAGCACATTGAGTACTAGGAGTTTCAAGCAAAAAGTTTTAGATTTCCTTGGGAAAAACATTATTGCGTAATGCTTTTTATACCATTGAATGATACAAGTTTATTTTAAATTAAAATTATTTCTTAAAACAAATAAATCTACACCGACTTAAGTATTCGTCATCAATGTTTAAAAAAAAACCATACTCTGATGAAGTCCATAATTTTATCACAAAAAATAATAGATTAGAGAAGAGCAATTTCAATGATTGGGTTATTCTAGTATTTTTTTCAATGTCTTAATAAAATCTCTACAAAAGCATTTTGTTGAAATTGATTTAAACAAAAAAGTTAATTAAAAAGGGATACATAAAAATATTGAAATTATTAAAAAAGGTTATTTGTTTCATCATAGATAGCATCAAATAAGTACAAAAATTTGTAAATCCTGTAAAAAAAAATAAAGAAATTATCTAACTTAAAAAATACAAACTCTAGTAAAAAGTTTTTAACGTTGAATTATTTGAGGGTATTACTTCAAAATAGCCTTTGTGGTTTAAAAATGATAAATTTTGTCATAAAGTCATATATTTTTTGGTAGTGACAAATTGAATTGCACATTGAAACTGTCAAAGTATAAAAATTTGATAAATATAATATGTACAAGTATGAAGAAAAAAAAATATTTTAAAGTGCTTTGTACTTAAACATTACTTGAAAAAAATATCTTTACGTATCCTTTTGAATTTAAAATATATTTTTTGTTTCAATCGAGTTCAATAGAAATGCTTTTGTATAAATTTATTCAAGTATTAAAAAAAAAATTTAAAATACAAAAATAACCCTTACATTCGATTGCCAAATTAAAAAGGTTTTATTGTAGTCCAAAATATCATAATTACATTAGTTTGTTGTATATATATATATATATATATATATATATTTGTTACACTACTTTATCAAGATATCTTAAATTTTATAAAAAAAAGTCAGAAAATGACATATAAAAAGGTCTACACAAAAATTCAAAAGAAATTAAGCATACACATCACATAACACTCAAAGTGAAAGGCGGACATATACTTATTATGTACATACATATGTACATGAAATAAGTAGGTAGTGCTTCTATAAAAGATTACATAAATTATACATTAATATACTTTTAATAGATCACCTTCAATTACAAATGTCTTCAAAAATAAATATTCATCAAATATTACATTCAAAAATTTCATCGTTTTTAAGTTCTAGAATGAGAGACAATTTCATTTTTTTCCAAATATGAATCAATGATTTAGAAAGTTAATAAAAAAAGAGACAATAAATTAGTTGCAGACCAAAATATTGGTAGAGAGCGATTCAGAGACCTATTTCATTGTTTTTAAAAAAGTTATAACAATTTTGGATGGCTTTAGAGTTTTCAAGCTGAATTTCAACACTAGAGAACATGTTCAATAACGTATAAATCAGTTATTAATGAGTAATTGCATATTTTTTCATCACTGTTTAAAAGAAGGATCATAGAAAAAAAATATACAACTTCATTTGAACTTTGCAGTCATTATCAGACTACTATGCACTTTGAAAGTTTTACTTTTTACAAACATTTTGATACATTTTTGTATATAGTTTTTCTGCACTGTAAATTGAAAAAAAATAGATTTTTATGTATTAAAATCTCGAATATGTTTAGTGTGCAGATGGGAATATTTGCAAATAATGTTTTTTTTTAGAAATTTTATTATTGTTTAAATATATACATACAGGATGGTATTTACAAACATAAGTAGATTCTCGAAACATATTGAAGTCTGTACTAAGCCTTTAGTTGATTTACAAAATTAAATTTATTCATGTAAATTGGTTTAAGTAAATGTGTTCCTTTCACATCACACAGCTGTACACAGCAGAAATAACATGATAACGTATAAATTATTTTCTGTCGGCTGTTGATTTATCTACTTCTGCTCCCTGTTAGAATTATAATCTTAGATCAGCTAATCTAAAATTACATATTGTAATTTATAGCATAATATAAATGCATGAAAAAAATAAATAAATGGTGAAACATTAACAAACAAAGTTTCACAATTTTAACAACAGAAATGAGGTCTGATCCTTAAATTAAATGATTTATATAAGATCAGAAAATATGTAGAATATTGATATCATTTTTAAACAAAAATCTTATTGATTCATTATTTTATTTCGGATGAGAGATACAAAATCGAATCAACTCATGAAAAAAAATTATCAGGTTTTTTAAGATATAAATACGACTCAAGATAAATTGAACTGAAAATTGGTGGTTTATTATTGTCTAGACATATATAATTTTTATAATGAAGTTTTATTGGTTCCTATTTTGTTTAAATTCTTCTATTTTTTCCTCTTTCCTTCTTCTTTCACATTCAAGGTCAATTAAAATGCATTACACGCTATTTTTCCTCTCAGAAAAATTTTAATCAGAGTGTGCCAAAAATATGAACAAATTAAATGACTCTTAAATATTTGAGAAAAAGCCAGAGACAAACAGATAAATGTATCTACTACTATAAGCAAAAAAATACCAGGAAATTTGAATTTAATTATTTTTTCTTTTGATTTCGATGGGGATAAATGTTTTTAATTTTTAAGTTGACACCACTACTAAATTACAAGTCAAAATAGTCATGTGTGTTTGAGATACGCATCCTTTTGTAAACAGCAAAAATCGAATTTCTCATTTTTTTTAATATCTGAAAGATAATGACTAAAATACAACTTAGAGAAATGCTGTTCAAACCAAAAAAGTTTAAATGAATATTCCAGACTTTATTCTTTTAAAATTTTGGGAATCATTATTTTTTACTTTTGGAGATACATAACCTACTCTCAAGAAACCAAGCATCTGCTTTTTAAATTTAATAGCATATCTAAAATCACTTAATAAAAATCTTGTTACTGTTTTGAAAATTGGAAAAAATGTTAGCACATGTGAATTGTATCATCACTTTTGAGGGGGATAAAATAAATTTTGATGATTAAATTAAGATTTATTCATTCCAGATTATAATTTAAAAAATTTACCTCGAAAAAAGAAAAAAAAACATTGAACTAGAAAATACATACGTTGTTTTGTTTTTTTAAATAAACTAGAAATTAGGAAAGCTTTGGAGGTTTAACAATAAGGTTAAATATTATATATAGAGTAAAAAATATATGTAGTTTCTATTTATGAAATGACGTTACTTTTTTTTTCATTTGGTCAAAGCAAGAGAGTATAAAAATTTATATTTCTTTCTTTTTAACATAGAAATAAGCATTTTATTTATTTATTTTTGTTGAATCTGCGTCATTAATTGACACCCCATTAATAATTTCAACGAGTAACGTTCTTTGTGGAAGTTTTTATACAAATCACGAGTTTTTCTATGGTTAAAAAAATTTTTTTTAAATGTATAAATAGCATCAAAGTCTTTAGAAAAACAAATAAACAAAAAAAAAACACAACAAAAAACTATTGCATTTTTGCATAAAATGAATAATAGAACGGGAAAAGAATAGATAATCAAAAGTATTTGCTTAATCATAAATGGATATCACTCTCATATCTTCGCTATACTCCTAAATATTTTCTCCTAAAGCAAAAATACATTATATATGTATAAAATAATTTAGTAGTGAGGATATTTAGCCCTAAAGGATTTCATTTGAGTTAGACAACTAACAAATAAATGCAGTGAAGTGGTTGGTATTATAGTAACGCAGAGGATGACAAAATCCTTGTACTTAATTATATATACATGTAAGTATGAAGAACAAGACTTTAAATAATAACAGAAACATTGGAGCAATCGATTTTATTTGATCTTTTATCATGTATGTCATCAAAATGAATGTCACAAAATAATTATTTTTTCCAATCTCATCAATTTAATATTATTTTCTTATGATTTGACTCATTGTTCTCCATATTTTTTCTATACTTTCCTTTCTTTTTTTTTGTTATATTATATTACCCATTGACTCTAATTTAAGACACTGCAGTTCAACGTGCCCTCAACAAATTAGATTGTTTTTTTTATTTCTTTGAATTTTTTAATTAATTCAACTAATATTTTATATAAATATTGCTTGCTCACAATGAATTTGTATTTGAATTAAACTAAGTCGTATATCTAACATAAATGTGCATTCTATTTATAGGTTTTTGAATGAAAAGTTTTCTCATGTATAAAAGGATCAATTGCTAAATTCTATTATTATTGTTATTTTGCCATAATTTAGAACTAAGAGCAAATAGAAAGTATGGAGTAGGTGAATAAGTACCTTTTTTTATATATTTTATTCCATTAAAGATAATGGACTTATTAGTATATATATATATATATATACTTGAACAAAAGATGGTTTCCTTGACAACTTCTCATGTATCATATTTCTTTGAGGGATAGGAACGAAGAGAACTGAGTTCATAATATCCAGCATTTTAAATAAATGTTTATGGGCTCTATTACAGAAATTACACTCTGCTCAGCAGAGATTAAGAAGTACAAAGGAAGAAGACAAATGCTTAATGAGGCATTAAAAAATAAATTTGAGTTAAGACATTGCTCTACGTATATACTTAATGAAAAGTTATACATACGTGAGTCACACTTCTACAAAATTTAAAAATTAATTATTAAGAATCAATTGTGAAGGGGAGTGGAACAAAAGTGTAGTGTCGAATTTTAGTAACATTTTCTTATAAGCAAATCATTTACTTCATAAACTGTGTACTTTACATAAAAGCAGCATGTTGTTTAAAAAAGTGCATTTAAAAAAAAAAAAATTATATAGACAGCTCTAGGAAATTCATTCATTATTATTGTACTGTATAAATTTGGAAAATTATTCGTACAATATATTTATGAAATGAGACTTGACAGCCCCACTCTAATTAGTATTCTGTTATCTTACATAGCAAAAAAAAAGAAGGAAATTTGCAGACTTTATCAAATATGTTTTGAACTTGGTAACAAATTGTTGTCATTAAATATGCACCAATGAACTTATGTAAGAAAAAGAAGAATTTTTCCTACAATTCTGATTAGAAAAAAAAATCCGGATGCAAGCATCATTTTTGATAAAACTGGAAATTTGCTTTTATTCAAATTTGACTAAATATCCTGATTGTGAAAGATTTCAAAGCCAAAGTTTCAAAATAATAATATCATTACACTTTTACTCCAAATCAAAGAAATAATACGTTAATAAAATAATAAAAGTTAGTATAAAGTGTACTTTTAATTACTGTCACAATTGGTAGTTTCAAGTAAAAAACGTTATAATTCTAAATAACATAATCTTATCTTCGTATGAGTTAATTGTAAAAATCAATTTAGTAAATACATATGTATATCAAAAGAAAAAGAAATGACATATTTCTGGGGTTTAATTAAGTGAAATTATATTAAACTTAAATACCATTAAAAAAATTGAAAAAAGAATTGAATGTGAAAAAAAAGTATTAAAAAATATTTTTTTATAACAGCTTGTATAAACGTTTATTATAAATATTTTAATCCTTACTGTCGGTCAAAATTATTTACGTGTCTTGAGGGTTGTATGTACATAATTCAAAAAATGAAAACTACTCTATAAATTAAATAAACTTTATTAATTCATTTTACTCATACTGATACAAACAAACGATTGATTTTAATAAGTATTTAATTGATAAATTCATACAATGATTTACATAAATTTCTTTTTTGTAATGTTACTAAAAAATTATATCAAAAAAACTATTTATTGAGAAAATTAGGACTCATATTTATTTTGTTACTTAAGTACTGAATTATTTTACTACATTTAATTATAAAAAGATTATTTCTTTCAAACTTTCTTTTATCTATAGATAAAATTCTGTTTCTCACTTATATTTGTTCATTCATTCATTCATTTTTTATTTTTTTTGCGTCATTATTTCATCTTTAAAAAATAATATTCTCTTTCTATATCCATAAATAGTTATTAACAAATTATTTGTACAATTATACAATTTATTATACAAGTAGAAATGAATCAATTATCAATCATATTAATGTAATTAACAAAAAAAAAAATAATTATTATCCTTACCTTGTTACAAATTCAAATAAAGAAACTTCAATTACTTTTTCTTCTTTTTGTACGCTTCATCCGCAAAAAACCTTCTCCATTAAATAAAACATAATTGTACTAAAAACTATAAATGTATTTATTTTCAGATATATGTGTATATAGAAAAATACATGTGTCTTTAAGATAGTCACGAATGAAAAAACTTCATATAACTAACGAAAGCAATCGAAGACTTTCGACAGAAAAGAAAAAAATAAAGAAGGTGGTGGTTAATTGAGAATATCCTTCTTCTTCTTACGAAAGAATTATAAAGAAGAGAAAAAAAAAAAAAAACGTATGGGAATAGAGAGACGATCTTGTTATATTTAGAGCGTGTAGTACATATGTGTGTATATAATCTCAGTTACTCATAAGGGAAGTTCCCTTATTTTTGCGTCAAAAGTTTAACTACGTGTGATTATTATAGAATGCAAATACCTAGAGCAAGGAAAGACAGATGGAAAGAGAAAGTTTTTTGTTTCTTCATCATTTTGTTTAAGTAAATGTTTTTAAAATAGAATCGATTCAGTTGAAATGAAAATTAAGTTAACTACTCATAAAATTTACAAAAAAATAACATTGTCCTGTTTTTTTCCCGAAAAAAACAATCAAAAAGCAAGATTTTTTGATTGATTTTCATAACTACAGCAAAGTTCGATGAATACATACAACGGGTATAAAAATTAATTTTAAGCAATAATTTGCAAAATTATAAAAAATAGACTCTTCGTTCTGCAAATTAATTACTGCAATTTCCAGACATTTAAAAAAATTATTTTAACTATTGCGACCTTATATAGAAACACTCGAAGTAGTTGAAGTGATAAAGTGTGCCTTAAAAAATGGTAATTGAACTTGTAAGAGATTTGAGTTAATGAGAGAAAGCAATTTGATCCATTAAAGGGACTCAAAAAGAGGAAGCGTGGAAATAAAGCCGGATGGACAGATTTAAAGAAACAAGTTGTTAAATGGGTACTTTAGCAAAGTGCTAAAGTCCACACGATAATTTCATTGAGTCTTTGCTTCCGTAGAATTACCAATGAAATGATTATTACTGACTTGTTTCATTGAAAAAAATGCCAAATGATTTTGTTGTGATTGTTGCTAATTTCTATCATCCTTTTTATAAACTTGAAGGATGTAATGTGACTCCATATCAAACCATAAACATGAATGAGACCCCCCCCCCCCCTCTGAACTTCTACATTCAAATGATTATTTTAATGTTTAAAAAAGAGAGGAAAAAACCATAATGAATATATTGACAACAGAGTCTGAGAAGACAAATTTTACAATTACATTGTAATGTTAGGGTGATGGATTATAATTTGCTCCAATGGTTATTTTCAAATGGAAAATTATTCCCAAAATAAAGTTGACTTTTATAGTTATTACAGTAAATCAAAAAGATGAATCAATGAGGGATTTTTGGCTATCCAAGTACTTTAAAAGTTGATTAGATAGTTTTTCTCATTCAAAAAGGCCTTCCTTGTTTTAAACAGCATGAGAGCACACATCACTTTGAGGTTCAAGGAAAAATTAAGGAAAACAAACCATCTTTCTATGGTTATAGCTAGAGGACAGTCCCTCGATATATCTGTGAATAGGGGCTAATTTAAGGCATCCTTGCAGCAAATATGAGAAAAATTGATTATGAAAGTAAGAATACTTTTACACCAACCGAAAGGATGCATCCTTTCAAATAATAATAGATCGGATCTCTGAAGCTTGGAATTCATAATAGAAAGAAAGCAAAATGTATTCGTTCTGAATCAGATGAAAATTTTGAACAGTCGAGCCATGATGATATTTTTAGTCATTTTTTAGTTATTTTGAATTTGAAGAGTTCAATAGTTTTGAAAATTTATTTTTGATAGTTTAATTCGCTCAATCCTTTTTCAATATATTATACGACTTATACTCCGGTGCAATAAATACAACAGTTTTTTTTCCTTATTAATATGTTTAATCTATTGCAAATTATACATAATTGCAACTTATTGACCAAAAAAGTACAGTATTTATAATCAAAGCAATGAAATAACGTGGCGAAATAACGATCATATTTTTGTATAAATTGACTTACGAAAAAGTTAATTTTTTTATTCTATTAGATGAACTGAATTATTATATTTTTTGAGTGTTTCTGAGTGTTACTTAAGATATCTTTTGCAATTATGATGATAATGCAGGTGAAGATAATACCTAGAAGAAGAAAAAAATTTGAAAAAGAAGCCTTAAAAAAATATTTTATTTATTATAAAAGAAAAAAAAACAAATATTTAAAAGATTTCCATAAATTCGAACCCAGTTATATTGGAATATATGTACTTTATGTCTTGTACGGATCTGCAATAAGTTTCTTATTTTCATCGAGTCACACCCGAGTGTTATTTTTGTTTTAGTTTATTCTTGTTTAATCTACAGATTTGAATTAGTATTACTTAAAAAAATAAAAATAGTGGACATATTTTTGTATATTCTGTGTTATCATTTCATATTACAGAGTGTCATGAAACTTTGAGAATAAATTTTACTCCAACAAAATATTCCAATATATGTTAAGTTGTTCTTATGTCTGTGGTATACTTTTCATGTAATGAATTGCAACAAAAATTAAGAAAGTAAAAAAAATAACATCATGTGATAATGTATGGTAATAGACCTATTTGAGATTTATCATATTTTTGTCATCTAACCTCAAAAGAAAAAGCCAAATTTAATCAAAATAATTTAATGAATAATGACTCTAATTTAATTTTTATCTTTATAGAAAACAGTGTAATTATAAGTTTGGAGATTAACTGAAAAAAAGAGGTCAAAATATAGAATCAAAAAGGAATTAGATGCTATTTTATGATTCCGTGGGTAAAATATATAGAAGGGAAGTAAAGAAGGATTAATATTGACTCTAAATATGGGTTTATATGTATATGAGACCTCCTCCTCCTCCACAAAACGTTCTTTTGTGTAGGATGCCTCAAAAAAAGTTATTGATGCAAAAATACATTTTAGGTTCAAAGTTTTATTTCTAAAAAATAAATAAAGAAAGAGTTGAAACCGAAACCAATGTCACATCAGAGCCACATCACTTGCCTATTCAATGACCTTTTATTTTTTGAAAACTTTAAATTTCATATTGTTAAGAATCTACAATTTCGTAGTAATATCTTTAAACATAAGAAAAAGTGCAATTTAATGGTAAATATATCATCATTTTAATAAAAATTATGTTCTGTGATGAATACGCCTTCATTTTTTTTTTTTTCAGAAGCAAAAAAGACCCACTTAAATAGTATATTTAAAGAATACATATTTTTTTACTTAATATATCAAAACAGATTCTACTTTAACTGCAATATTAATTTATTTTAACAAAAGAATCACTAGATGATCAAGTAAAAAAATTGCATTGTTTACCCATTTGCTTTTTTCCATACAATATCATTTAATTTAACAAAATATTGTCAAATTTGGATACACAGAAAAAAAAGTAAGAGCAATTTTGAAACGACTTTGCAATCAAAAATTGATACAATTATTTTTATGCTACCATACATTATTTAAAAAAAATATTTGCATGGAAAATTATTCAAATTCATAGAAATGCATCAAAATATGATTAATCAATATAATTTTGATGCCGTGAAGTTCCCTTTCATACTGCTGTAATAACTATTCAACAACTAATTACATAAATTGTCTATGTAAGTAAAAATATACTTATTTGTGTTACAGATCAAGATCTACTTTGGATAACAATAATATCCATAAGAGCATCATTTCCGTTGCTAATGAGATGATGATCGTATCTGAATTTTACAATAGCTGCAATGATACAACAAAACATCGATTAATTTAATATATATAAATACAAATTACAAGTGAAAAAGACCCTCTAGCGACGAAACTATTTGATTCAATATAAATTATACTTTGAGGTTTAAATAAAAGCCACATCGTTCCTTGTTTATTAGCAAAGAGATAGCAATTTTTGACTAAGAAATTTATTTTTTATTTATTATTTTTACAGCTACATATACCAGGGAGATCTATAATGAATAATCAGATATTATTTTTTAATGAGAGCTAAATAATTACTAGAGAGGTAAAGTCAATTCAGTACATTTAGTGCAATCACATTTATTGTTAAAGTGGTAGAATAAATAAATTTTTCTTTTTCGGAACAATTTTTTCAGGTGTCATCTGACCAAAAAATTGAATATTATAATATATAAAAAATAGTCTAAAGTTTTTTTTTAAAGAGATTATTATTTAGAATATTTAAGTGATTTTTACACTGTGTCAATTTTCTTTAAATCTTGTTTGCTTTTACATGAACTCAATTAGTTTTTATCATTGAATTTATTGGAAAAGAATAAATTTATTTTGAGCTAATGGAATCAAAGAGCTCTAAAAATAATCTCAAGCTGTCTAAGCCAATAAATCAAATTTCATAAAAAATGTATAATATTTTTTGCAAAAAATATAGAACAGATGCAAACAGCAACATATATTCAAATAGTAGTATTTGATGATACATTTTTTGTACCATAGATGTCCCTAGTTTATATGAAATAACTTTTTCTCATGAAAAAAAAGGAGTTTGTGCAAAATTAATTGTACTCCCTCATTCATTATAGATCTCTCTACATATACGTACAATTAAAACGAATATGTTGTTTGCTTTTTTTTAATATTGATGAAAATTTTTATTTCTTAAGTAAATGTCATTATTTTTCAAAGAAAATAAAAATAATTGGAGGAAATCATCAATTTGATAATGCATATAAAAATTCAATTTTGAAGTAAAATAATTATTGCCATTTAAAAGAAAATAAAGTTTAAAAAGAAATAAATCGGATATTAAATCATTCAAATGATAACTTCATCAATGACAAAAGAAAACTTCTTACCTATTGTCAAAAATATCTAAAGTTATATCAACTTGAGAAATTATAGTCTCAACTTGACATGATTGATTAATTTTTGGACTCAAATATCAAATTGTGACATGTTTTTTTTTAATTTAAAAATCATAAAGGCGACTCAATATTTACCTGAGTTGATTCGATTTTTAATCACTCCTTCTCAACTAATTAGAATTTTAACTTATAAGGTAATATACTAAATTTTTCGTTTCGAAATCATATCAATATTTTATTTTATGATCCTTCATAAATCATTTGATATTAAAATCAGATTTCATTTTTTTTTGTTAAAATTGTTCATTTTTAAATGTTTTAAATTCTATTCCAAATAGGTATAATGTGATAAAATTGTACGAACATTAGTAAATAATGGGGGCTGTCAGGATTAGGTACTTGAGATCATAATCCGAGCAAGTGTGAAATTTATTTTCACACATAATAATGTGCAGTTACATCATAGAGAATATCATATTGGGATATTCAAAATACACAAGGAATCATTAAGTCTACTGTTGCACTTATTTGATTATGAAGCTGGAAAAGAATTTTTTTTAGCATGTTCTCTGGGGGAAAATAAGATGAAAATCGACGCTTACAATTAGAAAAAAAGACCAAATGGTACATGCAAAAATAAGGAACAAGAGCAACATGAACAAGGAAGTTACCATATTACTCAGTGATGTTTTTAAAACTTTTAAAAGAGTAGTTGTATTTGATTTTATCAAATTTATACAATATTTCAATCGTATTTTTCCTGGTCTATGTTGTTATTGGATTGTTTTTTTATATCAATAATGGGCAGGGAGTTTAGTCTCGTGTCTAATATTTTTCGAGTTACTTATTATCTATTTTGTACTTATGTAATTAGGATGTGTTATGCTCAGTAGATTCTTGTTTTTTTCATATAAATTACATATAATTATTGTGAATAATAGATATGAAATATTTACGAGCTCTTTTGGAGCCCTAAAAACAATAATCCAAGTACGTTAAATAAAGCATGGTTACTAAATTATTGATTTGATTTTAATTTGTAATAATAACAAAGTATGAGAGAGAGTACATAGAAAGACTCTGAAGAAATTGGCTCAACAAAATGGAGTGTTTAATTAAAAATATAATGTATCATTAATATTTTGAACTGGAGTAAACACTAAATAATGTTTTCAAATATTTTCAGTGGGTAATGGTGCTCCTTCATCTTTTTTTTTCTGATTGACTGATAGATTTTATCAAAAATTCAAATGGTGGTATGTGAAATTATGTTGTAGTACTAATGTGATTTATCGTCATATAAACCAATTCAAGAAATATAAAAGCATAATGATCAATTTTATGGAGCAATAATTCATTAGAAAATAAAAAACAAATGGAAGATTTTTCAGAACATTATTATTATCATTATATGTTTACTTTAATTCTACTTTAGAAAAACTGTAAATAAAACATTGTCTTATTTATTATTATTCAGTTTACTTTCCAATGTTTAAATTTTATTTGGAATAAAAGTTGTAGCAAAATATGAAAGTGATTTGATTGTTGGTTTTTTTGAGTATTTTTTTAAGTGGGTTGTATAACAGGTTTATTTTATTGTGGATTTATAATGGGTAATGTATTTATTTAAAGGAAAATAAATTATATTAAACTTCATAGTTACTATTAAATATCATTTTAAACCATATACACTTGAATAGATCAAATACTAAATATTTGGTTGTACCTTTTATTTGCAAAATTTACAAATAATTATAAAGTGGTTGACAAATAGATTCGTTCTTGACCTTTTGTCACCTGCAAGCCCTTTTCTAAATGTTGGAAACCCAAGAAACCTAGCCTAATGGCTAGAGTATGAGGAACTTCATTTCTCTTCTATTTTCTGAGAAGGAGATGGAAAGAAATATCTTCAAAATCCCGAAATTATTTGCTACGCAATTCACAAACCAACTACATACTCGCGATCCCAAAGTGGGTCGTAACCCATGCATATGAAATACCTGAGCTTAAGAGGTATGAGAGGTTTAATTAGGACTTACAAAAAAAATGGTAAAATAAAATTTTGAGTTAGTATTTGTCTTTAAAAAACGACACAAATTTCAAAGTGTTCTTTATAAGAGATTATGTTAAGTAATAACATAATAAAGTACTTACAAGTTATTGAGTAAAACTGTAATCCTCTAATGTTTAATTCATACGTATATATGGAGCCATATATTGGTCACTACACAATATGAAAATTTATTTCTGTATTAGAATGGGTTGGCTATTTTTAAGACTAATGTACCTAGAAGCTTAAGTATCTTGACAAGGATATTTTTTTGTAACAAAAAATATATATGTTTTAGAAAGCACCCATTTTTTTTATTTATTGATGAAAAGACAATCTCAACTACCAAATATTTTTTTTCTTAGAGAGCTTTCACAAAATAGTAATTGTCATTTAAATACTTTATTGGTGATTAAAGTTTCTTTATTTTCTTGTGATACATGCTATGTAAAAAATACATATATTTTTTTAAATACATATTTATTTTTAACTTTCATTCTGTAAAAAAAATATTCTTTATGACAAGAGTTAAAACATTACAGACATAACATTTTTTTCACAATTTCTACATTAAAAATCAACTTTTTGTGCAGTATTTCTCTTCTCTTCAGTTATTTATTTTTTCTTTATATTCACGTAACATTATACGCACTATTTTTTTGAGTCCTTATCATCAGAAAAAATGGTTGTAAGTTTGTGAAATTCAACAGAAGTAGAAGTAAAAAGCAAATCAAAATCACAAAGGAGAGACTCAGCAAGGATTATAGTAAATTATTTTTCTAAGATATTTATTTGTTTTAATTAATCTTACTGTTAATTATTGTAATACTAATTAGATGGGGGAAAAATTGTGTAACACTTTAAAATCTTTTGAGATAGAATATTATACTCAACCATTTGGTTAGTCAAATCAACTCCATCTAAACTTTATGTTAGTATATTATAAGTTTTGTTTATTAATTGTCTCTCCAGATCTTTTTCGTTTTCCAATAGCATTGATCTGATCATTATAAAAAATTGGAATCATAATCCTTTTATCTTGAAACTTGAAAACTGAAATGCCATTAGAGTTAGTAAGTCCATGAATTTATCCCCTCTGAATTTTTGTGCCTTTGATCTCTTTGGTGATGATCTTCCGAAGTCTTTTTGTGCTCCACAATATTCAGATTTTTACTCTAAAGGTTAATAACTAATTCAATGCTGGAATACCAATTTTCAACTACTAGAAGTTTTCCACAATCAAGAACCTGCACAATAAGTGCAGGAACTATTGATCTACTGTAACCTAATTCAGATCTTGGTGTATAGTTTGTTCCTGAACCAGTTTACACGGAAGTGTTCCAAAAATAATCTATCATACAGCTTGAAAAGTTTAATTCCCTATCTACGACGTTTTGTAGGATTGTATTGATGAAAGAGTAGCTTACTTCGATGTACTTTCATAAAATAGTCAACACAAATGTTTTACTCAGAGCAAAATAGTTTTTGACAATTTAAAAAGAAAGTTGTGATGAATCCTTTGTTAAGTTTATCACCATGTTCTGCTTTTCAATTATTAAAAAAATCCCAATTCTTCAAAATCAAGGGTACAAAGCTATATGACATCTCCAGATGGTGAAAAAACGTATAAATATCAACGTATTTTTTATTTTCTTTCAAAACTTACACGTTTAATTATCGTCATATGTGGAAAAAGGACGTTAAACAACCTAAAATAAATAGTCCCAGTTTGCTTAAAATATAATATTTTTTAATATATGTAATCATTTTGCTTTAGAACTATAAAAATATTAAAATTTTCATCCTTTAAGTAGGATAACAGTTTGACATTATTATTAGTTAAGTTTTCATTAGAGTACTCAGTATTCACATAAGCATTGAATTTTTATTGCTTATATATAAAATATAGTCGAAATATATTGATGATGTTGTCTCTGTTTGTTACCTATGATGACGTCATTAAGCAAAAATTGTTTCATGAGACGGCTCTTGGGTTCACTCTGAACGTATCGTTAAGATATAAGTCATAATGTCAAACTTTTTAGAACCAAAACATTCCTAATAAAAGTTCTCACTAAATATGGTTACATATTGAGTTGTGCTCACTTGAGTTACTGCTTTTTTTCGGGTTTCATAAATATTTACAGCTAATAGTTTCTAATAATAATTCTTTTAAGATAATAAGTTTTACTATTTGATTCATAGCTACTTAAAATTATGATTCTTTTATTGTCATAGAAACACATACCTATAATGAGCCCCAGATGTATAGTGCAAAATTATGTAATCATACTTTGCATCTGCAAATTATCAACATAATAGAAATATTCTTATCAACATTTTAGAAATATTTGTATCAGTATAAATATTGAAATTTTAACACTCAAATTAGTATGCATCAAATTTGGATATTTTTATCCACATTTTTAAATATTTGACACATCATTCTATCTACATAGAGGTAGTTCAGTTTGTCTCTGACATGAATCAACTCCATGATTAGGATAGGTTATATAAACAATTGAAAGCTAATATTTGATTAGATTGGAAACTTTTGAGAAGTGAATTTAGACTTAAAAAATAAAGCATGTAGACTTTAATGTCTTCCATCTTTGTTATTTTTTGTCCATCAGTTTTTTGTATGTTATTGTCGAATTTTTTCTTAGGGAGTTTTGTACAAATAGGTGTTCAAAATGAATTGTCATATAATTTGTAATAAAAAGAGTCTAGAACTCAGATTTCTTTTCTAAGTTTCCCAATAACAAATGATTTGTATGAGACATTTTATTCAAGTCAAATCAAAAAGAAGAACATAATTTGAGTTTAATTTTCTGATGGATTGCATGAATTTATGGCCAAAGGACGACCTTATGTATTTTTCTATTACATATACTGTTTATGTACATTATACTAGGGAGGGATGTTAACATCAAATTCAACTGTAGTTCTAATTTTATATTGCAAGATCAATCAATCATCATTCATTTATATTTTGTAAATATCGGGACGAAATTATTTCAACTGTTCGAAGTGTTGTAAATAAGCAGTCAAATATAATTGGAAATGTCATACAAAACAGCATACAATTATATAAAATAGGAAAGAAATGACCTTTTTGTGACCTTTGACCTTAGAAAATGCCTCCTCAATTTGAAGTATTATATAACATTCGCTTTTATCATAAAATGTCATGATTGACCTACATATATTCAAAATTCATCCCTTTTTCTTGAAAAAAAGGTAAAGACAAGCGTTTTCAAGGGTTCAAAGAGTAATTTTTGGGATAAGGGTTAGTTTGGAACCGATTTATACAAAAAAATTTACCAAAATGTTTTTAAGACATAAGAAAAGTTGGGCTAAAGGCTATCATAACTTATATAAAATAACACCCCCTCCCCCCTAATTTACATATATTCCTATATTACAAACTATGTGGATTGAGTATTCATTTTTTTTTAAATGTTTGATTTTTGATTGTATCTCAAGGGATTTATAATGATTCTTTTTTTCTTTCTATGCTCTCTTTAGAATTTTGAAAATATTACAATAATCAAGTATAAAATATAATCTCAAGTCATATCAATTATAATTTGAACAAACTATAATTTATAAAAGTTTTTTAAAATAACTAAACTATAAAATCCATTAGAGAGTAATTTATTTGCACGTGGTAGGAAATTTATATATGAACAACGATACCTTGTTAAGTCCGAATTAGATCTGTTAGGGTTCCACTATAATGTGGTTTTTTATTTTAAGACACTGTTTGTAATACAATTTACCAGTTATATGCAAAAAAAATAAAAAAAAAAGATCTATTAGTTCGTAGGATTGAGTTTAAAAGTTGTCTGGTGTATCTACAAAACCATTAATCTGGATCGTTCAGTCTATTGCAAACATAATTTTTCTTGTGAAGATTTTTTTTAAAACTTTTTCTAACGTTCCATACGTAATCAATGGTATAATTAAATTCTTCTATTTTTGTATTCCACTGAAACACTTTAAACGAACATAAATACATACATAATATTTGATACTTTAAACCATGAAAAAGCAAATTAACGAATCTTATGAAGGAGTTACACTAGTTAACTCAAATAAATTAATACTCTTAGTAGTGTATTTTTGAAATGGTACGTAATTTCAAATAAACTAATAAAGATTTTCTGAGAATATATGATCTCACGTGATGTATAAGTCCACATTTAATAATAGCATTAAGTTTTAAAAAATATATTTTTGGAGTTTTTTATCCACTAGCAATAATGGATGAAATAAAGTCGAGTACATACATATATATCTATTTTACTGGATCTATAGAATTTGATTAAAAAACAGTAATGTAAATAATCATATCTTGACATTGCTTAATAATAAAAACACCCAGGAAAAAATCCTGGCCCCATGATTTACTTTTGATATAAAAAATAGTTCAGTAAGATGATAATTTTTTGTTTGAAGCTAAACAAGTAAGTGATTCTCCCAAACAAGTAACTTAGTGTTAGTACCCACTCTGATGTTTGTTTTACATATATACTTAAAGTTAGGATATTAATAAAAACTTTTGCGTCAATAATTTTAATTTTTAACCAATTTTATACCATACTCCTGGCATGTTTAGGCGTGAGCAAAAAAATAAATTGGCCCTATAAATCATATTCTTTATGAGTCTCGTAGTAGTATAACTTTTCTTATTTATTGAAACCTATTTTTTATTCTATATTGGTATGAATTCATGCGCCAAAAAAAGTTATATACATACATAAATGATTTTAGCAAATACTCATTAATGTCAAAATACCTCATTTTTCAAGCTAGAAACTCATTAAATAAGTACATACTAGCTAAGTGCATAAACAATAATTATCAATTATAAATAACTCATCAAAAATGAGACAAAACTTTGAATTGTGGAATTAGAAATTAGAAGTAAAAATTATTTTAGGAATTTGACTTGATTAAAAAATATTGACTATAAATTAGAATAAATAAACTAAATCACTTACTTCATGGTTATTTTTTTTTTGTCCATCTGTGTGTTGTTGTTATCTTTAGAAATTTTGTCAGTGAAGAGTTTTGTTTTAGTTGTTTTTTTGTCAGGATATTCGTTTTAATAAATATATTTGTTGCATCATTGAAATTTAACTAAAGGTAATTGATATTTGAATTCAAAAATGCTCAAAAACTTGACTTGATACCATACAAATTTATTGAATACATGTAGCTATTGCGTCGAATAACATATTTGTTGATTCGTATACAATACCCATACTTACATAATACAAATAATATGTAGCTATGAGCTTTTAAAAGTACAAAAAACCAGGAAAAGGATTTTATTTTAACTTACATATTGTATGTATATGTTCTTTTTGTAGGATTTTCTAATTTGAAATATGATATCCCTTTATTATACTGAATATGTACTTTGATAAAATATATTAATAAGACTATGTGATTTATTTTTTATTAAGTACCAAAAAGGTGCAAACAAGGATTACTATTAAATTTAATTATGTTTGTTGTTTTCTTCGAAATAATGACAAAATACTTTTCAACCTACATAAATTATTATTTTTATTGGTTATGGACCACAGAGGCGTTTCTAAGTTTTGTTTTTTTTTTAATTATAAAAAAAGTATTAATTAATGTGAGCAAGAAAATACATTTCATATATTTCAGTAGTAAAAAAATAAACCACTCTCTCTACCTGGGTAAATAAACAATTTTGACTATCAATTTATAGCATTTTACCTACCATTAAAAACTAAGATTTATAAGACAATAATTGTAATTAAGTTTTTATACAAAAGATGAATAACCCTTGTTCAAATGAAATAAATATAAACGTCACACTTAATTTAAAGAGTAAATTAGTTGCCTTTATTCTATTGCATAAATCCTTAAACGTAATACATAGTTATCTTGTCTTAATTATTTTTTACTTCTCTTGCCCAAAGGATCTTTTGATATTCAATCCCTGAGTGACATAATAAAAGATAACTATCCGACAACATATTGTAATTGTTATGTTGATGATATGTAAAAACTACGTTAATTTATCAGTTTTTTAGACTAATTGTCTACTCCTGAGATCATCTTTTAATAAGAAAAAGAGGAAGAAAAGAAAAATCTACAATTGAAAAAGGAGATACTAACTTTTAAAAAAATCGATCTGTCAAGTCTACTTTTTAAACTAATAATAATAACGTCCCAAGTCACAAATTAATTTAATATGTAAATTAGGGTGAACCACAATGACAAAAGTTTAAAATTTGGTATCAAAGATATTTTTAGTCAAATTAACATGAATTTAATTATTAAATGTTCGAATAAAAGGTCTTTCATGAAGTGTATTGAATTAAAAATCTGTAAAATATAAAATATAAAAATATAAATATGTGTTTAAATGTTTCTTCAAAACTATGGAAATGAATCGATCTACAAGGTTTTTGTTCAATTAAATATTGTAGATTAAAAGTATATCTTTCAATATTATTTCAATCATATTGCTTTAACTTACCTAATACGACTACTAAGCCACAAACGAATAAACTTACATCTTTTGGTATTGAGTATAGCACAGATATATGTATTTGTAATTTATTTATTTTTTCATTTTCATATAACATTTGTTATTTGTTGCTAGAAATAAATTATGAATCATATACTTTTTAAAATTAGGCATATTATACATATTTGTTTAATTAAATACAAATTTAATTTCAATGCTTTTGTTCTTACCTCTTATACTTTGATTTCAGGTTCTTAAAAGACCCTTCAAGTATTAATTATACTTTTGTTTCTGAAGAGGAATAAGTTATTTAAAAAATTAAAACCCCTTACATGTAAACTTTTTCATAATAGTTTTCCTTACTATAAACATTTTTATATATTAAAGATTAATTCTTTAAAATAATGATATCAAATGTATCAAAATGACATCAAAATAATTAAAATCCAATATTCAATATTCAACTTTGATTCAATAGATGTTTTTTTTTATTATAATGGAATTATTCTTTATAGAAAAGCCAATAAACATTTGGAATTACAATGTTTCATGCAATTGAAAGTTGTTCAATATTTTTCAACTATTGTAATTTAAAACATAGACAAGGTACAATTAATTAATGAAGATCTTTTCATCAAAATGACTAATGCATATGTGAGGAACAAATATATACTAAGTATTTATATTTTTATGCACTTTTACTTTAAATTAGTTGACTTCTTGAACCAAGGCTTTTGAATGTGTTTATAAACGATATTCTGAGCTCCAATGATGAGTCTTAGAGTCTTATATTATTCAAATGTTCCTTCGCCAAAAAAAAAAAGGTATATAAATGTATTCATTCTCACATCATTTAAAGCCAAATTGGGCATTTTTCATCAAATAACTAAATAAGAAATAATTATATAAATACTTAGAGCTTTAAAAAAAACTAATTAAATAGATCTGAATTTTGTATTTCAATATTCGTTTCGTAAAAGGACGTAAATTATATAAAATCCTTTATTTCTCTTTTTTTTTGGTTTGTAATTGCATTTATGTTTGTTGCTCAGACCAGTATAAATATAATGAAATGAAATGCTATTAATGCAATACCCTTTAATTTATACATACATATATTTTTTATACGTATTGTAAGTGCTATTACTATTTAATAAAGTTAAATTTCCATAATTTTTGTTACATATGTTCAATTGATGAGTTGAGTCTTTCAATGAAACAATGCTTAAAGTATGAAGCAAGGTAAATGACTACAAGACTTCATTTTTGACTCAAACACCAGCCTAGCTTGTTTCCATGAGTTTACAATGATGCCATGTTTCTAACTTTCATGGATAGCATAGATAGATATGTCATCCTTGATAAATTAGAATGTGGGTTGAACGCGAATATACACATAAATCAAGAAAGAAAATCATTCTGTCAGTGTATACATATATTTATATACGTGTAAATACCGGTATTAATCAGATAATGACAATAACTATGTATAGGAACATCATTTTATAAGTTTTAGTTGTTTTTTTTTTGAAGGAATAATCTCGGAAAGTCAAAAAAAAAAAAAAAAGACTCCAAAATCCTGTGGCCTTTTCTTTCCAACCCTTGTACTATTCTTTATTTTTTATAACAAGCAATTTTTAGAGCCATAACGAAAACTAATTTGTGTTGAACAAATCAATGTTCAGAACATTTTTAAAAAGTATGGAAAAAGTACTAAAAACATTGATAGCCAATATGTGTCTCTCCTTGACAATAACTTTTTATAAATAGATGAATATTTATTAACTAATGTTTCAAGTAAACTGTGTCCTTTAAATCCAAAAATTATAATACAGGCGTATGTAAATCTGTTTTATATCATTTTATTATCATTGAAAAAATGTTTAGTTAGGTATAACAAAGATACAGGAATGTAAATAAGCAATAAATACATATAGTTTCGAAGATTATTTTATTTTATTCATTGGTTGAATAAATATATTTTTTAATTTTATATGATCATTTACTAAAATTATAATAATAAGTATAGCATATAAAATGAATACAACTAGAGGAATTGTGAGGAAATGTTAATAAATAAATATTTTAGTTTAAAATCAACCTTCTCAATCGAAGGCCCAACTCTTGATCCTATATTTTACAAAATGTTAATTAAAATAAATATATATTTCATTAAAAAAAAAGACAACGTTTGGAATATTTAAAAACACATAAATAAATAAAATCAACGTTCTTATCCTCACCTTTCTATATCGACTCACCAGACATTGAAGGGATGAGTAGAACTTGCCAGACCATTGTGAAAGAAACTTAATAATGTTTGGGGTATAGGTCCGCTCTCTTTGCTCGAAACGGAGTATCCTTATATAAAAGGCGGCCTATTATGCCGGGAAAGCCATAAAAATCCATCTTAGCGAATCAATGACAATGAGACTACCGGAAGGGAGGCAACTTGCTATGTATGCTTTAGTGATATCTAAAGAAAAGCACAATGCCTTAGTTTTTGTTAATAAATGTATCTTGTTAGTGCTAGGGGTTGCAGTCAGTAAGTCTCAAAATTAATCTGAAGAAATATTGAAGCACAAATAGCACTGGACATCCAGCAAACGTATGGATAACTGAGTTAAAAACCTTTCCACAGTCCTTGCAAGGTGAGTTGAAAAAAAATGAATCTCGTCGAAATTTGAAACTCTGTAGTAAATTTATTCTCTTCCTTGACAAATGTGAGGGACTCCATTACTACTTTTTTCGAAAGAAAAGTTAAAGCAACATATTAAAGTACCAAGGAGTAGGGGGAATATACATATGAAGTCGATCCAAACAGAGGGTAATAAAATTTTCTAGTGCTTACTGTGTCATGGATATCCACAGTAGATGATGAATCATACATTGTAGAAGCCTTCTACAAGACTCTCTCAAAAGCAGTCTAGGAAGGAGATATGCCAAAGCAGAAGAAAATTCGACAAACTAGTTCCCATCATAATGTAAGTGTTAATTTGACTTCTTGAAGTATTAGAAGAGCACCATTCATTATCTTGGTTACAAGAGGAATCAACTATAATTAATTGGTAGATATTGGACAGAACATGGCCTAATTGTACAAGCCTCCGACCAAGTTGTCGAATAAAACTTCAATTAAATAGTTTTTAAACCTAATCAAACCTCCTCCGTTTTGATTGATTTTGAAAATTAAATGTTTTAATTTTCACAAATTAATTCCAAACTCAGAATATTTGCACTTTACGTTTTGGGTGAATATATCTCAATTGCAACAATAAATTAGAATTTTCATATTGTGTGTGTATATTGGCAATTCATAATTTTATATGTGTATATTAAAACAAGGATTCTATTGATTGATTGTATCATTTTGAACAAGATATATTATTACTATGTACTGATATTAATAGAGCAACATCGTGACACTTGCAAACAACAGATACATTTGTTTATAAATAGATCATGATCTTGAAAAATGACATCTAATTGTCATCATCATGTAACACAATTTCCTAAAAAAACTAAATAAATAACATATGATGATTGATCTTATTACTTGAATTTTGATCGTACTAGAGGGAGCAGTAGAGAGGGATTCAGACATATACATTAAGAATTAATTAGTTCATTCATGAACTGTTCATTTTTATATGTTTTATTGAAATTCCTTTTGTATGACAACCACAGTTAAATCATATTTAAAAGCTGGATTATGTATCTGTGTGCCTTGAAGGTATACAAATTTGTCTTAAATTACGGGAAATGGTTCCTAAGTTTCCTAAGTTGTAACAAAATTCATTCTGAAAGTTGAGATTCTAATAAAGTCAAATGAAACAAATTGGTATCGTATTTTATTAAGGTGAGAACTTTGAAAATAGACGGCCAAAAAAACGTCATTTTTTAAATTTTAAATGCCTTGTTGAAAAGGAATTTAATACTAATGATAAATAGACAAGAAGAAAGGTAATCATTGCCTCTACAGACTCTTTAGGATAAAAATATTACAAGTTAAATAAATTTTAAAAAACCATATTTATAGCATAAATTCACGAGGAAATGAGATCAAATAAATCTAAGAGATTAAAAGCACATAAATTAATTAATATATTAATTTGAGTCGTCTACCAAATAAATCTTTAAATATTTTTTGTAATTTAATTTTGCTATAAACAAAGCATGAAGAAAAAGTTACAAATAATAGAATAAAAATAAATTTAAACTTAAAACATATTTAGACATTATTTATGTTTCTGAGAGAGTCATTTTCTATTTAATGACATGATTGAATGAAATTAAATAAATGAATGCTCAAACTGATAAAGCATTTATTTAAAACTTATTCAAAACCACTTAAAAACAAGGTAACCAAGCAACATCGTTTTTTAAAAGTACTATATTTGTGTAGCTTTAATGAGATTATTTATAGTTTCAATGTTTTGTACTTGTTTTATTGAATTTTGAAGTTATAATGTTGTTTTTCATCATGAGTAATGGGTTCTTTTAATAAACCTTTAATTGTAATTCTTCTATGTTCATTTTAATGGTCTATAAAAAGATTTTTTATATGTTTCCCTTGATAATTTTATGAACTGAAAAGTTCTGATTTGAAAATTCTTTATCAATTTAATCACCCATTCTCTTAAAAAAGATTAAAAAGTAGCGGATAGCTTTTTAAAATTTACTCATATTTTAATGGGATAGTCTTGCTTAACTATTAGTTTTGAAGGTCAATGTATTAAAGAATTTAATGTTGCAATAAATCTTTTGTATTGCCTTAACTTTTCATGTAAGAATGGTATTTACTAAGAAAATTGTGAAATTTAAAACAAAACCAATTTATTAATGTTGTTGTAAAAAAAAAAAAAAAAGAAATATAAGCTGTAAATATATCTACATAGAAGGAAGAAATGAAATTAAAAAGATAAAAAGGTCAGTTTTAAAAGGCTAGTCAAAACTCTTCACCCTAAAAGTAATAGTCAATTCTTAGGATATCAATATGAAAGTTGTTCGAGGAACATACTCTGAACAGAGCAACAATTGGTTATAGATTAAAAAATTATAAGTATAAATAGATATATATAACTGGAAAACAACAGTTGTTGTAATATATATTGACATGAATGAGCAGAGTTGCTGGGATACGCCTTCAAGAGGTTCAAAATATAATAATGTTTATTAAACCGTCATCAAATAAAAGTATCTACAATCTTTGTTGAAAGCAACAAGGTGCTCCTCTTGCAGCAATGAGATTTCTCTAAATTCTGAGTCTCAGATAAATAACTTTCAGAACGTCCGGGGTATTCATCAGAAGTGCTCATCCAAGCACTTATGAACCAATTTTTATTTTATGATAATCTCTCTCACCACAAGATTTCAAGTAAAAAAAAAAGTATGTTTAATAAATAAAGTGTGGGATTACAATGGGTTATTTACACTTGTTGTAATTTTTTTTTAAAGTCACATTTTGTGTTTTATGAACACAAAATCCCTCAAAAGACGGGATCATATTTTATTTTGATGAATATACCTTTATATTTTAATATAAAAGAAGGTATTAAGTTAAGTTTATCTCAGTATAAGGTCGTTATACATCGATGAGTGAATAAAAGGAAGAGTCAAGGGTGGAAAAATAAATACATGTATGTACATCTGGATGATATGTACCAAATAGGGTTGAAAAGGGATGCTAAGTAGAAGGATTTTACAAATACATAAAGAAATTATGAATAAAAAAATATTAGAATATCGTAGCAAAAATATACTTTTTATTTTCTACGTGCTCATATCTTCATCTGACTCTTCATCTTTGTAATAAGTCTTGAACATGGGGAATGATGGCTGAATGTCTATTTCAAAGGGGTTTGCACATGTGATCAATAATTATTTTCTTTTCCTCATTTGAAAGTCTATGGCAAAACCTCGAAATTGAGTTGAGTTTGAGGAAGGAAAGAAACATATCAATTCGTACTACTACCTTGATACTCAATTTGAATTTAATCTTCTCTGTATAGTTGAGGTAATTTATAATTACTAAAAAACCCTGCTAAAGAAAGTATGCCCCTTCCTCTGGAATTTTGACTCATCCAGTTCTTTTTAATCCTCTCATTTTCCAACTGTTATTGAGTATCTCTCAATAAAAAAAGTTTTTTTATTCAATCATTAAATTTATTCAAAAATAAGGAAAATCAAGGCATCTGTTTTTGCTATTATATTTTTTTATAATGCGGTATTTCTAATTTTCCTTCAACCTATAAATGAAACATACTTTTTTAATATAAGTATTACACTTTTGATAAAATAGACTTACTTTTAATTTCTTCAAACTCTAAAATATTCCCTATCTTAGAGAATGTAAAAAAAAATGCTTAAAACAAAAGTTTATATTCCTTGTTTATCAAAGGAGACACAAAAACTGTTATATATATATATATAAATGACTAGCAAAATCAAACATCACTTGAAACTGCTAATTTGTAATTTAATCAGTAATATAAAAAATTTTATTTATTGACAACGATTTGCAAATATATTCTAAGGATTAAACCAATTGAAATATTTCATTTATATAATTTTATTTTTTATATTTATATTTTGAAGATAAGTTACTATAATGAAGAAAAGTTGAATTTAAATTATGTTGAAGTCAAATCAAGAATTACTCAAAAACTTTTGTCACATATATAAATCAGAAATTGTACATATACATTTATACTAATATGGACAAAAAATAGGAGCAATCAAAATTTTTTTATTTATTTAATCATCAAAATTCATTTCATCCCTTTTAAAAGTAGATCTTCTCCCTTGCTGGTACAATGCACATGTGCTAACGTTTTTTCCAATTTTCAAAAACGTTACAACATTTTTATTAAAATTCAATAATTACAGAACAATAACTTTTCAGTTTTTAAATATGCTATTAAATTTAAAAAGTAGATGGTCAGTTTCTTTGGAATAAGTTTATATAAACTCATGATCCAAAAAAAAAAATCAAAAGAATAGAGTCTGGAATACTCATTGAAACATCTTTGGTTTCAACTACACTTCTCTAAACTGTATTTGAGTCATCATCTTTGAGACATTTTAAAAAAAACAAAACATTCCATTTTAGCTGTTCACAAAAGGATGCGTATGAATACAAAGACTAATGAATATTTTAACATCTGTAATTTGGCACAGATGTCAGACACAGTAGTTCCAACTTAAAAATAAAAACAGTTATCCCTTTTGGAATCCCCAAAAACATCAATTCAAATGTCTTTGTATTTTTTGATTATAATGGTATTATATATAACGTATATTAGGATTTTTTTCTCAGAATCCCATTTTCCCGAGATTTCTTGAGGTTTAATAAAATCCCACATTTTCTCATCTCATAATATAGACTGGATTAAATTGAAGGTTAAATATATATTGAAGAATATCACGGCTTAAAGTTTTTACGATTTATGTTTTGCAAATGATGCAGTTTATGCATTGAAAATGAAGGATGACCAAGAAACTCCAAACTGCTCTTAACATTCTAACTTTACTACAGCTAAGCATCATATAATATGTAATATACATATTTTTTAAATACTAATTGTTATTCAACATTATAGAATGGCTATGTTGATGTGCGATAACTTTTTAAAAAAGAATATCATTTGACTGACCAACTAATGTGTTTCTTTTGTATTCTTACCTTTTTTTCTTATCACCAACAACAAAGTCAACAAATGCAAAAAAAATAAAATCCTTATAAGGAAAAAATCAATATATAAGAAAAATCTAAAGAGCCTTTAAAGCTACAAAAAGTATAGCCCTAACCCTATCCTTGATTTTCCTTCAAACCCTTACCTCAACACTCTCTTGTGGTTTTTCATCTCACCACAAAAAAAAAAGTTATATTTTTCTGTCTTTTCGATGAAATTAACCTATGTACATTATATAAGCCTGAGCTTTTAACTATAATTCTTATCAAAAATAAAAGTCAAAATCTATTAATACTTGATAATTCTTTTTTAGTTTTATTGTTATAATCTTCTTTGTGTGTATTATTATTATTTTTTTATCCTTTTTCAAAAAATTCAACATACTTGGTCAATTTTACCTCATTTGGTGAAGTACAAACACTCAGTCAATAAGAAAATAAACACTTCAAAAACCACAACAAATTGGGGATATCCAATAGTAAAGGAAAGTAAGCAACAGTGGGTTAAAATATTTAAATAGACGCATAACGACGAAAAAATACCAAAATATGGCCGTACAAGGTTCACAAAAATAAAAAAAATTTGTCTGTTGATTATATACAACTGGGAGAAATAGATTGGAGCCTCTCATTGTCCCTGAGTTTATACATTGCAGTTAATTTTTGTATGTCAACATAGATGAAGTGGGCATTTGTTCTTTGTTTATCCATTTTTTATGGATGCAATAACAAATGTGTTATTCAAGTTGTTTTCTTATTCATGTATCAATATAAGGAATTATACAGATTACAGAATAATCTGTAATTCCATCCAATATATGATCATTAATTTTTTTTTGAAATCATTCAATTATATTAAAATTGTATAATAGCTCAAAACTCAGAAATTAATTTTTTAGTGTCAAAAAATGTATTTATAAGAGTTATTATCTCAATTACCCAAGTAGAAACAATTCCAGGAGATACCAAATCGAAACAGATTCATCAAATGTCTGGTCACGTTATGCGACTGACATTTGCATCCTTTGATGCTTTTATGAGTGTTGAGTAAATATTTTTAAACCGTCTCAGTAGATGTTCGTTTGACACATTCGTGTCACGTTAGTTTTCGTTAACATTTTGAAATAGCGTTGAGGATAGTTTGTAAATAATTTTAAGCATTCATTTTAATTTCTAAATTGTGCTAGGGTTCTTCAATATTTTTGAACTTTCTTTTGTCTGGATTGAAACTATCTGGAGTTTCTCCTTAATATATAATTTCCTTTATGAAAAGTAAAACGTTTCTCTAGGGAACGCTTTATCCTATTTTGGCCATTGTGATTAAATGAGTTTTCCGGTTTTGTTCCAATTACTCAGTAATGGTGCACATTATGTTAACTCTTAGCATACTTGTCAAAGTACTGATATCGAAGGGTTGAAATAATTACTTCGTATTTGATAGCAGAAATAATGAACGCAGAAGCCATTTTTTTTTACTGTCACAATCATTTTTTGGTCTTTTGATATTCAGCATTCTAAGACGTATTATATAGACATATTTTCAAAAGTTGAATGCTATAAGGATGTCTAAATCTCAATATTAAACTTGATGTCATATATATTCAGTATTATTGGTGTTATGACGCCATAAAACAATAATTTTGAACATAACGGAACATCAAAATTAGTTTTATTAATACTGTTAACCAATTTTTTTTCCTAATGACGGTATTTGTAAACCTTATAAATATTTTTCATATTACTGTTACTTTAATAACATCATTTGTATTTCAAAATTAGCACTTTAGATATCAAATTTAATTTAGGTTGAGTAAATATCTTTGAATGGTAAACCTTTTAGTAAAAAGGTTTAAATATAGACTAATACGTCCTAAATTGAACAATCTTTAATATAAAAATATTGAAATTTAATGAATCAATTTATTTTGTAATTTTCAGAAATATGTATTTGATAAAATAATAATTAGATTAATGCTTTTCATTTACTGGAAAAATGTTCTTTTGTGACATTCAGATAAAAACAAATTCCAAATTTTGGGTTCCTAGGAAAATTTCAGGATGAGAACCATAGTAAATAATTAGTATTGTACAATTTAAATAATTTATTTTAATTGTAAGAAGACAAGATAAATTTTAAGCTAGTCTTCATCAAATATTCGTGAATGGTATTAAATTAATTTATGTTTCCTATATTTAGAATGTAAAATTATAATTAAATATTTATTAATAGACACGTTATAGGTTCAATACTCAACACTTAAGATATTAGCAAGGAGTTTTTGTACTAGTTAAGTAAGAAAATGTTTAAATACACTTTACAAATATAAGCCAAAACAAAAACTGTCAGTCAAAAATATAGAAACTTGCTATATACTAAATAAAACAATTAGAAGTGATTAAAAATTTCCAGAGCATAAATTGTTAAAAACTTTGTATCAAGTGAATATATAATATACATATAATTATTCAACTATTTATTTAATCAACTACACAAAGGAAGTTTATATTATGAAATAACTCATTGCAAGATTTCTTGTAAAATATTTTTTTTAAAGGAGTTTCTTGTGGGTATACAACCCCCTAAAAAATACGAGAAAAGAAACTCTTTAGGGCAGGGGTGTCAAACATACGGCTTGCAAGGAGGTTCAATCAGCCTGCAAGATAATTTGAAAGTAGAAAAAATACATAAAAGACGTGAATTAAATTTTTTAATTAAATGTAATTCAGGAATTATCTGCTTTGGGCGCTTGTTGGTCTATCTTTATAAGTCTCATGTAATCTCATGTAAAGTTCATTATAATAATTTTCGATTCTCTATTTACTTAAAGTTTGTACAATTTTGTGAAATATTTTGTCAAAGTGTTGTTCAATAAATTTTTAGTGAAATTTAACAATGTCCTTGTTCTTCTTTAAATCAAAACAAAGGGAAGACATGGTATTTAGGTTATTTATAGCTAAGTATGCTATAGTTTTAATAGTCCAGCCCGTGACGTCTATTTAGGAGTCGTATGTGGCCCACGATGTGAAATGAGTTTGACACCCCTGCTTTAGGGGTACTTGATTTAAATTCATTAGTTAAATAATCATATTTTTTAATTTTTGTAAGCACTTGAATAAGCTGTTTAAATATGCAGGTAAAAAAAGCATTTGGACAAAATCATAGATCACGATTGTATCCCTGATACATCAACAATCCCTTCTTATTTATTTTTTGTTAGCTGTTGATTTGTCTATTCTTAGCTCATATTTGGATTATTGATTTGATCTAGTCAAATTATTTGTGTGAATCTCATGTAATAATTGTTTTTTTTATTTTATTTTTCATTATTTTTCATTCAAGAATCTATTGCACCATACTTATATATATAAAATAGAAGACGACAAAGTTCGACATCCATATCGTCCTAACTTTTACTAATAAACATACTAGTATTATATAATTTTGGAATCATCAGGTACTCAAAATTAAAATAATTGAATCCGATTATCTGATTGTATGACTCTTTTTGTGCGTCAATTTTTTGTATTTTTAGCTAAATCTACTAAGAATTTTGTCTTTTGTTGCACGTGCCATTTTTTTTTCTTTCAAGAGGTAATGATACTTTCAACATGGTTATACATGCACAAATAACTAGGATATGAATAGTTTTGTATCCAAAATTTCAAAGCTAATAAGTCCATATTTAAACTAAACAAAGTCTAAAAATGAATAAAATTATAAATGTTGTAAGTAGAAATATCTACTTATGATTTTTTAGCATTAGATATGTATCTTTGTGTAGAAAACAAAAATAAAATAAAAAATTTTCATTCAAAACTTGAATGAATATTCTAGCATGGGAAAGTGATTTTTCTTTGAGAAATAATTATGGTTTTTGACATAAATAAAGTTGGCATAAATTTGAATTCTGATTTAAAAATGTTTTTATATACACAATAAGCTTTATTTGAAATAAACTGATTTATTAAATTAAGAAGAGAGGATATGGGAAATAAAATATACATATATACCATATTTTCCAATGTATAAGAGATCCTTTTTTGCTCAAAATTTTCATTTTAAAAATAGAGGGTGTCTCTTATATGTATATGGGAGTAAGTGTCTGTAGCATCAGTACGTACTTTTTTCCAGGATTTTTTTTTTAAAAAATCTGTAATCTATAAAAAAAAAGAAGCAAAAAGAATCAAGGGATAGACTCAATTATTGAAATATAATTTAGTTTCAGATCAAAACCTTTAAAACCTATCAAATTTTTATTTTTTTTGCTGGTAAGCTATAAGAAGCAAGAAAGAGGTAAGAGCGTTCCCAGTTTTTTTTTACTGTCCACTCCTGAAAAATTTATTTGAATAAACATAAAGCAATATCTTTTATCCTTATCCTTAACTTCAAATTATCTTTGAGCTTTACAATAGCTAATAAAAAAGCAAAACAATGTGGCTTTTTTCTTTTAGATCTATGTCATCAATCATAATACGCAGTCCTACTAACTTTTACACTTATCCATTTACATGTCTTCACAGTTGTTTTACAATGAAAAGTTATTCTAGTGTTTTTTCTTTAAAAAAAAAAAAACATAATTAGAAACCCAAACTTTTGACGTCAATCTCAAACTCACGTACAATTAATGGGTACTATTCAGATGATATGGGAATAAAAAACAATTCCACATTAGATATCCTTTTGTCTACCCAATGATCATGTGTCTTTTTGTAGAAATACTCAAGTAAAAATAAGTGAAAGTTATAAATTGTGAAAGAAATAATATTCATTCGTGTTAGTTTTAAGCTTTCAGCCAAAAACAACATACACAATAATTTTTAGACATGCCATAATCCGGAATTCTATAAGAACAAAACTATAAAAAAAGGCATACATACATACGCATGGCCAAATATATAAAGTGTTATTAGGCTAACTTTGCCGCATATATTCATATCATTAGCTTTGTTCTAAGGAAGAATATCAACATGGAATTTATTCTCATTTCTAGATTATTTTTATTCATACAAATGTACATAGATAAGTTTATTTTTATATTTTTCAAGGAACTTACTTATAATAGAAAAAAGTTATTAACTTTAAGTATCCATTGGTGAAGAACCCCAGGCACAAATTATGAAAAAATATATATTGAATTTATCCCTTGCTATTAAAAGGGATTTTTGCCCCTAGTACTACCCCTTTTATAAATAAATTAATAAATCTGTAATATATAATATCTTTGAGAAGAAAAATTTTTCTTGTATGTATCTATAACGATACGGTAAATAATTATAAACGTAATCTGGAGCATTAACTTTAAAAAATAATTATACCTTAATGATGAGGTTTCGAGAAAGGAACAAGAGCTTTTGAAATACAAAATACATTGATATAATTAAAAATAAGAGTGAATACTTAATTAGCGGGTTGTCTGTTTAAAGTATGCTCCAAATTGAATTAAAGGAGTATATATATATATCGTCAGTAAGTTCAGGGCTGTAGGAAGCAATTTCAAACTAGGGAGAGGGGGATGAGACAGAGCACTGTAATCCACAAAAATAAATTGAAAATTAATATTATTACTTTTTTTTTTGGGTGAGTGGGTGGGTGGGGAAGTTAATATGGCTTTAAAGTTTAAATACATATAAACGATTAAAATATTCCTGATGTAGAGATATAGTTGATTGTTATATGACCCCTCATAAAGTTTTTTGTGGCTAAGAATATTTTACTTTTTTTCAAATTAAAGAATTTATACCAAGAAAGTACTCATCTCAATATAGTTGGTATCTGCTTATTCATGCATTGATTAAGTAATAGAAGTGTAAAGGAATTTGTAGTAATTTTCTTGAAAGTAGCAACTTTAAAAGAGTATCAAAAAAGCAAAGTAGTCATATTTTCAACATCGATATGGAAATTGAAACGTTTGAAGGACAAAATATCAAGTATAAAAATGTAAAACTGACAAACGGAAACATTTGAAATAGATGGAAAAATATATTTGTATGCTTCTAACTACTTTTGTTTTCTACGTACAAGGGTAAAAAATTCCAAGTATCGAATTAAAACTTTTTTATAGAAATTACATCTATCTTCCATATAATTTTCGACTTGATTGGATCATTATAATTTGCAAAATATTGCGTCAAAGCTATAACTCTTTTGTTTCAGCGTAAACAATGATAGGGAAAATAATAGTAGGCATGCCACAAAGTTTCCAGACCTTCAACACAGAGAGTTATCCGTGGTGCTTCTCTCGTTTCAACAATATTTTCATATTAATTATAATATGACTTCGAACCCATCCAAGCTAATTCATAATTGGAAGATTATTCTCGCTCAAACGAGAGAGAATTGAATCAAATGATAGCTAAAAGCTTAAGACTTAAGATTTTGGACCAGGGTTTGATCTGGAAATGAGTCTAGGGTAGTCAAAAATCAAACTTTTCCAGAGTCAAAATAAATTATGAAAACGATAAAAATTAATAAATGTTGGTCATACATTGAAGAACAATCAATGAAAAATAATTAAACATTAGTATTAGAATTGAATATTTGGAGAAATCTGAGCTTTTATGTACCCTCTCATTTTCACCAAATATTTCCGATTCTCAAACGTTCGCAATATATCCAACATACACCTAAGAATAGAAATAAAATGAATGCAATTCTCATTGTTTTGCATGCTCCCTTTCACTAACTTTATGGTAGTTAGGAAAATAAAAGGTAAAGTGTAAATTAAATCCTCTCTCTATAATTCTTTCTTTTATATTACACCATGTTAAAAAAGTGATTTACTTTGAGTTGCTAGTTTTTTTATTTCACACTTCAGTTTTAACATATACAATATATAAAAAAAGTATACAAACATGATGCTCATGCGTAGAAAAAAAAGTACATTCTAGTTTAAAATTTTAGCAACATAATGGAACAAACAACGATTAATAAAGGGGACTAAAATTCACAAAAATTATATATATGTAAAATAAAATTTATTTGCGACTTTTTGAATATTTTAAAAGTCTTTTGATGGTGTCCTCAGTCGAATTGAAAAGGGAAGGTAAGTATTTGACTTGATTGGCCGCATATGTCCACGAATCATCTATAGGAGAGGGAATCTTGAGGTTCAAAGCTACATACCTTGCTGCAGCCGAAAGTAGAATAGATCTCAATTCAATGTAACAGGGCATTGTCGATAGCTTTCGATCTAGCCAAGGATTCGCCCATGCTAATGCCGAATAGAATTATTGCCTTGCAATATTTTTCAGCACTATCTCCTTCCATCCCTCTAACATTGAGTTTGATAAAAGTTTTCAAGATGTTGTTAGTTTTTTGTTCCACTACAACATATCCTTTTGGCTATCATTCATGAATATTTCAATGATACAACCATATGTATTTATATTTGAGTATTTTTCATTCCCAGAAAACAGATAACTTTCACATTTTAAAAAATAAATGAGTTTTAAAAACTTAACTGCTTTTACAGATAATTAAATCTTTTAATCATTTTTTACGAAAGCCATTCATGTACCATTTTAAAAAAATTTAAGTCAAATAATGCCTTTAAGACTAAAAAAAGTCAAATCCCTATCTTTCAAATTCAAACCGAACATAAAATTGTCGTTTAGTGAGGGTTAATTTAATTTAAGTACAAATTGTAGAAACGAATCAGTGGCTCAATTGTACAATAAATAATAAAATTCAGTTGTATAAAAAAATAAATTGCACTTAATCAATTGAGGATATATATATATTGAATTATATGTATATCCTAACTTATATGCATATAATCAAATAAAATTAAAGACTTACACAATAGTTAAATTTTTTATTTCACAAAAAAAGTTTGTTTTATCCCCATGAACATAAAAAAATTGAAATTTTTGTCTTTTGAAAGTTTCCTTTGCATAAAAACAAGTATTAAAAAATATTACTATGAAAAAAATTATTTATTGAGTATAAAATGATGCCAAAAAAGATTATAAGTTTCATAGATGCTAGACCAAAATAACTTTTTAAAGCAAATCTAATAAATTGTGATTCTATTCAATAGGTTAAGGTATACAAAAACTTGTTTTTGCTCTTCCTCAGGAGAAATCTCCAGTCTTAATACCAAACTCTCAAATCATAGAAGCTTTGTACGCATAAATTTATTTTTCTGAGAATAAGAAACCTTCTCATGCTCCATTACGAAAAAAGAGATTTCATTAATAAATTCGAGGAGGAGGAATAAATTCCAATGAATAGTAGAATACATTTAAATACACGTTTTATTTATGAAATAGAAGAAAAAATCTTAACATCAAATATATTCTATAAGTGTATTCAGCTGTTTAAATGTTTATAGAAAGATATAATGAAATTTTTTTAAGAACAGCGATATATTTCTTAATACAATTTATGTATATAACCATCTACTTTAGGTTCTAATTGAACATGATGCTGTAACCAAATTTTATAAAAAGTGTTGTTGTTTTTATTTACAAAAACAGTGAATTACTCCCATGCATATGAACTTTACATTAAGGACATCCAACTTTACTGTCTATCAAAAATGTTTTTAAAGTTATGACGATTACCATATATTTTAACTGTTAAATTTATTTGCGAATTCAATATTTTATTTTCAATTTATAAAAAACGCAATTTTACAATATATATTTATATGTTGAAATGAGCTAGAAGAACACGTAAAAGTCCATAAGAAGATACTCCTTGAAGGGAGGGATTTATAATCACCTCAATAGATATAAAACAAAAGATCCAAAAAAAATTATTTATATCTCTTCCTAGCTTTGACTATTAAGCATAGAAGTATTACATTATTACGTATATATTACAGTGTTAGACTTGACTTTCCATTTATGTACCAGTTTTTGACATAATGGTCGATCCAGCAAAAAAAAATATGTGTAGCAAAATATGCTAAGAATTTTTGTTTTTTGTTGTATAGTTGAGCCCCATTTAAAAAAAAATACTAGAGGTAACCTTTAAATCTCAAAATAAGGTTTTAAGGCTTTTCTAAATGGTTTTTTGTTTTAACTTTCAAGGCTAATCAGTCCATATTTAAATAAACAAAGTTTAGAAGTTTAAAAAGAAGAAAAACATAATAAATATTGTTAGTTGAAAGATCGACTTAAAATATTTAAAAAGTAATTTATATTGTTTATTTATTATTGTTTCAATCTTAGTTTCTATTTCATTATTTTTAATAATTTGAAGTAGGTCTTGGTTAGTATGTCTAATTTTAAGGCTAAATGCTTATTTATGTTTTTAAAACACAATTCCTTCTATCAATTTAATTTAAGTTATACTTATCTGCATAAAAACCATTTAAAAAATAAAATAATATAATAAGAAAATACAAATGAATAGGAATAAAAAACAATGAAGGCATTTATAATTTGGTGAAAAAAAACCCTAAAATAAAGCCATATATTTTTGAAAGTTTTCAACATTACCGTTTCTTTCTTTTTTTCATAGAGTCTGAAGTGATCCACGTCACTTTATTTAGTTATACTAATCATTGGTAAAAACTTGGTGATCAACCAATAGCTAACCCACTATTTGTAGTGAGATATTAGATGGATTCTAATATCCCAAAGCAAGTTTCTCTCCCTTTTCTTGTTATCTCCAATACTTTTTAAAAAAATTTGATTAGCCCCAAATGACTCCCGTCTTAAATGACGTCCTATAAAATGTTTTTTAGAGTTAGAAATAAATTATTCACCTTCAGGATTACTTATATAGACATTCTTCCTATACCTCTAAACTTTTATTAATATTAATATGTCCCTTCTGCAACTAGTTTACATGAATGTCTTTGGTAATTTTCGAACCTTTTGTATCAGCTTATGTTCTCTTTTTTCGCCGAATATCACGAATATCTAAAATAAAAACAAATATATTATAAACACAAATAATTTATTTTTAACTCACAAATTATTCATGATTTGATCAAATCTTGCATCTTTTTCTATAAACACAGAATATTTAGGTCTTGGCCATTGTAAAAACTATGATAATCTTTTCTTGGTATTGTACTATGACAAACAGTTTTTTCAAAAAATATATCAGATACAAAGTAGAAAAATGATTAAATTGTTCATCAATACACATATATTGATCTGGAACATTTGATAAGGTGCAACCCTTTTAAAATTGATCATGCTATGGCTTTCTGTGTTTGGGTGAGAAAAAAATTGAAGAAAGTCTTCATATAAGTAATTGAGGGAAAAGTAACTGAACGTTGTTTATAGAATTTATATACTTTGACTCTTGTTGTTGTTTTTTGCATTTATGCAAACGCTCTTTTTTTCCTTTCTTGAATGCTTGATGTATAGAGATGTGGTGAAGAATATTGTTGGAACTCCCGTGAACATAAAAGCACACTAACTATTATGTCTTAAAAAATATGGTCACCAAATCCGCAGAGCCTGATCAGGATATTTGAATCTTTGAAGTAGAAAGGAATACCTATTGAAAAAATACAAACAATTTAAAGGTTGTCAACTGACATATTTCATGATACATTTATTTTGAGTAAGATTTTATATATTTAATTATGTATATTCTATTATTTATCATTTGGTATCGTCAAACTCTAGAAAAAAATTATAGTTTTACTTATAGAAAAGGAGAAACGGTTGGTAACTGTTGTTGTTGTTGTTGTTTGTTAAAAAAACAAACAACACCTATCATTATGCCTTTATGGGAAAAAGTTAAAGTCAATAGAACTCTCATCTTATTTAATTACAACTTTAATCAATTTGTGCATAGGAAAACCAAAAAATTGTTTCGATCAATTATCCTAAAAATATATTCCTAGCAAAATTACTAGCTATAAACTTTTATATATATACTGGGAAAATAAAAGCGATTCTATTCTTAGATGTTGCAAGATATGCATCATGTTTATGTATGATGCTAGCGTTATACAAACTTGAAATGAAACTATGGTACATCAATGGGTGCACCATTCATAACTGGAAATACAAGTTCAAGGAGAGAAAAATCTCTGATCTTAAAATACACATATAGTAGAAAGTGACGATGTTTGAAGTTATATCACTAAATAAGAAACTAAGAGTCCTGAGAGGGAATTTTATTAAAAAAGATTTATAAGCACGCCTTTTTAAGTAACGAACAAATCATCTACAATATATGTATAATAAGTAAGTTTGCTATTTTGCTATAATATTAATATATTGTGGAAATAATTTTTTTATTTATACCTTTTACTCAACTTTATATGATGTTATTTATGTTTTCTTTTAAATTATTTTTACTAATAGCCTACTTCTTTGGCTGATACATATATGTACATATACGCTCAGCTCGATGTATTATTCTTGCTATTCTCATACTTTATTTAGTAATAAGGGAATAAAATGTTCTTTTAGAAAGCAAGAGAAAAATAAGAAGATAAATTAAGAATTTACATTAAAAGAAGAGAAAAACCCGCAATTAGCAGAAGCTAACACGTTGTTATAAAAAAGTTGGAGTTTCTAAAGATCTCAGAAAAGTAACAGAGGATTAATATTATTAATTAATTAATTTTTAATTATCATTATATGATACTGAAACAAAAGTGATGGGATGGACAAAATGTAGAGAAAAATTACAGTTTTATTAATAAAAAAGGAAAACCGGTTAATAATTGTTTTAGTTGCTATTATATATATATATATAAGCCACCTTATGCTCATTCCTAGCAATGTAAATCATATGCAATTCGGGCGTGTGATAAAAAAGTGGAGTTGGCTCTTCAAACAGGTCTTTTTGTTTTCCGAAGCTGTTATCACTTTTTTTTCCCTTAAGAAGGTAACATCAACTTTACCTCAACATAATGTTTTACAAGTAAAGAACAGTCTGCAAAGATTATATCATCGTGAGGAACAAAGGAAAAATTATAAAATGGTTATCATTCATTGAAGAGAATGGAGTTAATGATATTTGTGAATATAATAATGAATCTGGAGTAACGTATTGTAATGTTTCTGGTTTGATGTTTTCATTTGTATACATATATAAAGGAAAATAGCAGCTTGTAGCTCAGTAAAACGTCATGACAGCTCAAGCTGCTTCCCCCCTCAACATTCATTAAATTGTCAGGGTTGCCAGGTTGATTTTCTCTTTCTTTTTTTATTCAAGCCCGAATTGCATATGCTTTACATTCCTACTCATTTTTTATTATTATGCCATTATGGGAGAAGGTTAAAGTCAATGGAAAAGTCAACCTTCATAAATAAGAGTGCATTTGGGGTCTATCATTCCTTATTTCTATAGTTGCAATTACAGATCTAGTATATGTACATATATTTGAATGAAGTGTACTTATTTCTTTTCTATGTATTTGATTCTCATTTAATAAAGCCGCTAATGTATGTACCTTCAATTGTATTTATAATTAATTATATAATAGATCATTGTATTGTTTGGGAGAAATGATACGTCTGTAACGTAAAAATAATGATGTACATAGCATGTAAATAAACTGTTACAATAATCACTATTTCCAGAGATACAAATGATTAAAAAAAGTCATTTCTGACTAACTAAAGATAACTTTGGTAAAACCCATAGAAGTTTCTAACATTTGTAAAGACTTGGACATATGTAAGAGTAGCCATAAAGGAACTGTACATTTACTTATTTACTCTCTAGACTCCAAATTGTATTAAATTGCTTCAAATTACATTTTACATATATTTCATTGATTGCACTTTTTAGTTTGCTCCCTAAATCGTCTAGTTAGAATAAATGTCATTCTTTTAATGTATCTAAGGAGTTATTAATGTATTTAGTAACTTTTTTTATCGAGGTTTGGGGAATATAATTTATTTGGTTCCTTTTAAGTCAATTTTTATATTTTATTTTATTCATAGTTGTACTTCTCCAAAATTTCATTTTTTTTCTATATGAGGCACACGTTCAATATAAGTTGTTAGTGTACATATATTATCTCATCAAAAGTGATGCAGGCTTATTTGGTACCCAAAATTTGTTACGAGTAAGGAATATTTCATAGATACTTTTAATTCAATACTTGATACTCAAACTAATGTTGTTATACTTATTATTTTTTTAAATCTATTTTCCTCCATGTCTTGAATTCATACAGATAATTTGAGTATTTTAATTGATATTTATATCAAAGATAGAAATATCAAAATCTAAGAATCTTGAATCTGAAATTGATATTATCAATAAATAAATATATTGTGAAAATGTCTTTTACAAGAGTTAAAGTAGATTTTGTAAGAGAGCCTAGATATGATTTTGTAAATTATTATTTTGACTATAGTCACGCTAATTGTAAGTTGAAGCCTCTATTTCAATTTTCAAATTTTACCCAGAAATTAGTAACACATTTACTGAAATACATAGAAAGACGGAAAAATTCAAATTGAACTTTTTTTTTTGGAAAGTATGTATAAATAAAGGTTAGATTAAATCATATAAAAAGAAACTTATTATAATTATTATGGTTGATGTGTGATTGAATTTCCAATTGTCTTTGATGATTTTATATTTTGGTAGAAACATACTGAATGAAACATAAATCATAAAAATTCCAAACTTTTTTTTCATTTTTTCAAAATTTTGGAACCTATAGGTAGAAAAGTTGCTGAACACTATAAATAGATACGATCATTCATTAAGAGCTCCTAATTGGATTTATAAATTTATAGTGTATATATTATACTACGTCTATAGACTCAGAGAATATTCTTATTTATAGTACTGTACAAATAAAGAAATAAAGTGTGTTCTAAGCCAACACTTCTTACGTCAAGGCTACAATTTTGCTCATATGGTTATTCAACTAAAGTAACTTTTAGAATGCTCTTGCTACAAGTTTTTATAAGTTATTTATCTCTGCCACGAAACGCTCTTTAAGAAATCATCCTACATCTTACTACTAAAAGACATTTTATAATGAGACCATTGATAAAGTATGAACATTGTGATAAATGCATACAGGTAACATGAACAAATGGATATCATTAAGAAGAAATAGTGTGATAAAGTACCCAAAGTTTGTGGAATAGGGTGTGAATACTTTTGTTTTTGTGAGTGAACTTATAAAGAACAAGGGCAACTAATTCATACAAATCGTTTATATTTATATTCTTATCTATAGTACATAAGTAAAAATAAATTTATTTCCTCGCTATTCATGAAAGAAAAAGTATGCAAATAAATTGAAGAAGTCAAAATGACTTCTTTGTCTTTCTAGGAGAGATGATGACCTTTCTCCTCCATCTAATGTTAACATATCTAATTTAAAGCATAGTAGATGAATAATATAGTTCCCAATAATTTGTATAAATTTGTATGCCTCATAAAAATGATTTTGAAATAGATTTATTATTTTAAATCAATGGGATTAAAAAGTACAAAATGGCCAAAATTAATGAAAATATTTTTTTTGAAAGTACACATAAATTTTATTATACGGATAAAAGATTTTCTAAGTCAATAATACTTATATATGTATATATTATATTCATTTGCACGAATATTTTTTATTAAGTAGCAAGAGGATTTAATATTTTTGTTTAGTTTAGACAAGTTTTACTTCATTATTTGGATATAGCAAATTCTTTATTTTCTTTCTTTTTTTTTCATTTTGAGAGAAATTGTTGTATATTCAATTGTTCATCTATCAGTACACCAAAAGGTCCTACTACAACAAATTAGGTTAACTGAGATAACTTTTAACTTCATTAGTGACATTATCTGAACTAGGGCTTCTCAAACTAGAGTGTAATGATATTTAACAAGTATCTTAATAAATACAAATACCTGACAATAACTTTTGTTTGAATGAGGAACTTGATACAAACGGTCAAATGCTATCAAGATGAGGGGAACGGGGGTACAAATTAAAAAGTTTGAAAAGCAAAGATCTAAATCCTTAATAATTTATTTTTTCATACTTTTGACTTCAACATCAAAGTTATCTGAGTATTTGCCAACTGAAATAGGCGCAAAAATCCCATTTTATATTTATGAGGAACTATAAACATTAAAATAAATTATATAAATTTAGCAAGGACAAGGGAAAATAAGTTGTAGCCCCTCTTATATTCATTTTATCTCAATAAATAACGTCTGACCTTAAGTTATGTTTGATATTGATTGAAAAAAAATATATTTGTGAAATTAATAATAGTTGAAATGTCGTAATAACCTTCTACTTGTAATATTTTTTTTTACTCCATTGCAACTCATCACAACAAAAACTAAGAAAGGAGTCAGTGTTCATAAAATATGTACATTTAATTGCAAAAAAATACATTTTTAAACTCATGGGCAGTGTCTATATATCTATTGAATATAATGTTAGCTTCGAAATGCAAAAACAAATACATGATATGATTTTGAAGGGATCCAAACAACTGGGAAGGGCATTCAATCCTCTTACTAAACTCTCATGAAATGCTATTTTATAAATTGAACGATTTATAAAGTTGAGTATTTTTTTTTGTATAGATTTTGTTTGTTACACTTGCATATCTTAACCTTTAATTTTAGTTGTAGAGCTGCAATTATTGGATACTCATTGTTGGTTCATTAAATGATGACGATGCTTTAACTTTTAAAAAAACACCACTTATTTAATTTTTATTTTATTGGTTTATACTGCACTAAGTTAATGATTCCTTTTTTATCATTTCGGTAATGTAAGCTCATTTTTATTTTATGATAACGTCATTGATTTTTCTAAATATTAATTCATTTAAAGAATGAAGAACTTGAGTAAAATGTTTTTTGTTGTATATCAAAGACAAATGACATAGAAAAAATTATTTTCCATGTTATAATGTAGAAATTTGTATGTATTTGAAGTATTATAAAGCTAAGACTTTCATTTATATTTGATCTTTTTAATATTTTTGAAAATCGAGGGGAACAGTAGGAACTTATAAAATTCATGAAGTGTATGGAGTGAAAAAGTTTGAGAGCCACTGGAATAAACCTTTTAAGAAAGTTCTTGCTCTTATGATATGTATTTCATTAAATGATTGACGTCAATAAAATAAATGGTGTATGAAGTACTTAATACAAGAATAATAAAGGTTAATCATCGTGTATTAGTTAATGGTTGAATCTAATTCTCCGTGAATCATATAATCAGATAATGCATTCATTTATTTAGTATTTTTCTAGAGAATTATTGACTTATTTAAATTACAAATTTAACCGAATGAGTGCCCGAGAATGTTTAGTGAGAGTACATTAATATCTTGGATTGATATCCATGGAGATGAGTCTGTCTGGAGATACGATAACGAAACCAAAGTGTTGACCTGTGGCCTTATTATCTAGTATTTCATTTGTTCTATTTAGATTTTATTGAATATGGATGAGAACAATTGGTTTTGATATTTGTCGTTATGGGTTTATTAATGAAGACGTTTATGGAAAGTACCTATTGTGTACATTTTGATGTTCTAATCAATTGGATTAATTCAATGAAAGAACTTGTATAATGTATAAAATATAGTCAATTTTTGTTTAATTAAGACTAAGTTGAGGCACTAATCAAGAACCATTACAACATGTGATAGTATATCATTAATTGTTATACTAAGAATTACAGAGGAAGAAATAACAACAACTACGAAAAGGGTAACAGCTTGATGAAAGAATATTAATTTATCTAGGGTTTCAGCTAACATGTATTTGTAGAAATTAGTTATTCATTTATTAATAAATATCTCTTCTACATGATGAGTTATACTCTAAAAACTGAATTGTGCGTTAACTGTCCTCTTTTTCCCCAATAGCTAGTATTTTTGTGTAAAATAAGATTATAATGTACTATTAACTGTCAGAATCTATTTGTATTACTTAACTTAGACTTGCTTCAATTTTTTTCAACTGATACATTTTTTACTATGAACATATCAAAAGACACCTGCTTCTGTCTACACTTTAGAATTTGACAAAAAATTAAAAAAGTCTTTATCAAATTATTCGTTCGTCTTTATAAGGTGATGCTTCTCAAAAAAAAAAAAACTATATAAATATCACTTGAAGTAAGGGATAAGTTTAATATCTTGTTTCAACATGAATTTTATACATGAAAGTGAAATGTTATGGCAATTTGTTCGTAAACTTGTCATTTTTAACTCGTACCACAAAATATTTGCTATATAGGCAATATAAGAATCTACAAACATTTGTTCATTTAGCAAAAACATTCTTATACTAGGCGATTCTTAAATGAAGGTTCCACTGTCTCGTTAAAAACATTTTTTTCTTTCAGGGTAGCAACATAATAATTCATATCACCTAATATAGTTTTGTATCTAACTGCTTTTATTATATCTATACGAAATGTAATAAAATGAGGCTTAATTAGAGTAATGAATGTCAACAGGTATCGTATTTCAAGAAAAAAGTGGCTTTTGATTCATTTCTTTTTTTAATAAAACAAAAAAATGAATTCATTCTATAGTTAAACTTAAATGTAATTACACGATTTGACTATTTACATGTATGCTCCTATGTGAGGGCATAAATAAATAGTTGTAATTCTTATTTAGTTTTAATTCTCATTTCTCAAATAGGCCATTTATCAAACCACGGATTTGCAAACAGTTAGAGAGCAGGATCATCAAATCAATTTGCCCCATCACTTGAAACCGTAATTTCACCCTTAAAACATGGAGAACAAACTGTGGATTCAAGTTTATTTTGAACGTTTCAATCAGCAATTAGATGATGGTTCTGCTTACTTACGAGCTTCTCAAAGATCTTTTTGACTCTGAAGACATAACGTTGAATTAAAAAAATGATTGAACAGGTTGTAGGTGACTTTTGCAATACTTTAAAGACACTAGCTGCAAGATTCAAGTTTTATGGTAATTAAAATAAAGTTGGATCAATCTTATTTAGCTTGGGCTGCTGAGCTTCTTAGATTATTAACAAAGTTGATAATCCGATACGTGATGTCATCATTAAAGAAACACCACGTTGTGATCTTCAAAATCAATGATTGCTTTTGGTTGATCCATCTATGAATGACGTATTGAAAACAACACCCACCCACCAATGAACAACTGAAGTTGACAAGGTACTCAGAGAGAGTATAAAAGCAACATATCAAACTTTTCCTGACAAAATGGCAGAAAATTACACTATGAAACAGCATTTTCGTGTCCTAGTTTTGATGGTTATTTTATGTTTGCTTCTATACCAAAAAACCCGAAAATGGAAATTAAATATTTTACTTTTGTGGTCTACAATTTTTTTGAATTTTTAGTACATGTTCAAAATTTCACTCATTTTTAATATGAAGAAAGGAAGAAAATTGAAATTAAATCTAATTAAATTAAATAAAAAGGTCTTCAATTTTTTAAAATGTTTCCAATATACATGTATCTTGTTGAGAGCTTGAAAAATTGATATCAGTTGAGAAAAATGACATTTTATTTTTGGTTTTATAAATTTTTTGTTTTAAGGGTTGATGATTATAATCTAATTTTGAATAAGAGTAAAAATACACACCTTCAGTTTAAAAAATAGAACATCTTCAATATTACATTACTTTAAACGTTAAATAAGATTTAATTTTTGAAAAAAAAAGTTCTAATAAAAATGTTGAGGTTTTGTTGCCCAAGAACAAAAAGGATTGGACAATGTTTTTATAAGGAAAAAATAATTAATTCTTTAGATAAGTAATGAAATGAAATAAATACTAAGTAATAATTTCAATATGAGATTAATATGGAAACAAGTATACTTAGTACCTCAATGCCCTTATCATCGACGCTTTAGATGAAATATTGTTTTATAATGTAAGAAAATATTGCAGTAGAAATAGATCTATTCACTATGAAACTAATTACTTATTCAAGATACAGAGAGCAAATATATTAGAGTTTGACATCCTTCAATTCTGAGAATTGAAGGATCAGAAAGCTTACTTTTTAAAGGGTTTCTCTGGGTGATTAATAACATTTCAGAACTAGAACTGTATGCCTTTTGACAGATAAAGTATATTTAAAAAGCGGCTTATATGAATTTATTTTGAAAAATAAGGAAAGTCTATGACTTTATTTATCCCCAAAAAAATTATGTGAAGAGAATTTTTCACAATTCCTTTTTTTTAAGATTGAATGACCCCATCTGGCATATCAGACCATATTTGTAAATATGATTATATATTACATTGAGTGCATTTGTTTCTAATTGTACTTTTCTCAATTGAAATTTGTCTCGAACAAATTTTGAAGATACTATTAACATTCATATAGTTATATCATTGCACTGGATGGTACGAAAAATTTTCTGTACATATAACTGTCTTAGGACAATATATAAGATAAACCAATATGTATTTATATGGCTGTCAATGGTTTGATTTTTCAAAAATAGAATAAGAACTTCAACTGATCCAATGATTTGCCAGCAAAAAATTACCTTCCGAGTTTTTAAACAAATTAAAGAGATTCTGGATATGATATGTTATTTAAAATGAAGTATTATACAACTTTACCTGATGTTTCATTTCATAAGGATAAATTTGTTAAATTGACACTATAAGATTTATAAATCCATATATTTAATGACAGGTGTTATTTTATCTATTCAAACAATATTAGTAGAACCCTTGCAATGTATGGAAATGCTAACTACATTGAGGCATTGAAATTAACAACCAAAATCAAATCTAGTGTCTTTGCCGCTGTGCTTCATTTTAAATGCTCTGTCAGTCTTTTAGGCTTTATAAAATTTTTTGAAAGGATAGCACTGGATAAATTGATTTAAACAGTTATAAAAAATGGGGTATGACACTTGCTGGAGGGAAGGTGTGACGTCATTATAATACACTGGAATTGTAAACAATATGAAAATATTGTCTGTTTGTAATTAACACTCTATGAATAATAGGAGAATCGAAAAAAAAAAGCAATCTTAAATAAAATATTGGCCGGGAGGCTTTTCTAAAGTATATTCCTGTTTCTTATAAATGATGACTTAGTTATAAGGCATTGAAAAAAACATTTTTGGAATTAGAAATTTTCAGACTATTTTTGAGGTAAAAAATAAGTATAAACAATATTACTCCGATATACATATACCATATATATATAACCAGAATGCTCAAAAACTGGACAAAATAGGAGTCATTGAGAATTTAGTATAAAAAATGAGTTCCTTACAGATTTTGAATATGAACGTCAAAAAAGTTCCCCCAAGTCAGTTATTCCCTACTATAACCTAATAGGTCAAAAAAATTAATTCACATAAAAAAACAAGAACCTTGGAGGATCATTAAGTACTCTCAGGGTGTAGCAAGGCCCTAAGGTCATAAAATAGATATAAATTGTACTTATGAAGAACTTTGAATATAAAAAAATATGTAATAACAAAAACGTAGAGATAAATTACTCTATAGTTTAAAATTGGTCATTGACTTTCTAATTCAATGTTTATCCCGATAACAACATTTTATAGAATAATTTATTGTATCGTTGAAAAATAGGTAAACTGTCTAAGATAAACAAATGATCAAATATATGAAGTTATATATATATATTGTTTTGCTTTTTTTGATAATGCAAGTAATGCAAATACATAGATCATAATAAAACAATAAAATTATTATAATGAAATTGGAAAATTCAAATCTTTGTCAGTATTTGATAAATTTATTTTTTATACAACGAGAATACGCGATCCGTGAGACAAAATATGGGATTTATTAACCAAGAATATAAAAATGAATATCTAAGGATAGGTATGTTACAAAAAATCACAAAAAATTAATATTAAGGACTGAAAATGAACACATACCAAGTATCTATACTTCAAAATTACGTTGGGATTATTTTCACCTCAATTTGTTGGAGAATCACTAATAATTGTACTTTTTATGGACCAAGACCTTAAACTTTTTCTCACACTTCAACACGATATGACGTCACGCATTCTAAATAATGATTTAAATGGCGTCCCCATGCAGTGTGGCAATTTTTTTTTTTTTTGCCTCCCTCAATGCCTGTAACGTACCTACTAAAGAACATTTATTAGTGAAGTCAAGAAGAAAAATAATTTAGGTTTCATATCAAAATTTATTACACAGTACCTGTAGCGTTATGTAAATACTTTTTTGCATCTAATTTTAAGTTTGAACCCAGTTTTGAGGCCAGACTAAAATTCTATAATCCACATGAAAGAATATCTATTGCTGTAAAATTTTCTGTTCGTTACAAAGATGGGTTTATTTTTTATATAGGATGTTCCAAAAAGATAAAATGTAATTTAGGTAAAAAACCTAAATTACATTTTATCTTTTTAAAGATTTTGCTCAGGATTGACATTATTTTTAAAGTTAAATAAACTCATTTGAATTTTAAGTTATTGACCTTTGGTCTACAAAAAAGCATTGTATTCTAGATTGTCTATGGCTTTTCAAGTTCAATATGGAGATAAATAATAAAAAACAATATTCATGAAATTTAATATAATAATAAATTCATTAGAATCTCATGTCAACAAAATTAATCACATCTACGAAACGATTCTGGATGCTAGCGGTACAGTTATTACAAATGATTGAAGTAATTTCATTTAGTACTTTTTAGTCACTTTTGAAGTACATAATTTATACAATGCAATATCTATTTATGCTTGCCTTGACTTCACAGAATTCATTTTGTTTTTATTGAAGAAACAAGATAATTACATAGAGAATGTGCAATTAGTGATAGAGTAATTCATGACACCCTCAGAGCCCTGGCAAACAGAAATGTTGTCCCGTAGCCGAGGATCATTTGAATTGAAATTGATGACGAAGTGATCGTTTCGACCTTTTTTTTCATATCTTTTGAATAACTCAGGATCCACATTTCCCAAGACATATCCTATGTTGTTGCTTTTTCATAAATTCATGAAATGTCTTGTTTAACATTGTTAAACTTTTTTTTTAACAAAAAGGAGTTGGAAGGAAAGCTACCATTTTATTATAAAATGAATTTGAAAAGGGCACAAGAGATGTTTTTCATAGCAACATTTCAATCCAGTGCTGCTGTTTTTCAAAAACGTTATTTTTGTACAATTACTTTAAGAGTTATAAAACATATTGACCTTTGATAATCTACATTTGTAACTTTTTCGTTGTAAAAATTAACTTTATATTCAAGCTGAGGAGACAAACCTAAAATATAGGTATTTTAAATGTAAAATATCATTGACTAAATCTTTGATTATCATGTCAATATATTGATACAGGAACCTCGTGACTTTTTTTCTGTTATTTTCTATGAAGGATAAGTAAAAAAACATATTGAAGTCCCAGAGTGTAATCAATTCCCTATTATTATGTATAATAGTATAAATTATATTTACAGATTGACAGATCAAATTTACGTCATAAATAAATAATTGAATTCTAATTTTTGATTAGTTATTGATGATATATAATATTCATTCAAGAATGAATAATTTGAAATAGAATTAATAACATAATTGTTAATTAAGGAAATTGTAGGAAAACACATCGACACCAGAGATACAAATTATTTCATCTTTCTTGTGTTTTAGATAATTTGGAAGCATATAACACTTCTGTCGTCATTGAAAAATAAAGAATGAGACATTTGTCTGAGTAAGGAAGGTTTCACGAAACAACACCATTTATAAATTGAATATTTATAATTAACCTACAATAGTTTATAAAAATAAAACAACTCCATTGTAATTTAATTTTTGTGAGTTTTCCATTTGTTTAATAATAATTATTAATTTGTTGAATTTTTAATTCGAATAAAATCCTGTTAAGGTGTGACCATACCCCTACTGTTAAATACATGAGAGTTTAAGAGTTGGAACGAATGACGTAATTGGCTAGTTTTTATTTTTCTCTGTAGAAGAGAGGTTGAGAGGTACAATGAATATTATTTCACGTGTGTGTCGACGATGATTCACAAGCCATTTGATGACCCTTTATACCTTTTTAGGATGTTAAGTCCATGTTGTTCAAACTTTGATGATAATACTTGGTATGCAAAAAAGTATTGTATTTCATGAAAATAAAATATTCAAATAAAATAGACAAGCCGTCGAGAATGCACTCAGGAGTCTATTTTTTAGGAGTAGATCACTCAAATTACTTTAATTAATTAGAAAATGCATAAAAAAGATTCACCTTTAATAAGTACATACATATATATATTGGATATAAAGTGTTTTTCAATATTATTATATAAAATCTTAGTAATTCATTCATATAGAATATTATGTTCTCAATTTCAATGTGGAAATCCTGAAAGTCATGGTAAGTTTAGAAACAATGAGTAGACATTTTTTTCTTGATTTGATTTTCTGTAACCACATAGTTTTGTAACATCTGTATTATTTTATATACAAGCCATTTTAATTACCAACAAATATTTGATGCTATCATTTTTTTTCATTATTCATTATTTATTTACTACACATTAACGAGTGATGGAACTTTGGGTACTTTTAATATCAAATGTGTCGCAAAATATTGATTAATTAGTAATTTTTATTGTAGTGAATAAAATAACTACACTCTTAATATATCGAACATTTAATGGAATTTCATACTAAATCATGAATACAAGGAATCTAAATTCTTCATTTAAAATATTTCATCTCAATTTCGTTATCACTTTGGACAATCAGTACAAACAAGTTGTAATTTGTGTGACTTATAACATCTTATTTATTTGTAAGTCAGGCTGGGAACATTCTGAAAAAATGTGGAATTGTGATGAATGATTCCTTTTCTAACATAGTAGATTGGAATCCAGAATTAACGACTTACTGAAAATGCCTCATAGTTAATTTTTTAGTTTATGGCAAGCCTTGATCTACACTCCTTGTTGATCCCAGTTAGATGTGGGCGATTAAGATACTTGAGTGATGTATTATACATTATAAACATACAATTCAAATGTATAATATATACATATATACATAATTTGTTTATTTCATTGCTGTCATTATTAAAAATAAATAAAAAATAGAATTAAAATAGCCATGGATAGAGGGCTATCTTTTTGTGCAATTGTTTTTGTACAGTTTAATTTTATACTCTCGGTGTTTCTGTACAAATTATTTTGAACAAAAATTTTGACCATTGAAATAGCTTGGAGCTTAGGGCGAAAAATAGTAATTTTTTAATAGCCCATAGTTGCTCTTCTAGGGAAAATTTTACCCATCAAATCAAAAAATATTCATATAATTCCTTTTATATTTTCGCCTCTTCTTTCAGGTAATCACCTAACTTATTTTTAATTTGATGTCTGTAAAAAAAATTAAGTCTGGGATCTTAAGTCGTTGTAACTTAAAAAAGTTCATTTCCAGCATCAGCGATCAAGGATTTTTCACTAACTCGATAAGATAATTTATTTACCCTCACTTTATGCATGAAGTTATTAAATTTTTAATTGTTTATTAACTTTGTTAACTTTGAAAATCCGAATTTTGTCAAGTTCTTGGAGAAATACACCGGAAAATGCGTTCAGTCTCAATATTTAATGACCAAGTCACTGGAGTTGGAAAGTAAAATTGTTCTCTCTAAGGTTGAGAAGGAAATAAACAGAAAATATGTATTCCTGGCTATGGACGAGACCAAAGACTCCATGGATCGTGCTATGATTGCAGTTTTGATCAGACCACTTGATGGGCATTTCTTAGGTCGACCTTACCTCTTCAATTTGTGTCATGTTGTCAATTCCCATATTTTGACAGTTGAAGAGGTTGCTATAAATAGTCTTGATGATATTTTCAGTTATAATTTCATTAAGGATTGATTAAAACTATTCATCACCGATGGAGCATCTTATTGCATTAAGGTGGCTGAGAAACTTAAATGTAGATTTCCGTTGTTGATGAACATTCCATGCATCGTTCATGCACTCCACAGAATAGCTGAGATATGTCGTCAACAATTTCCGAATACCAATCTTCTTATATTAGACATAAAAAAACTTTTTTTGAAGTCTGGTGCTAGGAAGCGAAGCTTCACTACTTCTTGCAAAATTTCCTGAGATTCATGAGAATAGTTTCACTGTGGGAAATCTCAAATTTCTCCTAAAAGAAATTAACTAACATGCCCTCATGTTAAAGCTATTCATAGTTTAAAAAGGAATCTTGAGCTAATAAAAATTTAAATCTTAATAAGTTGTAATTTTATTTTTCATACATTTTTGTTTAAGGTTTTTTCTTCCCATTATATATATATATATATATATATATATATATATATCAAAATTATATCATGGTCTATGAAAGAGTTTGATGAAGTTTATTTAAGTGCAAAACCCAAAACTGATTTTTTTCTCATAAGTTGGTCTTTTGTGTAATCTGTTTTTATAGTCATTCGTAACTAACACCATACAGTCATTTGCATCTCTAAGATAATATCATAAAATTACAAATGCAATTAATAAATTCAAATAGATTGTTCAACCTTAGCTTATGTAAAGTCATTTAGAATTAAATCCATCTGATCTAACGTAATTCCTTGTATCATGTAATATCCCACTTTTGGTCGGAAGACATCAAAATTTCATTCAATTTATTGAAAAATCCGTTTTTTCTTGTTTTCCCCTAACCCAATCATTAGAGCACATAAGTTGATTCATAATTTTCAAAATAAAACGGATAATTGACGAAAAGTATTGACTAATAAAAACGGATGAGACTAAGGATTGTCTGGAATAACCTATGATTGGAGTGTTGATTGCTCCTCTGGATTGGTATTTTCTTGGACGTTTTTGACTTATAAATTCCTTTACACCTGAACCTATTATTATACGTTAGGGATCTTTGATAAACACAAGCTTTGTGTTATGCAGTTCTTCTATTTCAAAGGTAATGAAGAATTTAAATAGCTAAACCATTCATTGAACTATTGTTGATTGATCAATTTTTGAAATCAATACAAACCTTAGAAGAAAGAATGCCTCTACCTATTAGTGTGACAATAGTCGAAAAAATATTCCACTTGAGCCACTCAAAAGTAAATGATATAAAGAATTCCTGATACATCAAGTTGAAGAATATTGTTACCGTGAAAAACATTGATTTGAAGAATTTTTGATTGTACAAAAATGCTCCGATTGTCAATTGTGATTCTGAGAGGGGTCATTGCATGATGAGGGGATGTACTTTTATCTAATGTCATAATAAAAGTTTAGATCATCTCGTGATTATTAATCTTCATCAACTTTATTATTCCATTTATATGTAATATTTTTTCATTTATTTGTTTTGATGTTCTATTTTTTTAGAACATATGCAATCGATTCAGTGACTTGCTATAGTAGTCACTGTATCGATTTCAATGTAATTAGTTCCCTGACAATTATTACTTTTTTCCTTTTAAATTATATCTGAAATATTTATTAATTATAATGTACCACAGAAGACTAATCAATAAGTAGTTTCTATAAGAAATGCCAAAAACTATTCAATTAATATTATATGCCTTTTAGATTATTATTAATCATCTCTCTTAAGCTTGTTTTTATCCCTTTTGCTTAGTATCTAAGATTATTACTTTTTGATCTTGTCTCTACTTCTGAATATAATATTAAATATACATAATAAATATGATTTCAATGTTCACTTATTAACTCTTGTTCTCTATTAACTCCCTCCTAGGAATAGGAACCTCTAAGGATTCTTCAACGTGTGGGAATGGTATTTCATGGACATTGTACATTGATTTATTCCTTATGAGAGTCGAACAAGGCCACCATTCACTTTGTTTTTACTCGTTAAATGCAGCAACAATAATTTATTGAACATAAATTGGAAATTCAAATACACTCATCCCTGTAAAATCTTCATTTAAATTTATTCATCTCATTTTTTTATTACAACTTATACATACAATTCAATTTACAACTAGTACACAACAAATATAATATAGACCTCACTAATACTTAAGCATCCAAGATTTTTTTTATATATAATTTATTATAAAACATAAAAAATACATATACAATTTTTTTTTTTATCCATTGCCAATATCATGTTTAAAAGTCTATGTCTAAAATAAGTGTTATTCAATAATAGTTATAGATATATTGAAATTTTGTACTGACGTCATGGATAACATACTAAATTTGAGTGACGCCATGATTGAGACGGACTTGATGAAGAAGAGCTATGTAGAAAAATAAACAAATTTATAAGGAAAAATGTTAAGAAAATTTCATGCATGTAGTAGTTGCATTGAGAATGAAAAAAACTGCTCCTTTATACATATAAAAGCAAGGATGTTTTTTCTTAATGAATGTTGTTTTATGCGCTCTAGATGGCCGACTTTCAGAATGATAACGTCATGTGAAAGCACTCAATACGCACGTATATATCTAGGTATAACAACATAATGTATGTATTGTGTATAAATCTACTAAACTTACAATACTACATCCATATTTTGGTATAATATTCCATTTAAACTAGGATCAAAACATTGGTATATCTTTACATAAATTATAGGGACAAAAATATGGCAAAAAATGAAAACAGAAAATAAAATATTATTTCAAGCCTTTTGATCTTTTCTATAAAAAGAATGTGATAATACATTATTTTGTGTTCTTTGTATTGTTTATGATAGAGCTTGAGTATTGAGTTGAGCATTGCACTAAGAGAAAGACTTACATTAAGAAGAGGATCATTCTAATATTAAAATAGTTATTGTACATGCAGCTAAATATGTTGAAATGAAAAAAAAAAAAAAAATAAGGACCAGATCCTTTCTTTTAAGAATAAATATTTTATTAATTAGGACATTTTTCTTCATTAGGTACATAACACATGGGATGAAAAGTCCTGGGCCTAACAAAATAAACACGGTTTTTGTATTTAAAATTAGCTTTATTCATCAAAGTAATTTCCGTCAAGAGCAACACAATCATTCCAGTGCCGCTCTAACTTTTCAATACCACTTTTGTCAAACGATTTATCTTTTACCTCAAAATAGGTCTCATTTTTAGCGACGAACTCTTCATTCGTGTAAAATTTCTTACCCGCGAACATTTTGATTAGGTCTGTGAACAGCCAGTAGTCGCTGAATGCCAAATCTGGCGAAAGTGGGAGCCATTTGATGTTCAGTTCTTTGATTGACTTGCGACACGGTGCGTTGTCTTGATAAAACATCAAAAATAAACTTTTTGCCATATGCTATTGTCTCTTTGCAATTTCGGCTTACAAACGCTCAAATAACGCTATATAATATTCACTCTTGATTGTATTTCCACTTCTCAGGATAGTCGATGAATATTAGACTATGCACATTCCAAAATACCGAAGCCATAACCATTCCAGCCGATTGTTGTGCTTTCGGGCGCATTGGACGAGGTTCACCAATTGCTGTCCACTCAGATGACGGTCATTTTGATTCCGGAGTGAAGTGATGAATCCACGTTTCATCCATTGTCACATATCAACGCAAACATTCCGAATTGTTACATTTAAACATGACCAAACACTGCTTCACTCATAGTCAGTGATGTAAAAAAACGGCGATTCGTAAGCGTGCGAGTAGCTCTTCCCCTTGATGACGTCAAAAATTATATGGTAACTATAAAAGCCAGCTCATTTGCTATGACTGTAGCTGTGACAGCCTTGCTCCAGGCTCAAAGCAGCTCTTCTTGGACTTATAGTAACTAATTAAATTAAATTGATGCTTTAAAAAGATATTATTAAAATCAAAGTTGTAGATATTACTTTAAATAAACAGGAAATTTTCTAAATTTCAAAATTGGTACATTAATTTTGGATTTATCGCTATTTTTGTTAAAATTTCATTATTTGTATTAACTTTAAAGAAAAATAAGTACATAAATAGAAATCTCTGCTCTTTATATATATTAATCTTCAAGTTTTTAGTTTGATAATAATGGTTATTCATTCATTAACAAAATAAAGCTTTAAGTTTTAGATATTTGCATATTTTAAAAACAATAACTGAAGATTTAATAATGATATTTATAATTGTTCTACCTTTTCTGTAACTCAAGAAAATAGCTGAAAACATATTAAAAATGTCAGCAAATGAAACATTTTATAGAATAAAAGTATAAATATTTTACTTTGAGCAAAAAAAAATTCCATAAACTCACTTTTTTGAGAGATATTAACATTAAGAAAGTTTTCAACCAAAATTGAAGGAAAGGTTGTGTGGTATTATCGTAACTTTTATAATAGATAATATAATATACATATAATTAGAATTATTATGTCAAAAGAAAAAGGATAACAGCTTGATGATTTATGAATGATGAAAGAATATTATATAGGGTTTCAACTAACAGGCATTTTAAGAATTACTCGCACGCTTAAAAATCGGCGTTTTTTACATTTCTACTCATAGCACAATAACTCACAAACTAATTAATAAAATATCATGAAATTTTAACGGCTGTCTTTAGACACATTCTAAAGTTTCCATGCACCTCGTAAAATATCATTTTATTGGACCAATGTTTGAAAATAAAATCTAATTGTTCTCGACTGTAATATTTCAATCAATTGGCAGTATATAAATATGTAAGATTTTGGAAGATCTTACTGGTAAAATAAACATTTGATGTGCTTTAACCAAATCCTCACTTTTCTTCTTAGGCCTTATTTTGTTACTGGCCCATGTTTATCTCTTACAATCAAGTAGGTACTAATAACTTGTTGCCTCAAAATATTTATTTTTCTATAAATTTTACCGTTCAAATATACTTTTCACGGCTTTATTCCCGATATTTCATATCACTACCATGTTACAACCTAGTTTAACATTTAATCATTGACTACAGTTTTACAAATTTTCGCTAAATATTTTTTCAGTTCTAAGGTAAAAGCTTTTAAAATTTGATAAACAGTTCATTTTATAAATAAAAATTTCGTTTTTTTATGAGTTAATTACAAAAGAAAGACTCTTTCATGCCATTTTTATCTGGCCCACCATTGTTGGCATCCATTATAAAAATAACATCAGAAGCACATGCTACTTCAAAACATTTTTTCGTAGAACATAAATTTCAATTTTTAAAAAAATATCACTACTTCAGTTATCAAACAATTAATTAATTTGCGTCTCTGAAATATGGTTATTCTGACTAAATTTGAGAAAAGATACCCATTATCATGAAATATGAGTTTATTCTTCTTAACAAGGCTGCTGCATTTGGCCGTTTCAAGAAAGAATTTTCATTTTTTCATTATGTTATACCTACTCATTGAACCCAAGAAGATTCATTTTGCTTTAAAATATACCTTTCCTCATATTAATAGGCAAAATAATGTTTGAGTTTTCATAATTAGATGTAATTAAGTAAATCAGTTGTTTAAATAGTTCATTGGCTCAAAGATTGCTTTGAATCCCTAATACAAAGTTGAGTTTATTTATTGATACCATAAGATGTTCATGAAACATATTCAAACTTACTTGATGAATTTTTTGAGCAATTTCCAGTCGAGTACTTCTTCTCTTATGAACCTGGATCGTGTTTTTTACCCTCTTTTTTTATTTGAGTAAAATTATGGAAAGAAAAATTGAATTAATGGATACTTAAGTACCACTCAGATGTTTGGGACGTGACCTTATGAAGTATGATACATAAAATGATTTATGACGCATTTTTATGTACAATCACTATGATACATTATAATGACATCATGATTAGTGTTATAAAAAGGAGCATGTCCTGGTAGGATTGACTGCTCCCACTTGTATTGATTGATTGATTGCTCAGTGCAGACGTGTTTTTTTGTCCTCCTCACATTATTATTTTGTAAATTTCTTATATTTTTTCTAAAAAAAAAAAAAAAATCAGGAGTGTTTTAATTGAGATTATTATTAATAGTATTTTCAATTTAATTAGTGCCGTATCATTTGGATTCACCCAAACATTTTCCACAAATTTTCGTTGGAATAAAGCCTACTGGTTTGGTTATAATTTGGTTATCCATCTGGTTCAACACCTTCACGGCATCCATCAAGCACTAGAGCAATAGTTTTATTAGGACTCGAGTTCAAGTTTAACCAAGAAATTGCTCTAATTGGTGGACAGGACGTACAATCCCACACTATACCTGATGATATGAGAATGGAGGTGGAGGAGGTATTGAATAGTAATGGTCAGGAATTAATTACCAATAGTAGCCTTCCCCCAGCTCAGAGTTTAGGCTCTGTTGAATCTTATTTAGATTTAACTCGGGAAGCTGCTAAGGGAATTACTCTTGAACATATAAAAGAGTGGGTAATGTCCCAAGTACGTGATGGGGAAGTTCTTAAAAATAAATCTAAGGTGAATACAAATAAGGGTAATGTTAAGGAGTCTGCTAAAATTGGAAATGACAAGTGTGGTGAAACCATAGCAAAAGCCTACAAGGCTAAAAATTCTTTCCTGAAATTAAAGCATGACATCCCATTGCCCTTAAATGTAATAATTAATATAACGCGTTTAATTTTGGACAATAGGCAAAGACTATTTGCTAATAGGCTTTTCTATTCCTTTATAGAAAATCTTAAGAGAATTGTTCCCAGCTTCAAGTACCACAATTACAGAAATTTACATTCATTTGTAAAGAAGAACTTTATGTTCGTAATTGATGGGAAAATGATCAAGGACCTTCTCTCGCATCTAGTCTCTCTTACGCCAATGGTCAATATGATAATGGACATTCTGAGCAAAGGCTCAGCTAATCGCTCGAAAGAGCAGTCTTTGGATATGAGCTCAAGAACGAAAAGTGTAGTGAAACAGAAGATTCCTTCTTTTGTTCATACACAGAAAGTTCTGAGTAAGGACTTTCCGAAGACAATGTCTAAAATCATTTCGGGGGAATTCTTCAATGAGAAGAATGCCAATATTCAGGATTCGGTCTGTAAGTCTTGGGAGTCTTTCTTCCAAGCCAAATCCCGACCTGATACCCGAAAACCTGAAGTGGTTAGTCCACCTGATGGTTATAACAACCTAGTGAGGCCTATTGTAGAGGACGAAATTATAAGGTCCCTCCCACAAGCGAGTGCTGGCATCGATCCACTTGGGTTCAGTGGAAAAAACATTCGTAAATTGGACATTGCAGTGTTGCAATGTATCTTCAACAAATTTCTTTGTGATGGTTCTATTCCATGTTACTTATGTGCAGGGCGTACATCCCTGCTAAGTAAAGTGCCGAATCCTTCAGTAATGTCGGATTTCAGGCCAATTACTGTCCTTCCACATATAACTCGAGTATTCCACCGGATCCTTGCCAATAGACTTAAAGAGGTAAAAATTGAGGACCACCAGCGGGCGTTCAGGGAAGTGAACGGATGTAGTGTAAACAACTTCTTACTTTCCCAAGCATTAAGGCATGCTAGGAAGAAGTTGGATTCATTAGCTGTTGCCTTTTTGGATATTTCCAAGGCTTTTGATTCTATATCACATCATTCCCTCCTCATAGCCTGTAAGCGCATTGGCATTCCTATGCATTTTGTGGGCTACCTAGGGGAATTGTATAAAAATACATCAACGAGTGTGATGGGTAGGCCCCTGACAAGCGTTAAATCAGGTATCCTTCAAGGGGACCCCTTGAGTGGACATCTATTTAACATAGTGATGGATTGGGTAATGGCGGACACGTTGTCCTCCGATGACATCCCACCATTCACTGTCAGTCGGAAGCCCCTATCTGCAATGTTGTTTGCTGATGATACTGTTCTCCTAGCCCCTAGCCTTCCAGCTTTACAGAAGCTTACGGATAGATTTGTTTCTAGCTGTAATAAAGTTGGTTTGAAATTAAATACTGGGAAGTGTGGGCTAATTAATATTAAATGCAATAAAAAGCTCAAGAGATTTAATGTTGACACGGGAGCTGAACTAATAATAGGTGGGAATAATCAAAAAGTAAAAGGACTAAAGTTAGGAGATTTGTACAAGTACCTGGGAATCAGATTTCATCCATTAGGAATGGAATTCGATGATCCTTGGGGAACGTTAAGTAACGGAATAATTAATTTGGAAAGATCTAAGCTCACAATTTTCCAACGTTACATTGGGCTTAGAGACCATCTTATACCGAAATACAATTATCTGTTACAAAATGGGAATCATAAACTTGCCTCCCTTGAACGTTGTGACGTCCTTATCCGAAGGAAGATCCGTGAATGGTTAAAGTTACCAAATGACACACCGCGTGACTTCTTTCATGCTTGGATAAAGGATGGAGGGCTGGCTTTAGGTGAAATGAAGGCCATGAAAATCTCATTAACAAATAGTCGAAAAGCAATCCTGAAGGAGAGTAAGGATGTGCTTGTAGAAGCGTTCATTGAGGAGAACCCCAGCTCGATGACCTTCAATGCCTTTAACCTTGGTGGGGTTAATTACGGCAAAGTGAATGATGAAATTAAGGATAAGTATAGATCAATCCTCCATGGCTCCCCGGACACTAAAGGCCTTGCATCTACGATACAAGGTCATGAGAACTTCATGTTCCTACGTGACCGTAGCCTTAAGATAAAAGATTGGCAATTTCGTCAATCAATTCAAATAATGGCTGGTGCAGTCTATACTCCTTCTAGAATAGGTCACTATCAGTCCTCTAGTGACTCCTCTAACAAATGTCGTACCTGCCCTGATATGGTCAGAAACCTGGGGCATATACTCCAGGGTTGCTCTCTCCATATTAAGCAAAGGATAAAACGACATTATAGCATACAATCCATGATTGTATCATCTTTAAAAAGAGGAGGATACACTATCCACCTGAACAATCGTATCCCATACAGAAACTCTCACTTAAAACCCGATATTATCGCGGTGAAAGGTGAGGTAGTTTTCGTAATTGATCCTTCGATCATAGCAGATATGGAAGTTCTTGCGGAAGAGGAAAAGCGTAAAAAAGATAAGTATAATGAGGATGAGTTTAAAAGTGCTGTTCTCAGTCATCTAGGGACTAACTCAAGCTTGGATAATGTCACTGTCCTTCCGATTATTATAAATTGGAGGAGTGTCATGTCCAAAGAGGTATTCCACTTCTTGACTGTAAAACTGGGCATAAGCAAAAAGTATATTCCATATATACAGCTTCGTGTCCTGTCGGCCTCTCATACCCTTTATAAATCATCATATATTCTCAAATAATTTCACTGGGTTGGATAATGATAATTTATTATAGAAATCAAATTTTGCTATCTAAATAAGTCGTTTTCTCTAGTCACATTGACAATTGTACTTTTGTACATTTTGTGTGTCAGATTCATTGTGATTGATTTCGTTCTTTTAAAATGATAGTTTTGTATATTTTGATTTTAAACATTTTTAAATTAATCATTTTCCTATAAATCAAGTTTTAAATAATCACATAGTCAGATAACTTTTATTTATTGACATAAAGCAATTTTTTTTATATTGAAGTTTTTTACATAATTTTTATATTTAAGAACATTAACAGTTTAAAAACAACTTTTGTTTTTTATTCACCTTTTGTTATAAAAGGATTTATGTTCAAATTAATTGCAAGTGATTTTAATCTCGATATCTTAGTGTTTTTTTTTTGTTCCTTTCATTCGTTGTGTTGCTCCTCTTACTATTACTCCCTTCGTTCTCTCTCTTTTTACCCAATGATGAGGCATGCAAACTCGCATCCTTTATTATGCATTGTCAATGAGATGAAGTTTTGTAATATAAGAGCTTCATGTGATTGGTTATAAAGGGTGCAATTGTTTTTTATATATGCAATAAAATATAACACTAACGACACCTAGCATAAGAATTATGCAAATAATGTGTTGTTTTTTTTTGTTTCTTTCACCCTCCGAGTGTTTAATGCAATTATAATTATGAGTGAGCACATATTTCCGTGTATTTTTTGTATGCATTTCTATTGGATTTTAACTCTTTTTTTAATGTTTTATATTTACTTCCATTTCTTATTATTTATTATGTCCCTATGCACAGTTTTTGATTTTTTTTTTTTTATTTCGATTGTATCGTTTTAAATTTATGACAATAAAGCTGTGTAAGATTTTGGGATCATGAAATGGGCTCAGAAAGCATCCTAAAAAAAAAAAAAAAAAATTTTTTTTTTTTTTTAAATAAACGTTTCTTTTAAAAAAACTTTCCGCTGATTGCTGCAGCTTTTGCTGTGGCAATTCCAGTAAGCTAGATTTGCAGAATTCCTGTTTGACCGGGAATGATCCTTAATGATCCTTAGGTCTTGCCCTTTAGAATGAGAGTTTATAAGCCAAGACGTGATAAGTTGACTAGGTCATAGCAACAAAACCCAATTTTTTTGAAACAAACCTTCAAAGTAGAAGCAAATTTGATAGTGAGTTTATAATCAGAAACATCATTGATGAAATTACATATTTATTGTCTTACAACACCATGTTCCAATTCCTATAAATATTGGAATAAATGTATGTTTTTGGTAAAAATATTTGGTTTCTTAGTTTCTGTGAGGCAAACCTTTCACGACTACGTAGAACATAACTTTGGGGTATAGGAGTACTATTATTTTTTAATGAAATATACTTTCATTATCAAATGCACATAGTTTATCCTCATCAGACGAAGTTAACGATAATTAAATAAGAAAATATACAAATATAAATATACATATTTTATCAACCTTAAGTGATTTTTCCTCAATAAAATTGAGAACAAATCTATAGAGATTTAATATTGGTCATAAGTATAAACATAATTACTTTTAAATGTAACTATCGAAATAATAAATAATTAGTTTATATATAAGATTAATTATTTTAGAAAATAAGGATAAACTAGGTAGAAGGATTGAATGACAGAGATGCTAGTGAAAATCTCAAGTAAGATTAATTTATAATTAATTATATATAAATAAAAGTTAATTAAAACTTGACTGTTTTGAAATCTATATGATTAAGGGCCGACCCTGTATCATGGTACTCCTTTCTGATGCCTCCTTACACTACTCTTGATACAGAGTTTTAATTTTGTGATGATTGCATGAAATCATGCTGCAATTAATTTTGTGAAAATGGTCCCAATGCATCAACCCTATCGTAGGGGGCTCAATATTGAAATGAAATTGCAAACAAATATAATACTAATAATAAAGAAATAGCATATTGATTAATCACAGGCTTTCTCCACCATAGCAGTTTCCTATTCACAATCCCTGCTTAAAAGCTTGAATCGGTAAACTTTGGCCATTTACCGATTATTATCAAACAACCACCAATCAACTGATTTAATTTGCTCACTGATATACTGGGTCCAGTCAGTCCCTTGCTTTTTTTATTAATCCCTTTATCTCAAATTTAAAATCCCAAAATTTAAAATTAATAAGTATCTTTAACAAGATAAGCAAGAACAACAAATATCAAGTAAAACATCTTTCTCAACGAACCCTTTTAAATATATCAAAAGTGTTGAATAATTAATTGATATATTAATTACTCGAAACACATTTATCTTTGGTAAATGGAAAATATTCAGACTGAGGAGTGCTGAATTTTTAATGATAATGTGCAAAGTTTACATTTTATCCTTGATGATTTATGATTCAAAGTTTTAGTGACATTTACATATACATATACCTAATGGATAATCTAGAAAAACAAAATGGAGCCCAATGAAATAATTTTATAAAAATAGACCCTTATCTCTATAAAAAAAAAGAAAAAATTAACGGTTCTTCAAAGATGATAATTAATTAAAGTGTAAATTAAAAACAACTTTTAGGAAGCTATCAAACATGAAAGTATTATGCTTGAACTCTTGTTCCTCCAAAAGTCAACTGAAACTAAGGGAGAAACAGTTTCTTTAAAATAACAGTCACCTCTTTCAGATACATTTCACTGGTTTCATGAAATGATGAAAACGATAATAATTTATCAAAATAGAACTACTCGTGAATAAGTACTTTTATTTTATAACAGTATGTTTTAATAGTTTATTTTCATTTGTTATTCTAAAAGACCGATATCTATAAATATCAAGGGATATACATTTTAATAGCATGACTAATATGGGCAAACACTTACCCTTTATCGTGTTTCAATAAATAAAAACAAGAGAAAACTGTCATATTTTCCATTTCTCACAATTTCAAAATAACCATATCACAAAAAACTTCGTGGGACATGCTTCAAAGATTTTTAGGATTTTTTGGAACATCAGTATGTGTGTTGTTTTCCTACATAAATGATTCAGAATACTCCATCTGCTTCTAAATTAATTATACAAATATCATTTGAAACTCAATTCTTTTGGTGTTTATTTTTCTAATTCTTCATAATTCTATGTATTTTAAAATGAATGGTATTTTTAATTTTTTTACTTATGTTATATTAATTGTTTCTCTCGTAGACTACCCATGACGTGTACACTCATCATGACAAATTACCAAGGAAAACCAATCACCATTATTCTCGTTTTATGACTTATATGACTTTACTATATATAAAGTTCTAGAAATTATCAATTACTTAGCCTTTACCCCACCCTAAAAAAGGAAAAAAGATTTTGCAATGGGTGGTCAAGTTGACTGATTTTTAGTGATAAGTTTGGAGTTCCATGATAAACAGGTCATATTTCAATAAATGTATTCATGCACCATGATACATAAATAAACTTATAGGATGAAGGGATATAGGCAACTTTTTGCAAACACGGATCAAATTCTATTAAATCAAAATTTCATGTACTCCCATGAGATTTTTATGCTGTTTATGATCAAAAACAAAGTAGAGCAATATTTTGGTATAAGAATAACTATATAATCATATTTTCTTAATAATTTAATTACTTTTTGAAGGCTGTATTTTAAATTTGCCGGATATAATCAATTTAAATGATTAAGTTGAAATATGTCAAGACTAGAGCTTTATATTGTAAGCTCTGCTGGTATGGAATAAAAAAGAAGCAAAAATCGTCATGGTATACCTGACAATTTGATGAATGTTTGGAAAGAGAGCAAATCAGCTGTCATGACCTTTTAGTGTGTCAGCTATTCTCTTTATTCTATTACCATGACGAGCTTTTTGGTATAAACAAAAACCCACTGTATTCTCCCTTCAGCTGATTTTCATGATTTGACTCTTTTGATTTAAAGCAGCTGACCCTACGTGGTATGAGCTCAAAAAGGGTATTCTTATTATTTCTGATTTTGATGCATAAAAAATATATTAAATCAAGGATTTCACGCCCTATTTTGAATTTTGAATATATTACAAGTACAAACGATTGGTTTGTGATTGGTAGAATTTATAAATGTAGAGTATATCTAAATTATAACTCTGCTCAATATTAACAAGTTGGCAACAAGGAAAATACAGAAGGGTAGCTACCATATGTTTTTCCAAATTTTTCCTTTCCCTTTTGTCAATCGAGGTTGCGAGTGAACAAAAAAGCTTGACGTGTACAGGGAAATCTGTTTAAGAGGGGGAAGGGGCAGGTAATTAGCATAAATCAGAAGATTAGAACATTTCAAAAGTTCTAAGTTTATTCGATTAAGCATTTTATTGATTAATTATTATTAATACATCTTACGTGGTTAGTGATACATGTTCTCTTCTCAAGAATTAATGAATAATGATAGCATATTTGAAAAATAAATGATTATGTACAGATTACCAACCACTAATAACATTGCACTTACAAAAATTTCTTTGGATTTACAACTCTTGTCATTACTCACATATAAGTGGTAAAAAAATATCCTGATTAGATATGTGAAAAAAAGTCATGTTGTCAGGCGGTTGTAAAAATCATACGTCCATGTCGTCATAAAACATATGACAACGTTAAAAGAGATTATGTCGACTGATGTATTATTGACTCTCCAATAAGGGAGGAAATTAAAAAGCTGCTCTTCTAACCTTTTTAAGTTCAATATGGGAATAAGTAAGTTCAATATGGGAATAAGCAAGTTCAATATGGGAATAAATAATAAAGAAGAATATTTATGAAATTTAGCATAACAATAAATTTATTATAATCTCATGTCAACAAAATTAATTAAAATATAATTTACTGAATCCATTTCTAAGACATCACAACAAAACTGAGAAATAAATAATTCCTCATAATCTTTGTAGTTTTGGCACTTCTTCCTTGAATAAAGTATTGTATAATTAAAGAATTTTTAACTCATTTGACTTATAGTCTATTATTTAATAGATATGCCCTCTGTGACAATTAATCTACTGCCCTCTGTTGATAGCTCTAATTATTTAATTATTCAAAAAAAAAAGTTCAAATTATGAATAAAACTTCTGAGGTTATATAGAACACTAAATAAAAAATTATTAAGATAATAAGTATCAAATTATACACTAATAACGAAAAAATAACTATACAAACAAGAATAATTTCAAAAAGTACTCTTTTCATTTATCTTTCAAACATATCTTAATCCTCTTATTTACAGAATATTATAGGATTTGAGATTACAAACTTTGACATTCTCCATAATGCATTTTTTCTTCTAAAACTAAATCTTTATTATATTTAAAAGTCTTTGAGGGGTCTATTTTTTTAAAAATTCAAGGTTAATCACTATGTCTACGAAAAATACCCACTGAAGTGTATTTGTGGAGGTTTTGGGGTTCCTTTTGCGTTTAACATTGACAGATTTTTCACTATGTATCACATAAATAACAATGAAAAAAAAAAAAGATTTGAAAATGGGCACAACTATTCATTTATTATCTGAGGAGGGACTCACTCTATCACTTTTAATGTTTAAGGTTTAAATACACTCCTTGACAAAATATCGAAAGTAGACGACTTACTTAAAAGACTTAAACAATATTCCTGACAAGATGATTTGATTAATTTTAAAATAAAACTCACATGGATGATGTATATATTGACTGACTTGATTGGCTTGGAGTAAAAAAAGATGCCCTGTTGTCTTAATGATACAAGTAGGGGTCAAGCTACAGAGCATAGTATATGTAACAGAAATCAAAATGAATATATATTTGTCTCAGACATTGGGAGGAGACAAATAAATTAATAGAAACTTTTTCCGTAATGTAGAAAAAACAACCAACTTACACACAAGAATTTCCTGATGTTTTTGTGAAATCAGAGGAGCAACTCAAAAAATAATTAAATCAATCAAGTTTTAGGTCACTGGAAACTCACGGCAATAAACAATTAACAGAGTTGAAGGTAGGATCTTGTAAGGAGATAAATATTTAAGGATCGGGTGAAGAGAAATAGTGTGAAAAATTGAAGAAGGGTGCCCAGATAAAAGCAGAAAAAACAACTCTAAACAATAAGAATTACACTATGGCAAGAGATTTTCTGAATGTATATCAATCAAATAAAGACATCTGAACTGATTCAACACTACTGATTTTTTCGCAATGAAATCATTGCGAAGGAGAATAAATTCAAGAGCAAGCTCCTACAAGATAATGAACAAAACGAATAAAAACGAATTAAAGTCTCATTACAAACTATAATATCTCTTTTTTGCTCTATTAATATGCCTTCCCTACTTTTCTTTAATTTAAACTCTATTTCAAAAAAGCTAAAAACACCAGCAACATATGGGACTTCCCTTTTCCCCATATGAAGATCTTTTCTATCCTAGATTAAGAGATCTACATAAATAAGAAAACTTATAGAATAGCATGAAAAACTACAAAATTAAATTACTGTAAACCTTAATTAATTACTTAACCTTTCCGTACTCCCCTTGAGGTAATTTTACTCACCAAAACATAAAATAGCTTTTAATGTCTTTTGATTCCATATTTTCGCCTCTTCTTTCATGTAATCACATAACATATTATGATCTTGCTGTCAGTAAAAAAAAAATTAAGTTATTCATTGAATTTTTTTCAAAAATTCTCATATTTTTGTTGAGGTTACGTGAAACAAATATATTAAATCTCAAATTTAATATATTACCATAGACTATTGTATGATGGTAAGTGATATTCTTCTCTTAATTGATTCATTTGTTCAATACTTTACATGAAAAAGCATACCACATATATGAAAACACAGAGTCAACGCAACCTACCTTACATATATATATATATATATATATATATATAATTGAAATTTTGTGTTGAAGTAAAATTTCATCTTAAAATTAAAAATTTTACGACACTTTGTAAAATTAAATGATAAAACAGTACCTTTCTAAAAAATATCTGCTATTTTTTTTAAAAATACTAAAAATTCAAATTTGTAGATTACAAAAGAATCAAATAAGCATTTGAGAGACTCTCGATGAAAATATAAATTTTGAATAAAAATGTTGTCTAAAATGTTAACAATAAGATCTATTAAAATTAGATTTTTTTAAACAAAAAAACAATGTCAATTTTATACAAAATGTACTTGAGTATCCAGGTCAAATTTACCGAGGTGAACAACTCATGGAGAATTTTAAAGGGGCAGTAACGAATAGTTAAACAGATCTTTCAGTACGAAAATGTAGGGGCTACTACTACTAAATCCAAACTGGTCAACCAAAATATTAGTGGAAAATATTGTTTTAATTTTTTTCAAAGAATAATAAAACTTACTAGAGACAACCTAGTTTAAGAATGAGTACTTTTAAAATTTGAAGTAATGATTTCAAAGAAATGAAATTATAGCTTAAAAATCGAATTAATATCAATGACTGCCAATGAGCTATTAAGCCCTTAAATTACCCAAGGTTAAAAATTTTACAATCCAAGTTATCTAAAAAACCGTTTGAAAGAACTTTTTGATACACACCTTCTACTTTAGAATAAAATAGAAAATGAAATACATGTGAATGATAAAGAAACAAACAAGGAGTTAAAAAAAGTTTATATTTATTATATAAGTGCAAGTTTAACTTTTGTTTAATAATTAATAGTTGCTATTATTATAGTTATAAAACATCTGTATGGTATATTTTAAGAATAGTTGAATCCTACATTTAATCCTTGTGAATTACACTCAATACCAAGATCCTCTCATGGTTGTCATTATTTAAAATGTATTTACAAATAAAATGTATAAAAGTTTATTTTCGTAAAAAAAGGATTAAAGGATAAAATGCAAATAAGGGAAATATAAAAAAACCCAAAATTAATTCATATGTTCATTTTTTGCAAGACTGTGTAAGGCAAAGTATCGAACTCATAAAAAAGAATAATAAGATTATCGCCAACATTGGTTGTAGATATATTACAAAATATATATAATTATAATATTCTGCCTTAAATAATATTTTTTAAATGTTGAAGTCTCTTTCCATTATAGCAATAATACTAGCAATATATCCCCCCCCCCTCCACTAAAATCTAGTTTCATTAAGTTGTGTTAAATAAAAATTATTATTCTAATGTTGATATCTTTTTGTTTATTTTTAAGTATTTTTGAGAACGGCTCAATGGTAAACCTTTTCATGTTGAGCTAGTGATGTCATTAAAGTTATTTAAGGGATGTTCAAAGTAAAAATCTATGGATGATTTGCAATCTCTAATTAAAAATATAACATAGAGAGGAATTAAACAACTTTTCTTCATTATGTTGTCTTCTTGGTGGATTTAATATTTGCCTTAGCATCTACGAGTATTGACTCCAAAAGACGTTTCCGCGTAATAAAACTGCTTAGAGCTTTCCTTCTAACGAAATTATTAGATGATATCATGATGGTTTACTAGAATGACCCAATAAACTTCAGAATTTCTTTTATAAGAAACAATTTATAATTGGATGTTTTTAAGGAATAGATGCATGCATTTGATGAGAAAAAGATATTGGTTTTTTGGCTAATTTGTAAGAAGGTTCATTTTTGTTCATTGGGGTTAGCATAAATTTAAAATATACATACTTAATTATTTCTTGAACAAATATTAATAGTCAAATATTTTTTATAGTATAAAATTGAATAAAGAACTATCGGTGTAAATGATAATGCCAATATTAGAGGATAAATAATTAATTAATCAAAGGTGTGGAAGTACATTCCCGACAAAGAAGATTATGATAACTATATATTACAAAAGTAAGTGGTAGCTGATCCAATAAGAACTCCTGACAATTCTGAGTTTTTGTAAGTAAGGCATAAGTAAATAAAGATGTAAGTAATAATTTAAATATTTTTTTTGTCCAGTGAATAGTATACGAGTTATTTTTGTTGTTTTATCCTCTTAGACATATGATGCTCCCTGTATGTATATGTAATATTTTGGGTACTTTAGATGTAGTTTCGTTACATTATAATATTTTGCATTTGACGGGAGTAATAGATCGAATAATGGTCTATGAGTGAAAAAAAGGAAAATCAATTGTCATTTTTTATGGTAAATAATTTTCAAATCAAATTTGAACATTTTAAAAAAAGGAAAATGAAAAAATAAAATATTGTAAAAAAATGATAGACATGAGACTCTTAACTTATGACTCTGTCATAAGTTAATAAATATATGAAAATAATTTGCCCAAAATTGTCTAAAAGATATTTGGTATGATAAATTTGATGTACTTCCTGGTTAACTGGATACATACAAGGATTTATTTTAAAAGTTTATAACCTCTTTAGCTTGATTATTTAGTCGATGCAAATATACATAGTCATTATCTAAATGTTTTTCTAAGTACACATAAAAATATATGTAGAGGGCTGTCTTAAAAGATGAAATAAAAAACTTAATGCAAATGAATTATATCTGTCAAATTCATGTAATATTAATTTGACAATTTAATTTTCATCAAAACTTACAAAATTGAATAAGATTAAAAAATCAATGTTATTTCTAATATTTTAAAAGTTATTAAAGATTTTTCAAAAATATTTAATATACTTACAATGGGTATACCTACAGGGAATTCGAAAAGTGTTCCGTATATAATCAACTAAAATTTTATTAAAAATTAGATTATTTACATATTTAAATTTCATTGCATCAAATTTATTTCAAATGATGTCCCTTGGCATTATAAAAAAGTTAACTTTTTTTATCCTTCATAAAAACTTTTAATATCACTTAATGAATTTTAGTAAAATTTACTTCAAGCATAAATATATACACATATATATATATATATATATATATAGATCTTCATTTAAAATCAATTTCTTTTCATTTGTGCAATTTGATTTTAATCTACACTTCTTCCCAAAAATTAAGCATAAAATGGACTAATCTCTGTCAAATCTAGTCCAAACTATTTCAATCATCAAGAGCTGAGATTCGTAAGAGGTGGTTTGTAGAAATAATCTGGATCTGTGCATGGATTTTTGTCTTTCAACTAAAAAACAAACAAAACATAAATCTAAAATTTTGTCTCGTACACAGAAAAAATTATTTTCAATTTTTTTTACAATAACTGCCCCCTTCCTCAAGAAGAAATGGATGAAATGGGATTCTACACACTTGGATGCAGAATAAATAGCTACAATTTCTAAAAATATGAAAGTGGATATTATAATTGAATCATGAATTAATGAAATTTAATATTAAAATTGGTAAAGGATTTTTAATTTAAGAAAATAAATAATGTTAATTTTGAACGACGAACCATTTTCCTTTATATATTATGAATATAAAATTCATAGTATGTTTATGTGTATAGTTAAGTAATTTGTTTATTTCAACACTGGTATGAATTTTAAATTTTCAAAACTTTCATGATGAAGAGGATTTATTGAAAGGCAGTTTAAATATTATCGATCTCATTTGATTATTATTTTCCTTAGAATTATTTTTTAGCACTATATTAAAACCTCAAATGTAAAAATTCATAAAAAATATAATTAATTGATGGCCAGAAGCACAGAACAACTATAATAATATAAAAAAATTTTTTTTACATCTTCATTTTCAAGGATAAAGTTGTACAATTCTTAACAATGAATGATAACATGGAATGTAAAGTATAAAAGAATATACGTATAGTCGACCATTATTAATAAGACTGATTTATTTCATTATCTTCATTTGTATTTTTGTCTTCAATCTGAATGATTCAATAAGGTCCTCAGGCTGATTGAAGCAATAATAAAAGATAGAATGATCAACGATGATAAAACACTTTAGAGCTTATTGGAATAAATAAGATGATTAACTGCCTTATTCTTAATTAGAATGTCTTGTGAGTAAAGATAAATCCAATTGGACAACAGTAGTAAAAGAAGCCTGAATCAGTGCGTTATCATAAGATAGGCTGCAAAAATGTAGTGGGATTCCTAATCTTTGAAAGATTACATTCCAAGGTAGACACACTCAACTCAGTTTCACATTTAATTCACCGTATGACCCATTTTATATTCTACAAAAACTGCGTTTTCCTGCATTAGAGCCCCCCCCCCCCAAAAAAAAAAAAAAAAAAAAAAAAAACTGTTCTACCCTTTTTCTATATCTTGCAAAAGTCTAAATAATATTTCTTTTTAACAGTAAACTTTTAGTAAAATATTTTGGAAGATTGATAAATATGTTGGGAACATTCTTTTTTTCCATATATATCTTTGCTCCAGACTTTTAGACATTTTTTGAACAATGAATACAATCTTAAATACATTGAAAGTGTTTATTTTACATCCAAAAGTAGTAATACATTTTTAAAGTTTTGATCAATTTATCCTATGGGTAATTATGCTAATGTGTCATCACATGTATTTGTAGGATATGTATTTTTTGTTCATCAATACATTTTTCATAATAAAAATATCACTCATCAGTAAAACTGGCTACCTCACTACCATTGAAGGTATATAACATTTGGTAAAGACTTGCCAACATTGACCATACAAAAAAATCTATAGGAATTAGATCTGAGAGTAAATGTGGTTTGAGATCTTTAACAACGCTGACTTAATTTATTTTCAGTGTTGTATTCATCCTTTCCCAAACTCATAGGGTTTAAAAAAGGTTGAAGTAACCTTTTTAAATTCATAAAATTCTCAAGCTATTCACTTGTCAAAGGATTTTCTTAATTCCCTGTTCACATATATGAAAGAAAGTATAGTTATATAAATGATGATATATTTGCTATTTAAGTAAGTCTTTGATGCCTCAGAAAACGCAAACCTTCAAGGTATATGTGTTATTTAAATATTGTTCTTTTTATATATTATACAATTGATTTGAAATCAAAAAGAAAGTCCTTTAAACTAATTTGCATAAACCTATTTTTATTATAAGCAATATAAGGGAAAAATATATTCTTTAGCATTTAAAGTAGGCTGAATTATAATTATCTAAAAATACGTTAATGCCAGTGCAGCTATCAGCTATCATAAATTTGCAAATGTGGAGGAATAGTCACTAAAATCACTGATCGGGCGTGTACAGTAGACGAGGGTCAGAAAACTTTTTTTATACAGATTAGGTGGGGAAAAAGCATGTAGATTCGTTCTGCATAAACCATTGTCGCAATGTCTTTCGCCTTCTGATAAAATGTCAGTTCAATACGGAATCAGAGAAAGAAAAAAAAAAAACAATAACCACATTTTTAAACTATAAATGATAATGCAATTTTTAAGTACTTTGGTGGATGCAAATTTGAATATTGTATTGATTTGCAACTTGAAATGTGAATGCAAATGTTTGGTACATAACTTGTAGGTATAAACTGAAGTATGCTTAGAATATAGAAAAATAATTATAGATAATTCTCAAATCTGAAATACTTACAGATCCAATTTATACAAATATTCGCCACTCATTAATGTGTATTGATACACCAACATGATGAATTCTTACATTCTAACAATCTTTTTTTAATCATTATAACTCTTAGTCATTCAAGGTAGTGAAATCGAAAAAGCACAGACAAATTCAATTGCTTGTTTTTTTAGACTTTTTTAATTCAAGATACTAATTTTGAAAATCAAAAGATTGTACGCCCGCCTAAATTTTCACCTTTTATAGGCATTAATGCTAATAATATATGATAAGAAACCTTTCATAGAAGAATATACTACGATGAACCAGCCAATGAGTGAGCACGTACTCAGACGTATAGATTTACTGAATCTTCTACTTTTAATCAAAGATACACATTAACTTTATATTCCTTCTGAGTGTGAATATATATCCTTTTATGACAGGGTCTATATTAATTTATACCATACTTTAAAAAAAAAACCATACAAATCTACAGATTATTCAACACTGGTCAGAGTCTTATCCTTCATTTTTTATTTCCTAGGATCCAGAATGAGGTGTTTCACTTTTTGGGAGCCATAGATTTACATCATATACGGTTGCTAAATTACATAATATAATTTTTTTTTGTAAAGAAAAAAGTTTAGCTTATGAATATGATCCACTAAATAGCTCAGAGACATAAAATGCTCATATTCAACTCCTACTTCGTTATATGCCTAATTGAAATGCTTTAATTAAATATTTCTTTTAAATAGTATTTATTTTTAAAAATAAAAGAAAGCTTCATCTATAAACAACAGGAAACTGAAATGTAACATTAATAAATAGTAAAATTATTTTAGTCCTTTCCATTTATAGCTGCATTGTAGAACGCATTTTGTACACACCTGTACATGATGTAAAAAACTGCATACTACATATGAATTAAGATGACATTAATTACCTCAAAAATAATTGTAAAAATAGGTCATCATCACCTTATGTTTTTTTAAGGTGAAAATGCTATAAATTTTTTTGAAGGAGAGCAGATATTTGTGATGAAATAAAACAATGTCTTCTGATAAAATAAGTGATCTACACTTTTTATCCATGGTCCTATTTCCTTCATACTTACTTTGTATGTTAAACCTTTGTAGATACCATTCTCATGCACCTCTCTAGTGTAAGAAATTCTACAAAATTATAATTCTGCATCTCATTGAAAAGTTGACTTGAATACATTCGAAATCATGACTAAAACATATATCCCTAGGTGTAAAATACAGTTAGCTTGTAAAAATTTCCTTTTTGTCCATTCCTCTATAGAAATAAAGGAAAATATTTATCGTATAAATATACATACACAAATGTGTTCTTTGCGTCTGCACGTTCTACAAAAAAAAAAAAAATTGATGTCAATCTATTCAAAAGTTTAGACACATGAATATACGATTTCTTGTGCTGATTATAATCCATGTAGAAGTATATTGAGTCATATAGGTGAATGAGAAATAAATCAAAGCGGATACAATTTGTGTGTTTAGAGCTAAGCCATTGACTTTATTTAAAAAAAGGGAATCAAAATTCTACACTTACTGTATTTTTCGACCTTTCCATCAAAAGGAGCTAAAAAAAGCCAAAAAAACAGTTGACAATTTGTCAGTTCTTGCCAGTTGCAGGTCTATTCTTCAATAATACCTAGTAAGCAATTGTTCACACCTTAATATGAATGAATAATTTATAGCACCAATAAAGTGTATTAGAAGTTGAAAAATCACCAGGAAGACACAGTGTAAGTTTTAACGTTAGTGGGATAACGCCTTAGTATATGTTAATAGGATATTCAATGGATGACGTCACAATTGTTTTTGAGTAATATTTATTTAATACAAAGTCGAATAAATAACAATACCCGAGATTTGGTATAGTCAAGATTTTGATTTGAAAATTTTTTTAGAAATAAATTCCACCACTTCTATAGTAAAATAATAAAAACATTAGTTTAAAGTTCAAATACTCAGATTCAAAGAGTCTCCACAGACTGTTCAAGGTATTGTTGTAATTTTACAATTATATATATTACTTCTTTCCTCAACTAAATATATGGAATATAAGGAAAATATTTATCGTATAAATATACATACACAAATGTGTTTTTTGCGTCTACACGTTCTACAAAAAAAAAAAAAAAAAGAATTGATGTCAATGTATTCAAAAGTTTAGACCCATGAAAATACAATTTCTTGTGCTGATTATAATCCATGTAGAAGTATATTGAGTCATAAAGGTGAATGAGAAATAAATCAAAGCGGATACAATTTGTGTGTTTAGAGCTAAGCCATTGACTTTATATATAAAAAGGCAATCAAAATCCTACATTTACTGTATTTTTCGACCTTTCCATCAAAAGGAGCTAAAAAAAATAGCCAAAAAACAGTTGGTAGTTTGTCAGTTCTTGCCAACTGCAGGTCTATTCTTCAATAATACCTAGTAAGCAATTGTTTTCAGCTTAATATGAAGACATAGAGCATTATGACGTCACATTGTACATTTTTTGATATATATGGCTCTTTTTATAACAATTAATTGTGAGATACTTTTTCTGTAAGAAAATATTTATTATTCTCACAAATATACATGTCAAAAATATTTTTTTAAATCGAGTCTCAACCTCTACATAATACACTCAAAATAAATTCTTTCTTGACATATAAAGACATTTTAATAAAAGCCTCAATATGAGAAAAGAAGATAAAAGATAAAAACTTTTGGAGAGACAAAAGGAAAAGTCCTCTAAATAAATACAGATAAGAATGAGAAACTTTATCAAAAGTTATTGGCCTGAACATTCTTTTTGATTCGTCTTAGAGAGGAATGTCAATGTCATTTTTGCCATATGGATTTTCCCATTTTGTGGGAAAAGGATACATAATTTTTGTATCTTTTTATCAGATCATGGATTATTTTCCATGACAATAACAAATAAATGCAATAAAAATGCGGAAAAAGGCAAAACTTAAAAATCACATCAAAAGATAAAACGATGCTCCCAAATCAATTTTCCTTAAAATTGTTGAATATGATTATAAATATAATCAATAAAATTGCTTCCTTATCATAGCTTGCATCTTATAGATGATAAAGTGGGCTTTTTGTGGTCATGGCATCCATTTTCTTGTTGATTGAGAGTCATAAAAATCTCATCGGTGCAGTGGATATTCAAAAACTATATGTAATTTCAACATTAGCAATATATATTATGACCGATCGTTTATGCGGCTGCTTAGCAGAAGAATCAGTTTTTCCAGTTAACTCCAAAATAATCATGATTTATGACTGAGAGCTGTCAAAAGGACAGTTTTTGGTAGTTCTAAGTAGATTCAGTCACAATCATTGGTGAATGATTTTTATTAAAATATTTATATTGTAAAAGTGAAAAGCAATTTGATTTTGAAAATTTCATGAGTCTACAATTACATTGAATTTAAAACAGAAATAAAGTAAAGTAAATATATATTAATTAATTTTTATCAATTCTTTTTATCAACAGTCAAATCTGAATTTTTACTCTTTAAGAGGAGGGAACGAAAAAAATAATAATATCTACATCTTGTATAATTTTAGGGTCAAGTGAATGTATCTACTAATGAACAATAAAATCTATTTTAATTACTCTATAACGCCAAATGTACTATATTTGATGTATGAGTTTTCCAATATTTGATTTGAGCAATTACTCAAAAAATTTATAGATGCAATTAGAAATGTATAATCAATTGATCATTGTATAGAAAAAACAATGCAAACTTCTTAATTATTGGTCTTTTAGTGGTGAAAACATCATTGTGTCATTGAAAAAGTGCTAGAACTAACCTGCTTTATAAATTTTTCTAATATTTAAGGCAGGGGTGTCAAACTCATTTCACATCACGGGCCACATACGGCCCCTAGATAGACGTCGTGGGCTGTACTATTAAAATTATAGCATACTTAGCTATAAATAAACAAAATATCATCATGTTTTCTCTTTGTTTTGATTTGAAAAAGAACAAGGACATTGTTGTTAAATTTAACTAAAAATTTATTGAACAACACTTTTACAAAACATTTCACAAAATTGCACAAACTTTAAGTCACTAGAAAATCCAAAATTATAATAATGAACTTTACATGATATTACAACATGAGACTTATAAAGAATATTATGCGCCCTCTAGCGTATAATTCATGAATTATATTTAATTTAAAAATTTAATCCATGTCTTTTATGTATTTTTTCCACTTTCAAACTATCCTGCAGCCCTGATTGAACCTCCTTGCGGGCCGGTTCTAGCCCGTGGGCTGTATGTTTGACACCCCTGATTTAAGGTGTTAAATAACTCCTTACTCAAATAACACTTTCCTCCTCCCCTATAAACATGACTTATGTAATTATAGATAACTTTTTGCTTATTTTATTAGGAAGTTTTTATGTACCTACTACATACAATCCAAAAATATTTTATTTTCACAATTGAATAAATATGAAAATATAATCAATAAACACTGACCTAAAAATATTCAATTTTATGCAGTGTCAATCTTAATAACTTATAAAATCTTTGAAATGATAAGTTGTGACACTTTATTTACAATATTATATAAATTTGTACTAATATTGATTGACATAGCATAGATTATCCTATGTATACTTGTTGGCGAATTATTGATTGAAAAACTTATAATTGCTCACTTTACTTCCGATACATATTAATAAATGTGTAGATAATTATTAGATAGGTCAATAAATTTCAAATCTGTAAAAAAAAAAAAAAGAAGAAATTTCAACGGTTTTCGAGAAATCGAACCCTATTTTTTGAGCTAATTAGACCCATTTTCCAACTTCAACTTCAATTTATGCCTAGAAAAATACTCATTAATTGAATGAACAAATAATGATTCGCTAGTGTATTTAATGCAAATTCCATTTTCAGTCTTTGTATTGACCTAAGGGGGATCCTAGGGGCGTAGGGGACAGGAGTAGGCCCAAAAGTTGACCAAATCCTTTGTACTTAAATAACTCCTTGAATATCACATAAAATGGATAAATAAGGAATACATACAAGAGTTGAGACCCACAGCTTTCAAATGATATGTCAAGTGACCGAAAAAGAACTAAGAAAGAAGAAATTGTCCATCCAAATGTGTAAATTTCCATTCAATTTCGATCAAAAATTCGCTAGAAATCAAATACTCATGGCAGAGCTATTAAAAAAACAAGTACAATAGACTGACGAAATTGCGTGTAGAAGGGGGTTACGAAATCAGCTGAAAGTAACCAAATTCAAAAACTTTGAGCTATTATTTAACTACAAGGCAACTCCGAAGAAAGAGTGAGATTGCACGGTCATGGATATCAAATGAGAGGAATAGCGTTCCTTGATGTGTCATCATAGGGACTTGAGAAGAATGTCTCAGTACTCTTCACCTTCATCATCATGGATATGGACGGAACTGCATTGAGGAAGGAACGCTCGATCAGTTTCCTCATTCTGAAGCATGTTATTATATTTTTTTAGTTGATATCTCCATTTTCAATTGTTAGTTTTTTTAATGAAAATACAATGACTAAGTAGAAAAAAGCTAAACTTACTTCCCTTTTCTCCAATTTATTTAAAAAATGTTGGAAGGAAATAAGTTAATAATGAGTACTTATAGAAAATTTCGTTTCATTTTCAAAAGCTTTTTGAAAATGAAGAGAGATGGAGACACTCTCACCTCCATGGGAAAGAGGTTCCATTTTTGTATTGTTCTATTAAAAAAACTGTGCTGGCGTAAATTTGAATTGACGGAAGATAGTTGAAAGAGAAAAGGATGAGGAGAGCCGTGTTGAATACGGGCTATTTTAACGTTTTGGTTGTGGAGTACCGGTCTTAAAGCTGTTCATGATTTTGTAGAGCATATACAATCCTTTGGTCATTTTGGATAGCATCATTTTCTGGTTCATATACAGGGTTCTATACCTGTGAAGCATAGAATAGAATAAAGACGACATACGCTTAGTATAATTTGTTTCAAAGGCTGAACATTCCTTGTCGAAAAACTCCTTCTCATTAATCCAAGTGTACAATATTTATCTATATGCTACCATATGTTTTATGACGTCATTTCATATCTGTCTTGGTCGTGATTACAATAATTGTACACAAAATATATTTTAATTGCATCACTAAATACAAAATGATTCGTTTTGTCACTGATGCATTATGACAAATGTCATAATCAAATTACTTTTAGTCTTCCTTTAAATAATAGAGTAATTAGAAAATTAAATTCATTTGTCATCGCAATGACAACATTTTGAAGACAAAAATTTAATAATTTGTTTGTGACTTAAAGAGTTAAATTCTTTAAAATACTAAAAATCAAAGTACTTTGAAAGCATTTTTGCGTAACTTTTGATTCCCATGTTATCCTTCTAATGAGTACAATATTGACGATACAAAGTCTGTTTTTTTTAATTTGTTTCAAAAGAATTCAAATTTATATAATATTAATAGAATGAACTCTCAAACGACCAAAATGGTCATTTTGATCATATTAAAATTTGAAGATGTTTTAATTTGATAAAATATAGAAATAAATTCATGCTGGTCCTGGACTTTTTTGTAAAGTGTATTTACTTCTATTTAAATACCTTTTCAGTAAAGTTGCAAGTTCATTTGACCTAAATATCTTATAATGTATGCTATATAAATTCTATTTTCATAAGGATAATATATTTGTAAATTGAAAGTGTTACTCATGTTAAACTTCATTTTGTCTTACTCTAAAGGATTTATTGCATCATTATCGTACTAAACGAAAAACGATATTTTAAAAAAACTGAAGATAAAAGATTCTAGAACAGTGACTATTTACGTAGATGAAGAGATACTGTTTGAGGTGGCATTACCTTCATTAATTTTGTGGATGCATAAATATTTTGAGCGATTTTCTTGCTTAAATACTTTGGATCAAAGTAACCACTACTTCCTTTATTCTATTGTGAAAAATGCGTCCGTTTATAGTGAGAATTTTTCTTTAATACTTTTACTTTTAAGCCGAAGAAACATTTAGCATTAGCTTATAAAAATGTAAAAATGATGAGTAGATTTGAATTATGGTAGTGAAGGTAAAGACTCATCAAAAGTTTGATAAATTTTTTTTAATGGTAAATTCTTTGAAAGTCCAACTATTTTAATATCATTCGTCATCATATGCCAGAGGAAACTATTACTCTTGTAGTAAGATATAAAAGTAAACTAACTTAAAAAATCCTTTTCGTTTTCTACGATTTTTTCCATCCATTAACATCTTGTTACTTTTAGATACTATCTTTCAAAAGGTTTTCTCAAATGTTATACTTTACCCGGTCTACTTATTAGATTAATTTTTTTCTCCTAAATCCAATAATGTAGGTACTTGCTATTTGCTTCAAGACTAAGTCAGTAAAAATATTTTGAATACATTATATGGTGTTTAAGAGGATTATAACATACTATAAATTCCGTCGATATTGTCTAAATACTATGGTGGATCTCACAATGTGAGTGAAATCCTTTTACTAACATTTTTTTTATTTTTGCCTTTCTAAACGGATTTTAAAATGGTACATTTATTGGAGTAGATATAATTACTATAAAATAGCTCAATCGTTATAGTAGTAAAAAAATTTTTTTCCATAGAGCTTGGAGCAAAGGTTAGAAGAGGTTAAATATTTGTCGTTTTTCTAAAAAATTAGGAATATATCTACGTATATATTTAAAATTTTGTACTTAAGAAGGCAAAAGCATAATTACACAGAGATTGAAAGCCCTTTCTTAAGACAATTTAAAAGAGGATGCATAGAAATATGTAAAAAAAAAGTTTTTAATGTAGCATTGATTCAATGAAAGTAGTACTGACAAATCAAAAATCCAAGCTAAGAAGTAAATAATTTTAGCAAAGATTCATAATATCTTATGGATTACATACACGTGGTATCAATATATTTTTGAATAAAACTAGGTTACCTCTAAAATAAATATTAATAATGAATTGACAAAGTATCTAATGGATGTAAAATAATTTTCTAATCGCCAACGAAACTTTGTCAATACGTAAAATTAAATTATAAAGAGCAAGTACAAAGCTTTTTGTTTCTGAAACTTTCCATTTACTCCTAAATAATAAACATTGTTCATTTGCATCCTACTACGTCAGGTATAAAGAGTAGTTTTGTGGTCAAGGTCACTTAACTCGAGACCTAGACAAGACCAATGTTTTCCATTAAAAAGAAATAAGTAAAAAAAAAAACTTGACAACTTAGACTTCTAGGAGTCGAATCCATGACGAAAAAAAGATTTTCAAAAATTGTTGTTACTCGACTGATTTCGAGATCAATACCGGTTCACATCACTAGAGGAAAGTAATATCAATTTTTACATCTAATAATAAACGGTAATATGATAATTTTTATCTTTTTAGTCAATGCGTACAATGATGATTTTCTTGATCACAATTCAAGTTATAATTACTATTATTTTATTGAGTGTGCAAATTAGTTCAGTTTATTTTTTGTGGTTTTTTGCTTGTAAATATTACCTATGGGTTTTAATTGTACAAAAACAGCTTGTTGCATAGGCTCCTTTTGCGGCGTTTGACTTGGATTTTTATTGATTAATGAATTGAATTCTTTGTCTTCGAATTTTTTGGCTGTCCAGAGCGAGTCTAAATTCACCATTTTTAAAACGTCAAAACCATTTTTTACTTAATTTATCAGTTAGAACACTGTCATTATAAAATTTTATAAGCATTTTATACAATTTAGCTGCACTTTTCTTTCAATTAATGCAGAAACATAAAACTTTCCGCAAAAACTGCTTTGTTACCACAAAATTTGACATATTCAAAAAAGTAAAAAACAAATTTTTTGTTTGAAAGTCAAAGTAATAATAACTGAATATGTTTGATGAAGTCTAACCTCTCTGAAACTAGCAAAACAAGCTGTCATTATGAAATATTCATAACAGTCAGATCCATTTTTTGAAAGGGACCTGAACTAATTTGTATTTCTTGTACATCTATAAAAAATATTGTGAATCACTAGTCAAAAATTTGATTTATAATATTTTCTTATGATATAAATTAGACCATTGATTTAATTTGTCATTTGATAAAGTTGGTTAGTCAATCCATAAATTTGATAAATTGATTCAATCAAATGACGTTATACTTATGTTTAATAGATTGAAAATATTTTCACTAATGGGTTGCATTATTCAACGTATTTACAAAGTTTCTCTAGCAGTCCAAAAGCTTTCTATTTAAGACTTATAAAAAAATATTAAGTATTAAGAAAACAACTCCATAAAGTTTTTGTAGTTTTAGTTTACCAAAAATATTAAACTGATTGCAAAATTTAAAGCAGAAAATCACATGAAGTTAACCACTGAAATCAAGTTTATCAATATAAAAAAAAGTATTTTCATTAATTCATTATATCTTTAAATATAATTTAAAAATAATTTATTTTTCAATTTAAGAGGTAGCTATTCTTTATGATTATGTTCTTTTACATGAAAAATAAATTACAAATATAATTTTTGTTTCGTTAAGAAGAATATTTTACTTACGAGTAGGTTAAATAACATTTATTTTAATTAAAATGTACAAACGTAGAATAGAAGAGTATTAAATATGACTCATAAATGTTAATAAATTTACCAGTTCTAAATTTTGTATTTTTACTTATATATATATATATATATATATATATATATTTGAAACATCAAAAATGAATGAAAGTTATAAGATTTGAAATCTGTCCAAATAAGAATTTCAGATACATACATAATTTAATGAATCTTGGGATCAAAAATGATCCCGTTATGTTTTCATTATGTTAATTTATAAAATAAGGGATTTATTAATTTCCAAAATAGGAGGTTTTGTAAAAATAACAGTTAATTATAAATTCATAATCTAATATAGCTATTAGGGTCTGAAATATTTTCAAAGAGGGCATATTTATTAAATGGACGAATAATTTTCCCTGAAACAATTATACGACACGATGATAATAGAAGAAGAAATTTTGGCTTCAACTGGGACTTTAATTTCTATCCAATTATACACATACCCAATACATGAGATGTATCATGAATTTTGCCCTTTTCCTGCAGTTGGTACTTACATATGTACATTTAAAATAAACTGTTTTTTACTATTTTATTTCAATGATCACTTTTTCCTTCAATACTACCCTGTAACCTGACGCTATATTCTGTCAACATTTTTTATTAAACGGACATCTTATTAATTCCTCTGAATCTTCTCTCCTTTTATTACTATTAAAGGATGACTCAATAAGGACATCATCACATATATAACACATATTCTCCATAAATTTTTGAATGTCATTGGAACAAAGTAAAAATGTGAAAAATGTACTCGTTAACGCCTAATGTGTATATATTATCACAGCAAATAAAAGTATAAAAAAATACTTTTAGATATTTAAAACAAACTAAATGAACAAAATTAATGAAGCTAAATTGTTCAAATTTAATATAATTACTCATAAAGCTTCAAATTTGCAAGGACTTGTGTCTATTTGATATTTGCCAAATAAAATAGAGAATTAATAAAATACATTTGTATGAATTTAAATGTAGAATGATAAAAAATATATTGAGCCACGTCACTCCTCTACAAATAATTTAAAATTTTGTCTAAGAATGAGGTAAAACTGGTTTTAACTTCATGTTGTAAAATTTTTCTTACAAACTTCAAATGTTTGGGGATTTCCCAGAAATTGCTGTACAGTTTTAGTTTATACACTTTTTGTCAAGATTCCTTCCTAATTTTATATAGTTAATTGTATTTTTGAACCAATTGTCTAGTTTTGACAAACAAAATAACATTAGAAAGTATATACTAAAGTTTATAACTGTTTTAGATATTTTTTTACTTCATCATAAAGTCTTGTTTTCATATCATGACTTTGCGTTTTGACATTTAGCCTTGATTTATAATTAATGGATCAAAATTTAATATGCTCAATAAATACTCAAACTTTAACCCTGTACGTTAGTCACAAATCTTGAGAGAGTGAAATTATTTGTTTTATAAAAAAAAATACGATTTTAAGACATTTCAATGTGTAATTTAAAAATGTACCAATGGTTCAAATTAAATTTGAAGAGTCCAAAATGAAAACCAAGGGTCTAATAAATGGAATTAATGAGGTATTTTTGAAAGAACATAAGTTCAAATGGTCATAGTTGAGTTTGTAAAACATAAATTTAGTTCCAAAATGTATTTTCAGTGCATTTTTCCTCGTATTAGCAAATAAACGTATCAAGTATCAGAAGCTCTTCAAATACTTAAATGGCAATATGCTCAAGAATAATATCCATCTAGATAGTGTACACCCATAATTAGTAAGTAAAAAAGGATTATGATGGATCATGAGCAATATGCATTTATTATACAATGTAACGAATTCATTAGCTACCAAATTATTTTCGGCTATTTTGCAGTTAAGTTCATACAAATTGAATTCAATTAAATAATTGCATTAAGGTCAATACTAGGAAGGAATAAATTGGTAATAAAAATGTTACTCACTGACTTCTTTATGCAGAAAGATATCATTTTAAACAAAATACATAAAAAAATACTTTAAATATTTGCAATGTCGTTCAATGGACGGGGGGGGGGGGGGTAAATGTTATTTCGAACACATTCCAGAATAGCAATAATGAATATGTACATACATTATACAGGAGGCAAAAGAAAATTATATTATTTAAATAAATTTATATCAAAGGGAATTTTTTTTTTTGATAAAACATTGATAAAGTCGTACTTAAAAATATTTTATACTGTATTTGTTTACAATGTAATGTCGTTAAATTCCTAGAAGCTTTCCTGTATATGAAAACATGATTTGATAAAAAAATAATAACAAAAAATATCAAGTCACAAAATAGCTTAATGAACATATATATATTCTACAAAGTTTCCTCTTTTCCTAGGTCAATAGACAATAGCAAAAAAATATTTATTTTTTTATTTATTTTCTCGAACAATGCGATCTATTTTCGAGAAAAAAAAATATAATCAGATTATATGATAATGAATTTCAACTAATTTTATTGAGTATTGATGATTTATTGATAACTTTTAGAAGGATTTATTTGTGTTCTCATTATTTAAAATTTACAAAAAACATTTTCATTTAAACTTACCATAGTTTAAAGAAAAATATGATGTTGTTTAGAAAAAGGATGACAATGAAATCAATGCATGATCTAAAGGTTTCAATATACTTATCCGTAAGTTTCTAGATATTATGTTAATTAATTATGATGCCTAAAACAAAATCACAAACAGATCTGTTAAAATTTTGTTGTAGTCTACAACTATAATTAATTATTTGACTGTCGTATGAATTAGTGACTAGAATGAAAGGAATTTATTAAGCATCACGATGAAATGTCATTCAAAATAATATCCTTTTTGTCTTCACAACAGCTCTGAGGCTGCGTGGAAATGACTTACATGAATTTATATTGAGCCACAAATATGGCTTTCAGGTCTTATAAACCTTGTTTGAAGTTGAACAAACTAATGATTTTAAGAATAAATCACTAGGAGCTATTCATAACTGTCAAATTTTTGTTTAATGAGGGCAAAACTCCCTTGTTGTTGAAATAAACAACAGCCTCTCTCTCTCATGATCTCATTTGGAGATAAGAAAATTACTTCTTTAAAGTAAATTGTTTATTTGTATTTTTAAATAGTGGAACACAATTTTCCATGGCTGTCACTCAACTGAATAATAGAGCTTTACGTTGCAAAATATATGTAAATATTAATTTCCTTGTGTCAAAGTGTTATTTTTTTCAGCTTTCTTTTTTAATTAGAACTGAAAATGGTTTAAGGAAGTATCTCATTCTATTTGAACATTTATTTCTAATAATTTATATTTATAATTACAATAAATACAATCTTATATATTATAGTAATTCGTAATATGAAGTCAAATAAAAACCCAAAAAAAAAAGCAATCTACATTTGTATAATTTGTACACATATATTACAATGCCTCAAATGTCACTATTTTGTATGGTACATTAAAAAAAAAACATACCAAAGCCCATGTCGTCAGAATTGTTACTTTAAAATTAATGCGTTCATTCATCCAGAGAAGAAACACGTTTGTACCTACAAGTATATGTATCATGAAGTCACAAATACTTTCAAAATATATTTATAGAATCCTTACAATTTAGAGTGGAGTTATGTAAATATGTCAAACATTGTAGGGTGCAAAAGACAAATGCAGTAAACCATTCAATATAAAAGAAGCTCAGACATTAAGGTTTATGATATGGGTATATAAAGTACAGTTATTTTATTTTATTCTTATAAAGGTACTTCTTGTATGCTTAAATATATGTAATTTTATACAATATAAATATATATACTATAAATACTATTTGATTTTAAAACTTTCTAATGTTTTCTTCAGAAGAATTTTTTTTTAAATCATCAAAGTATCCTAATTTACAGATCCGCTCAGAGTGAATTTTAATGCATCAAAATGAAATGATGAGAGCATCAATTGATAGTTAGTAATTATGTAAAATCGTTGATCGTTTGAATAACTAAAAATGGATCATAATGTGTTGAAAAAGCTCACAAAACATTCATACTTGCAAGATGGTGCAGACATTCTGAGTCTTAGTAAATAAAGTGCATGATGTCATACCTTGAATACTAATAGGGAATAAGCAATCAGACCAAATATTCATAGTCATAAGATGATACATGAATATTTAGTCTTAGTAAATAAACTACAAAGTAAACAACAACAACAACACCCCTGACGTCATCATCTAATAGCCAATTGGACATGAGAAATCCTGAGCCTTTTAAAATAAGCTCTAAAGTCACTCAATCTCACACCCTTTTGCAACTTGCACAATCTGTTGTTTGTACGAGTCACAACTTGAGCAAAATCCTGATTTGTAGGGAGTATGTATATACAAAAATATTTTCGATTTATTAAATATAATGGCAATAATATCATAATAGGATAGACATAGACAATCAATCTACTTTTATACTAGATAGGGCGTACTCAACCCTAGGTTCATATACGTATACATAAATAAGAGAAAGAAAATAGTTTGTACACATATACAGGGGAATGCCGCAAAGAACTTCAAAAATGTCATCAAATACCCATATATTGTTTTCATAAGAAAAATTTGGCATAGACTCAATAAAATATAAATGTTTGAGCCTTTTGAAAAAAATAATATACGTATAGACATTATTTTTTTATGAGTTTCTAATTTATTAATACAGTCTATGCATGTATGAAATCATATCTACTACTCCTAAATATGTGAAATAACAGCAGCTTTACTATGTAAAATGTAATTTGAAATGTAAAAATAAAAGCTTTCATACCCATTGGTTACTGCATCAAAAGTGTAAGTTAGTTCTCATATTATCATGTGGCATATTTGCAATTGTTTGTTTTGGATCCAATAATTAGATCATACATAGAAAAACAAAGTGGAGAGTGTTATCTGCAGTCAAAACAACAACATTCATAAAAAACAATCATGAACTCTTCGACATTAGTTTGTGAATTTCATCATATAAATGAGATATTGTGTAATGTTTTATATATATATATATGTACATATTGAAAAATATAATATTTGAAAACATTTTTTTCTTCATATTATTTCAATTAAATATTCAATAACTAAAAAGTATCTCTAGCATGAATTCATACTCTATGTAAAAATAAGGAATTTCATGTATTTATTTAGTAGTTTTTACTTTATAAAGAAAGTTAATGCTCCTATTTTCTTGTACACATATCTTAGTCAAAACTAATATGTATATGAAAAATCTCATGTTGTGATTATGATGTGCAAAATTTTGAATTCTTTTTTATTCTTAAATTAATCACTTAAAGAAATATATTTTTTTTGGCTGCGAGATTGGAAAGTCAATCAAATACAAAATGATTTATACGAAATTATTCTTTTAGTTCTAAGGTTTTAATATCTTGTTGTATCATTGTTACTTTAGAACTAATGTTACCATGTCAATTTAATCCAAATATGGAGTTGAAAAGATCCATGACGTCACATCTACCAGTTTTATTTTTGGTGCTATTTTTATTACATTCATCTTCTTTTCAGTTAGTAATAAGCTTCAAAAGGCATCTATTAATATTTCATGATATCTATAATTTATTAGTTTGTGAGTTATTGTGCTAAGAGTGATGCAAGTTCTGTTATTTTTAAAACAATGGATCAAAAACAAATTCGTGTTTTAATTTTACACTAATTCTTGATGGGAAGCAATGGATTGAAAAGTGTTACGGGGACTCCACTCTATCGGAAACAACAATAAAACTTAGGTTTGGTGACTTCAAACGTGGTCGTGGAGACACTGATGAGGTGGTAACACCAGAAAATATCAAAAAAAAAATCCACAAATTTGTTTTGAATTATCAAAAAGTGAAGTTGTGTGAGTTAGCTGACATTGTAAAGATATCAAAAGAACGTGTTGGATACATATTGCATGAGTATTTGTCTATGAGAAAGCTCTGTTCAATGTGGATGCTGCGTTTGCTCACTGTTGACCAAAAACAAGAACGTGTTGATGATTCTGAGCAATGTTTTGCCATGTTTAAACGTAACAAACCGGAATGTTTGCGTCGATATGTGACAATGGATGAAACATGGATCCATCAATTCACTCTGGAATCAAAATGATCGTCATCTGAGTCAACAGCAATTGGTGAACCTCGTCCAAAGCGCCATAAAGCACTACAATCGGATGGAAAGGTTATGACCTCACTATGTTGGGATGTTCGAGGAGTAATATTCATCGACTAGCTTTATAAGAAAAAAACCATCAAGAGTGAATATTATAAAGCGTTATTAAAGTGTTTAAAGGCTAAAATTGCAAAGAGACAAGTGTCACAAGTCGATCAAAACAATAGCAATTCTACATCAATCGAACTTGAAATTACTCTTACACCCACCGTATTCACCAGATTTGGCTCCTATTGACTATTGGCTGTTCGCTAACCTAAAAAAATGCTCGCCGATAAGAAATTTCGTACGAATGAAGAGTTTATCGCTGAAACTGAAGCCTATTTTGAGACAAAAGATAAATAGTTCTGTGTGGTATTGAAATGTTTGAGCGGAACTGGAAGGATTGTGTTGCTCTTAATGGAGATTACTTTGATGAATAAAGCTAATTTTGAACAAAAAATTGTTAGGCCTGAGTCTTTTCAGGCGTATAGTATAAAATATCAAATCCCGTCATAATGAATGTATTGTATTTAAAAGCTAATTATACGAAATGAATAAACATTTTTACTCAATATCTCATATTTAAAAAACGTGTTCTCATTATGAATTATTGTTGTAGCGTCACATATAGGGGTGATCAAAAGTTTTAAATGTTAAATATTTTGGATGTAAAGTATCCAATCTGAAATTTGATTAATTGTAACACATTTTGGGTTAGATTTTTCTCTTCTGATATAAAATGAAGGTGGTTCAAGTTATTTTTATTAGTTGAGATACACCACCTAAGAATGAAATCTGGATTGTCTTGATATACCGCGTATACAAATATTACGGATTTTAAAACTGTCAATTAGTATCAGTTCTGTAATATATATATAATATCAAGAATATTCGAGAGACTGTAAATATTGATGACAAGCCGAGAATTGGAAGCCTTAAATTCACTTGCAATTCGGAAAACGTCTGGAAAGTTAAAACAAAAATATATAGGAACCCCTACTGATCAATGTTCAAAATGGCAAAGAAGATCAATTGTCAAGGACTTCGATAAATCGAATCATCCATAAGGACCTAGGAATGGTTTTCCTGAAGTTTCTCACCGATTATGCAGGGATAAAACAGTTTGAAAGAAGTCAAAATTTACTAGAGGAGAGGAAATATTTTTCTTTTCGGATGAGAGAAATGAGACCTGGATCAAAAGTTCAACCAGCAAAACAATCGAATCTAGGCGTCCTCATCAAAAGCTGTATCCTTAGAACAAATAATTATTGCAAAGTGGATTAAAAGTCGATCCCTTATGGTTTGGGTAGGGATTTGAAGTAAAGAAGAAAAACTTCCTTTGGCTTTTATCACGGAGGGCTTCCGTACAAAGACGGGTGACTATATTTCATATGTTTTGGAGCCTGCTGTCCTTCTGTTATTCAAGGCCACCTCATTTACAACAATTAAGGTGACCTTTCAGCAATACGGAGTTCCAATAAACATCAGCAATCAATGCCAAGAGTGGCGTCAAGTAAAAATCACTTTTCAGGGCATATCTATGTAGCCCACTTCGAGTTCAGATCTTAACCCTCTCGACTAATTTGGGTAGAGTTATCTCAAATCAAAGGTAAAAATATCAAAAATATTCAATTGAGATGGAATGGGTGAAACTTCCCAAATCTATGGTGCGTGCAGCGTGTAATGTATTTCAATCTTGTCTAAGGGATGTAGTCGATAAACGAGGCGGATATATTGAAAAATTTATAAAAAATGTATTAAAATATATAATAAATTGTCTAAAATATTTACTTTTTAATTTTTTACTCTACGATTCACCGATGACTCAATAAATAAAATTGAAAGAGGTTTAAAACTTATGGTCACCCCTGTATATCAAATAAATAAAATAGTATTATGATATTTTGGAATGGTTCAAGACTGTTGAAAACTTTGTTTTCACCAAATTTATTCGCTCTAGATTGGTCTCATCTAAAGCTGTTAATAAAGTGAAGTGTGTTGATATGATGTCGTCATACAAAGTTTTAAAACGCCTCAGCCTTTCCTTCTCTTCATCTAATAGGTTAAATAACGATAATGCACACTCTAAAATTAAGAGTTTTTGGGTCATTTAAAAAAAAATGTAGAAATACAGTTTGTTTCAATTTAAAGTAATCCCTCTGCATCTATCTGCATAGGCTTGTAAGACTTGATCACCAATGCTCAGTACTATAAATAAGGTATAGAAAATGGTTTTTTTAGCTTACTATTTGATATAACAAAATCATTCAATTAGTTATACATTGAACATATAAATTTTTACCAGATGCTGTTTTTAATTTCGAGTGACTTTTTCCCTATTGCAGTAAATTAAAAAAAAATTGTCAATTGTCTTAGACTGATCAAATTTCGCTTCGAGGTTGTAGCACTTCAATAAATAATATATATTTGGATATGCAGACATATTTTTATTTATATAAAAATAAATAAATATTCACTACTTTACTAAAAAAATAGATGCTCTATAATATGCATGGACAACCTACGGCCCACGGGCCAAATTTGGCTCGTGGAAGCATTTCATCCGGCCCGTGGAGACCTTTGTAATCTATAATTATCATATAATTTTTAAAAAAATATTATAAAATAAGTATAACTATGTATGCATAAATATTACATATTTTGCAAATATGTAATATGGGCTCTTGGCCCGCAGTCAGTCTTGGAAAACATAATTTGGTGCACAATTGAACAAAGGTTGCCCATCCATGCTCTATAATGTATTATAAAATATGAGGAAAACTCACTAGGATAAACCTAATTTTAGTGGCCATAATCTAACTCTCAGAACGATAACATGCTCGCTAAATTTCATTATACGTAATAATAAAAAAAACCGTTAGACATATACAAACTTGAGTGTATTATGATTAATCGAAATTTGCTCTGAACTAACTATGATTATAGTATTTTTGTATTCATGTCCATAAAAGTGTAGGGATATACTACACTTTTATTATTATCTCTTTGAATTTGTTTCAGTTCAAGAAAACTGTTACTAATACACAAAATTGTTTTCATTTTAATTTAAATTTTTTTTCACAATACTTATGGGTTAAAAGAAATATAAAATATTAGAATGATGTAACCTTTACTTTAAAAAGTGGATTGCGAAGTTCGTTTGCATAGGTATTATTATTGCGTTTTAAGGAGTATGAAACAAAAACTGGCAAATACGTTTAATACTTGATACATTCATTCATAGACATGATGTTTATAATTGTGCATTCATTTTATAACATAGACCTAGGCACAAACATTCATAGCATCTACAAACACATTATATATATACGTAAATAGTAGGACATTTAAAAGGTTTACAAATAAATTAAGGTATGATGAGTTAAAAGGATAAATTGCGACATTTTTTGCATCTTATTTGACGTTGCCTCCCAGATAATTTTCAATATCGTGTCATGTTGTTTATTGTAGCTGTTTGTTACGATCTATCAATGAAAATGAAAGAATTTAAGTATCAATTATGAAAGAAAGAACATTTTTCAGTCAAATGTAGTTTTAGGAGAACTAAGTTCCAAGGTCTTTGAAGAGGCAAATTGCATTGCAAAAAGGGTATTTATATAACATAACTGTTTAACTTTGAACTTAGAACATGCAACATGCTAGTATTATTTGAGGCTCAAATACCATCTCCACACATCCCCCCCCCCCTATTCCGACAGTCCTAACCAATCAACGTACAGATATCTAATAAAGGGAAAGATTGGGGGGGGGGGGAAACCAACTGTTGAATTTTTGAATTTTCATGTTATTGGATAGGTCTGTTACATAGTCAATAGTATGTATCAAATATCCGCGTATATGTACATCTACAGTTCATTCAAGGACATAACACCCCCTTTATTAAAGTCCCTCTCGTCCTAGATCCCTTAAAACAGGAATCTGACTAGTGATTAATATGAAATGTTCGTATCCACAGAGAGATATTCATATATTTTAAGAAATATTCGCATTTTTAGATGTTGTTCTATGCATGATTGATCTATAAATGAGTTCAACAAATACAAGTCTTGTACATAGATACATTGTATAGATACAATTTAGTCCTGTGGAATTTAGCAAAGAGAAATCAAAAATCACGATATATAAGCAATATATATATAGTAATTTCAATATCTTATTTTGTCATAAAAATTAAATAATAAGTCCAGAAAATGTTGTCTTTTATCCTTTTACGTATGAATATATATTCACGTAATTTGTGAATACAATAGTTACACCTAAAAAAAAAAAAAAAGAAGAAATTATGGTAAAATACTACTATGATTTTGTATCTTATTTACATTTGAATAATAGATGCTTCGTTAATTCTTATTAGATATTTAAACAAGTATCAATACGTGTCATAGTCATTTTACTTATGTGTGTACAAAATAAAAAAAGTTAGGATGAATACACAATGTAGATAAATTTGCATAGATACACTATAAAGAGGAATGTATGCAACATTCAACTACAGATTTTACAAACACATTTAACTACAATTAATTCAAATCACAGTTGCATGCATATATTTATTTCAATATAGATAAATTTCTTCTTAACTCATGTCCTGTCTCATCAATTGAATTATGTAAGCATAAACTTTTGGTATGGATAACTTCATAATGACCAAATGTATATTGAATGATACATATAGTTTTCGAATCCTCTGGGTTTGCGAAATTTTCAAAAACTCAAAATTTATTGAATAGAATTAAAAATGTGTAGTCATTAACCAGGAAAAAATGGGACCCATTACTCTGGAATATAGTTGTATCGGTCCTTAATAAGGGACTTAAAATCGTTACAATTTCGTACGTGAACTGATTTTATTTAGACCAATCCTCCACACATTTTGCAGAAAAGTATTAAATTTGTATGTAGATTACTTGTATAATATTATTTTAATATAAATGTCAAAATATGAAAATGTGACTTGTGATCAGTATATTATAATGTTTAATGTATGTTAATAAACATATTATTTATGCATTCAAAAATGAGGACGACTGGATTAGAGTCCACTATAGGCTAAGAAATGAATAAAACAATGAAGACTCTTGGCTAAAAACAACTTTTTATCTCCTACCCACCCACAAAGTAACTTACTTAACTAGCAACATGTCTCGAACTACATGTTATTGCGCTATAATAGATCTAAACATAAATTAACCCAACAAAAGAAACACTCATTAATTGACCTATATTAGCTCAGTCACTACGTTGCTTTGAAAGAAAAAATATCACAATTTTTAATCAACAACTCAAAAATTTCGATTTAAAATCCATAGAAAATCTTTACATTTTATTGATTTTCAAAAATACAGAAATACTTAAAATACTATTAAAAATCCGAGAATATTGAGCACTTATTTATTAGTCTTGTGAGTGTTATGGAGTCTAAAAGAAAAGGTCACATTTTTAGAGTTAATTCATGAAATAAAGTACTTTAGAGCCTAATCACCACTAAAGTCAAGATATTTCTCCCTTATGTGGAAAATTTTATATTAAAATAGTACAAATTCCATAGGTTTTAAAAAAAATATGTATACGCATTATAATTTCGTAATATAAGGGAATTATTTTATCTTTTTCCACGTTTATAAGACAAAACCAAATAAAGTTTTTTAACTATAAATAGTAAATAAAAATTTATAATGTAAATATAAATTAATTACAAAGGAAGATTTTTTTTAAAGCTTGGATATGTACTTGATCATATGTATTTATATACATACCTAAATGATAAATAATTTTTTCCAATTGAGAGTGTAAGAATGTCTTTTAACCATTTTAATGGTTGATATTCATATGCAAACATTGAATAATAAAACATTTATTTTTAAAGGATATTTATTGATACTCAATGTAAGATCTGAATTATGTACCTACAACAAATAATAAATTCTATGATTATGACAGACCTTTCAAGACTTAAAATGCTACAAACTAACGTTTTGGCCTTTTTATAAGTACATACATATGTAAACAGAGGATTTTATTATCAAATGGACAATAAATAAAATTAAATATTGCACTAAAATTTATATAAATATTTTTAAAATAGACATGGAGTCGTGTCCTCTGACATTAGAGCCGATTTTACTCAAACTGTGTGGAATTGATTAAAATGAAAGCCAGAGAAGATATTCTAGCAAACCTCAGACTGATTGAATCCTGACGCAAAAGAGTGGCTATTGCCCTTCATATTTCATTTCAATAGTTTTCTAAATATTAAAAACTTTTTATTTTTTTTATTATGATAATATTTTAGAATATTTAATAACTTAAAGAAAAAGATTAGAATTGCCACATTAACTTCCTGACACATATGAAGCCATATAAAATTGTTTGGTCGTAATTCTCTTATAATTGCTTAACTCATTTCATATATCGAAATGAACCACAGACAGAGTACGAGGGTTTTTCAAAAACCGTTGAATGATGACCAGCCAGTCATTTAAGAGTGAAATAATTTAAGTTAGAATTCACCCACTTGCACCCGATGTTCCATTTTTTTCTACTTCTCAGGTTTGAGGATATACATAGTTTGACGATATATTGAAATTTCCTAGAAAAAAAAAGAAAAAAAAATTATATTCGAGATGAGTTTATCTCTTTTTACTTGTATTTATAAGCCCACGAATAAAGAAAATGAATGGCCTTAAAATAAATTGTTCTTACTGACCTACCTCATAATTGTATTATTTGATATATGACTTCAAATATTTCGATATTTCGAAGGTTATTTCGTTCCTTTACTTGAGAATAAGTTTATTCAAATAGATGATAATTATTGATGAAACAATTTTTTTTTTTTTTTTTGCCAGAGAGTTTGTAGTTATTGAAAATAATTGAATGGGAATAGGTAGCTAATGAATAAATCAAAGGAATGTATTAATAATATTGATAATTACGTATATGTGTGTGTGTGTATTGATAGTTGTATTTATGAAAAAATAAAAGAATGGAAGGCAGTGGAAATGAGGACGCATGCGTCATGAGCCGGTGAACAATGCAAAGGGCAGAAGTTATATATAAATGTAATTTTTTTTATTTATTATATATATATGTATGTATATGAAACAACGCATTCAAAAGAAGGGCTGAGGGCAAGAGAAAAAGAAAAAGAAATGCTTTCTCAGTTTTTTTTTTTTTTTGTTTTACAACGAGTTTAATTTAATTTTTATAATCAGAGTAGATAATTTGCAAACATGGAATTATTACTCCTTCCTTCAGCAATGATATTTTGATGATTTGAATCCATTGAATAATATTGAATATGAATCAAGATTTCAATTAATCATATAAAACATAAAGATCATTGTATGATGATCATTAAGTTCGTGTCTTCCTCATGTGAAAGACCCCACCACACCAAAGGCAGCAGCAGCAACAACCTCCCTCATCCCTTCCTCTCTCTTTCTTTCTCTCACTCCTTCTTTGCCTTCTTTTTGAGAGCGAATTCCCTAACAGCTCACACGCCTTATTTTCCACGACTTTTATTCATTAAATGTATTTGAACTAAGGAAGAAGTCGTCAGTGTCTTACAAATCTCATAAGTAGACACCTTCATCTACAGTCAAATTTGAGCATTTTTCTACACCATATATATCAACACTTCAAAACCTTCAACAACAACAGCCGATAAATTAAAAATAAAAAGGATCTTGATTGTTTGTAAAAGATTTGGGTAAATACAATTATAATAGTAGACCATATTTTGTTGTTAGAAATTGTGTTTCATTTCGTTGTATCCATACGCTTCCCTTTTACAAAAAAAAAAAAAAAAAGATTGCATTCTATATAAATTGGAATTCAGTGAGTTTTGGTTACTATTTATATGTATTGTTAGAGGGGGTTGAAAGTTTCTTTAGCCAGACGTACGTAACAGTAAAAAGCTGAGCTTCTTCTCTGTTCTTTTTTTTTTTTTTTTTATGTTTTCGCTATGGCTAAAGACCGATATTGAGGTGAGCTATGAGAGAACATCTAAGAAGTTTATATTAATACTTTAGAAAGCACTGAGATCAATCCAAGTAGCGCTTCTTTCCCCCCTTCATATATTTTGTATACTTTTTTTTTGTCTCAGTCTGAGTGTATGCAGATATATAGGTACATAATATTGAGCGAGCATTAAACTATACTTTTACCGGAATTAGGTCCCTTTCGTATCGACACACGTCAAACAAATAATAATACCCGTTGTTCTAAAGAAGGAACTAAGGAAAAGGAAGGAGAAAGAAACGGGGACAAATAAAGGAAATTGGTCATGAGCAATGAAGCAAAACCGAACGGGCCAACGCCTCCACCCAGCTATGAGGATGCAACAAGGGTCGTAGACCTGGAAAGTGATAAACCAAAGCTTTTGGATGAGTCCTCTTCCACAGGAGAAGAGAGAGGCTATTGGAAGAATCCCTGGGACTTTTTATTCTCTTGTATATCTGTCTCTGTGGGTCTAGGAAATGTTTGGAGATTCCCTTACTTATGCTATAAAAACAGTGGAGGTACATATATATCAATGTATTTATGTAGGGATTTTATGTTTGTGCGATTGATTCGAGATATTAGTCTATTCATGCGCAACTATCATATGAATGAGTGTATGAGCATTTAACTATTATGTAAGTAGATATAACAACATATTTTGCAATTCAACCTTTTATTTTGGTGTGTATAGAGTGAGAGAAATGCACTGGAAAATGAACAGGATAGCTGGATTTGAGGAGTAAGCATCTGATAAATTTGATTCACTTTATCATGCTTATCTTTGATCGATTGATTGATTGATAGAAAACATATCATGTTACTCATGATTATTATTTTCCAAGACTTTAGTCACAGGGTGTTGTAGATGTACATACATAGTACATATCAACTCTACAAATCTAGTTATGTATGGAGAAATATGTAGACAATATATTTTATAATTGTCATAGTCTCATCGAATAACAACATTCAGAAGAGAAAGTCACTTCAACATAAAAGAAATATTCCTTTATTTATTTCTGCTTTTACTTACTTATACTCTCCTATGTATGTTTGTATGTACAGTATAGTAGTCGTAGTTCAGAAAAGGAAGGCAAATTCGTCCTCGTGGCGCCATTTGACTTCATCAAGGACATTTTTATTTGTTTATTTGTCTAAGTTTTATATATATATATATATATATATATATATATATATATGTACAAATATAAAGTCATTGCCAATAGATAGTAGAAATCGACCTAAAAGCAACCTTCATGATTGGTTTACAATTGAACATACACACACGACCCCAATGAATGTTTGTCCTTATAATATATGTACAAAAATGAAAAAGTTGAAAGTATAGGCCACTGTCTCCTATTTTATTAAGGAGTTCATGCTTCTATATATATATATATATACATGTTCAATATCTACATATTATGCACAAGATAAAAAGTGGGGTACAAAAGGTATTTAAAAAAAAAAAAATTGCATACTTTGACCTTCAACAAATATTATTTTACCTTGTTTTAGCATTGTCAGACAATTTTCTTTCTTTTTCTTTATTTTTTTCTTCAAAATATATATTCATGAAAAAAAAAAAAAAAAAAGAAAATACGCTTGATATATGTACAATTTATGTTAATATGTAAAAATTGAAAATTTCATTGGATAAATTGCGTACTATCTATGTATATAGACAAAACATGCTAATCTCTGGTTTTATTGATTTATTTAATAAATATACACTGTTCAATTTCCCGCAGGCGTTTTCCTCATTATATATTTCATCACAATGATATTTTGCGGAATACCCATTTTCCTCATGGAAGTAGCCATTGGGCAATATCTTGGTGCTGGAGGAATGACAACCATCGGACAAATTTGTCCCATTCTTAAAGGTGAGATTGTTTTTCATTTTTTTTTTTTTACAAAGTTTCTTCTACCTTCTTACTCTTGAAGTGATTCATAACTACGTTCTACATACATACGTATGATACTTAAGTATGAGATGAAATTTGCACTTACTCACCCATGAGTTTGTTTGTTTATATTTTCTATGACGCATTACCTCATAAGATAATAAAATTCCAATAATTATTTAAAGCCTACTTAGAAACACAGTTTAAGACATTTATTTTATTACTTAGACGATGACCAGAGCAAGAAATAGTAATTTTCCACGGGAGAGCTCTATTAAATATTTCCCTTCCTTACTTTTACTTCTGTATGGAATCCAGTTCTACCTTTATTTTAAACCTTTATTCAGAGTTTCTATGACAAGGAGCAGCAGCATTCCTTTTTAAAATATTTAAGTCATTTCATTTAATATTTTGAGTAGCATGGCTATTAGGTAAAAAAAACTAAATAGAGTTAGATTTATAGATATGTACATACATATTTACAACTATGGGCAGGTCAAGGAAGGGATAGCAATGCGTAATTGAGAAAAATCAAGTGGATTGCCAATCCATGGAAAATTCCTTTAATTTGAAGGTGTGATTTTTGCCAAAATACTTGGAGACTTTTTTTTCATTATTTGTTGTCTAAAATTAAGACTCTCTCCTTTAAAGGAAAGTCGTTCAATCTATGAATGTATGAAACATTGCATCATCAATGAAACAGACAGAGTTTGTTCATGTTTCAAGGTTGTGCATGAGCATTCAACCAAAAAACCAAAACACTACACTAAGTAAAGAAAAGTATTGCATACTCGTTATGTGCATATATATATATATATATGTCTGCTACTCTTTTTAACAAAGCATGGTTTTCTTATGTATGTACGTAAATATAGGAACATTCATTTTTGTTTAAAGAATACGTTTAAAATATATTTTTTATATGCAATCTAAAGGCTTTTAGCAAAAAGTAAGGGGGAAAAGAGAGAAAATGGTTCTTTAAAGGGGTGAGGAAGAGGCCTTAAAGAACCATATTTAGAGCCATAGATAAGAAATAACAATAATGAAAGGGGGACATTAAAAATCATGATGATACAAGTGTCCTTCTTTAATCTTTTTCTGTGGAACCAATTATATTTCATATACCAGGTTTAACTGTTTTAAATCAATTGTTTGTTTTTGTTTTGTTTTTTTAATCAATAGTTTAAATCATAATTAGATAATTAATTATGCATGGTGGACCCATATAATGGTAAAAAAAATTTAAGAAGATTGATTTTATGAACAAGCTTTATTACATTTTTATAAGTATCATTTAATAAATTATAACTACTCGTCTGATTTAATTAATGAATACAGATATAGAGTAACTAACAGTGATCAATCTTCAAATCTGCAAGGATGATTTCCTATTTCTGCTCTTTCTTTATATGGATCCAAGGCTAATAAGTCTAATAATGTCTAATTCCCCCCTCTTCAGATAGCAAAACATTGATTGTTTTAAGACAAGCGTCTCTTAGATACTTAAATATTTTCATACAATCAATGACGTCCCTTAGAATTCTGATTTAATAAAAAAAGTATAGTTTAATTTAAAAAAATATCCCTCATTCTGTCATTCAGACAACCAATCAATTCTAAATAAGAATAAGGATACAAATCTAGGTAGATGTAATATAGTATATTTACAAATGTTTTTAAGTACCAAGGTACATATATATATATATATATATATATATATATATATATATATATATATATATATATATATATATATATATATATATATATATGTAAGACATTCAGAGGGCCCCTCAGGGAATGACACATTGTAACATGATATTATATGTTTTTTTTAATTGAAAGAACTTTGTCATAATGTTTTGACTAATAGTAGAGAGCATGTTTTCATTAATCTTTTTGTTTTGTTGTCTTGAAGGCGTTGGTATAGCAACCATGGTAATGGTTACGTTCTATAACATATATTACTGTATCATCGTCTCCTGGTCAATTTTTTACTTCATTGCATCTTTCGTCTCAATCCCAGGATTACCTTGGGAGTCATGCGGTAAGGCAAATTCCCTTTTATTCTTTTTTAAATCATTTTTTTTCCATTTGATCTCTATTACTCCCTATATTACATATACATATATAATTCCTACATCACAACATATGTAGTTTACGCAAAGTTATACTTGCGGAACGATCCAAGAGTTTCAACAGAGGTAAAAAAGGCAGACAGTCCGTTAGCTTGTCACGCAGTCAATTAATGTACATAATGTAATTTTCTTCTTTTTCTCTCTCTTGTAAATGGTAAAGGACCTGTCTTTTTTCCTTTGAACAAATGAATGGGAGTGCGTGCATTATTATTATATCGTTAAGGTTTCATTCAGCTTAATGACTCATTTTTTACAGTTAATAAGGAATAAATAAATATTAATAATTTTCCTCATCAGTTGCCTTTTTGTATCTCAACTCTCTCTCTCTCTTTCTCTTTTTTTCTTTTATCATTTTTCACACTCATATATGTTTATGAATATGTACATTTGACTCACTCTTGCTCATCAGTACTGAATGGTTCCTACATAAACATATACACATGTATGTGTGTGAAATTATTAAATAATGATTTTTCCCCCTAGTCTTATTGTTGTTATGAATATGTAAATGTATGTATGTATGTATGTATGTATGTATTTCCTACGTTTTGTAATTCTTTTTTTTTATTTTATTTTTTGAAAAAAAAAATTGAGACGTCTGCATTGCAGCTCATCTCTTTCACATTTTTAATTCATTACTCAAGTATTTTTGAAGAAAAATTAATTAGCTTAACCTTTAATTATGCTCTTCTTCCTCCTTTTCTTGAAAGATACAATGATGATATACATATATAATAGTCATAGAATTGGCAAGGTTAATAATAATTATATATTTTTCAAGAGTCAAATATTATTTTTCCATTTGTTTGTTCATTGCTTATTATTTTCAATATTTAAGATAAACAATGTGGGAATAAGAACTTAGCCAGGCGGACAGTTTTTGAAATATATATATATATCTATATCTATTTGTGTTTTTATATAATTACTTGGCAGTTTTAGAACTTACATAGGCTACACTATAAATAAGTAAAAAGACAAAAAGTGAATACCTTCGTGAATAAACAAATTGCGCAGTTTCTTTTTCTTTACAGACGATTATCATTACTTATTATTATTATAATAAGTCAAGAAACAAAAATGACTTTGTACACATTTCTTTATCATTAAGTCATATTTACAGCTATTGACTTATATAACATACAACTATGCATATACACCAAATGCAAGTCCATGCAATTCAAAAGTAATATAACTTTTGTAATATTTTGTGTGTGTGTGTACCTTCTAGGAAAGAAAACATATGTACACACTAATGGAAGCAAAATTACATGTATGCAATTAAGTAATTTGATACCAAAAAAATGAAGTTTTTTTGCATATAAAAAGTATGTAATTACATAGTTCAACATAAAAGTAAGCAAAGATTATTTTTCTCATCAAAAAGGATTCTGAATTAAATTAAGTCATCTTCATCTCATAATAATTATGTTTCATTTCCATAGAATTTGGTCCCTTTAAAAACCACTGCAAGTTGCACTTAGAAATTTCAAATCGTTATTATTAAAGAAACTAATAGATTTTACCTATTGAAAAAACAATTCAAAGCCTAATAAAGTCATTTCAAAACAACAAAGATTTACAGCTCAAAACCTGGATGTCACATCTATGTAATTAAATCTTATAAAAGAATGGGCTTAAATAATTTACAATTTCTGCATTACAGTGACTTCTTGCCCATTCAGAGCAATCATACTGAGTTCAACATCCCCTACTATAGGGGTGTGTATGTAGAATAAGTATTTGAATTTATCTCACAAATGAAAATGTATTTATGAAGTAAAATAAATCTTTATATTTATTTCAAATTAATTTTGTGTTGAGTAACCGTGCAGAATTAGTAAAAACACAAATAAATATATCAATAATTGTTTTCTATCTATGACATATTATCTAATATATATATATATACAAAAAAATGTATGTAACTATCATTTTTCAATTTTTTTTTATATCCATCCTACTTGGCTACAAATATACAAAATCAATCCTCCTCCTCATACCAAGTTTGCTTATCCTTACAAAATGGACTTTAAAAACAGTAACACTAAATAAAAAAAAATAAATGAAATGTTCATTATATCATCTATTGGATGTTTTGCATATTTTACCTGGTCTTGTGTTTTCTTTTTTTTTTTTACATACAAATACAACAAACAATGAAAAAAGTCCCATTTGAGTCTGGATACTCTTCAATTGTGACACATATTTTATTGTTATTATATATTTACAATTATGTATATATTAGTTACATACATATATATAACTTCTTCCTAATAATATATTTGCAAAAAAAAAAAAAAAAAAAAAAAAAAAAGACTTGGATTGTCTATCATTCAGCATACATATCAACAACAACAACAACAACCACAACCACTTTCGATCTGGATTGATTGTACCTAAAAATTATAACAATTTCAATACATACACCATTTTTTTCGGAGGGTGAAGGGATTTTATTCATACCTAAATGCACATTTTGATAATGATGCTGGCTGGCTGGCTACTACTACTCTACTAGTACTATGTAGATAGAATTCAAAATGATTAAAAAAAATGAAAGCACTGATTCCAATTGACGATCAAAAAAAATCTTGAACAAATGTACCGCACGACCCATAATTTTCATTTATCATAAATAAATATTTACTACAATCAACGAAATAAAAAGAATTACGTATAATACTTATTAGAGACGTTGATTTTAGTCTAAAATCTGGACTTGACAGTTATTTAAGCCTATATTTATTAGTTGTGGGTATTTTAAGTGTAATTTTGTGTTCTTTTTCTGCTCCAACCTTAGTTAAAATTAGAGTTCCAGAGTAGAGAGTTGATAAATGAGAACTAAATAGTATAAATTTTACAAATGAACGTTATATAATTTTTTTTTGTAAATCCTTGATTTATTACAAATTTATATCAAATAAGAATACTGAAATATCTACAAATACGTCAGGATGTTAGGAAATTCTTCTTCAAAGAGAAAATAAATAGGGCCGAATATATGAAGTTTTGTATTTCATAATGGTCAATCCCACAGTTTTGTAACTTGTAGCTACTGCAAAAGAATCAAAGTCTACTTTATAGAATAAAATCGACGTCACTAATAATAACAATAATAATAATATTAATACAAAAATCGGCCCCTAATCTTTTTTGTCTTCAAACGAAGAATACGAATAATTACTTTAAAAAAAATTTAAAAAAAAATAATTCACCGAAACGAATCGGAACATTCATTTAGTTTTTTTTTTTTCATTAATCTAGAAACATTTTTTTTCTTGATTTGTGCCTTTTCTGTAGATCGTTATTGGAACACACCAAATTGTTGGACTCAAAACATTTCTTCCACTCCTTTCAACGATTCCACAACACCTGTAGAAGAGTTCTGGACGTATGCTATAAAATTTTCTTCTTTCCCTACAGATACAATTACTCTATACATAAACAAACCTTGTAAAAAAATATATTTTTTTGAAAAAAAGAGTTCTCATTTGCAAAATGAGCCCCCTCCTCCTGTGTGAGTGTGTGTGTGTGTACTCTATATATTTATATATATTCTTATTTTTTGTTCAAAAAATATTCTTTTTCAATATTTTTTGAACAAAAAGTAAGGTTTAAAAACACTCAGGTCATTCATTACTTATTAGATAATAATATATATTTATATGTTTGTTGTGCGTTGAAATGGAGGAGGGGTTGACTTTAAAAAAAACACCTCCATCATCAGAACCTTCAGACCTTCTTCTTCTTCTACTACTACTTGAGAGAGCTTCAGCTTCAAATCGAAGTTTTGTTTTCCCTTTTTTTTAACTTTATAGATTTCGTGTTCTTAAAATGAATGGTGGGATTGAGTATGGACTCGGGAGTCTAAATTGGGAACTTGTTGGAACTCTGCTAATTGGATGGATCCTTGTGTATCTCATCATTTGTCGTGGACTCCATCAAAGTGGATACGTAATTTGGTTTACTGCTTTGTTCCCTTATTTCGTCATGATTACGCTTCTCGTTCGAGCTCTCACATTAGAAGGAGCCGTGGATGGTCTCAAAGCATATGTTCAAGTAAATCTATTTCATTATTCTCCATATTGTTAAAAAAAAACACATCCTGGATCCATATTTTTTAGCTTGATTGGAGATACTTTTACAAAGGAAGCACTTGGATTGATGCAGCAACTCAGATTTTTTTTGCTTACAGCGTTGGTACAGGTGCATTACCTGCCTTGGGCTCATATAATCGATTCAATCACAATTGCTTTAGGTCTGTTAAAGGACATGTAAATATGATTCATTTTTTCATGTTTAATTCATTTAGGGATGCATTCATTACTTGTGTCATTAATACATGCACTTGTCTCATGGCGGGTGTTTTAGTTTTCTCCATTTTGGGGTATATGGCACATCTTTATAAAGTAACTGTTGCTGAAGTCGCAGCCTCTGGACCCGGATTAGTTTTCATAACATATCCTGAATTAGTACTTAATCTACCCATCTCTTACTTCTGGGCCATCATATTCTTTTCCATGCTCTTGGTTTTGGGAATCGATACAGAGTTTTGCAGTGTAGAGTCCCTTATTACCGGTATTGTGGATAATTGGTCAGCTCAGCTTTTGCCACATCGTAATAAGGTAGCAGTAGGAGTTTGTTCTGCTCTCTTTGTCCTTGGACTTCCCATGGTAACTGATGTAAGTTATTTATTATTTAACTATATTTTATGTTCATAAATGGCAAAAAAATCCTTTTTCATATTTCAAAAACTGAATGTAGGGAGGGATTTATCTGTTTCAAATTATGGATTTCTATTCTGCATCTGGAATGAGTCTTTTGTGGATTTGTTTCTTTGAAACAATTGCTATTTCATGGTTTTATGGAGCAGAAAAATTCAGTGACAACATTAAGGAAATGACCGGAAGAAGACCCAATTTATTTTTGAGACTATGTTGGAAAATTTTTGGACCTTTTGTCATGGCAGTAAGAATATATCAATAATTATTATCATTTGACATGAAATTCATATTAATATTAATTTTAATGCTCTTTAGGGAGTATTTATTTATTATTGTATATCTTACTCTCCCGTTGAATTTGGCGAATATAAATACCCTAAATGGGCTGAGATCATGGGACTTCTCATTTCCTTTTCTTCAATGATTTGGATTCCAGGATATGCCGTGTACTACATTCTTAATCAACCAGGAAATTTGATTCAAGTATAAGCACATATTTATTTTATTTAAATACCTTTTTATGAAAAACCTTATCTAACGATTTTTTGAACCTATGTACATTTATAGAATATCAAGAAGGGTATGATATCTCAAATCAATGTTCGAAGAGATGCTCTTTGCTCTTCAAGCACTCCAACTGCACCCTTGGCTTCACAATCTTCTGTTCCTACTATAATGACAACAGACTTCAGCAACATTAATGAAAGTTCACCATTCGTTAGATAATAATTTTTTTTTTTTAAATCAAATTTAAAAAGAATTTTCGGGTGCTATACATACTTATTTTCTACAAAAATCATACAAAGAAATGGAACGTCGAACTAATGAGATGGATTTCTAAATTAATAGAATTTATTCTTTTGTAATCACAAATATCGTCATTATTCTAAAAAAAAAAGATACAAAAAAAAATATTTTTCAAAGAACATCAATCCTTTTTGGTATGATTTTTTTGACTTATCTCAAAACAAAAAAAAAAAAAAAAAACCCAGAGAAATAGGCTATTTGCCTTCTTAAAAAAATGAAATATTGATGATGTAAAGTTAGTTGAAATGACGTTGCATGTAAAGTTTGAACTGTAGTATTATTTATTTCCATTTGTTTGTTTGTTTAATCTGTTGTATTTAAGCCAAGAATGTTTTCCTTTTTTAATTAAAGTTTTGTTTTAAAAAACTTTTGATAAGAGTAATTTTCTTATTTCTTCTATTCTGTCTTGCAAATTAGTATGTATGTGTCATGGTTTTTCATTATGTAAAACCATAAACTAATGTGATTGACTCTTTTTTTTTCTTTCTTTTTCAAAAAAATTATCTGTGAAATGTCTATACGAACTTATGTAACTTTTATAATTCTTACTGTGTTGTTTCTCTAAGTGAATGTTTTTATTTTTAGTTAATGAGGAGTAGTTAAAAATTTTATGTATGCGTTAAAATATAAATATATATAGATATACAAATTAAACTCCATTGTCATGTGAATACAGAAATTGAGATGAAATAAATTAAATTATTAGAGTAAAAAGAAAGAAATCGTTTTTATTGTCTCATATACTTATAATACCAACTTCAAAAATAGAATAACTTTCTTTGAAATATTATCTCATATGTGTCGTAGAAATCGGATGACTCGAATCCGAATGTCTATAACCTTTCCTGTATAAAAAAATGCTAAAAAATGTCTTATGTATAAAAAAAAATGTAGTCAAATGAAATCTTTAGAAAATTCATATCTCAAAAATAAAGGATATTTTGAAGAGCATTTAATTCCAAACAGCTCACTCCTAAATCGATAATCTCCAGTATTCACAAGGCCTTGTTTGCATGAGTCTAATACAACGAAATTTATAACAAATAATTATAGCATATAGATAATACAAAATACTCTACACAAGATAGAGACAAAATATCTTGATTTTTCCATCAGGCCAATCTTTCAATAGCAAATATCTATCAATACACTCACATAGACTAATGCAACAAAGTAATCTACGTCATGAGAGAACTGTTGAAAAACAATTTATATTTGATTTTATATATATATATATATATATATATTTGTGAATAATTTGAGAAATTTTAACCTCATCATTTTTCATTTAAAAAAAAATCAATCAGGGACAAAATAAGGAAAATTGATATATATTATTTGCATGTAACAAATTTATAGTTTATTTGACACTAAGGAACACCCGTTTTATCACTCACCAATTCATTTTATGTACAAATATAGTTAATTAATTATTATAGCCAATGACTATATATATTTATAATAAACATTCAACATTATCGTGATTTTAAATTGGAATGAACTTGTTTGGAAGAGTTTGAACGATAATGTAAATACTAATATATTGAACATATTTAATAGTTGTATGTATTTATAAAACTATGAATACTACACCATGAAAAAAGATAAGAAGGGACTGGAAGCTGTCATTGCTGTAAAATAAATACCTCAGGAGAGTACAAGGATTCAACAGTATGCATTGTGATATAAAAATATATAATTAAACATACTCCTACCTTGTAGCACGTAGATAGTTTTCTCGCTGATGACATAGGCGCGATTTATATACATATTATATGATCATTTTCACAAAAAAGTTTCTCCCAGTACTGGAAGAATTCCCTTAGTCACTTCTCTTAAAAATAAATTCTGCTGTAGACACATTTCCTTTTTTTGTTTTTTTTTTGTAATTCATTTTTTTTTTTTTTTTAGAAAAGTAGTTCCTGTCACCCTTTGACACTTAAATAAATTTATTGATGCAGATATGTATGTATTTATGTATATATCTGTAAAATAATAAAACAGTATGTGTAAAATTTGAGTTTCATAAACATTGACCACTTGAATGCATTTTATAAAAATAATAATAATAATATTAATAATTTTGACTAGACTCCATTTCTTACGAAGAGTTCAAAAATATACTAAAAACTACACACAATGTTGTGTTTATGAATAAGTTTTAAGTTATCTCAATTTGTCAATGCAAATCCAATTTCTAGAGATACTTGATTTAAAAAGGAAAAAAATAAAAATAAACTAATCATTTCTAATACAGATAAATGATGGTCAATTTTGGGAATGGATACCTATGTAGTTGAATTAAGTAACTCATAATTTACAATTTAAACATTTGTCCAATTAATTAATTAATTAATAATAACTAACATTGTTTGGTATAGGTATATGACATTGAAAAAAAATACATTTTTCAGTTATATTTTAGAGTAAAACGAGATTTTTTTGGCTTGTAGGAAGATGAGTACATATTAATAGATACAATTGAAACAAGTATATAAATCCAAAACGAGGGTTAAACACATATTTATTGTCTATTATTGTGGTGTAGTTTTTATCAATTTCCTTTTGATTAATACAAGCATGTGGCCTGTAAAATAAAATGGGCATATTTAAAAAGACAATCTTAAGGCATAGCATGAGTTGTTTTTTTTTCTAACTTAGTTAAACATGTCATTCACTTCCCTGGCTTCTAAACGTCAGTAATTATGCATTGCCAAGAAGAAGGGTTTTTTTTCTAATAGTTTATATGTTTTCTTATTTTTAGTTTGTATGACGTATCTTTATAATTGACCCTTCCCCGCTGTCTTTCTTTTTCTCTCCCTCTCTCTAAGAAATAAAAAAAATTGATTATACAAATTATACATATATCAATATTAAATATCATTTTTTTTTGTTTTCAACATATGTAATAAATATAAAATAATTTTTTTAAACTGTGAAACAAGTGACAAACGAGTACATTCACCACAAGAAAAAAAGAGTCAAATAAGTTTATTGACATGGAAATATTCAATAAATATATAGTTGAATATATACGTTGAATGTTCATTTTTGATAATGAACAAAGAGGTCAAGTGCATTGCTCTTAACAAAAACATTTTTAAATGAAAATGAAAGTTAATTTTTATATATAGGCACATATGGAGTTCGTTCAACAACAAGGGGACTTTAATCTTGATTTCCACCTATGATAATGTTGTCCTTTGTCCACCACTACTTTATATGTTGCTGGGAGACTAAGTTATTTAAAACCACATAGAATTATCTACATCAGTGTTTCTCAATATCTAAAAGTGAGTTGAAAACCCCTAGTTAATATTATTATTATTATTATTTGATGGCTCTAGGTCCATAAACAAACAATTTACTCTATGGGGTAGTCCGTATAAATTTTGACAAGAGAAGAAGAATTGTTAAACCAATGTACTGAACTGGACTAGGATTTTTAACCTCATTCAAGGGCGTCATAACATAGATGTAATTGATATCAGTCACTACTCTCAACTGTGACAATGGAATATATCTACATATATTAATCGACGACGTTGGCATGGAGGGACATGTTCTCTCAAATTTACTACATTTTTGACACTGTATACTTCCAGAATGATCCCTCTCGGTTCAGAGTTATAATTCTTCCCCTGCCTATTATTATATCTCTTAAATTTTCCAATAAATAATTTGCTCCCGAGCAACAATATGGAGTATAAGGTTAACTCCTAAAGAACCAATGGACGATTTGTTTTTAGGAATTCTTTTATACTATCATCCCCAAAACTCAACATGAAGAGGTTCTTGAATAGTTTCTTGTTTTAGGAAGAACATTTTTATTTCTGCAAAAGATATGATTCATTAAAGGAAGATTTTTTGAGTAAGTCTCTTTCCATTTTTGTAACCTACAAGGAAGAAACATATCAAGTTACCAAACCTCGTCACTTGAAGAAAGATAATTGTTGAGATTTGAAGAACTCTGAGCCTTTAATGTCCTTTTCTCTATTCTAAAATTGGTTTGTTCCATTGTTATTGACAACTGCGTGATGTGAAAATTCACCTTTACAATCATTCTTTAATTCTAGCAAAAAAGCATCAGGTAAATTATTATTATGTTAGATTTAATTTATGGCTTAGACATGGAACCTCTATACGGTATTGAAATTTTTTAAAGATGTATCGAAAGTAGAATATATTTAAATTTTTATTGATTAATTGATTACCATATTGTATGGAAAAACTTTGTTTCTCTATAATCGGAACAAGGTTTGAGATGATTGTTTAGGAGATAATTAAAGCTGAATTATTATCCTGGAGTAAATTTTGTTTGTAAATATAAAGATATTTGCTGATGAGGAAAATGTCATCCAAATCCATGTCACTGAGTTAACATGGTGGAACTCAACCACACGTCTAATTAATAATAACCTCAATTTTTCTAGTTTTACATTTTAAATTAAAGTATAAGAAATGCATTACCTTAAAATAGAATATCCACTACAACTCATTATCCACCAATATTCTCCATATTGAAAATATTAGCTAGGTCCCAGGTTAAAAAGACAAGAAGATAAGGTAAATACATTAATTTTTGCAAATTACGTTTAATTTGTCAAAGTGTTGCGCGTAGGACCAACAAATAAATAAAATAAAGGAAATAAATCGATGTAAATATTCCTTTAAATAAATAAATAATGACTTTCTTTGCAGTAAAGGCCTTGATTATAGAAGGACTCACAAGCACCAGGTAAATAATACCTGCAACAAAACCTTAGAACAAACAATTCAAATATAAATAGGAGTTCATTGTGAAGTCATTTTCAAATGGAGGCTCTAGAGTCTGAATCATCAACTTACCCAAGTTTACCAACAAACGATGAAAATGCAGAGGTGAAATCAACACTAAATCTTCCCGGTTCTCTTCATGAGACTGAGGAGATTGTTGAGCCAGTTAATGCCAATAAGGAGAATGAAAAGGTAAGTATCTACAATAATATGACTACATTTTTTGTACATCAAACCATGTATTGATTTTACTCATTGTAGATTATGGATCTGATCGAAACTCTGGAGTGTCCTCTGTGTTTCAATATTTGCTCCAAGGAGCCCATTTATCAATGTCCAGAAGGTCATCTGCTCTGTAAAGACTGTAATATGCGATTAATAAATTGTCCAACATGTGATCATGCATTGGTAAATGCAAGAAATCGAACTGCAGAGTCCTTGGCATCCAAATTACAAGTATATAGATCATTTAAAGAAGAACCTCTGATTCTTCCTTTTAACTTAAGTTGACAAAAGTTAGGCAACTATAAAAATAAGATAAAAGTGGATAGTTCAATCCTTATCCCCCTCCCCCTTCCACAAGTTTTGAAAAGCCATCTACATCCTTGATAAGCCACTTCAATAAAAAATATAAAAAATTAAATGATCTAATTCAATATTTACAAATAAACTTACTAAGATGACTTAAAGGATAATTCATTCATTTTGATTATTTTTAGACACTTGTTGGAGAAAACGAGTTGATGAGTAACGCACAACTACGAGATGGGATCATTATATCATTGGTAGAACCTTTAAAGGTTGGAAAGGGATTAATGGCAAAAATTGTATTTAAAATTGAGTCACATTCTATTGATGGAAGAAATAGATTTTCAGTTAGTCGAAAATATGGAGATATTGTAAAACTACATTACAAGCTCTATGAAGGTATTACGTACTTATTAAAACACTCTAAAAATACAATGGTACTTTAGCTACGAGTTAAAGCTTGTTCAAAATTTATCAAAATTTGATTTAATTAATATCTTTTGATTAGAAGATATTGAATAACTTCTTACTTTTTCGAAGGACACTTAATCATATCGAAAATATGCTTCATGTGTAATCGTTTAGACGTATTGAAAAAACGGTTTTTACATTGAGATTTAAAAATACATATGCATTAGTGATGCATTGAATATCTAAAAATGTAGTTATGAGGTATTCAATACATAACTCAAATATACGATGTAGAACGTAAAATGTTCAATTCGATGAAATACTTTTTAAACTATTTTCAATATTCATGTTTTGTCATATTATATATTGCTGATAAATCGATATTTATACAACAAAATTTGATTGGATTGATTTAAAAAAAATATTTTCTTTTAGATCACTTCCAAAATGGAGTTATCATTCCTCCACCTCCAGTCTCAAAAATAATTGATGTAAATTCACTTCTTATTAAATTTTCGTCTATGGAAGAGATTAAAAACCAATCCAAAAAGATAAATTCAATGGAAAAGAGAACAGCCTCTTTGAATCGCTACTTAAAGCGAATTGCAGTGCACAATATTCTTCGGAAGGATCCGCATTTTCGTGCATTTATTCAGGTACATAGATACAAGTGAGTTATTTTTACAAATATGATAAAATAAGCATTAGAGCGAATAAATCAACAAGTGGCAAAATAACGATCACATGATCATTTTTTTGTCACCTATTCGACGTCTTTTTTGACTACTAGGGGCGTTGAGGGTGTCATAAATTACTTTGAAATTATCCTTGCAACCTCAATAAATTTATCTGGTTAATTTTTTTAAATGAGGAACAATGTAAATACCTCTATTTTTATGTACCTTAAAAGTGAGATCTTGTGGGGTAAAAATGCCCCTTAGCCAACGAAGTCTCCCCTAGCTAATAAGAGTATTTCGTCACTTTGTTTTATTGTTTTGTGATGTGATCTAATTCTGAATGAATGTTGAACCAATTAAAATTAATAGGAGAACGAACTTCCAAATGATATAGCCACCGTCAAAAAACCAGGATTTTTCAAAAGAAATCCAAAAATATTAGAATGGTTCACTTTTCAAGAAAAAGATCCCTGGTTTCAAACTCGAATGAATAGACTCGAAGAGCTATCTTATCGATTGAAGTCATTTGAGAATGATTTAAGGGCATTATCTCGAATGAAGGAGGAGTTGGTCAAACGAGACGTTGAGCTCCAGCGGAACATGGGTCAACTAAATGTATGTGATACTCCAAGATTCAGTATTTCAATATCAAAGGCAATGTACAGTCATCAAAAAAGTTGTTCCTTATATTGGAATCAATGTGTTGCAGACATGACGATCGTTGATCTGGTGGAAGACTATGGATTAATGATTCAATCGGCATTAAGTACAATCGCATATCGTCGAAGAAAGCAGGTACTATGAATATAAATATCGTACGTATTTTTTACCGAGGTACACGGACAATGCTATGAAACATTTACCTATTAATAAAAGATATTGAAAGGCATGAAAATAAATGGTTTTTGTACTATGAATCGGTTTTTGATGTCATAAATTTTAAGTACGCGTGCCCGTGACTCTTCTTTTTTTTTTACATTTAAGTGTGGGATCCCTAGGAATGTAAATAATATGCAAAATGCTGAGTGCGAGACTTTGTGGAGTTAGCTCTTCGAATAGTACTTTTTGTTTTCCAAAGCTATTATCATTTTTCCTTTATTAATGAGGGGAGAACATCTACCTGAACAGGGGCTCAAGTCCTCATATAATTATTAGCTAAAAATATATAATTTCCTGACATTAATTTGAATTAATTTTCTTCCTCTCATCTATGGTATACATACATAATGTTATTATTTATTGTTGATGTCTTCATTTTGTATAGATATATAATGGAGAATAGCAGCTTGTAGCTCAGTGAAACGTCATGAACTCTCAAGCTGCTTCCCTCTCAACATTCATCAAATTGTCAGAGTTACCAGGTTGATTTTCTCTTTCTTTGATTCTTACAAGCCTGATTTGCATATTATTTACATTCCTAGGGATCCCTCATGTTTTTGTCTGACACCTCTTTGTAAAAACTTAAAGACATGATACCAAATCTTCATACTTCTAAATAAAAGATGTTACATCTTACCCTTATATTTCTAAATAATATTACGCATATATGAGGTACTAAAACAAAAAACTGACCAAGATAAAATTTCATAATTTCTATTATATTATGATTATTTTCCTATCATCATTTCCACTGAACATAATGATATCTCCAAAACAAAACATACCTTTTTGTCCACTCGAAACCTCGACACACAAAAGGGAAAGGACAAATTTGGAAAAACAACTGGTAGCTACTCTATTGTATTTTCCTTGTTGCCAACTTTTTAATATTGGGTAGAGTTATTATTTAGATATACTATACATTTATAAAATCTATCAATATACAAATAAATCGTTAATAGCTGTATATCAAAAATTCAAAAAAAGGGCGCGCAATTTAATATATTTTTTATATATCAAAATCATAAATAATAATAATACTCTTTTTAAGCTCATAACACGTAGAGTCAGTTCCTTTAAATCAAAAGAGTAAAATGATGAAAATCAGCTGAAGGGAGAATAGACTGTGTTTTCGTTTATCCCAAAAAACCCCGTTGTGGTGTATTCTTTTGTTAGCCCTTAATTTTTTACTTCTCTTCTTCCTTAAATTATTGAAACGTTGAATACTTTAATTTGAAACAGCTCTTGGTAAGCTGTGAACAATTTCCATTTATTAATGGAAGAGTTGCTCCATCGTTGAGATGAATTGACCATATAATGGTAGTACAATTAAATGTTAAATAAGGAAAATTAAATATGACGTTGGATCGAAATTTTGAAATATTTTATCTCATAAATTTGCCTTATGGTTGTACTTCATTAGAATTTTAAATAAATATCTAAAACATGCTAATAGTTTTTCTTCCTATTTTTAAATATGGTCAGTCAGTTTAATATTACTATGATACTACTACATATGTTAACCTGTTGGGCTTATCTTTTATAATAGAAAAGGGTGTTGTGAACATTTATTAACTTGGACACGAGGATTTCATGTAATCCGAATTCGTCCCCTCCCCCAAATAAAAAAAAATATGAAACAAGATTCTAACATTACTTAAACTAGATTCCAATAGTGATAATAATCAAATTCACATCCGGTAATAAATAGACTCTTGGTCCCATTGGTTTAAAAACTCTACATATCTGCACTACTGAATTAACTCAAACAACGTTCGAGGGATTTGAAACTCACATCCATAACCCTCTAGTTCAGGGGTGTCAAACAACCGGCCAGCGGGCCGGAACTGGCCCGCAAGGAGGTTCAATTAGGCCCACAGGATAATTTTAAAGTGGAAAAAATACAAAAAGACAGATATTACATTTTTTAATTAAATGTAATTCATGAACTATCCGGTAGAGGCGCAAGTTAGTCTTTCTTTATAAGTCTCATGTTGTAATCTCATGTAAAGTTCATTATTATAATTTTGGATTTTCTAGTGACTTAAAGTTTGTGCAATTTTGTGAAATGTTTTGTAAAAGTGTAATTCAATAAATTTTTAGTTAAATTTAACAACAATGTCCTTGTTCTTCTTTAAATCAAAACAAAGGAAGACATGATATTTTGGTTATTTAATGCTAAATATGCTATAATTTTTATGGTCCGGTTCAAGATGTCTATCTAGGTATCGTATGTGGCCCGCGATATCAAATGAATTTAACACCCCTGTTCTATATCTTGCTTTCAAACAGAATTTGTATATATATATATATATAAATATTCATTACTATGATTGTTTCCCTATGACCCCCGGCAATTAATTCAATTAGGAACCCAAAAAGGAGGTAAGGAAATTATGTACAATTAATTTGCTCATTCTATTTAAACAATTAATTTTCTTCAAGTTTGTTTATCTTAGATTTCCAAATCGTTTAATTGAACTCATCATTAAAAACTATAAACTTAACAATATACATAATTGAATAACAACAACATAAAGGCCTTCAAGCCAACGCTTTTATATTAACAGATAGAGTTAAACAAGCTCAAAAAGAAAATAGATAATGAATCAGAAATTGAAGACTCTGAGGAATTAATGGTCAAAATGAATCAGCAAGTACAACGGGAATTGGAACACTTTGAAGTTATTATGAGCCAAGAATTTGAGGAACAATTTCTTGCTTATAATAGAACTTATTATGAAACTTTACATAAAGATGAAGCGATGGACTTAGGCCCTAGCCATATTTGAACTAAACTATTCATTTGAAAAAAAAAAGTATTTTTGTTTTATTTTGTAAGACACATATATATATTTGATGAAATAAATATCATGATGAAAAATTTTTGTTTCTTGTTTTTTATTCATTGTCAAAATGTCACCAAGTTCAAACAAACTGATTTCATCATATTTAAATTAAATATATACACGAGTAGAGAGGGTAATTGGAAAAATTGAAGAATATAAGTTTGTCAAGGAAATTAATACAATAAGTACATACATAGATTAAATTTATAAAATGAAAATATTTTATAAAAAGAAAAAAAAAACTTGTGAAAATCGCTAATGAACTTACTAAGAAGGAAAAAATGATTTATTACTGTATATTAGGATATTTTTGTTATTTGAAATATAAAATATAACATAATTAAAGGTACTCATACTCGAGAAATAATAATAATTATATTAGTTGGTCATATTTAGTAGAATTGGAATAATTATATTATTACGATTTTTTGGATAATTTTCCTTAACGCATAGAAAGACTTTGGTAAAAAAGTACCGTAAGGTTCTGGGTGTCAATAACTCAATATTATAATCAAAATCTTTATTGACACCAAACTCCAGCAATTCTTTTTTCAGCAAGGCCATTACACTTTCGAAATCCTTCATTTTTTCCCCACCAATTTCACTAGGAAATAAGGGTTCATTGTCTGCTGACCTAGAGGAAATATTAGGTCGAATCTTTAAGAAGGAATGGATGAGTTTATTCAAATATTTGTTACGTAGAACAATCTTCGTGTCTTCCATATTATCTTGAACATGAACAGAAATAATTTTAAATCCATTCCTTAATTTAGTCGAGTCCTTCCAGTTTCCAAGTGTAATGGACGTGATTGTTTGATACAAGCCACAAGATTCTATTAGGAGAAGTCCCATACAAAAATTTCGAAGATACAATGAATCGATCAAATTATTTATAGAAGTAATATTTTCTATTATATTTCTGATTTTATTGACGATAAAATCTGATTTAACAAATGAAGTCACATATTTGACGAATGTGAGAGGTTTTACATTAACATGACACTTGGTCTTTTGATCTTGTTTGATAGGAATTTGACAAAATTTATGTAGCTCCTTCTCGGACGACATTGAAGAAGAAGAAGAAGAAGGAATATTGGGTACATCAAAAGGAGCATGATCCTGATGGCTAGAATTAACTTTCAAACAAAGAAGATTAAAATTACATTAATAATTTCTTTTTAAATATTGAAATTGGGGTAAAAAATGTTCTCATTTAGTGACGTTTATTTGAGTCAAAAAAGAGGATAACTATTTTATTGCAGTTTTTTTTTTTATTGTTTGTTTTTACAAACACCTATATATGCCGTATGTACATTAAGAAATACATACGTCATATTAAATTATCATTATTATTTTTCTTCTCTTTGAGGAAGAATTTCTTAAATTTTAACCTCAGAATCAATAAAATAACGAAAATTTTTGTAAGTAAATATATTGTCAATTTGTAAAATATATTTTCATAATTATTAGTTCCCTTTATCAAATGTCCACACAGGAAATCAATCTAGGAGGAGCTCTGATTGGAAAAAACCATTTGAAAAAGAAGATACCAACTACAAAAGAAAATAATTATTGAACACCACTTTAGACTAAAATCGACGTTTTTAATAAAAATAGAATTCTTAAGAGATTAAGATTTTATCTTATTAAGTGACAATAGGTATCAATTAACTCTAATCAATTGTAATTAGGAGTACTATGAGCATAAGGGTATTCAATTTAAAAATATTAACAATTTTAATCATTCTTAACCTTGTGATACATTGAATTGAAATAATCTCATTGAAAAATTACAATCAAGAAATGATTAAAAAATCAGTCAAGACATATTTTATAAGTTTTAATTTGGGGAAATAAAAAAAAATTTTAAATTTATAAATTTTTTTTTTAATTTAGTAATTTTTAAATTTTTAATTTTTTTTTGTAATTTAGTAATTTTTAAATTTTTAATTTTTTTTTTAATTTAGTAATTTTTAAATTTTTTTTTTAATTTAGTAATTTTTAAATTTTTAATTTTTTTTTTAATTTCCTGCACTAAGGTTTGATTAAATTGCTGGACATTGGAACCTTGTAAAGTCAAAGATTGACTATCAAGTGTTTTACATATCATGGCTATCTCAATTTCTGCTAAATTTAGAAAAGAGTGGTGCAACTCAAAATCCGTGGCTTCTTAGAAATTTTTCAAGTGAAAAAAATAATAACATATATATATATATATATATATATATATTGCCCCTTATGCCTAAGAATCCAGTTTGCGTTGTACCCCTAACTGACGCTCCCTTACGCCACTGAATATAAAGTGTATCAATTATAGACAAAAAACTAAATTACCATTATTAAGCGAGACGGTATCAACATTCACATCTAAAGTCAATTTCTTCAACAGTACAAAAGGATTTCTACGAGGAACAGTCTTCCTCTCAAGAACTTTATCCATAATTGAAATTTTTTGGGGCAACTGAAGCTTGTTTAAAATTATACACGGATTATTCCTTAGAACTTTTCTAACCATTTTCTGGTTATTATATATAGTATTTTCCTCATTGAAACGATACTTTAAAGGTTTAGTATCTTTTTTTTTTCTACTCAATCCCCTGGATTTAATATTTTTTGATCCTTTTCTCCTCATTTTGTATGAAAATACAATTAACTTTAACTAGGTTATTAAAACGACTCACTCAAATAAATTTAACAACTGAATCAAATTAGATAGATATTTTTCAGATTATATAATTAGATAAGAGTACATACAAAATAATATATTCATAGTCATCAGAAGAATCAACAAGTTGATAATCCCAAGTGAATTTTTAATGTGTGTAATGTCAATTAACAATGAGTGTAAAAAGGGATTACGTCAAAAATGAGTATACAACATAGATCTATTCTTTGTTATCTGCTCTCCAATTTCTATTACTAAAAATTTTCCATCAACCTTCAGTAAAATACGTGAATAGAGGTAAAATATTACTAGGAATGTAAATCATATGTAGCAATGTAAATCATATGCAATTCGGGCGTGTGACAAAGGAAAAATTAAAAAAATGGATATCATTCATTGAGGAGAATGGAGTTAATGATATTTGTGAATATAATAATGAATCTGGAGTAACGTATTGTTATGTTTGTGGTTTGAAACATAACATTCTCCTCAATGAATGATATCCATTTTTTAATTTTTCCTTTGTTCCTCTCCATGATATAATCTTTGCAGACTGTTCTTTTCTTGTAAAACATTATGTTGAGGTAAAGTTGATGTTACCTTCTTAAGGAAAAAAAAAATGATAACAGCTTCGGAAAACAAAAAGACCTGTTTGAAGAGCCAACTCCACTTTTTTATTACATGCCCGATTTGCATATGATTTACATTCCTAAATATTACAAAAATATCCAGCAAAATTGTATTTGAGCTATAGTAGTTGGCATTTTTACATTTAATGGGAGGTGCTTCCTTAATTATGTGAAGAGTAATAACAAGGAATGTAAATTTTAAACAAAATCCGAGTGCGAGATTTTTTGGGGTTGCCACTTTGAACAGTACTTTTTGTTTTCCAAAACTGTTATCATTTTTCCTCTATTATTACTGGGGGGGGGGGGGGGGTGGAGGGGGGAAACCTACCCGATAGTAAAGATCCCACATGATTTGTGTAACACGTGTAATACTCCGCTGAAAAGCAATAAGTTATTTCAATTAAATGCCTATGGTTATGAATCGTCGATTATCGATGTGAACATGTTTGGTTTTACGACAGGGATTTCAATTCTCCGTTCATCAATATGTTTGACATTGCCTTTATGGACAACTCCATATCACTTTTCCTACTATGAGTAGGCAATCGCTCTAAGGACGAAACCTCCGTCCAACAGAGTTGTCATTGGCTCTAAGGACTTCTCCAAATCTATCATTCTACGAAGAGTTAAAAAAATGCTCTAATGGCCAACTTAAATCATATTAGGTATCAAATGTTGGAAATTAAAGTTATAATTTCATAATAGATATTAATTATATTAACTGTAGCATTTAAGATTTTTGAGATGTTTCACAGGATTCCTCCACTACTGAAAAGATTTCATCATGGTCATTGTATATCTCCAATTTCCATCGGATGATCATCCTCTTCATCGTGTTGAGAATTCTCAAGGCGACACAGTTTAGCATAGAAATAATTATGTATTTAAAGAACTTGCTATCGTGGATTATGGATTCTGTTGACATTTTCATCAATTATATTTATCCCTTGTTCCTCTTAATCACATGCACACATTTACTTTTGAGTGATTCAATTGTAATAACATGATGTGATGGTGGAAGTATCCTTTCGCTAAACTTATTTCTTAAACTTGGACAACACTTCTTTACTTTCAAATGCCGTAGTAAGAAATATTTGATTTTTCAGTAAAGAACATGAAATTGACAAAAAGGATATCGAGTTGGCCATTCAAGGAAACAAGTGTCTTGGTCTTGTTAGTAATGGAATCAAAAATATCAGAATTGTCTTCAATTACGTTCCTTGAATACATCTCTACATTTATTTTGTGATTACAACTTTAAACGTGTTGTATAATGTTTAATTTTCTCAAGGCTTCTGTCCCAAATTCATTTAGATGTAATTTCATTAATCAAGGATCTTCTATATGACTTTAAGATTTTTGATTCCCATTATCAACGATCAAGGATTTTATGCTAACTCGATAAGATAATTTGTTTAATCTTACTTTATGAATGAATTTATTAAATTGTTAATCGTTTATTAATTTTGAAATTACCATTAAACGTTTTAAATATATTTATGATTTTTCCTTCACAAATTAAATTATCATCTACATGGCTTGACATTAATCACACATTTACATTTGAGGCTTAATCTTACTTTGAGTTTAGATTATTTTGTGCTAATTTGAGTTTTTATATATATAATATATATTTATGTATAATTTAAACATATATTTAGTATCGAATTCATTAAAAGTTTTAATCACATTCTATTATGTTGTTTCAATCTATTACTGAAAAAAAAATATTGATATAATGCGCTTATGCATACTGGGGTAATTTTAGAGTCAAATTTAGCTATTTCGCCGGAGGAAGAGGGTGAAAGAAGTTATTTGAATTGCACTTTTTGCATATACTATCCATTTTTAAGGCTTCAAGTTGAAGGAATACAAGCATTTAGATTAATAAAGCTAATATAGACTATATCCTGCAGGTAATTTGTAGGATTTTTGACAAAAAGTAACAAAAATTCGTGTTAAAAGAACAGCCTTGTTTTTATTAATGAACTAGAAATAGCTAGAAATTTTTTTTTTTCTACTTCGTGTTTTTCATTCACGCTCATTTCTAATTGACATACATCATATGTAGAAACTATATTATGTTACAAACTAAATTTTTCTCTAAATTAATCTATAATCAAGTAAAACTACGAATAATTTTGCTAAAAATTGTAAATTGAATTAGGACTCATAATGAATTTACGTCAAATAATAAATCAAATTCATGAATACTCTTTGTGATTCAAAATAAATATTCATCGAAGTTCAATTAACTCATACAGTAAATAGAAATAATAATAAATGTTATGAAGGAAGAAAGTTAAATATGAAAAAAGGGTGTGAAGTAATAGTGACATTAATGGTTGATTAACTAGCTATTATACTTTAACCATTATTTAATTCATTAAGCTAAGCTTTAAAAAAGTTATACTAATCAATTTTATTATACGTAACATTTTACAAAAAAAACATATCGAAACCTCTCAACTGAACAAATAAATTCTATTACAGATACTTCCAACAATCAAAAAATTTGATGGAAGCCTTTAAACCGAAATAATATATTTTGTTATCTCAAGAGATGGATAAATGTGTGCATCAAAAAAATATTTCACCATGGAAGCCAGATTATTTGCTGTCGATGTAACTCTATGATTTATGTATAGGATTGTAAAAAATATGCACTTTCGGTTTGTAAAAAAAAAAGTAAGAGAAAATCATCCTGGTAACTTTGACAATTTGATGAATATTGAGAGGGAAGCAGATTGAGCTGTCATGACGTTTTATTGAGCTACAAGCTGCTATTCTCCTATATATATTGTAGTGTCCTTTCATTCAAGCGAATGCAATCGTGGAAAGCCACTACAAAGTTAATTTATAAAGTTTATAAGGATTATGTGAGAGTTGATATTTAAAAGAGTATTCCTTCTAAGGATATAATTACGAGGGAGATGTCTTACGCAAGTATGTGTAAATGTGATCGGGGCTTACCTTGATTTAGCTGTTAATCAGTTTGGGTAAATAAGACTCATTGTGTATTATATACAATTCCGTATATTTACGAACAGTTCCTTACAATTGTATTCCCCAATTGAAGTTCGAATAATACTGATTCTTGACGCGGACAATGCGCTCTATATTTATACGGTTTGGGTTGAGTACTAGCTTGCTTATTCTTTCTAGATCTTTCTAGACATGTGCTAATTGACATGTTGAAATGGCCATATAACCTAACACTCAACCGGCCCCTTTACATCATAAATCATACATATATATACAACAACAAATAACGTTAAACGATACTTGCACATGGTATCCTATAACAAAAACAACAGACACCAGAATCTGTACAAGGTCATAACATATATATATATATTTATAATAGTAAATCCGATGATACTATAGATGCCCTTCCCTTGGGAAAAAGACGACCTCGTCTTTTCTTTCTTACGGTCCCCAGGATTATCGGTCTTACTCTCGTACAGCCCTCTTAGCTCGTACCTTACAGAGCAAAACGCCGAAGAATCCTGAAAGTATAATAATTAGTAATGCTTCTATACCTAATATACCGTAAATCCAAAGACAATATTCCGTTGATCAAAAAGATTTGCCATCACTTTCAGTTTATCTCCTGAAATCGGCTTGTGAGATTCCACCTATGATTCTATTTTTTCCTATGAGATTTGACATTCCATTACCATAAATCCAATTTTTCCTGAGATCCAAATCCGTAATGATGTCTTCCACCTCATCCAGAATCATTGTTTCGACAATTCTCACTTTCATCTTGCTCGTCACTAGTCCTTCCCAATACATCTATCCTAACATTGCAATTGTATTGCAATGTTACCATCCATTGTCCACGACCAAGCACTTCTTGACTTTTCGTTGTCTTCCCAGAAGTACTTGAACACGATGCTTTGATCCTTTGTGCCTTTTGTACCTCAACAAACTTTACCATTGTTGATTAGAGACACAAACACATCGTTAACATTCTTTCACATAGCCCCTTGGCAGCCTTGAAGTCTTCATGGATTAATTTCCTCGAATGTTATCAATCACCAAATATTTACCCTCTGGTAACCATTAATACATTCTTACCCCTTCATCAATTGTCATAGGTAGTTCCCTATACTTTTACAACTTATAGAAGTTTTCTGTCTTCTCCAGTTGGACTGGCAGAGAGTAAAAATTACCAATACTCTCACTCTCAACTGGACTAATTGATCCACCATGATTTCTATGCTTTACCATGTCCATAATACTTTTCACATCCCGAATTGCTAACAAGCCCAGTGTCAAACTTCCCGTGATACCATATTGTGTCCCTCTGATCCGTTTGTTTACCCGTTCAGATATCGACGTCAACACCATTTTCATTGTTTCAACTCGCTCCACTTCTTCCAAGTGATTGTGAATCATTATTGTGACATTAACAAAGAATCATACTTCATCGCCAAGTTCCTGATTGCATACAGGATTGTCCTAAGTTCTTCTTCTCCTTGTATAAAGGCATCTCATATTTATCATTCATACCTTGAATTTCTACCGAGAAAACTTAGTCAACAATCTTTTCAGCATCCAGCCTCTCTATAATCCGAGGCCAATCACCACTTGTCTTTTGTTTCTTGTGTTTCCATATCCACTTAGCATCGACAATTCATCCTGATGAATCCGGATATTCACAATTCTTCATTTTAGAGTATGTTATTAATCAGTGCTTTTAGCATCCGTGCAATCTCCAAATCTTTTGCTGTTGCAACATTTGCTCCAGAAGGGACGTTAGTCTTCCATTTATTTTACCAATGGGAGTTCCATTCTAACTTCTATCAATTTCACTTGATCTTCACTCTCCAACCATTTCTTGTTATTTTTTCCGAAATACTTGAAGAATTGACAACACAAAGACAAGTTTTCCAAGTAACTTTATTTCCTTTAATTTCTCACACTTTTAAGTTTTTATTCCCAATTAAATTAGCTACTTTTTTATTCTTTTCCAGCAAAACATTTTTCCTGCCCTCTTCATTTTCTGCTTGTGGAAATTCCCCAAGAGGTCTTGATTCCCCCTCTCCTCCATCCATTATTTCTCACTCACTATTTCCAGTACTTGAGTCCAGATGGTTTCCTCTTCAGCTTCTTTGGGCGTGTTTTACTATACCACTTGTCTTTTATTCCTTGTGTTTCCATATCCACTTAGCATCACCAATTCATCCTGATGAATCCGGATATTCACAATTCTTCATTTTAGAGTATGTTATTAATCAGTGCTTTTAGCATCCGTGCAATCTCCAAATCTTTTGCTGTTGCACCATTTGCTCCAGAAGAGACGTTAGTATTCCATTTATTTTTACCAATGGGAGTCCCGTTCTAACTTCTATCAATTCCACATGATCTTCACACTCCAATCATTTCTTGTCATTTTTTCCGAAATACTTGAAGAATTGACAACACAAAGACAAGTTTTCCAAGTAACTTTATTTCCTTTAATTGTCACACTTTTAAGTTTTAATTCCCAATTAAATTAGCTACTTCTTTCTTCTTTTCCAGCAAAACATTTTTCCTGCCCTCTTCATTTTCTGCTTGTGAAAATTCCCCAAGAGGTCTTGATTCCTCCTCTACTCCATCCATTATTTCTTGCTCACTATTTCCAGTACTTGAGCCCAGATGGTTTTCTCTTAAGCTTCTTTGGGCGTGTTTTGCTATCAACCAACGCTGCTAACTCGTCAAAGGCAGCACCTATTAATTTCTTTGACTTGCTTGTAGTTTCAGCCATTGCTTTATTGACGGATACTTGTATCCTATTACATTAAGTGTATTTCCCTCGCTCTGGCTCTCTATATCTATTTCTTTTCCCCCTGCTCTTTTGCATCATCAAGCTTTTCTTCTTCTTCTTCCATATGACCTACATCTCCTGTAACTTTACTCTCCACTCCCTCTTCATCCCTTTTTTTTGAGAGATCTTCTATATTTTTAGATACTAAAGGTATAGAAATCTCTGGAATTGAATTATCAGGATTTGACTTGGAATTATCCAACGGAGAGTCCGGAAATGCATATGTTTAATATGGAAAAACTTTTTCTTGATATTCATCTTCTTCCGTTAACCTAGAGTCCGAAGGTTCATTCTAGATTAGTGTCTGTTTGTTGTTTCCACAAAAAGACTCCATCACCAACATATATTACCTGTTGGACAACCTTCTTATAAAAAGCATTTCTGTTCTTCAATTGATTGTCGAACTGCTGTACTCTAACTTTTTCCAATGCATCAGTAACTGTAGTTACTAATTGATGAACTGATTAAGGTGCATTTTTCATATTAGAATTGCACTGCAGGTATAACTGTATGTGTCCCAGTTACAAAAAAACGAGAATACCCTAACCTCGGTACTATCATGAACTTTACAGGAACTAAAGTTCCAACCAGGCATTTATGCCACTTCTTATCTGGGATATTTCTTGTACCATTAATTTTCTAATAGATCGACCAATATCCTTGTTCAATTTTTCAACCGGGTTAGTATGAGCTTTATAGACCTGAGTCTTTTGTTTTAATAACTCCCAATTCGTCACATACCTATCTCATTCCTTTCCTTATCTAACATATACATTTTACCATCAATTTCATGGAATTGATCGTATATTTTGGGATAAGTTTTATCATCTTGAGACAGTTTATCTTTATGTTTTAAACGAATTGATTCAACCTTTTCATTTTGAATTAGCGAGCACCTAATAAATTTGACAAATTTATATTTACACTGTTCTTTATAAAAATTAACCTGTGTAAAACCTTATGTCGAATTGTTTATTTCATCCCCTTTTTTACCTCAGTCATTTCATTTTCTATTACCTTGATCTATCTTTTACCTGATCAAGTTCCTTCTGCTTACCCTGAGTTGTGACTGCAGCAACACTTTTAATGGGTTTGCCAATGGCTTCCATTATCTTGAAATCATATTCATTTGGCTCTTTCTTCTCTTCAATTACACTTTCTCCATGGTTTGATTCTTCTTCCCCGACTTACACTTTATTTCAAATTCGAATTCCATAAGCCGTTCTTCCATATGAGTAATATTCCAGTAAGAGCCACCGACTTCATAAACTACTGTAACCGTTCATGATTCGTCCTGATTTCAAATTTCCTACCCATTAATTAAAATTATTTAAAATGATCAATAAATTTAACTGCTGCTAATAACTCTTTTTTGTGTCACAGAATATTTTCTCTGACTGATTAAGGGATTTCCTTCCGTACGCAATAGGATGTTCTTTACCATCATCCCCTACCTGCGTTAACACGGCTCCAATGGCAAAATTCAAAGCATCTGTTTCCAAGATAAATTCTTTCATGAGTAACTTATACAGTCTTTACTTGTATTTTCTCCTTCAACTTCTTGAATGCTTCTTCTTGTTTTTTCATTCCATTGCCATTCTACATCTTCACAGAGAAGCTTTACAATTGGTTCGGATATTTTTGCATACGATGGTATGAATTTCCGATACTAAGAGGTCTTGCCTAAAAAGGTTTGGAGACCCTTTTTAATAACAGGAACGGGCCATTGTTGAACAGCATCAATTAACCTATCAGCCGAAGCAACATGTCCTCCCCTTAATTCGTTTCCTAACCAATTAATCATAGGCGTAAACTATTTTGTCTTACCCGCCTTAACCCTGAGATTGGCCTTCTCAGTCCTGAGCAAAATTAAGCAAATCTACTTAGTGTTTGCATGAACGTACATCCTAAGATGAGATTGTCATCAAAGAATCCGAGGAATCCTCGCCGGTATATTTGTGAACCATATACTTGACGCATTATATGTGCATATGTACCACACACATTCTTTGGTCCAAAAGGCATCCGAAGAAATTCATAAGTGACATATGGGGAGACAATTGTTAACTTGTCCTGATCCTCTTCTTTCACAGGAACAGCAAAGTAACCTCCAGCTATGTCCACTGAAACAAAGTACTTTGCTTTACTTATCCGTGGATCTGTTAACAATTCCATGCTATAAGATATACATCAGATTTAATAATGCATCTTAAATCTCGATAATCTGTAGCAAATCTCCAGGCTCCTTCTTCTTTTTCCCGAGGAGCAAAAACTGATCCCCTCTCACTTAAAGTCGGTTTAATAATTTCTTCATCAATCCACTGTTGAAGTTAATTTTTAATACTTTCTTTCACAGCTGGATTCATGTGTTTAACCTTCGCCTTCACCGCTTTATTAATACTAGTATTAACCGTCCAATACTTAAGTACGGACTATATTGGAGGAGATTTTAGATAAAATACCATAAAATCTATACATTAATTCTTCTACTAGTTTACGTTCATTACCGCTCAAATAATCATTTTTACTAACTCTACCCCCAAACATATCATCAATTTCTTTTTTATTCTTCTCCACTTCACTAGATATTCTTTTCATAGAATTCCCTATGTACTGGAATAACTTCTCTCTAGCTAGTTCAAAATTGATATAAGGGTATAACTTTCTATTAAATTCTTCAGATGGAGCGCAGATTTTCTCCATCCCAATCGAAACAATCATATATTCATGACTTTGTGCGAATTGCTTCAATTTCCAAATAGTTCCCAATTTTCTTCCTGAGACTATTCACCGAGGTTATTTTCCCATAGCCGAAATGACCAATGATACCCGACTATTCCCTCGCCTTGTCCTCCTCACTTTTGTTAATTCAAGATTAATATTCCAATCTTCCTCAGTTGCTGAAAACCATACAATCTCTGATGTGCTACTACCAGTTACATTGTATCCTTGTGCATTAGCTTCAATTGTCACTGTTTTTTTTTCCTAAGGAATAATAACCTCCTCCGTGACAATTACATCAATAACTTCTTCACTATCAATTAACATCAAAGTGGAGACAAGATCCATTGCCTCATCAGATCCAAGATATTCTGTTAACCGAATCTCTTCCCCATGCAGTCTGACTTTAGCAATGATTTCATCACCTAGTTTCCAATGATGTGGACAGCTCTCTCATTGACTTCAGTGATAAGATGAATGGTACCTCTAGCTCACGAACTACTAAAGGCCTCATTTTCCATGGTTCTTTCATATTCTCAACCATGACTTCTACCGGCTCAGTGGTAATACCTATAACATGTACCCTGGTATCACCCACCGAACCCACTACAATGTCTGCCTCTTCCAGGTCCTTGCAAGTATTTGTTCTCCTCCATAGCTCTTCATCTATAACATAAGATCGAGCGCCCGATCCCCAGTATCTGCTAATTCTCGGAATCGCATATCTCCCAATCTGGCTCAAAACCATATTGATTATTTACCTAGCAGATCTAAGTTTGCTAACGTATTATCAACATTAACATTATTACTCATTGTAGTGTTACTCCCAAAGTTCTGGATGCGTCAAATCCCCTTTGGCAATTTTCCTGTCCGCGATGGTTCCGTCTGTCATTGAAATCCGTTACCTCTTAAGAGTTTCCCGGTTTATTTTTCTTCATAGGACAATTTTTTAATATCCCATTCTTCCAACAGACATAACACCTAGGTTCAAATTTACCCCTGGATGTTCTTTGTTTACGTCCTTCTGACACTTTTTATCAAGAAGCAGTCTTTTAACTTGTACTTCCCATGAGGATAAATCCATAAGTTCATCCTGACCATGGTACGCCCTTGGAGCTTCTTTCCTAGGTTTTATTTTATTCACACTAGGGCACAATCCTCTTCACCGTCATCTTAGGATATTCATAGCTAAGTTACTTGTTTCCTAAGCTATTACCCACTTTATGAGGTCCCAGAGAAACTGCTTCTTCAGCACATGCTTGTCTTCATCCCTTTTAGGAACATATACTGTTATCCAAAGGTCTTTTAAACGAAGAAGTACTTTTACTCCCTTCCTCTTGCCTTTAAATCAGTGTCTGGAAGGCTGCCATCGCTTCGTCTTTTCCCCCCACACTATTTATGGTAGAATCAAGGCGTGTCATTAGATGGTCTAAATCCCCGATCCTTTCCTGTGGGTTACCCAAACTCTCATCAAAGGTAATATAGACTATTTGGCGGATGGGTCCGCGTATTGTCCCCGTCACCCATTTACACATTGCATCATCACCAACATTTAGGACTCTCTGGAAGCTCATGGCTTCAACTTTCACATGTGAAAGTCTTCAGAGCCGTAACAGAGATTCAAAGGGTTATTTTGTTTCTTAACCCTCTCCCTTGTACTTTTTGCAATTCAGCGTCGAGATTTTGATTCCTATCTCCTTGCATCTGCACATACTTTTTTTTATACAACTGTTGCTTATGTTGTAATTGCTCTTTTTGTTGGGAATTATGCTCTTGGGTATTCATGCTCCTTGAAATTATCAAAGCAATAAGGTCGGTAATTTTAAACTTAATTGGCAAAACAGCGCCCTACTACTTATCCTAACCTCAGAGTGAAATTAAATTATGTTTCAAAAATAAGAACGCGAACCAAACGGGCGTATCATTATTCGTCTCACCCAAGTTTAGATCAAAGAAATATATATATATTTGAGTTTCCTATTTCAACTATAGCCCCCCTTGTGCTTAACTTTTGTTTTTTAATTTCATTTTCCCGTTGATTTAAATTACCTACACTGTTTATCGTGAGTCACTTATGATCATGGTCATTTTACCCCATATACATAAAAATTAATCAACACAATTGCATTTTAAATTTATACAAAATACACATGAAAATTAAATCCATAAACACAAAAAATGAAGATAATAAAATAATAAAATTTTATACACCTCAGCAGTCGTTCTTTTATTAGCCCCTCTCCTGTTTCCCTACTTCAATATGTTTGTTGAAGAATTAAACTTCCCTGAAATAAATAAGAAGAGAAAACGACTGCTTTGGTAATGGGCACATGAAATAATATAATATTTGACATATGTAATACATAAATATTCCCACTCATCTCAATCCATATGTCACATGACAATCTATTACTATTAATAACCGACTATTAACTTCTTTGTGTTTGACATAAATTATTTTTTGAGATATCCCAATATATATTTCTTTGGCGAACAAAGTTCCACTCTAATAACTAGTATCCCTAAGTTCAAAAGCTAAACTGAAAGGTGGACAATGATTTTGCGGATTGACTCTGCCCTAGAGGATTACTGAGAAACTTTTCGGTCCCTGTCCTATACCTAATTAAGATTACTTCTCAAATGCTCTCCTCAGGAAACTTTAAAAATATCAGGTCCCATGTGTACTTACATCTTGATAGAACTTATACAAAATTTACTTTTAAATTACTTTACATTTGTATTTTGGCCTATAACAAATAAAAATAAAATAAGAACAAACAATGCTCAAGAATGACACAATCCTACCGACTGCGCCAATTTGTAGTGTCCTTTCATTCAAGCGAATGCAATCGTGGAAAGCCACTACAAAGTTAATTTATAAAGTTTATAAGGATTATGTGAGAGTTGATATTTAAAAGAGTATTCCTTCTAAGGATATAATTACGAGGGAGATGTCTTACGCAAGTATGTGTAAATGTGATCGGGGCTTACCTTGATTTAGCTGTTAATCAGTTTGGGTAAATAAGACTCATTGTGTATTATATACAATTCCGTATATTTACGAACAGTTCCTTACAATTGTATTCCCCAATTGAAGTTCGAATAATACTGATTCTTGACGCGGACAATGCGCTCTATATTTATACGGTTTGGGTTGAGTACTAGCTTGCTTATTCTTTCTAGATCTTTCTAGACATGTGCTAATTGACATGTTGAAATGGCCATATAACCTAACACTCAACCGGCCCCTTTACATCATAAATCATACATATATATACAACAACAAATAACGTTAAACGATACTTGCACATGGTATCCTATAACAAAAACAACAGACACCAGAATCTGTACAAGGTCATAACATATATATATATATTTATAATAGTAAATCCGATGATACTATAATATATAAATGAAAATATGTATATAATAGATTTTAAGATTATATATACCATAGATGAAAGGCAGAAAATTATATATTTTTAGCTAATAAGTCGTAAACTAATAACACCGATGAACAATGAAAAATCCTTAGGGGTTAGTTTAATATTTATTAATGTTTACCATACAAACATAAAATAAAGTTTTACAAATACATATAAGGCAACGAACACGACCACACAACTGGGTATTTGTGATACTACAACAGTTTCTAAAACCTAATTTACATTTAAATTTTATTCAACAATAATTTTTTGCACTTCAAAAAATTTTAAAACACGAATATCTTCATTTTCTCCTTGTATGACTTGATATCTTTCGTTGAAAAGGGCTGTGCATCTATTGATGAGATGGTTTGACTTTGCAATTCTTTCATACAGACATTGCACGTCGAATTTATGTCCTTCCACTTGCTTAGGTGGGCTAGAAAAGGGTGTCCAGTGTAGACTTGTACTATAAGTCTCAATTTCTCTCTTCCAAGCTTGATACTCTTCGACTTCGGCCCATTAATCATAGTATGTGTATGTTTCATACTTTGATCCTTTCTATATCGGTCACACCAATATTGATAGAAGATAAATTACCTTCTTGGAGGCTTCCCAATAGCAAACTGGTTTAAAAGTAGGCTCGTTCCCTTCGTTTATAACAATCAGATTGTTCTCTTCAATGATGTTTTACAGAGACTCAGTGTTGCAGAGACTCTCCTCCAGTCTCTCTACTACCCCACGATTGATTGTGGGTATTTAAGTCTATAGCTAAGAGAACTGGCTTTTGTTCTTGTTCACAATGCTTAATGAGACGTAATAATGTTTCATTCTACATAGGTAGTAATTGTCCAAGTTAAGCAACAGACACATACGCTACTAGCCCATCTATTGACATACATATCATGCAGATGTCTCTGTCTGAAAATTCTTGAACTGACCATGCTTGCAAATGGTTAGCAGATTGTATACAAGCCCTGGGATGTAAATCCTCTAAGAGCGAGTCTTTTCGTTGTGCCATTACTGAGATATGGCTAGCAATGTAAATCATATGCAATTCGGGCATGTAATAAAAAAGTGGAGTTGGCTCTTCCAACAGGTCTTTTTGTTTTCCGAAGCTGTTATTATTTTTTTTCCCTTAAGAAGGTAACATCAACTTTACCTCAACATAATGTTTTACAAGAAAAGAACAGTCTGCAAAGATTATATCATGGTGAGGAACAAAGGAAAGATTAAAAAATGGATATCATTCATTGAGGAGAATGGAGTTAATGATATTTGTGAATATAATAATGAATCTGGAGTAACGTATTGTAATGTTTGTGGTTTGATGTTTTCATTTGTATACATATATAAAGGAAAATAGCAGCTTGTAGCTCAGTAAAACGTCATGACAGCTCAAGCTGCTTCCCCCCTCGACATTCATTGAATTGTCAGGGTTGCCAGGTTGATTTTCTCTTTCTTTTTTTATTACAAGCCCGAATTGCATATGATTTACATTCCTAGATATGGCACAGTTATTAGGGATATTGGTCATGTTCTCAACTTGAGCTCCGAGTTTGTTGTTTTAGAGTGTTGAGTGTAAATATAAAAGCAGCTAATCATCACTATTTTTATGGATAGTTTTTGTAGCTTAATCCATTCATCTGTAATCCTATCAAAAAACTTCTCTATTTGGGTAGTTTTTTTTGGGCTCCTCCCAGTTGGATTTTTAACTTTCGTTATTGGCTTCTTTGATTCTATTGGTACTATTGAGTTAATACCCTTGTTAGCATCAGCTGCCTGTTAAATGATTTTACAGGATGAATAACATAAAGGTAGAGAGCTGTAAATTCTAAGGGTTTACTCGCTTTCAATTTTTTTTAGTGATGGGGAATCCGTACATTATTATCATTTGTTCTTCATTCTTGAGAGGATATCATGAGGCACTAACCACATGTAATACACTAATACACTCTGTCTTCAAATAATAATAATTCAATAAAAATGCCTATTTGACTGAACTTGGAATCCTTGATATAATATACTCTTCGGAGAGATATGATGCATTTGTGTTTACTATGTAAAGGGGTAAACGCCATGACAGCTGACGTTTCTCTTATCATACATCAAATTGTCAGGGTTACTAGGCCAATTTTCCCATTCTTCCTTTTTTACATATCGGTAGAGCTCAGGATTTACAGCTTTATTTAAAACTGTATATCAGGGGTGTCAAACTCATTTCACATTGAGGGCCTCCTAAAACCCCTAGATAAACGTCATGGGCCTGACCATTAAAATTATAGCATACTTAGCATTAAATAACCAAAATATCATGTCTTCCCTTTGTTTTGATTTAAAGAAGAACAAGGACATTGTTAAATTGAACTAAAAATTTATTGAGTTACACTTTTACAAAACATTTCACAAAATTGCACAAACTTTAAGTCACTAGAAAATCTAAAATTATAATAATGAACTTTACATGAGATTACAACATGAGACTTATAAAAAAAGACTAACTTGCGCCTCTAGCGGATAGTTCATGAATTATATTTAATTAAAAAATGTAATCCATGCCTTTTATGCATTTTTTCCTCTTTCAAATCATCCTGAGGGCCTGATTGAGCCTCCTTGCGGGCCAGTTTCGGCCCACAGGACGTATGTTTGACACCTCTGCTGTACATAGTAGAATATTATTCCATATATAATCATATCATAATTTTATGTTGCATTTTTAACAAAATTTTCATAAAAGGTGGACGAGCATTATTTAATTCTTCTTTGGGATGAAGGTGTTTCTCCCTCAATGGTCTTACAAAGAATGAACCTAATTAAAAAACAAGAAAACAAACAATAGCTTTTTTGTTTTTTTAATCACTAAACTGTTATTTTTCTCTACAAAATGTCCATTTCTAATTAACATATGCCTGCTTTATTAAAATATGAACTCTCGTATAAAAGGAACTTGTATGTTCTAAAAATTAATGAAAGAGATGTACCCGCGGGGAAAATAAAAAGGAAAAAGGTGTAATATATACAGAGTAAATAAAATAAATGAAAATAAATAAAAAGGTGTAATATATACAGAATAAATAAAAATGGTATATTTTTAATATAACAATAAAATTTGGCAATATGTCTCAGAAACGGGGAAAACATCTCCGAAAAAGAATTTTAGCATCTTTTATGACATAGAAAATATTGGTATTTTTTTTTTCAGTAGAAAGATTCTAGATTGCCGAGTCCTTTTTCATTTATATCTTAATTAATAATGATGAAACTAAGTCATTATCTAGAAGATCAGTCCTTTTTGAACTCAAGTTCAATGTTGTGTGACGTCATGTTTCCACCTAAATTATTTGTAAATGACGACATACACGACGAGCTTTTTGGTATAAACAAAAACACACTGTATTCTCCCTTCAGCTGATTTTCATCTTTTGACTCTTTTGATTTAAAGCAGCTGATCCTACGTATTATGAGCTCAAAAAGGGTATCATTATTATTTCTGATTTTGATGCATAAAAAATATATTAAATCAAGGATTGCGCGCCCTTTTTTTGAATTTTGAATATATTACATGTAGTAACGATTGGTTTGTGATTGGTAAAATTTATAAATATATAGTATATCTAAATAAATTCTGCCAAATATTAACAAGTTGGCAACAAGGAAAATACAGAAGAGTAGCTACCATATGTTTTTCCAAATTTTTCCTTTCCCTTTTGTCAGTCGAGGTTGCGAGTGAACAAAAAAGCTCGACGTGATACCCTTATTTTTTTAACTAAGTGAGCGAGTTTGGTTTACTGTTGATACCTTCACTCATAATTTTATTTTTAAACGAATCTTTCTGGATTAAGAGAACTGCAATTGCCAGCACAGTTAACTTTTATAATCATCCATCCACTGGTTGTTTTTCGTATAAACGTATAAATTATTTGTAAAGAGTGTTGATAATGTGCTACAGAATTATAGATGAACGTTTGAAGTTGTATACTTCTTCTAAAAGGATTTGAGTTCCTTACAACCCCCCCCCCCCCCTGTCCTTTCAAAAGATCAACTTTTGATGCTTGAGAACGTTCAGATAATTTTGCTGATAACTTCTTATTATATGGTTTTGAATCAACCATATACAAGATAAAAGCTCAAAAGATGAAAAACAACTACTTACAACATCGAATTAACATTGTTAAGGGAAGTAATATAAATAATTATTGTTCCAAACCGTCACACATAAAAGTATATAGTTTTAACATAATTTAGTCACTATTTTTTAATCAAAAAAATTGATTCATTTTGATAGGTTTTTTGAAAAAAATAAACTCTGAATATAATGATGAATCTATATATAACTTCGATTTCTTGAATGACTTTTGTGGGTTTTTTTTTTTGTTATCAAAATGTTTCAAAGACTAGGGGTCTCTTAATTTTATTTGAATGTGGCGGGGTAGACAAGGAAATGTACTTTTATAAAGTAAATTTTAAAAAAATAGTGCCTTGGGCAAATATTTAATAGAAGGCGTATTTTGTACACCTATAAAAATATTTGAGCCTCATTGACCACACACTCCCAGTCTAAAGTGGCCCTGTATTTTTAGTGCCATACTTTTTAAACTGAAAAAAAAAAGTTAAATATTATTATTTTAATATTATAATGCTATGTAAAAATATTTGATGTCGTGGTGACAGGCTGTATTTTTTGTTGTTGCTGTTGTTGTTATTGATAACGAGATGAAAACATATCATGACGCTTTTTTTTTTTTACTTTCTTTCATAAATGGTTTAAATTGGATTAATCAATATACAATGTACATATATTTTAAGCTAATAGAGTAACCAAAATAGCAAATGTAAGCCTTTTATTTAGAATTTAAGTTAATAGAAAGATAATGCTTTAAAGAAAGGTTTACATATATATGCATAGCCTAGCATAGTATTGATTAACAGATATTTCAAACAGTTTTCAATGCATTTTAATTAGAACTACAAAGATTTCTACCAGTAAAAAACTGTTTCATAACATTTTCCAAAAGAATATTGCTCAGGGATCAATAATTGAATCATACTAACTTAAATTTAATTACATAATTCCTTGAGGTACCATATTGAAAATGAACATAAATAATAAATAGTATGTTATGTCAAGTCTTATTTATGAGAGGATAAGCTGACTTTAATCACTCCCATCTATGTATACTTTTAGTATGTTAATTTATTTCTAGATATCATGATATGTAATTGAAAGCTTAAGAATAATTATTTTTATTTAGACAGACATTATTAAGATCACTTTTTATTTGGAAGCAAAGGGACAGATAATACATATTTGGGATATTTTTGAAACTTAAAATGATTTTAAAGGCAAAGTATTTCTTTTTTTTTTACTCGGTATGGTCTCTTTAAAGAAACTATTGATTTGATTGATACAAAAATATAACTCATTTTATATAAATTTAAAAGCATCAAATCCTCAATATCAAATAGTTTTGTTTTTTTGAATTTTATAAATAATACGATTGATATTGATATTTACGTAATTCCATTTGTATTTGAAATATATGTAAATAGTTGAATTCTTTATACACAAAAAATAACATTTTTTTATAATAACTTTTCCTTCACCTTCGACAGGACAGCAAGTTCTACTTCTCATGATAGCAGGTCATAATTAATTACTACTACACGTTAGACTACATCAAACACCCATATTAAACTGAATGTATTTGCTACAAAAGGATAAGTAGGTACATACCTATATATAATATATATATATGCTCTCCATATTTAGAAAATTACCCAACTAGATTCACAAAAGGACACTACGAAATGTATATGAAAAAATGGGTTTTTTTTTACTCATATAGTAGAATTATGTAAAGTGTAAGCTCCGAAGGGAAAATCTTTTGTTGCTAGCAAAATAAAAGATTTTGATACCTGTCATTATTTCATTATTAATAAATCACCCAGGATATAACTAGCTAAATAATTTATTTAGAAAGTAGGATAAACTTGGAAATAAATCTTAAGGTAAGTTTCTACCTAGCATGATGAATCAAAAATTATATATTTCGATAATATACATACATATATTGAGGCAGATACTAAAATTTTGAATAATATTCAATCATATGTTAAGTTTGAAGAATATTTGATATAAATATAATGCTTTAAAAAAAGGTTTATAAGTATAGCATTGCACAATACTGATGTTTAGCTATTTCAAACAGTTTTCAATGCATTTTAACTGTTCCTTCACATTTTTCAAAAGAATTGTTGACTAATGAAATGCTCAGAGGTTGATAATTGAATCATACTTACTTAAATTTAATTACATAATTCTTTGAGGTACCACATTGAAAATGAACATAAATAAGAAAGAGTAATGTTAATTTTGAGCTTTGTTCAATCATTTGTTAATTTGTAAATCTTCAAACCGATTATTTCAAGTATTTAACCATAAAAAAAAACTAGATTGCACACAAGCAAAAATAAACACTAAATTTTTGCTAGTGTATGAGTAAATACTCGAAATAATTGATTTTGAGGAGAAGTGTTGAATATTAAATGTTGATTAAGGCTTGTTCGAAAAGTAAAAGAAGGGTGGGAATGTGACTTATGGATAGAGTTCTAAAATCAAAGATCCACCAGTATGTAAAAAAAATCGAAAATTGACCTGGTAACCCTGACAATTTTATGAATGTTTGTTTATGGAGCGAGCAGCGTCAGCTGTCATAACGTTTTAATATATATTAGCTCTTACCCTTTTACAAGAGAATACAATAGACATTGAAGTCATCACAAATATTGTTTTTATTGATCAAACTGTATTACTAAAAAAACTGCCTTGCATGGTGAAAGATATGTAATTAAAAAAAGGATTTTATAGTTAGCAAAAAGTTTGATTGTGTAGGGCCAGATGAGAATATCTTGTAGGAAATATGTATATAGTTCACACACCAGTGGTTGTAGACTGCTGATTTACATGCTGGTGGTTTGTAGTACTGAATAGTCTCCAACAGTCCAAAAAAAAAACAATACTGTATTCAAATGGAAATTACTTTGATGTCATAAATTAAGCAACTATTGGACATGACCATTTGATCAAATGAAGTTAATAGGTAAGTAAACAATCATAGCTACAAGATGGTACAAAAATAATGGGTCTTAATAAGCAAGTAACTTGATAACCCACGTTGATAACGCCATATTCTAATAGTTAAAAGATAAATGAGAAAATTAACAAAGCATTAATAGTCAATGGATGGGACAAAGTTTTAATTTAAAGTAGATCCCTAGTTGAGATATTGAAAAAAGGGTTCCTCCCGTGTAAAAAAATTGTTCCATTTATAATATGTACAATGATATGGTAACCATGGGAAACAAGTTGTCTTCTAATGACGTTTGAAGATTAAAAACAGGAGGCAATAAATACAAATACATAAATTGTAAGTTATCAACTGACAGGATTTGGAGGTGTATAAAGCTCGTTTGGGAAAGCTTTTTTGGGAACTCTGGTCATAAATTAGAAATTTAGTGATTGGTAAAAAAATTTTCATCTTAAAATTATCTGCATGACCTTCCTCATCAAACCATTTAAAATTCAATACTTTTCTCTCTAATATAATCATATTAGATCATTGTTGCAAATATTCTAAATAAATCATGAATTCAAAATTGATTCATTGTAAAGAAGAGCATTGTATAGTAGGGCTCTCCACTGCAACAACTTTGTACATATAATCTATTAACATAGGTACAGTTTGAGTTCAACTATTCGTTCGTTTGTTTGAACGCACATCACGGTCAGCCAGGAAGAGTAGGGGATTACAGGAAAGGTGAAATAAGGGCAGAAGCTACATTATTTTGGTCGCTGATTACGAGACTAAAATGCGATTTGAAGGCTTAGGAAGCCGAATTTGAGGTTGTCGATGAAGTTATAAGTTTCCTACTTAAAATGGTCAATTTAGGGAGCTTGGTTGAAGTCAAAGGAACTTAATGAGGTCATCTAAGACTATTTTGATGTTCAATAATATGGAAACGGTGTGCCACAGGGCGTCTTTTTAAGGCTGGAATGTTTATATATTTCAATTAATAATAATTATAAATATTATAGGTATATATTTCTAAAATATAAAAATTTGTGAATAAATACTTTTCCAAAAGGTATATAGGTAACCCTGTACGTTTAATTATCTAGAATGGTTTATAAAATAAGCAAGTCACTTTGATACAACTACATTTCGTTGATGCCGATTTTTTTTTTTTTTTTTTGCTTTTAATCTCCTTCTCAACTAATTTCAATATAATCCCAAAGTTTGTTTCTCAACTCTGAAGCAATTTCTCTCTCACATTGCTTCGAGAGTAGAGCCACAATACGTTAATCGGCTGAAGCTTGCAAAAATTTCACATATCTTGTGTGGTCTTTTCCGCCGCCGAGGAAGACCTAAAAAGTATTTATCACCATTTTGAACATCTTGAATTTCGAAGACTTTTTGATGCCTATGCTATCCCGAACATTAAATTCAATTTATTTTATTTATGCATATCACGTTATTAAGCCCTAGGAGCTCTAAAGCATTATATATTTCGACATTTACATAATATACTTGAATGAATAATGATAATGATATAAATATTTGTGAAATGTAAAAAAAAAAAAAAAAAAATCGAATCAAATAGTAAATAATAATACTAACAATTTGATAAGGACAAAAATAATTAAAAAGATATAAGAATGACTTTCACTCATTTAAAGCATTAATTTAAAAAAAAAAAATTATAAACAGATGAGATCTCTTTTGTTTATAATAATTGCAACCATCTGCCCACAATTTAAATTTATCCAAAGTCCCTAGAGAAAATAATATTTCCCTTTCTTTTTCATGAATAAATAAGTACATTCTATTCTCATATGTTCATAATAAATATATTAGGCAAATGAGGGAAATAAAGTATTGTGAAAAGATGTAAGATTTGTTAAATAGATGATAGTAAAAGTTAAATTTGTATAAAACGTATGGTATAACATTAATCATGGTTCAGACAGTAGGAAAACTACGATTTATTGTAAGCTATGTTGTTTTATGATTATTACTCTCATGGTACCATTGCCTCATCAATTATGCAAATACAATATACAATAAATTATCATGGGAAAATATTGAGTTTTTGAAAAATTTTATACAAAAGTTATATAAATAAGGTCTCTATAAAAGAAATGTAATAACAATTCAAAATTGTATGATACATATTGATAATAAAACTTATTCAGACATAGATCGGACTTTCTAGAAATGCCATATTTTCCCTATTAAAAAGAAGTTTTAAAACTACGAATACAATCATCAGTTTCGAACAACGATGATTGAATAATTGTATAATGTACATAAAATTAGATAATTTCATTCTATATTCTATTTTCAAATTATATTAAATAACAATCACATGTATGTAAATTTAACATAGATATAAGTTATATTTCAACTTTTCAATTTATTTTGACATAATTTAATTTGATGAAAATATTTTCTATTTCTAAACCTGAATAAAATAAACCTCATTTTTAAAGTAAATTGGAAAAAAAAATTCTCAAGGAGTTTGTAGGTTTTCAATTTTTACTTCAAACAGGAATCAGAGGAAGCCCTATGTATGTAAGTGGGACACCGGTATAACATTTCAATTTTCAAATTGAAATAAAAAGGCCAATAAAGATCAAATTGAGATGAGACTTTTTTTATGTGGTGTATTAGGTCTTGCAGCGTCGTTTGATCTTTTAAAATTTCAAAAAGATCATTTGAATGAGAAAAAAAAATTTATATTTTGCCCTTTTTTTCTAAGTTAATAGAAAGTGGGGCGTAAAAGGAGAGTTTTTTTGGTGTGTTTGCGTCGGTTGAGAGATATTGAGAGGGTGTTCACGGAGCCGCAACTCTCTGTAGTTGTGCATTAAATTTATTTCTGTACAATATTTTAGAGAATAGCACATATCTTTTTCCAATTATCAGGGGGGTCAAGTAAGCTCATACAATTTCTGCATATAAAATCCACATTTAAGCGAAACAAACTTTTTCTGTCGGATAAAGCAAAATGATAAGATATAAAATATAGAAATTATTTTTTGTCTATTTCCTCGAATTTTTAATTTCGTGTTCTAACAATAGAGGAAACTGTTTTTTTCTTTCAGACATCTACAAACAAAAAAAGGAAAGTTATCATAAATTATAGTTTATAATCTGTCATCTGGCAAAATGTCATTATAATATATGTATGTACAGAGAAGTTAAATTAATATAAAAGTTATTTAATTATTCATCGAATCTTTTTAAAAAGAATTATTTCATTCTAGTTTGTTTCTCGTAATTTTCTTAATATTTTCGTAACGCTCCTTGAGTTGACCCTTCTTTTTTGGAATGATATCCCCAACAGATTTCCGTATATTTTCCCATTGAAAAAACACATCAATACTCCTATGTCGATTTTTAGTGTCAGTTCTTATAGAGCTGTCAATCTGTCCCTCACCTCATTCTCAATCGTTTTTCAATAATTTAATGATTGAAGGTTATTGATTTTTTCTTTAAACTTGATTTAACTCATAAACAAATTCACATATCTACAGCTGAATATATTAGACTCTTCATCTTCAAAAGAAAATTTGTATCAAACAAATTTTACAAGAGATTGTATCCAAAAATTTGTTAATTTGTGGCTATTTTAATTATTGAACTACCTTTGGTTTTAAAATATTTTTTGTAAAACAACAACCAAAAAGAGGGGACAACCCTGCTTTAGAGTTCTCTCTGATCTAAAGATGTTAATTTTTTTTAAATACCTGATAATGTCAATTATAGGCTCAGAGGCAATGTGAAGAAATAAAGAAATTGCACTTTTTGTACTGCCTTAATAAAGATTATTTTATTTAAATTAAATTATTTTGATTAAAACCATGAACATACATGTATTTTCTTTGATTTAAAAATCTAGTTAAAACATGAATATATCAAGAACTTCTATGCCCATTGACCATGAATGCCTTTGAAGAAAACATTTTATTTATTTAATTTAAAATTTATACCTACAATTATATTACGAAAAAACAAATTAAATTATTGTTTTAAAACTCTTTTTCACTTGTGGTATTTTCATAGAAAATGATTATATTTAGCTATAAATATGTACTAGTTAGTATTCTAGTCAATATTTAAATTTGAATAAAAAGTATTAAATACACCTATAGCAAAAAATAACTATTGCCATTTGCAAATCTACTGCAGTTTTTCCCTATACGAACATTACTTTTTCTAACCTAAAAACGAGTGTATTAAAAAGAAACGTTTGTTGTGATCATTATTACCATTTAATAATTAAAGTAATAGCATTATGATACTTTAAGCTTAGAAACTATAATTCATACAAAAGGTCAAATATTAGAGAAATGGCCAACCCTTTTCTACTTTTAATCACACCAAAAGTAGCAAAAGTAATCTGTTATTCCGTTTAGAGCAAGGAATTTTCTTCTGCGTTTTGATGAAAAATGAATGTTTGAGTGATTTCAGCCTTCAAATACCATTTTTGTGACCTTCTAGCAATTTGAAAAGTGCTTCTTTTTTTTACCGAAATTGCCTATTTTCAATGAGCTTGAAATATTTCAATTTTAAAGTTATGAGGCTCAATTTAATTGATTTTAATAGAGTTTCTTTCCTCTAGTGATAAAAAAGAATATAATCCTCATAGTTTGTACAATAATATATATTGTTGTATAAATATGATACAAATATCAATGATAGATCTATATTATTCATATTATGAATATACTTACGATAAAAAAATATTTTTTCACCATTGGTACTCTCAATACCATTATGGTTGATTATGCTGGTGTTAGTCCTCATTATCCTCAATTTTTGAAGATTTTAGATAAGTCGAACTCCTAGATATACAATTATACGCCACAAAGAGAGAAATTTTACCCTAGAAACTGTGCATATAACATGTAATTAATGTAATATCAAATGAAATTACTTACCAACAATGATTGTTTAAAGCAGTGAAATCAGAAAGTTATGTCTAAATTAACAGGTTAACTAATATTTCAATAGTAAATTCCTTATGAACATGTACAATCAAATATTATTTTTTTTTGGTGTATTAGCTTTTGATCTCGTTTCAAAAATATTTCCTTGCTATTAAACACCATCAGCTCTCTATGTATTTTATCTCAATGGTTACACGTTATTCTTCTTGTATTTTATTTATTTGTTCAATACTTTACATGAAAAGTCTACCACAGATATGAGAACACAGAGTCAATGCAACCAACCATATAGTGGAATGTTTTGTTGGAATAAAACTTATCCTCAAATATTTCAAAATTCGACGACACCTTGTAAAATGAATTAATAGTACATGATCTTCACAAAAAATATCTACTATTTTTTGAAATATAGTATACAAATAAAGAAGCATTAAATTATGATGAATTGCACAAATTTATATATGTTTACATATGCAATGAGTAAATAATACATAAAAGTGGATTTGAGTTAGTATCTAAGAAATTAATTAAGATCATATTTAGAATGTAATGTAATTTATTCTGATGTGAGGGTAAACTGGGCTCGAACAATGTAATTTTTTTTGGTTCTGATGCCAAATAATTAAGGTTTAAAAACCGATAATCATCTATTCGGTAGATTTCTTTTCAAATTACTGTTTAGATTCTAGTAAAAATAACTCCATTAAGGGGCAAATATGCCTACCTGCTAATTTTTCTCATCAGTATAGCAATGAATATTAGCAAAGGTTTTGAGAAAATTATAAAAATTAATACATACACTTGAGTTATCAGCTATCTTGCAAACTTTCACATACCAACAGTAAACACTTTACATGAAATCCTCTTCTACTTCAATTTGAATATCCAATACCAAGGTATTATAAGTCATGTTTAATATGCAAACTTTTTCATTATGTAAATAATCATAATTTAATTTTAAATATTCACCATGTATTATATAATTTCTTAACTCGATTGATTGATTTGAATTGACGTAGTTGTTATCTTGGCTTTATATAATGATATTGTATGTACTCGATGTAGATGTGATGTTCCTTTTGGTAAAAGTGGCACAAAATGTCCTCCACATAAGAATTCTTTGTTACACACAAAATTCCAAAAAATTAAGATCGTGTAGAATTTTGAAAATCCGCTGTCCTCATGAATTAATTGGTAATATATTATTTCTAACTTTTTTTTATATTAGCCAATATAACTATAGTATGGAAGAAGTGGTAAAAAGAAGTTACGGTTGATAATTAATTAAAACACTGAGATACTACGCTCATTATACTGAAGGTATACGCTGTACATTGTAAATTTTATAATATGAGAACGATGCCTTTTGCACAAAGAGAGGCAACTAAAAAAGAATTAGATAATCTGATGGAGAAAAATATATGATCCTAGGTATGACGTTGACCCTAAAAAGACAGAAGGTGTAGATGTGATGTGCATATATTGGGCCACAAAAACATATAATGTATATAACAATTTGTGATGGAGACGGATTATGAAGCGACAGTTAGTTTAATGAATAAAAAAACATTAGACGATATCAAGATTTTCCTGCTCCCTCGAGTATCTTTGAATTATATACATGAATACATAGTGTTAATCAATTAGATGAATTGATTTTTTAACAATATTGCAAAACTTACAATACCATTGGGCTCATTGATATCTAGCAGAAAGGAATTTACATGGACAAGAGAGGAGGAGGGAAGAGTTTGAAAGTATAAAGAAATTCATGAAAAGTTTAGTTCAAAAGGACTACTTCGTTCTGGGAAGGATGTCTTTTTGAGAGACTGATGCAGGAAAAAAAAATTGCTTTTGATATGCACTAAAGTAGGTGGATGTAAATAGAAAATGGAATAGGATCAAAATCAATTCAATATGGCTAAGTAATTCAGAAGAAAATTATGAAACGACCACTTTGTAGATGTGATGTGCATATATTGGGCCACAAAAAATATATAAGGTATACTTATAAGGTATATAACAATTTGTGATGGATACGGATTATCAAGCGACAGTTAGTGTAATGAATAAAAAAACATTAGACGATATCAAGATTCCACAAAAAAGAAAGATAAAAGAACAAACTCAGTTGCAATATAATTTTACAGTTATCAAAAGGAAATAGAGTAAGTCATCAACAGGTTGGGAGAAGAACTTAAAAAAAATCCAGTGAAGGTTAAATTTTATTGGAATTTAGGCGCTGAGTTGTCTCTAGTTGAGAAAATTGAAAAATCGTTATTCTAAAAGAAGTAGGGAAAGACAACTTACACATATCCCATTAAGGAATGGTAAGAGCTAAACAATGAGCAAGAAACACCATTTATGGCCCTGAATCAGTTCTGAAATTGAAAGTATGTTGCAATAATATACCCATAATAAGTCCTGGGGTATTGCAGATTAGGAATAAACCGAGGGATAAAGGAGTAACTCCCACAAAGTTGGTGTTGGGCATGACATGAGATGAGCATCTTGACTCTTGAGCAACATTATTAGTATTCAGCAATCTAAACTGGAATTTTACTTTCCAAAACTGCTACCACAACTGCTACTGAAGCAGAAACCCCATTTAATGGAGAAATATAATGAATCAATAATAATAATTATCCTAATCCAGTGAACTTATTATCCATGATATAATAGTATCTTCTGATAGATATCAATTTGTGCTCAAGTCTTTCCACCTTTATCAAAAAAGATATGAGAATAACGACTTACAGCTGATATATATATTAAAACGTCATGACAGCTGAAGCTGCTCTCCTCCCAAGCAATCATAAAATGGTCAGGGCTACCAGGGCTTACATTTTTACTTTTTATTTAAACATACAGGTAGTGGATATTATCTACAGCTCTATATATTAATGGATTATTCGTAAAGAGGAAAAGACAGAATAATGATCATTGGTAAATACCTGAAAGTGGAAGGGTGTTGAGTAATAAAGAGAGAAATGTACTTTTGTTGGTGTGCAATAGAACGCCGTTTTAAGTTGAATTAATCATGTGTCTTGAAATTTTGATCTTGTTATGTGGGAAAAGGAGAATATTTTAATATTACATATATGCTTATACAGTTTGTATAGAAAATATTCACATAGCATGCGTAATGTTTTATTGCGTATATTACATGACTTATCAAGAAGATATAACAAGTGTATAGTTTCACACAAAGCCCGAAACTTATAACTAATGCTTTATATACATATACTAGGACTTCTTTAAATCCTGTATCATCTTTTATTTTATTCCAACTCTTGGTGTTAATGCATGTCTATTTTTTAACGAAATAGGCAATTCACCATATTATTCTTATTTGGATATTGCAGTCTCAGAGGATATTTGAAACACTGTATCAGCCATGGATGAGAGTTCTATTCTGGCTACTCGTTGTACTCATATAATTCTATGTCAATATTACCCCCAGGAAATTGCAAAAGTTTTTCCTCCAAGGGAGTAAATTTACATCAAGTCGAATAGTGAAAAACGAAAAATTTCTTTAGTCAAAACTCTCAACGAAAGTGATTAAGCGAGGACCACGTCATCAACTTATATGCTAGTTTTGTTTTTTGTTCTTAAGCTAGTTCCGTTATGCCAATTGTATAAAAATTTAAACTATATTCATTCATCAGTTGTCAATTTTTTTACTTCTTATATCCATTATTAGTGCTCGGATTGTTGATTGGTTGATCCTGCTAAGCAGAAAACAATCAATGTATAATGACCAACACAACCTCAATGAATTCACTATGTCAGTTAAGTTAATACTTTTAACCCTGCAAAAAGTAGAAGAATTGTATATTTAAAAAAAAAAGTAAATTGATGTCATCGTGTTAGTAATGTTTCTAAATTTAGTAAAAGCAGCATCTGGCGGAAAAAAAGTTGTCATGTGTTCAAGAAGACCTTACCAAGCTAACTGCTGAGTTTTCTTTATATAATTTTACAAACGATTTCAATCTTCATGTTATATATAATATTATATCAAATATTCTCAGTTCACTCGATCATGCATTTTATAGATCAATAAAAGTTGGGTATTACTCCATTTATCGTGGTTAGTGCTACATGCTCTCCCTTCAAGACTCAAGGAATAATGATAACAGCATCAAAAAGTAAATAACTATGTACTTAATTCCATTACTAAAAATATTGTACACGATTTAACACTTAGGATTTACAGCTCTTTGGGAAAGTAAGGAAATCAATAAAAGTAAGGTTTTGTAATTTTTTGATCAAGCTGATAATTTAGTAGTTAAGTAATCCAAGAAATACTTATAACAAAAAGAGTTAAAAACTGGAAATTAGCATAGATCATCAAAATTTGATATTTTTGTACTTTTTATCATAAATAATCGTCAAGTTGACTAAATCAATTTTAAACATGGGTGAATGGTATCAGTTTTTAACACATTTGATAGCTCTTTGGTAATAAATAACGAGGAAAAATGTTTACAAAACGTTATTTATCGAATGACAATAACAATCCCTTTTGGTATTATACAAATATTATTGAACATATGCAGAGATATATAAGATAGCAACATCCCTATAGGTTCCATAGTAACAACTGAAAAATATGCTCAAGTAAACACGGGGGAGTAGATATACATGAAAAGATACTCATTATGTATTTTTGGTTTATCCCTCTACTTCCGTTTATTTTTCCGATATTGTCTCCACTACATCAATAACTTCTATATTATTGTGTGTGTGTGTGTGTTTGGTCAATTGTTGATTTGCCTACTATCCGTTCCCTTAATATTATTTTCAGCCATACTATTGTATAAAAAATATAGTCGAATATGTGTTTTGAGGGAAAATGACAAAGTACCCACTAATTTCAGACGTGTTTTATCATCTCTGATTGGAAGAAGAAAGATTGAAGTACAATAATAATGAAAATCACAATGGATATACAAATGAGTCAAACAATAACTTCTATACAATTAATTTATCTCTCTTTAATCAAGTAATAAATTGCATTAAGAGAAACCATGATATTTTTTATTTGTTTCCTTGAGAACCACTGTCTTAGAGCTTAAACGCCAAGATTCCAACTTTTTTTATTACCAATCTATGTACATAAATACAATTTATAAGGTATGAAAAAATAAGGAAATAACATAGCCCACACTAAGAACAAACTCTTTGCAAATCTATGAGCTTTGAATTTGTGGTTGATGTTAGATTTTTCAATTTTACATAATATTATGGGGTACTTCTTTTTAACAAAAATTCTTATTTTTTGGGAAGATAAATATATAATACTACGAACTAAAGAACAATTCAAAATATATATTCAAAATCTCCCCATGGGTGTAAATTAATATAAATACAAAAGTCAAAACTTTAAGAAAATAGGACATTGAATTATGAGAAGTAAAACCCAAGGGGTTTTCATTTATAAAGGTTCAAAAGCCTAATTAAATCCTTTTGTTCTACTTATCTTTTTATTTCAAAATTATTTTTAAAAGTTATTCATTCTATTTTCTTTAAGTAATTTAAGTTTCTAGAACACTTCATATTTCAAGCATTTTCGGAATTTACATTACTTTTCAAGCGTTTTGACATGCGCCCTACTTAGACTTCTTCATTTTAACAATGTGAGTTTTTAATTTTTATAATTAAACATATTTTTTTCCTTCAAAACCTTTTGATCACCCCATGGAGTTTCTTTACTTAAATATTGGATACGGTATGGAACTTGTACAACTCACTAGCTAATCAATTCAGTATTGACGGGAAAAAAATGAATCCAAACTTTCCTTTTGAGTTTTTCTATTTGTATTTTATTTAAGTCTCTAATTTTGGAAATTCTTTTGGCAAAAGTTTTCGTTTCTCTAGTACCAAAGTGGTATAATAGTATACATTTTTTATGACAAGTATTAAAATTTTTTTTTTTTTTTTTGGTCAAGTATTTAATTTCTTCTTGAACTAGTTAAAGTTAATGGTCGTAATTGGATATAAAATTATTATTTTTGTCTATAGTGAGATATATTCAGAGGTGGGAAGTTTGATTTGAGTTCATAATTTGAATACTTGCGACTCTTGTTCGAAAAAAAAAATGTCTTTTAAATTTTATTACATTAATGTATCTCCAGACATGCTTATAATTTAGTAAAACTAATTTATGCTAAAATTAAGAAAAGCCCAAGGTCTATTGACACTAATCTTATAATTATAGACATGGAATTGCAGTATGTGCAATTTTTTGTTTTTAAATGGTTTTTAGATTATATTTGAAGTAAAGTTCTAAGAAAATAATAAGTTGATGATTTTGTTCTTTTATTGATTTAAAATCTTTGGCTCAAAAAATACTATCATATCAATACTCAAAAAAGTAAATATTGTATAAATTAGAAATAAGCAGTCGTGACCATTTCTCTAACCTCTTGCTTTTACATTTGTACTTTTATTAATATTGATTAATTAACTATTATCTGTCATAATCATATTTTAAATATTTACACACTTTAAATAAATAGAATACCAATATTATAATTTCGTGTATTACATTTCTGTCCATATGACACTACTTTGGGAGCCTTGTACAAACTAAATTTGTGAAATTTTGGAATTAAAAAGAAATTTCCCCAATTGATCTGACATGACTTTTTTAAAAAGCTTTATTTTTCCATTGGATTGACTTCTATCATGACTAGGAATGTAAATAATATGCAAAACGCCGCGTGCGAGATTTTGTGGAGTTGGCTCTCCGTACAGCACTTTTTGTTTTCCAAAGCTGTTATCATTTTTCCTTTATTACTGAGGGGATAACATCTATCTGATAGTAAAGATCTTGGATGAAGGAATACATGCATTAAGGTTAATAAAGCAAATAAAATGTAAATAAAAAAGGGCTCAAATCCTCGTATAATTATTATTAGTTAAAAGTATATAACTTCCTGACATTAATTTCAGTTAATTTTCTGCCTCTCATCTATGGTAAACATAATGTTAATATTTATTATTGATGTCTTCATTTGTATATAAGTAAAAAGGAGAATAGCAGCTTGAGGCTCAGTAAAATGTCATGACAGCTCAAGCTGCTTCCCTCTCAACATTCATCAAATTGTCAGAGTGGCCAGGTTGATTTTCTCTTTCTTTTTATTTTACACACTCCATTTGCATATTATTTACATTACTAATCATGACCATCAACAAGTAAAAGGGTCAAAATTTACCAATCTATGACAGGAGTTGATCCCAAGACCCCATATTTACCTCATTGATAATTACATATAAGCGACTTGCTGTATAGTTTACTTTTAACTTAGAAGAAAAAGAAGACAAATTAATTAATTAGAAATGGCAATGTTAGCGTAGAAAGTAGTCTATGAGGGCATTTATCTTCTTCTTTTTTTCCATTGGCATCCCATTTTTTAAACATTATTTTTTTTTCTATTCCAATTCTGATTCAAGTTGATTTTTTGAGTAGATAGTTGATATAGAGAACTGATTAATTATAATTAAGTATAATTAAGTTGGCTCTTCGAACTGTACTTTTTGTTTTCCAAAGCTGTTATCATTTTTCCTTTCTTACTGAGAGGAGAACATCTACCTGATAGTAAAGATGTCGCATGAAGGATTACATGTATAGTATTTTATGTACTATATATATAGTACATGGTATAGTATTAATTAATACTATACAATTTGTCAATTTAAGACAACAATCCTGATAGACAGGACAATTTTCTTAGCTTTCTTGACCCGTTTTTTAACTTCAACTTCAATTGAAACCTAGAAAAATACTCAATTTGAGCAAGGAAAACATATCGACACAGTTTTTTTTAGCTTTTTTGGCCCGTTTTCTAACTTCAACTTCAATTGAAGCCTAGAAAGATACTCAATTTGAGCATTAAAAAATAATTATTGGCTAGTGTACTTAATGCAAATTCCATTTCCAGTCTTTGTTTTGACCTAAGGTGGATTCTAGGAGCGCAAGGGGTGGGAGGAGGCCCAAACGTTTGTACTTAAATCACTCATTGAATATTACATAAAATGGATAATAAGGAATACCTATAAGAGCTGGAACCCACAACTTTCAAAGGAGCTGTCAAGCGCCCGATAAGAATCCTTAACTAAGAAGAAATCGTCTATCTAAATGTATAAATTATCATCCAATTTCGAGCAAAAATCAACTAGGAATCAAAGACTCGCGGTATAGCCACTAAAGAAGAAGCGTGTAGCTGAAATCCGTCTGCACACTAATACTTCAGTCTATTGCACTTGTTTTTTAATAGCTCTACCGTGAGTCTTAGAATTATAGCACATTTTTGCTCAAAATTGGATGAAAATTTACACACTTTGATGGACGATTTCTTCAAAGTTAAAGGCTCTTATCGGGTGCTTGACATCTTGTTTGAAAGCTGTGGGTCTAATCTCTTTAATGCATTCCTTATTAATCAATTTTATGTAATATTCAAGGAATAATTTAAGTACAAACTTTTGGCTGTCTTTTGGACTTGCTTCCCTGTTTATGCCCCCAGGAGTCCCTTTAGGTCAAAACAAGGACTGGAAATGAAATTTGCATTAAATACACTAGCGGATAATTGTTTTCTAATGAACAATATGAGTATTCTTCCAGGCTTAAATTGAAGTTGGAAAATGGGCCAAAAAAAGCTAACAAAGTAGGGTCCGATTTCTCAAAAATCGTCAGACTCACGAAAAAAAAAAACAAAGATTTGAAATCAATATGCAAAATTAAATAACTTTTATTATACTTATATCCCTAAGGATTTTTGACTGTTGACCAGTTTAATTATTTAAATAGTTTATATAGGATTATAAATATATTATATATATATATAAATATCATGCAAATATTTTTATCTTTTTTCTGCTAATTTATTGCTTCTAGAAAAAACATCTATCTCAAGAAAAATTTTAATTTATGTAACTTAACAACGAATGTAATTGGTAGTTACCTACATAAATGAAAAACAATAATTATATAATTTATTAGTACTTAATATGGGCTTACTGAAATAAATATGTAATTTAGTTATTCATTAATTTTACTTCGGAGCATTTATGTATAACTATTACATCAAGAAATACAGCCTATTTCTTAATATATGTACATTCAAAAGAAAGATTAAAATGTTTTCCTTTTTTGTTTTAAAAAAAGGGAAGAGTCAATTAAAAACAAATTATATAACAAAGTTATGATTAAATACATTTATTTGAAATAGAAAGTTACTTGTTATATTTTTTGTATATAATAGATGTAGTAAAAATAAATCCATTATTTTTGCATTAAATTGAAGGGTTTTGTTTAGCACGGTTAGAATGATCCGATTTAGATCAAATATGCACCGTTTTGTTTCATAACTTGTTGCCATCTTGAAAGTAATTGCATTATGCCTGTTTCATAGAGAGCCTTCTCCCTATTAGCAAAAAACTAGGATAGTCGATTTTCACAAGCCTCTATTGAAGTGAATTTTTCACGAGCAAAATCATTTGCCATGGACACGAAAAGGGTAAATAACTTGGTGAGAGGTCCAAACTTTAAGATAGATGCATAAAAACCTGGCAACCAAGCTCTTAGAGCATCAGACGAGTCACTATCGATATAATTGGCCTAGCGTTGTCCTGATGGACACAACTCCTCTCCCGAATGTGGTACCCATATATCGAGCTTCTTTTTTTATTCAGCCTTATTTGAGTGGTTCTACAAGACTTTTTGTGCAATTTGTAGCAATTAAGCAATCAAAAAATGTGCTTATATGACGGTTGGACTCGACAATTCCCACTATTTTATCTACATTTTTGTCAATTGAACTTCCAGAGTGTGGTACATCTTTGCCATCAAATTTACCGGAACAGAATTGATGAAACCAAAATTGCGTATAATTGACTCTTACAATATCATAATTATGAACTCTATTCACATTTTCAGACACCGTGTTTGCTTTTTTGCCTTCATCAAAAAACAAAAACAAAAACAAAACCGGTAAAATATGGCGTATTATCTATTTGCTGGTGTTCACATTTGACGCACGCTCAAACAATACTGAGACAAACAATCACAAAACTACCTGAGAAGCATTTTTAATACAAAATATTATCTTTCTAACCGCGGCGAGCTTTTTTGCCCACTTGCAACCTCGACTCACAAAAAGAAGAGAAACAATTTGAAAAACAACTGGTGGCTACCCTTCTGTATTTTCCTTCTTGCCAACTTTTTAATATTATTATTTAGTTATGTTATACATTTATAAATTCTACCAATTCACAAATCAATCGTTAATGCTTATATAATATTCACAAATTCAAAAAAAGGGTGCGCAATCCTTGATTTAATATATTTTTTATACATCGAAATCATAAATAATAATAATACCCTTTTTGAGTTCATAACACGTAGAGTCAGCTGCTTTAAATCGAAAGAGTCAACTGATGAAAAACAGTTGAATGGAGAATACTGTGTGTTTTTGTTTAAACCAAAAAGTTTGTTGTGAATACCATCTAGCGTTAACAACATAGCGAGATGCACATTACTAAAGTAAAATATTGGAAAAATGATAGATTTTCTTTTAGTACACTTAATATAACATATGCGAGATATTTTATAGAAACGATCCTAGAAAAAAAAACAAGAAAAGGACTAAACAGTCTTTTTCATTTTTTTAGCTATTTATACTTCATAGGAGTGGACCATGACTTTTTTATTATTCTAAATTTTGCTACTTAAAAACAAAATTTCTAAAAGTATGGTAAAAGTATCTTTTAGATAATTGTCTATATTTTATGTATGATACCTTTTTTTTAATATTATGCATGTTAACGTGCAATTTCCCCTTCTAAAGTGTGATGGATAAATTTTTGCCAAATAGAGGGATAATAGTTTATATTGGTACAATTATTCTACTTACCGGTTAATAAGAAATGATAATCTGTATTTTTTTTCCTTCTCATCTGTGCCATTACTTTTTTATATCATCACGCTTTCCAAAAGTATCATCATTTATTAGTCATTACTAGAGATGTAAAAATCGTCATATTTTAAGCGTGTGAGTAGCCCCTCCCCTTGATGACGTGAAAAATTATATGATAACTATAAAAGCCAGCTTATTAGCCGTGACTGCCTTGTTCCAGGCTCAAGACAGCTCTTCTTACGCTTATCGTAATTAATTCAATTCAATTGATGTTTCTAAAAGATATTATTAAAATCAAAGTTGTAGATATTATTTTAAATAAACAGGAAATTTTCCAAATTTTAAAAGAATGAAGTATAAATATTTTACTTCGAGCAAATGTTTTTCCATAAATTCACTTTTTCGAGAAATATTAACTTAAGAAAGTTTTCAACCATAAATGAAGAAAAGGTTGTGTGATATTATCGTAACCTTTATAATAGATAATATAATATACATATAATAAAAATTATTATGTCAATAGGAAAAAGAAACCAGCTTGATGATTTATGAATGATAAAAGAATATTATGTAAGGTTTCAAATAACATTCATTTTGAGGACTACTCGCACGCTTTAAAATGCGCTGCTTTTCACATCTCTGGTCATTATTCATTCTTATCTATGGTGTCATAAGTACCCAATGTTGCTGCTAGATGTATATTTAGCATTAATTTTTAAGAATCATTATTTCCACCCTCTAGAGAACTAAATGAAAAATAATAATAATAGATACTATAGAGCAATTAATAAAGAATAGTCATCTGTATGGAACTGCATTTTGCCGAAAAAAACCCTAGCACTGTTTCTATGTATCGTCTCACATATATACATTATATACGTAGAACAAAGAGTATATGGCTGACTAAAGCATTGTTTCCCAAAGTCGGCGATACTACAAACCCTGAAGGGGGTCGCTTTGATATTGGAAGGTAGTAACACAAAAAAAAAGGTAGGTTGGGAGTTGTAAAGCCGGTTAGGATCGACAGCTGTTCCTATTGTGCTTACAGAGCAGTATGTAATCCATAGACAGCATCTGGTAGCAAAAAAACCCTAAGTGGCCGACTTCACAAATCAATGTGTACTGTTATCACAGCAGTAAATAATATCAAGACACGTATTCTCTGTCTGTTTCGACAGCTTTGCATTAATAATAATGATGAAGAATTTGAAGATTTATTGTTACACAGAGAAGTTAGATGGCTATCAAAGGGAAACTGTCTGAAACGTTTCTATTCTTTGTTTGATACAGTTGTAGGATTTGCAATTGCAAGGAAATGATGCCAACCTTATCAAGGTCAAACCTGCTATTTCCACCTTCCTGTCTAGATGTAATCCATTCAAACGGAAATTTAGCTCGTTATGAACATTACCAATATCCAAGCTTCTGTGAGCTGGATAAGGAAAAAAGCATATCAGATAATGACCAGGAGTGTAAGTAATATGCAAATGGGGTATGTTAAATAAAAGAAAGAGAAAATCAACCTGGTAACTCTGACCATTTGATGAATGTTGAGAGGGAAGCAGCTTGAGCTGTCATGACGTTTTACTGAGCTACAAGCTGCTATTCTCCATTATATAAATATACAAATGAAGACGTCAATAATAAATAATAACATTATGTATGTATACCATAGATGAGAGTCAGAAAATTAACTGAAATTAATGTCAGGAAATTATATGTATATTTTTAACTAATAATTATACGAGGACTTGAGCCCTTTTTGTTTACATTTTATTTGCTTTATTAACCTTCATGCAAGATCTTTACTATCAGGTAGATGTTTTCCCCTCAGTAATTAAGGAAAAATGATAACAGCCTTAAAAAACAAAAAGTACTGTTCGAAGAGCCAACTCCACAAAATCTCGCACGTGGAATTTTGCATATTATTTACATTCCTAATAATGACCTTCAAGTGTATTGTGCTCACCTATAAGAGTTGCAAACGGGTGTTCTACAAGGAAATAAAGCTCACATATGTTTATCGGGGGGAGGGGAGGGGGAGTAAAGAGTTTATATGGAAGCCAAGGAAGTACTAGTTTGAAAAATTTATTATACAGGCAATTGCCATTTACAATTACAGGTAAGAAAAACAAATTAAAATCTATGTTTGATTAAGTAGATTAAAAGTAAAAGAATGATATAGTCACAAAATACTGAATTAAATAATTGCATATCGAAATATAATATTAATTTCTAATAAATATATGTACTTAATTAGGCTCTAATTCATATTAAATCAACTGAAACTAGTGAATAAAGAATATAAGTAGATGCATGTACAATATCAAATGTTTAAATTATTTACATAGGAAGTTATCATTAAACTAAGGTTTAACTTATATAGACACACAAACCTAAATATGAAACTTTACAGTGTTAAGGATATGTTTTGAACTTAAATTAAAATAGAAAGTCTTACAAATAAAACTGTAATAAATTACATTAACAAAAAATGAATTACCTTTATTGAAATTCCAGGAGAAGGGGGGAATCTACAACAAAGGGAGTGTATCTACCTTCCCCCCTCTACCAAAAAAAATAAAATAGGCCAAACAAAAAAATTTAGTTCATTTCTAAGGGTTTTTTACTCTCTAATATCAACAATCACTTATGAATTAAGTATAACTAAAATTGGATTATTTTAAAAATTAAGCTTTATTGTCTAAGTTGACAACCAAAGCTATGTACAGTGAACCCTCGTTTATCGCAGGGGATATGTTCCAAAGATAATCCACGATAGGTGAAATCCGCAAAGTAATCAGCTTTATTTTTTTTGCAATAGTCAGCATTTTCTTCGGCCTCTTTGACGCGTCTGGAGGCCCCTTTGTCGGTACAGGACAATTCTTTGACATACTGGGTTTTGTCACGGAGACTAAAAATTGCAAACGTAAGTTTGGCAGAATGTACAGGAACGAGAATTGTTGGCATTGATCTAATGAAAAACGAATATCAACTTTTTTCACTTCTAGACAACAGTAACGCCTCTGAGCCAATCAAAATTCCGCGAAGCAGGAGGAGGTTAAGCGCGATATAGCGAGGGATCACTATATATTGAAAATTGAAACTTTTGTGTTTGATTTCCATCTAAATCTGTGTTTTGAGCTCTTACTAATATTTCAATGTACAAAAAAATGAGTTTTAAAGTACGTTTATTCTAAAAATTTGTTTATCATGTAAATATTTTTTTTTTAATATGTGACAGCGTTATCTGAATAAGTATTTTGTGTGTTTGTCCTTTCTTCCTTGGTCAATTTAATTATTTTTAATAAGGAATAAATTTATTTTTAAGAATAGTACAACAGTTAGAGAGAATCACGTAATTAGCTAACAACCATATAATTTGGAACCTTTTTCTTTATCATTTTTTAATCCTAAATTGTTAATACTTTAGTACATAAAGTTATTTAGAATGAAATAACCAGGATAAATTTAAAATTTTATCCCTGCCACACTATGTGATACTCTAGGTGTTTAGGTAAATATTTATTTTATATAAAAATCGTGTTTATAAAGCCCAAGGACTTTTCTAAAATTAAAAGTTTATATCTTGAAAAATGAGGCCTTTAGAACCTTAGAAAGTATAAAATCAGCTTATTACACCTAAAATGCATTTATTGCTTGTTGTTTTAACATCATTAGGGCAACAAGACTGAATTGACTGTTTACATGAGGCCCATGAAAAAAGTTGAAAAAAGTTTTTTGACGTTCTAGCTTATGAACCAAAATTTATATCAAACTAAAAATTAAAAAGTGTAATGAAATCTCCCCTTTGTACATAAAAATATCCTAAGAAGTGTTGTCGGAGGTCAAAAACTGTAAATTAAATTATTTTTTGTAATTATTTTAATAAAAAAAAAACTTTAGAACTAGGCCAATAAAAAGTATATTTTGTCGAGGAAGCTTTAATCCTCAAAAATGGCAATAATATTTAAAGTTATCCCTTTTAACTTTTTGTTAAGCATTGGAAATTATCAACACTCTATGTTTTCTCTATTGCAAGATGTTGCAAGACTTTACGAGGCAGAGCTCCAGGGTCTATTTCATGTACCTGTGAAGGAGTTGAAGTGAACATGTGAAAAAAGGAACACAAAAAGTACGTCAGAAGTAGTATCATAAAGACTGGATAGGAATGTAAATAATATGCAAAACGCCGCGTGCGAGATTTTGTGGTGTTGGCTCTTCGAACAGTACTTTTTGTTTTTCAAAGCTGTTATCATTTTTCTTTATTACTGAGGGAAGAACATCTACCTGATAGTAAAGATGTCGCATGAAGGAATACATGCATTAAGGTTAATAAAGAAAATAAGATGTAAACAAAAAAAGACTCAAGTCCTCGTATAATTATTATTAGTTAAAAATATATAATTTCCTGACATTAATTTCAGTTAATTTTCTGCCTCTCATCTATGGTAAACATAATGTTAATATTTATTATTGATGTCTTCATTTGTATATAAGTAAAAAGGAGAATAGCAGCTTGAGGCTCAGTAAAATGTCATAACAGCTCAAGCTGCTTCCCTCTCAACATTCATCAAATAGTCAGAGTGGCCAGGTTGATTTTCTCTTTCTTTTTATTTTACACACCCATTTGCATATTATTTACATTCCTAGGTATCGTAATCCTGAGAGACAGTATATCACTGACCAGTGTCGTCAATTAAGCAGAAGCTAAATTATTGCAAATTTCACGAACCTACCTGAAATTTAAATTCACTGATAGACACTTACTTATTCAGTGATGTCAGTATCCCTTTGCCTATACTACGTACATAATATATCTAAAATGTACTTAAGAAAAGGTAATTTGATTACTGTTAATATAACATATGTATTATGGATGGTGAGTAATCAATCATCATGTATAGATAATTCATATAATGCAGTTAACTACATGTAACTATTACTTATAATAGAATACACAATATTGATTTTATTGATCGCTATTCAGATTTTCAGGTTTGAATATCATCAAATTTGCCGAATTCCACAGCAAGGATCACCAAAACCTTAACGGCAATAACTATTTCTCCGATTCACTGTAGATATTTGAGTTCGTTTAATAATATACATAATATACTGGTATTTTACTATGATATATTTATTTATAATTTTTGTAAAGTCAATATATGTGCAATGTCAATAAGAACTGAGCATGGAAGGGATATGGTCAAAAAAAAAAAAAGTTAATAACATGGCACTATTCTTCGTTTACTGCTCTACAATTTCTATTACTAAATTTTTCCCATTAACCCTCAGTAAAATATGCAAATTGAGGTTAAATTTGTATGAACGTTGGAGATTCCAAAATATAATATATTTACCCATCACTTTTCTTCTAGTCTCTTATGACTTTTGGATAAAAGCAATGCCCTGTACTCCTGGCAACAAGTCGGTAATATAAAATGCAGTCATCCACCTTATTATGTCTTAATATAATATAGTCTTAACTTTTGATACTCATTCATCATCTAAGTAGTGTTATCCTTATATTGAATGTTTAAAATTTGTAATAGTTGTAATCAAAATTTAATTATGTAAGGTTTGATTCGTTTTAATTAGACGAAGGATCTTCAAACGGCTCTGAATTTAGCAGAATAGTAAATTTTAAAATTGCAATTCTTCATTTATTATTAAAAATCATTTGAATAAAAAAAAAATGAAGTGAAGAGCGTCATTTCAGCAAGTTAATAACCTAATTCTACCAACCTAATATTATACTTTACTCCTTAATATACTTAAAATTTAGCCCTTAAAATATTTGAGAGGCATTTGCGTATTTTTTGAAGCATCCTAGTCCTAAAAAAACACTATGAAATCAAACTATATACATTACACATCTTCATTTCCATTTTTTTACATTTGATGGAGATGTCACAATACGATAGGATAACAAAGGAAAATATTTTTATAATACTTCTTTCAGGTCAAAAAATCTATTCAATAAAAATATGGATAATGTGTACATGCTGTGATTTTGATAGAACTTACATCTGTGAATAAATTACAAGGGATATAACTGTGAAGCCTTTCATGTGTACCTCTTTTGTGTCATAAATACTTATTAATTGATAATAATTGTCCTTAAATAAATTAAAAATTTACTCATTAACTTATCGAACATTAGATGGAATTTAAAATCATCGAATTAGTCTCATTACAAAAATTGTAAATTTTTTTATATTTCAAATACTCCATCTAATTTTTGCTTGCGTACTGATTGTACAATATGCAATTTGAATACAATACACATAAAAGATGTCTCTAAAACCCCTTAAACCAGGGGTGTCAAACATACTACCTGCAAGGAGGTTCAATCAGGTCCACAGGATAATTTGAAAGTGGAAAAAGACATGGATTAAATTTATTAATTACATGTAATTCATGAACTATCCGCTAGAGGCGCATGTTAGTCTTTCTTAATAAGTCTCATGTTCTAATATCATGTAAAGTTCATTATGATATTTTTTTGATTTTCTAGTTACTTAAAGTTTGTGCAATTTTGTGAAATGATTTGTAAAAGTGTTGTACAATAAATTTTTAGTTAAATTTAACAATGTCCTTGTTCTTCTTTAAATCAAAAGAAAGGGAAGACATGATATTTTGGTTATGCTATAGTTTTAATGGTCCAACCTGCGACGTCTACTTAGGGGTTGTATGTGGCCCGTGATGTGAAATGAGTCTGACACCCCTTCCTTAAACAATATTCACAGAAAAGTTGTTGTAAAATTATCCATGTTTTTATTCATTGAGGAGTTCTTAAGCTCTTATTCATGGTAACATTTTTTATTAATTTACACTTAATTTATTAATGTTTCCCGTTATATTTTTGTGACTAAAAAACTATTCAGAAGCGAAGTACAAACTAAGTTTATGAACTGATGGAGCTGAAAAGAAACTCTTCAAATGATATGACAAGATTATTGGTAAAAACTGTTGTGCATCAAAGCATAAAACCAATATTATTGATAGGATATGTTCAGAAAGAAAATATTTTTATACCTTGAATACATTTATTTTGTATATATATGGATAAATGGTAGAAAAAATGTTTATATTCAGAAAAAAAAAATGGCCGTACAGAATATTCGATAAACAAACTAAAAAAAGCCCTTAAGATTTAGCACTCACAGTCTATTTTTAAATTGATTGATTTTTATTTTTATGTAAGAGCTCCTGACTTAAACAATGATTGATTATACAATTAATAGTTCTATTGTGTATAAAATACATGGTCTAAGCATTTAGCTGGTTTGACGGAAGATTGACATTTGGAAATTTGCGTATTGACATAGTGTGATATGTACTGACGTGTAGGTATCTTATTTTATAATAATTGATACATAAATTGGAACTACTTACAACGATTGTAGTATTAGGAACTAGAAAGGTTTGGTTAAGTATTCAAGATATTTATTTTTTCATAAATACGGTGCTTATTTAGAATTTTTTAGAAAAGTATGTAGATCTAGCATGTCGTTTATGTGTTTTTTTAAATCATTTCTTTCTGTTTTGAAAGTTTGAATGACAGATCATGTCCAAGTTATGATTAGGAATGTAAATAATATGCAAATGGGGTGTTATAATATTTTTCATGATATATCCTCAGTTAGTATTTTTACACATAGAGGTATTCCATTCTTTTTCACATCTCTACAGATGTAAATCTAGCTCTGAAAGTCAAGGGTTCTCAATTAGCTTGCTCATAGAAGCATCGTTTTTAATATCATGGCTCAAGTTGGATATCTCGTTTTAAAAAAATATTAAATGGGATTAACATAGTATTAAAATATTTATTACCAACTAGTTGAAAGGTATATATTAATTTGGAAGGCTTTTTTTATGATGATATTGACTAACTAAAGGATCGTTTACTTGCTTCTCTCATATTTCTATTCATGCTCTTACAAACTAGATAAAATAATAATATTAATAATAAAAAAAGGTTTTGAAATTGAACACAGTTTTAGAATTTTTACCAATCTGTAAAATTTTACATGGTCTAAGCTAAGTTTACAATTTATGTTTTTGGAAAAATCTGACTTCTGTGTAAAACCTTCATTTCTTTTGTCTGTGTTTACACAAAAAAAAAAAAGTTAGGAAAAATTTGTCAACAACAATTTTATATTTGTTTGTACAATTTTATGTGTACTTTTATTTACTAAATGAAATTGCGTTAATAGTTCTTTGGTAAGGCAACTTTTATTGAAGTCTTTCTCTGTTCTTGTTTGAGAAAGTTTGTGACTTTGTCAAAAAGTATTTTAAAAAAAAAAAATATAAAAGGACTAATGGATTTTCATAAAAATAACTTTTCTAGAGCTACACCAATTATTTGTTCATTGATAAATAGAGTTTTGATGATTGGGTTGTATTTTCCTTGAATAACAAGCAAACTCTTCGTTTATGTATCTTCCTAATCTCATACATTTAAAATTTGATTGATGAAAAGTATTTCAACATACAAATCAGTTTCCTAATTTAGTGAAATACATACGATGTAGTTTATTGGGGGGACATCATCAAACTTGGAAACATATAAGTGCAAATAATTTGGAATGAGAGTTTTGTACATATATTATATATTAAAGCTGGCGTAAGTTGGCGTAACTGACTAGTTTTCTTAATCCTTGAATTACGTAGTTCACACAATAATTTCATGGAATGAGGATAACCTGAAGATAAAAAATAAAACAACTTTATGTCAGAATTAAGACTGAATCATGAAGGTCACTTTTTTGTATCTCAATCTATTCATTTATATTCATAAATTAAAATCTATAATTTGATTTCAATACAAACTTCAACGATTCGAAAGAAAAGATAATAATATAATTATATATTGCTAATTTTATCAAATGGGTGTTTTTAGGTAGCAATTCATTCTTTACTCTTCAAAAACAAGAAAAAAACTTTATACGTTGCATAAAAATAATCAACTAAGTATGTAGTCCAGAGATGTCAAACATACGGCCCGCGTCCCTGAACTGGCCCGCAAGGAGGTTCAATCAGGCCCGCAGGATAATTTGAAAGTGGAAAAAATAGATAAAAGACATTAAATTAAACGTAATTCATGAGCTATCCGCTAGAGGCGCATGTTAGTCTATCTTTATAAGTCTCATGTAATCACATGAAAAGTTCATTATTATAATTTTCGATTTTCTATTTACTTAAAGTTTGTGCAATTTTGTGAAAGGTTTTGTAAAAGTGCTGTTCAATAAATTTTTAATTTAATTGAACAATGTCCTTGTTCTTCTTTAAATCAAAACAAAGGGAAGACATGATATTTTGGTTATTTAATGCTAAATATGCTATAATTTTTATGGTTTGGACCACGACGTCTTTCTAGGGGTCGTATGTGGCCCGTGATGTGAAATGAGTTTGACATCCCTGATGTAGTCTGTATAATAAGATCTAAAGATACAAAGAGCCAAAATTAATATTAAGAGAATATATCAAAAAAACCTTATGATGACAACTAAATATAAGAACATTTGGTAGTTCATAAACCTTTCTTCATGTATGGGATATTGTAAAGACAGTGAGCCTAATTATGTATAATCTTTTTTCTTTGAACTCATATGTATTTTTGAGTAATTTTGAGATACAAAGTAGCAATGAATTTATTATAAATTTTTGGAGCGATTCCAGAGACATAATTTCCTGAACTGACATAAATAAATTTTTGCGCAATAGATATGTTAACTTTCTTTTCAAAAATAGGAAACTGTAGTAGTAGGAAACAAAATATTGTTCATGGAAAAAATATCGATATGGATTTTTTTACCTGATAGTTTGAAACAATTAGCTTTGATTTCACACAACTTCCTTCTCAAGAAAGGAAAGAATAAATGAAAGAAGAAGAATAAGAGAAGGCAAGAACGTACAATGAATTATATTCTCTCTCCATTTTCTTCAAACCCCTTTTCTGTATGTTAATAGTTAATGGGAGATACTCAACAAATGAAGACTCTATTTCCAAGACCGTTGTTTTGATTATATGAATATAATTACTTTGCCATGGGAGTGTAGAAGAAAGGAAAATTGGTATGGAACTTTCTAAAATAGAATATTATAGGTGAAATGCTGTAGCATTTCACTTTAAATCCACTGTGTTTTAGTATTTTATTTCTCTTAAAGTTATGCTCAATATATAGTTTTATCAACGACTTTGAATAAAAGCAATATTGATACAAATTCCTTAGAGAAAAAATAATTATTAATTTGACCGTACATAAATTACAAAAATATCTATATACGAGAAAAATTATCAATTTCACAAATAGGTATTATTAATAACTATTTTTAGAGCCTATTTTAACTTTTAAAATGTATCTCTTTTACTGCCCTTGTTCACTACACTACATAATTACGAATATTAATTCCTTGATTTTACCTATGGGGGAAATGGGAAAAAAAATATTTGATTAAACTTTATTAGTGTAAATAAAAAAAGAAAGAAAGATTAATCCTGCTTATTAAATGTGCCTAAAATTTAGTTATGAGCAAAGTTAATACTTATTTATGAACTTATTTAACTTTTTTCATAGTGGGCCGAATGATTTAAAGTGGGATTAGTAATAACATTTTTTGTAAATTATTTCCCTGTATTTTCCTGTAAAATTCATTACTAAACATTTCATTATGAAATTTAGGAGGGATATTAGCTGTGTTTTTAAACTATTAGACCCAGTTACATTAGCTTTAGTTAAATACACTTCGAGTTTAAATACAGTGGTGTCATAAATTCCAGATTTCCTATGTTGTAAAAGTTCTCAAATTTGTGAATATTCTGTTAATTACTACTTATAAACACATTTAATTTCGATTTAAATTAAAGTTTATTGACTTGTTTAGACCTAGGAAGTTCAGGATCATAAACCATATGAGACCCCATACATCCCTATCAAAAATGTGAATAAATGTCCAGGGAAGTAGATTTACTGAGAATGGAAATACAGAGAATGATTTTCACAGGAAATAGTATTACTAAGAATGAAAATATAGGAAATGAATTTACTCGGAATGTGTTTTTCCAATTATTTGCATAAATGTATATAAATACATATTAGTAAAAACAAAGAAAAGAAAAAAAATGAAATTAATATATATTAATATAGGCTTTTTTTTTAAAAAAAAAATTTTCCTAATCCACCCTTCATGGACTCTCTCAGTAGAATATTCACCAATAAGCTACATAACTCCATATTCCTTCATTGATTGGTCATGAGGCTTATTGTTAAATGATATTTCACTATTTTGATACTGTTTATTTCTCTTTTTTTCTATCTTGGGACAAAAGTTTTTTTTTTTAAACGCGGATCAGTTTCTTTACAAGTGTTGCTTTTCTTCCTATCTTACATGGGGGCCAAAAAGAAACGTCCTTGTTTTTTTTGTTTTTTTTTAAATTAATACTTTTAAAAATTTTAATATCAGTACTTCTTCAGTATACTGTGTATTTCACCGCTTTTCCTAACAAACAGCCTCAGAAAAGCGTTCTGTTGTTCAATGGACATAAATGCTCCTACAACCCTTGTTTCTGACAAGAGAGGGAATTTGTCCAATAATTCATTTTTGGGAAACAAAATCTTATTATTTTTAAAAGATTTTAGTTTATAGTTTATAAAAAAGTTTTACTTCATGTAAAAACTTTTTGATTAAAACCGAGGAAGGGGGATTTGAGACAAATGTATTTGTTCTTATTTTTCCAAAAGGTAACTTTTGAGATGCTCAAATCCATGATTTCTAAGAAATTTGTTTTCTTGTTATACCCGATCCCTCTTCCCAACAGCTCTCCTGGACGTAAAATGTGAAAAAAATACGTTCATATTATGGAAACGTGACTATGACTTTCTTAATAGAGTCTAATACAAATTTCTCTCTTTCTTTGCGTTACCTCAAATGTTATAAAAGAATAATTCTCATCAGTCTTTTACTTAATAAAGAATAAGTTACATAGTTATTACATATGTATTAATCTATTAAAAAAGATTAATTTACTTGGTTGCTTTTTTATATATGTCATTATTGGCATAGTGAATAATTTTAAACTGAAAAAATGCAAGAACAAATTTGACAAACTATTCTATTATTTGATACAAAATCCTTTTTCTAATAAGTTTTTCTAATAAAAATAACACATTTTTGACAAAATTATTTCACGATAAAAGTAATAGCGTAATAATATTACTCGCTACTTGGTAAATTTATAATGTTGCAGTAATAGATTACATCCCAAAACTGTTCATTATAATACTTGGGGATGTAGTAACTGCGAATTGAATCAATTTTTGTAACATAAATAAAATTAATAGAATAACCAAATACGAAGGTAATAAAGTATAACGAGCCAAACAACATGGAGTTTATCCACAAATTACAAAGTACATAGTAAATATCTGCTCAGCAAGTAATTATAAAAATGTAGTGGGCATTATTTATTTGTAATTAATGTGGAAAAATGTATTTTCTTGAGGGATTCTTTTATATATGTACATATCTATTTTTTAATGAAACTGTCTGTTAAACTCATTTGACAAATGGACAAATGGTTTATTTTCTTTGATAACTCTGTAAAGAAACTTGGTAAAGTTTATGAGGCATGAAAGTAAGCATGGATCATTTATATGGTAGGCATATGTGGAATTGTTTTCCTTCAAAGTAATAAAATTTTGGTAGTGACTAACCAATTTCACATTTTATTTACATCTCTCAACCTTTTTTTCAAAAGAATAAGGGAAAAAAAGGCCAGAAATTACATGGTGATTAACTAATTACTTTATATATTCAGTAAAGTAATTTTTGTATTGAATCAAAGTGAAAATAGATGTAAAACAATTAATTTAGTAGTAGGTAATTGTTTACAGATGAACAAAATATAATTTGGTTTCAAAAAAATCAACCTTTAGAGCATAAATAAGAGGTGAGAATGAATAACTTGGTAGCCCACAAAAAAAATACATAGTAAATTTTCATGATAGTGGAATCACGCCGTGAAGAATTTATAGCAGAGAAATCGGCAGCTGACAAAAATACAAATAGGAAATGTTGATGTATTTAGTACATTGTGATTTCAAAATGGTATTTATTGTAATAATCGTTTTCCAAAAGCATGTAACTTTTCTCCTAGAAAAAATCTCTATCGATTTATATCTATGAAGAAGTTTCTTTTTTCTTTTTCAAAAAAAGCTAAGGTAGCTATTGCTGAGATTAAATTGGATACTTATGTATGTACAGTACTCAGAAATAATTAAAAAATGTTGAGAACATTATGAATAAGTCCAAATTTAAAAATATAAATTGTTTGTGGAATTTAATTCATAATAATATTTAATAACTGAATTAATAATATTAATTTGCTCATTATGATAAAATAGCGAATAATTTTTATAGTTGTCTTAATGGGTATGTAGCATTATTGCATATCCAAGCAAAACAAACATAGTTACGACAACATATCAAAAGTTACCAAATATTGGAATTGCATTGTTTGTTTTTTTTATTATTAAATTTGTAAGTTTGGATAGAAAGTTGAATCCCTAGCATAACTTCTCAATATCATAAAACTGTCATTCAAGATATTAGTAAAGAAATTATTCTATTTTTAGTCATATTCATTCATTGAGTTGAACAACTGATTTTGTTAAGACATTAATAATGAATAAACAAGCAATTTTTAAGAAAAAAAAAAGGAACAATTTTTAAGCCAATTTGATTTGACACCTTATGACTCAAAATGTGAAAAAGAGCACTTAATCACACTAAAATAGCATCAATTGGTAAATTATATTTTGTACTTCAGTTTATTTGAATTTTTTTTAAAAGCTATTTATGAAATAGATATGTTTTGACGTCACAAGTTGGTTTTTTTATAAAACCTATTCATTTTTGTAAAAAAAGAATATTTTGTCATTGACAAAGCAAAGTTTTTGATTAAAAGAATAAATAAAGATTATTTCTTCAAGAAAAAGTATGAAGGGAAGGAATGATTCAATTTGTATACGATTAATTTAAAAAAAACAACCTAAATTATATCCTTCATAATGAAAAAGTGCTTCAAAATACAGATTTTATGAGTAGAGACTTCTTATTCCTATTTTCTTAGCAATGTGATAAAAGGGGCATAAATAAAACGTCTTTGAAACAAAACAAACAAACAAAATAATAACCCCATCTTCATTTCCTTCCTTCCTTTCATGACAGTATATAAGTTCATATGATTTCCCTCAGTGTTTCCATATTTTTATGACAATGTCATTTCAATTGTGATTTTACGCTCATCGGAAATGGTTCTTCTTCTTCTTCAAATCTCTATATATGTATGTATGTCCAGAGATGTGAGCATCAATCTCCACAATATTGTGTCAGCTGACAAAATACATAAAATAGTTGGTTTTTTTAAAAGGCTGTCATAATTATTGCTTAATTCTCGTTGAGGAGGACACATCTGTGTTATTTTTAAATATATTATGAAATTAATAAAATAAATTAAAAAATGCAAATCATATTCTTTGAATTAAAAAATGTCTTAAAACATACACATTTTATGGAGAATGAATTCTTCCTGCCATCTGCTTACATGGGGTTTTATAAAAGCCTCAGATAAAGAGCACTAAATGAAATTTATTAAGTTTTTTTTCTTTAATAGAAATGCTAGTGTAGTTATTGTTAATTAAGCTTTTTTGGTGTTATTTGTTATCAATAATTCAGATCCGTATAGTTAAAATATTTTGTATATTTCAATCATCAAATCCATTTTGATTATTTGGATCTCTACGGAGCCGGGCAAGTAAAAAATGAGAATTGTTTTTTATCATCTTCTAAATGTTGTTTTACAAGAAAGACACTCAATCTTGTTCACATATTATATGAATAATTAATTTATAAGAATGTATTTTTTAACCATGCAAATTTATTCCTCTACCAGCTTAAATTATTTATTTTTTTATGAAACATAATATCAGTAAGTGAAATTGTCGCAAATGGCTTATAAATCAAAACGGCTAAACTGAAACAGGCATTAATTCTTATTTATTTCTTATAGCGTTTAAATACTAGGCAAACTACAGTCCTTGGATTTCTGTTATAGTTTTTAAAATAAATATCCAATATTTAATTTTGAGCAATGCTTCTTTGTAAAAAAAAAATTATGCAAACACTAAATTTGTACTTGTAGGAACAACTTTTTGGAAATATTTAAGAAGAGTAGAATGATCAATAAAAAATTTAATTTAATTTATTATGGTTTGATACATTTTTCTCATTGGTATTGATTCATTCTACATATATGTATACTCATGTTAAGATATTTTAATACGAAAAAAAGTGTTTTAAATGAAGCCACAAATTGTAATATGCCATGTTAGAGGCATAATCATGGATAATTTTTAAATAAAATAAAAAAATTTTGTTCATAAAAAAAGTCTAATCCTCATCTAATGGCCTTAAAAAAAAACAAAAAAAAACAACATTTAAATTGTTAAGTAAAAGCAAGGGTACAATATAAAAAAACTATGAAATCGTTTTTTTTTAAATAAAGTATAATCTTACCTTGATGAAAAACTAAGGTATCATTCATAAAAGTACTTAAACTAAATCTCATTTTATAGATAAATAAAATTGCATTTATTGATGAAATGCTTTGAAAAGTATAAAATGAACCCATAATAAAATCAACAAATATTTATAATTTGTTTCTTTTAATTCAAGTGAACAAATATGAATGTGGTTCATCCAACAATCGAATATATCAATGAGGTAATTCAAAGACAAAATGGAACTGCAGGATTTATTGAAATATCTCAGAACTGGAAGGTATCATTTTTTTTTTTTACAAACATAGTTATATTTTTAATACACCTATGTTAACTTTTGTTGTAGGAACTGAATGTTACAACGCAGGATTTGATTCATCTATTCTCTAATTTCCCAGATGTTTCAAAAACTGGGGACAATTTTTCTTCTGTTAAAGATGAGGAAGAGTATATGTGTAATTTAACAGGGTTTTATAGGGGCTACCGTGAAATACATGGTTGGTTGAGCCTCTGTGTCTGCTTTTTTGGAACTATAGCCAATGTATTGAATATTGCCATTCTCACTCGAAAGGAAATGAATAGTTCTCCAATTAATCTTATACTTACAGGTTTTTACATCTTTAAATGCACGTAATATATTTGAATTAATATTGTGTTGAGAACATCTAATTTACCTTTATTGAATAAGATTTAAATCTGCATGGGTAGCGTTTTAATATAATTATTGTACATAAATTAGCCGAGGGAAATCTAATTTTATCTACTTTAATTGATACTAAAATTTGTCAAAAAGTAATATTTATATAAATGCATTAAATTCTAGGAATCGCGATTGCAGATATGCTCGTGATGATTGAGTACATTCCTTTTACACTCCATCGGAATCTTTTTACTGGAAGATCTAAAGAAGCAGAGTTTTCATGGGAATTCAGTCTTTTTGTGTGGTCTCATAGTAACTTTAGTCTCGTGATTCATGCAGTCTCAATATGGCTGACACTTTCACTAGCTGTGTGGAGACTCATAATGATAAACTTCCATACACTCAGTCCCATTTATTGTACAAACAAAAGGTGTAAAATCATGTTGACATTAGCATATAGTAAGATGCAATCATAATTAATTTAGTGAAACAATGGAAGATGTACTAATCTACAATTTTTTTTAGTTATTCCCGTGTTTCTCTGCATTCCAAACTACATTGCAACGACCATCAATAAGAAAACTAATGAAGGCAAAGTCATTTATGTTCTTGATTGGAGTGACATTGCCACAGCACACAACAAACTCTTGTATCGCATCAATATTTGGCTCTATACATTTCTTCTCAAACTCATACCTTGTATCATACTCACAATTATCACAGGATGGCTAATTAAGGCACTCTACAAAGCGGAAGAACGTTCAGCTCGACTCAAAAATAAAGTTATAACTAATGGTAGTAGAAGCAGTACACAGGTCCCTTTTTCGAATGGGAGTAATAAAACAGGGGGATCTGTTACTTCACGAAAGAGAGGTACGGATCGAACTACACGACTCTTGGTTGTCATTTTGATCTTGTTTCTTCTCACGGAGTTTCCACAGGTTTTCAAATTTATGTCTTAAATTTGAATCAATAAATTTTTTGGATTCACTTTTTTAGGGAATTCTAGGAATGCTCTCGGCAGTTTATGGTGATCAATTTTTTAGGGATTGTTACCTTCCGCTAGGAGATGTGATGGACGCCATGGCTCTCATCAATTCTTCCATCAATTTCATTCTCTACTGTTTTATGTCCAAACAATTCAGAAAGACTTTTGTTCAAACCTTTTTTTGCTTTTCCTCAAGAGAAATCTCCAGTCCAAATACCAAACTCTCAAATCATAGAAGCTTTGTGCGCATAAATAATTTCTCTGATAATAATAAGAAAAACTCTCATGTTCCATCACGAAAAAGAGCTCTCATCCAAATAAATAAATCCAAGGAACAGGAGGAAATCCCAATGGCTAGTAAAATACATTTACAAACACGTTTTATTTCTGATGTGGAAGAAAAGATCTTAACATCAAATATTTTATAAATGTATGTATAGGAATGTAAAAAATATGCAAAATGCTGCGTACGAGAATTTGTGGAGTTGGCTCTTTGAACAGTACTTTTTGTTTTCCAAAGCTGTTATCATTTTCCTTTATTACTGAGGGGAGAACATCTACCTGATAGTAAAGATCTCGCATGAAGGAATACATGCATTGGTGTATTTCATATAAAGCAAATAAAATGTAAACAAAAAAAGGCTCAAGTTCTCGTATAATTAATTATTATTAAAAACATAAAATTTCCTGGCATTAATTTCAGTTAATTTTCTGCCTCTCATCTATGGTATACATACATAATGTTATTATTTATTTTTGATGTCTTCATTTGTATATGTATATAATGGAGAATAGCAGCTTGTAGCTCAGCTGAAGCTGCTTCCCTCTCAACATTCATCAAATTGTCAGAGTTACCAGGTTGATTTTCTCTTTCTTTTTATTTTACACACCCCATTTGCATATTATTTACATTCCTATGTATGTATATATTCAGTTGTTTTAATGTTTATAACAGGATATAATGAAATTGTTTTAAGAACAGCGATATATTTCTTAATACAGTTTATGTACATAATTAATAAATACAAATTTGAATTAAAGAGATAATAAATAATTGCATGTCCCATGAGTATAACATGAAAATTACCTTCTTATTTTTCTTATTTACTATTCATTTTCGAAAGTATAGTAACAAAGCTTTTGAGAAGTATCAAGTTTATAAAGGATATTTATGATTTGAAAAGAAATATTTTGGAAACATATCTAAGCATAAGTTTCTTAACTAAAAAGAAAATTATGATCGATAGAAAACTTACTCATTGTATTAATAGTTGGAAAAAAACATTGTTTATCTCTACTTAGTAGAACAATTGTAAACACAGAGTATTTCCTAAAGTAAGGAGGATTAATCATGAGATACAAGACTGTAAAAAACAATTTTATATGAAAAATCATAATACATTATATTTTTGTTTCTTGTAGAATATATAGAAAAATGACGTAATTCAAGTATTAAATTTCTTTTTCATCTCACCAAGAATATTAACTATCTCAAAAACATCACCTTTATTTGACAAACACAAAAAATCAAACAGTCTTTTTTTTTACTAGTGTTGAATATCTAAGCTTTTGAAACTATAATTCATCTTATAGAGTTATTAAAAGAACAAAACATAAATACTCAAACACTAATGCATACGATAAAGAATCACTCATAATAACCAATGATTCCGATTCTAATTGAACAATATAAATTGATTTCTACGTTCTAAGATCATCCATCATATTTGAAAATTGAGCGCTTGCCCTATGGAGTTTATACACGTGACGTCATCATTGTTAAAATCGGTCATTTTGGAGGGAGGACTAAACAATCTAATTTTTTAAACAAAATTTTGTTGTTTTATTATGGAAAATATTAAATTACTCTTGAACTTTAAATATAGAACGTCAAGTATAAGGAGAACATTCAACTTTACAGGCTATAGAAAATACCTTTAAAATTATGACGATAGAATAAATTTATTTTAACTCTGAGATTTATTTGCAAATTCGATATTTTATTTATTCCCAATCAAATAATAAAAAACGTAATGACTCTCTGCCTTTAGCTCTAAGCCATCAATCATAATACACATGACTTCTCGGTTACATTTCATCCATTCAAAGTTACTCATGTGGTTTTTTTTTCTATAAAAAAAAAAAAAAACATTATTTAAAACTAGGACTTCTGTTCTCAACCTCAAATGCAAAAAATGAGTATTCATCTATTAATATATAAATAATATACTTTATATTATTTAGAGAAATACATTAATCTTTTCTGGAAAAGTGGAAGTTTGAAAAGAAAAAGCTGAAAAAATTATTCAATAAATTACATTAGTCAACCTATTTTCCCTTACGGATAAAGATATTTTGCCCACGCCTTCTTTTATTTCAAAAAAGTACAAAAAAAAAAAAAAAAGATATCAATAGCACAAAAAATTTTTTTTTGTGATAAAGAGTTATTTTTCAACTTGAAAGAAAGAAAGAAATAAAACGTTAGAGCATTGAATATAACTTTTAGATTTATATACATATATATGGTATATGTTATATACATATGTATGTATTTCAACTTTAAAAGTAAACTTTTTTCATCACAATGGTCTAAGTTATGGTTTTTCTAGTGTAAAGAACTTGGGTGTTTTTTCTTTTTTCTTGAATAACTGTTAAAAAATCAATATTTTTTAAGGTATGGATATAAAATATTGCTTTATTGATAAACTAGCGGAATATCCATTGAAAGAAGTTATGAATATTGAATGAAATTGTTTTTAGTCAAAGATATGACGATGAATACTCAATTTACTCCTATAAGTTAGGAATGTAAATAATATGCAAATGGGGTGTGTAAAATAAAAAGAAAGAGAAAATCATCAACCTGGCCACTCTGACAATTTGATGAATGTTGAAAGGGAAGCAGCTTGAACTGTCATGACGTTTTACTGAGTCTCAAGCTGCTATTCTCCTTTATATACATATACAAATGAAGACATCAATAATAAACAATAACATTATGTATACCATAGATGAGAGGCAAAAAATTAACTGAAATTAATGTCAGGAAATTATATGTATAATTTTAACTAATAATAATTATACAAGGACTTTTGTTTACATTTTATTTGCTTTATTAACCTTACTGCATGTATTCCTTCATGCGAGATCTTTACTATCAGGTAGATGCTCTCCCCTCAGTAATAAAGGAAAATGATAACAGCTTTGGAAAACAAAAAGTACTGTTCGAAGAGCCAACTCCACAAAATCTCGCACGTGGCGTTTTGCATATTTTTTACATTCCTACCTATAATTATCAATATTATAGAAACTACAATAATATTATTCCTTTAAAATTTGTACTCACTCTAATGCATAAATATTTTTTTTTTCTCTGGTGCATAAAGAAAAAGATTCCAATATTTTGATAGAGAATTAATTTTTTCTTCTGAGTAACACATAGTAAAATTTAGCCCATGCTTAGGATAGTTGGAGCTCCTTTGACTTGCTATACTTATAAATAAAGATGTGAAAATGTAATAACCCATAGAAATAGCATATGAGCTGATCTTGTTTGAGTTTTAATTAATAAAGGTATGTACTAGTATTATTTAGTGCAGAGTTGCTTTTCTTTAGTTATATTTAAGTTTTAATTACATCATTTCCCATAATCTATAAATTTCGAGACATTTTTTCATCGCAATTGAAATAATTAGTAGATTATTTTATATTTGTAATGTAAAAACAGTTTACATACATATATATTAAACATTTACTAAATCTTAGTTAATATTTAAGAAATAATGCTGTTTACTTCTGAAATGATTTATTATAAATTACTGAATACAGCTTTCCCATAGCCAACTGACATAATTTGAGTATTTGTATAATAGTATAACTAGAGATTAAAAAAGATAATTAATTATTGTCTGTTGTACTGGGTATGACCGTTCTAAAAAATAACCAAAATCATGTTTTTTTATATATAATTAATGTAAATTTATAATTCAAAATACATGTATAACTACTTTTGGACAATCAAAGTCTTCTTCGAAAAATTTCTACTATCTATATAGAACTTGCCAATTAGGAATATATACTTAAAACAAAAAAAAGTGTTCTGAACAATTCCTTTTTACTTTATTATAAAGAGAAGAAGTGGCGAAGATGAGAGGTTTAGATGTTATATTTGAAAAAACATTCCGCAAAATTAAAATAATTAAATAACCAGTGTATTAATTAATAAGTTACATAGATAGTACGTATTAATCATTTGAAAAGTAATTTAACGACATCATTTATTATTTAGAAGCAAAACTTTCCTTTACTTATTAACTTTTATTTCCTTGAATTAATGAAATAGTGAATTCATTTCAATCTGAAAAATTACATTTTAAAGTAACACATTTTAACAAGGAATATTTTTTTTGTGGGCATAAAATAATCATTTTGTAAAAGTAATATAGTTATAATATATCAATTATTACTCTTTTGGAAATATGTATAATATCCTTATATGACTTACTACTATGTATTATATTTTTTTAACTCAAATTACAATCAATAATCCTTGAATTGATACTTAAATACAGACTCTCATAGATTAAATATCGTATAATCAGTCCAAATTTGTATCATTTAACACAATATTGCCTTGAACAATTCCCCTGCATCCATAAGATTGTTCTCTCTGAAGAAGATAATATATTCCCTTAATAATAATTAAAATGACTGAATCATTCGGATCAAGTAAAGTAATTCAAATATAAAACACCTTCTTTTCTATTGATAAACTGTTTGACATACATATAGGTAGGGGATATGGGGTGTTCTATCAACACACATGTAGATAAATCTGGAACATGTACTTCTTTTAGTTCACTCATTTAAATTTATAAAATATTCTAAACAGGTATTGATGACTTAAACCATTAACCTTTGAAATTTTTATTTGCAACAAGTTTGTAAATAAATGTGACTGATAACAAAAAAGAAAAAAAAAAAAATGAGGCATTTTTATTCAAAAAATTCAAATACATCAAACCTTCAATGCATATTTAGGAGTAGTATATACAAAATGCTATCCCGTTTTCGGGTCGATCCGTTATTTTGTCTGCATCAAAGAATTTTTTTGCTGCCTATTGATGAAATAATGAAAATAAGAGAGTTTTATTCGTCAAAAACCATTTTTGTGACCTCTCGAGTCATTTGAAGTTAGATAAATGATATTTTTTGAACGTTTTTAAAGGATCTCTTGGCGTAAGGATCTTTTCTAATTAATGGTCAATGGAATCGTCTCTTTTAAACATGTACACGTAGCAATGGATTAGTCATCCCTTTGATTCTGTTGTAGACTGGATTTTGTGATGGGAATGGGCCTGTCATTACTCCTCTCATGAATAACAGTAAACTATAAGAATCTAATGGTGATTAAGTTTCTTCTTCCCTCTTCGTGGAGCATTGGAGAATACAAACTTCTTCCCTTATACTTCGCTTTCATCTCTTAATTCTCAAGATATTTTCGTTATATCTTGGGATACACAATTTATTCATGTTTACCCTGACTCTTAGTATCACATCATAATCGTGAAATTTAGAAATATAATACTTTTTTTATTATCATTGATTTCATATGTGCATTTGTCATCTTTCATCTTATCCGACATTTGTTCTTGCATTTAAATTTATGTTTATATTTGAATGTGCTGAGCTCAACTTATGTTTTTATGTATTTAAAAATACCTGATTTTCTAAGCAATGACTTAGTTTTAATAATTCATACATACATATTCACACTCAGGAGAGCCATATCCATCAATTAAGGTCAACTTGTCTGACCATGCAGGGTTGTCTTTAAGGGCCTCATGTTTCAGTTGTTTAGATTGTGCAAGGTTGCTACAATATTTGTTATGAACAGTGCTGTTTGTAAACGTATATTTTTCCCTTAACGCTCATTACAACTCACTTGCGTTCCAAAATGTCTAATCAGCATTTGTCAAATTTAGGTATTCTCAGTATTGAGAGTAAGCGTGCAAAATCACTTCACTTAGTATTTATTATCAACAACATCTTAAGGATAGCCAATTCATCTTATGAATAGAAGATTATCTGATTGTTGAGTGAGAAATATTTTTTTTTCTCTTGAAATTGGGGTGAAAAACGATAAAAAGATTCTTGGATAATGTTTTGTTCTTGAAGCTCAAAATAATATATTAATTATACTTTTCTTAGAAAATAATTAAAATAAATGTCTGTTGTTGTAAATTATTTCATTAGGCGTAGAACTAACTGCAGAAGAAAGTTGCGACGAGTTATTTGTTCTTCTGTAACTTCTCTAAAAAAACAGCTGAATTGATTTTAGTAGGGTCCAAGATATTATAAAAGACTTACTCATTTGTCAAAGCAAGAGTGTAGAACCTTATGTATCACAATTGATTTATAGCTCCAGACATTTTAAAAAGCTCAAAAACTTGATTTTAGCTGTTCATTTTTTTTTCTTTTTTGAAGGATTTAAAACCGTAATATTATGAGTTTTGTGCAACACCATGTGACTCCATTTTGAAATATGCACATTTAAAAATGGCCTGTTTATTATCTAAATCATATATTTATGAATGCACGTCTTAATTTTTTTTTTTGCTTGACTAGGAGCTTCTTGCAGTTAAAAAAAAGCAAATATGAACTTTCGTTGTCACTAAAAGGTGTTAATTTTTTTTTTTGTATTCATACCACAATCCTTTAGCGTTCCTTCTTGAGTTCAAAAATCCATCTACAGGACTCAGACAGAGCCTTTTCACATATATCGAAATTCCATTGTTGAACTTTGCATAAGGGAGGGAAGTTGAACTTCGTAGCGGATACATTATCATGACTTTTGACTCCAGTTAGATATGAGCCGTTTCAATTCCTTGAAAACATGGAATGATCAATTTTACTTTTTTTTTTGAAGGACTGACAAATGAAATTTGATTGGACCACGGTCCATAGTCCTAGGTAAGGACATGTTGCCCATTTTCATTTGCATTCGGAATTATAGGCAACATTGTATAAAGTGTCATTATTATTTCAGGGCAAATATAATAAAAAGTGCTTAGTTTGTCAGGTAAAGAAATATTCAATACATTCAAAGCATTTTAACCCTACTTCATTTGTTCCTCCAAGTTTTGGTGTATTTCATGTTGACTTTTGAGGCTTTTTCCACCTTCAAATGACCTCAATTACCTCTTTAAAATTCAGATTTTGACTTCAATTGAAGAGAAGCACTCCCTCGGAAGATAGGAAGGCGCAGACTACCATACCAGAATTACTATTTTCGTTCACTACTCATTCTTAGGAATGTAAATAATATGCAAAATGCCGCTTGCACAATTTTGTGGAGTTGGCTCTTCGAACAGTACTTTTTGTTTTCCAAAGCTGTTATCATTTTTCCTTTATTAATGAGGGGAGAACATCTACCTGATAGTAAAGATCTCGCATGAAGGAATACATGCATTAAGGTTAATAAAGCAAATAAAATGTAAACAAAAAAAGGCTCAAGTTCTCGTATAATTAATTATTATTAATAACATAAAATTTCCTGGCATTAATTTCAGTTAATTTTCTGCCTCTCATCATTGGTATACATAATGTTATTATTTATTTTTGATGTCTTTATTTGTATATGTATATAATGGAGAATAGCAGCTTGTAGCTCAACTGAAGCTGCTTCCCTCTCAACATTCATCAAATAGTCAGAGTTACCAGGTTGATTTACTCTTTCTTTTTATTTTACACACCCCATTTGCATATTATTTACATTCCTAGTCATTATCTGATATGCTCTTTTCCTTATCCAGCTCACAAAAGCTTGGATATTGGTAATGTTCATTACGAGCTAAATTTCCGTTTGAATAGATTACACCTAGACAGGAAGGTGGAGATAGCAGGTTTGACCTTGATAAGGTTGGCATAATTTCCTTGAAATTGCAAATTAACTTCATTGTGTATAAATGATTATACTAAAAAATGTATTAAAATAGTGAGACGAATCTTGGAGAAATATATATATATATAGCTTTAATGGGGTAAATGAATGTGTAGATTATTTGATAGTCCTCAGAGTTAATAGATCTACATAAACCAATTTAATATCATATAATAAATGTTTTTTTTTTTGTTGATATAAGAGTAATAATATTCTGACTTCTACGTAGTTAATATCTATTTATTAACAAAGAGTACACCTTAATAAAAGTCAAAGTAAGTAACTAAGTTGTCACTTTTAATTCCTTTTGGAAATGATTATCTTCTTATAGTTGACAATTTTGAATTAATTTATCATCATTTAATGTTTGATTAATGAGAAACAATTTTCTCTGACTGATCATTCCTCATACCTTTATAATATATATATATATATATATTATGTACATATATAAAGCTAATATGTATTATTTAATTAATTTCCGAATAATTTATTATCAAACTTTCCCGGATAGAGGTAAAAGTGCTTTAACGTTTTTCAATTTCTGTTCCGAAAATTTAGTTTGAGAAAGTTTAACAAAAAATGTCATTTGAAAGAAATTTACTCTTTTCAAAAATAAATAAAGATTTTTGCTTCATTTAAAAAAATATCTGTATAAATATTGATCATTCATCATATACAGTATATTAAATATCTAATGATGATATGGTGAAAGTATTCAAAAATATGATATTCATTTAATTGATACATGATATGATGACGAGCTTGATTTCTACAAACTCTGTAAGTTCAAAGTGTTCTTAGAAATCTAATGAACCTGGACTTAACACTTACATTTATAATATTGCATCAGACCTCCAATTACATGAAAGAAATTTGTTTTTCTTGAATATAGAATATCTATGAAGAGTGGGTGCTTTTTTATTTAGCATTTGGTTACTTCGTAGTACATTTGAATAGTACTTACATGTCCACACATATAGCTGTTATAAATGAGTCAAATACATAAATTGGTTACAAGAATCAGAAAAAAGCATGCACAGATGTGTCAAGTCAACATGAAAGCAAGTTTGTTTTCAAGTATTGAAAAGAAGAAAATCCACTTTTAGGTTTTTTTTTTACTTGATAAATATAACGGTCAAATATTTCGGAGTCATTTTAAGACCTATGCCGCTCGGTTCTTGCTAAAATATCACTTTTAATCGAGAAAGCAAGGATTGTTGTCTATCCAATAGAGCAATTGGATAAATGTTACGACTGCACAAGGAGCCGATATGGTCCCTGAAAGAACGTCCATCTTTTTCATAGCCCCAGAGATTTATTTAGTTGCAGTCGGCTAAAATCAGTTCATCTGTTTAAGAACTATTAAGAATCAATTTAATTTGCTATCATGCTCACCATGAATCACAGTAATAGTAACTACAAAGTTTGAAATACCAGATGTTTTTTATTCTTGATTGTGGCTGGTATTTTTTCCCTATAATCAAGTTTCAATTATTGGAGTCATTATTTAATTAATCGAAATATACTATTAATACAAACGAAAGAAAATGTCTTCATAAATATGGTAGTAGTTCTAACTCATTTTTGAAATATTTCACATATACTTGGTTTCTTGTTGTGTTGACACATATGTTCAAAAAATAAAATATTTGATATGAGATGTAACATTTGTTAAAATAAATTTAATTTCTGAGATTATGAAAGACTGTTTTGTATTAAGTATATTAATATGTCAATGAAGAGTCGTTCCAATGGATGTGATCTGTTGTTTCAATTTTTTTCATGGGGTTTGCTAGTTATCAAAAGTTGATCTTGGATATAAAAACATGCTCTTCACTTTTTCAGTCCCATAGAAAAAGATTTAGAGTCTCTAAAAAGTAATTGAAATCGTAAACTTCCATAACTTTTAAACAAATATGTGTACTCACCGCGATTACTGTTTTTCTTATGAAGTAATAAATAAAAATAAACGATTGCAACTGTTCCTTTTGTTACTATATCTCTAATTTCTCCCCAATGAGTGTGTTTTAAATTTTGTAGAGAGTACGTGTAAAAAAATACAAAGTACTTCAACCGTATTTGCACAGGAACCAGTCGAAATACAGAATTTTTTAGATTTGAGGGAAGGGGTAAATTGTATCAGTCGGATAATAAATGTTTTTAGAGGAGCATCAAAGACGGAAGAAAATGACTGGTTTAGAGGAGCCAATTGCGGACATATTTATGAATTCATCTTCAATTGAAGGTGTCTTCCTCAGCCATTTGGCCAATAAACAAGTTTTTAGGATCCCAAGGCTACGTAAGGTACTAATTAACTCCCCAAACTATCAAGAAAACAATTGATAGGTACAGAATAATTTTAGCTTATTTGAAACATAATAAATCAATCGTGAAAATTTTGTCAGACAAAAAGATTTTCCCCATTGATCAACGTAACAACAACCAAATTAAATGATGGATTTCAAAATCCAGAAAAGAGTTTCCAACCCAAATAAAGGTCCTTGAGGTGATTGTGTACTGGAAAAGTTATTCCCCCATACTTCTTAAGGGTGGGAGTTAAAATTGGAGTAAAAGAGTACATATAGGTTCTTGGACTTGTTGTTTTGTCTTGAATTTGGGTCAATCGCCCCAACAGAATCCTTGTATGGCAGCAAGATGGTGATCCTTTTCACACTACTATTAAAACACAATAATTCTGCAACCGCCAACTCCAAAAAAAATGGGACAATTCAAATTGGCCTCTCTCAAGCCCAGACCTTAACCTCCTTGACTATTATTATTCGTGGCATGTAGTCGAAAGTATATTTAAAAGTACCAAGTACCCGGAGGCCCTAAGATCAGCCATTCATGACACTTGGTCCAGCTTTCTGAAAACAAAAATTATCTGGACATGCCAAAGTTTCTGACCTCGTATCGAAGGCTGTTATGATGGCAACTGTATATAATTCTATACTCTTTTTGATTTTTTGTAATTTTTTTATTCTTTGACCTTATATAACAAATATGTATCAAACTTTATAGAAGGTAAACTTTGCATCTTTTTGCTGTCCACCCTGTCCATCCTTATGTCAACTGAAAGCAAACAAAATCAATAATTCAAATAGTACAAGTACGGTAAAAACAATACAAAACTCACTTCGTTATTATAAAAATATTGTTCCTCCAAAAATTACTTACAGACCTCAAAATCACTATTTATCCAATATCTCAAAGACAAGTTGATAAAACTGATTTATTTATTTAGAATAATCGCCAATATGTACATTTTTTAATTATAGCAGTTTGATGTTGAAGAAAAATGACCTTGTGCAACTGAGCCTAGTCCTTCTTATATATAATTTTATATATGTACATATAAAGCTCAAACTCTGGAATGAATCCAGAATTCTGTTTGACACGGATAATAGCAATGGACTAAAAGAAAAAAAATATTTGTCAAAAAAATAAAAGCATCAAATAAAAATAACCATCAACAACTAGAAATGTATTCAAAATTATTTATTAGATGCTTGTCATCTTTAAAAAATATTGTATTTGACATTTATAAATACGTTTCTTTTCCATTCATAATTGTATTTATATTGTATGTTGGTGAAACAAATTTATAAATATATATTACATGACAAAATCTATTCTTTTCAAAAATAGTCTGTATATGCACCTACACATGTATGTGTATAAAAAGATAAAACATTATATGTATATTTTAAAACAAATACATATATCCACTTACATCACAACTCAAATGTTTGTCAAATGACTTGAGCTGTACTAGAGTTGACACGATATTCAATTTAAATAATGCGATAACTATAAATAACATTATGAGGCGGTTTTTATCATAGTGGTTCTATAGGATTCAGTATTTACCCAAGGAATTGTTGTACATAATTAACGGATCCAGTTGTAAGTGATAAGGAGGGTAGGGGGGAAGAGGATAACCCCCATCAAACATACCACCCTCTCCACATTAAAAGCTCTAGGTTCTTCCTCTCTCCTATTAAAATCATTTCAATCCAGCCCCCTACACTTACATACTCTGAAATCCCAGATATCGTATAATTTGATATTGCAAAATCTCAAGATACGAAATCTGTATGATAATATACTATTATGAATAAATATTATGAATCTGCAAATCTTATTTTTATACTTTTTTTTTCCATGTTTAGTAAGCACTTATGAAAAAAAAATGAGAGATACTGACTTCAATGAACTAAATAATTGAATATATTTTGTTTGTAATAAAAAAAATGTCGTATCATTTTAAACTATGTAGAAACAGAATCAATAGCTGATTATTGCTAATAATTAACTTTTATAGGTATATAATAATGTTCTTTATACAATTTAATTAAAAAAAAATAAAAAATAACTTCATTATTTTTTCCTCGAATTTATAGTTTTTCTTAACAATTTATAAATTGTTTGAAAAAATTCGATATAATGTTTATTGACTTTTTTTTGCCTCATGCATATGTAATAAATAATTATTATTAACATCAAGTACATTATTTATTATACAAATAGTAAAGGTCAAATGTACATAGTGGATCATAGATGAATTAAAGGCACATCCTATTTTTATATCTTTACGCGGAAAATGTAAAAAAATATTCTTATTTGAAGTATATTTTTATTTGATCAACATAAGTAAAAGGTACTCTGAGGATTTTTAATTACGAATATATATTTCAAAATAAGATATAAAATAAAAGTGGTTTTTATTTAAATCCGAATATATAATTTATCTTGTGAAATGGAAGATGATGAGTTTTATAATTACAAATGAGTATAGACAAGTTATTCTTATCCATTTTAGGGATTCATGAAATTCAGCTTTTGTACAATTATATATTTTATTTGTGCCGTCTCCTAAAAAGTAATTTTAAATGAATACCTTGACTTTATAAAAGCCCTGACGCTTGGAGTGAAAAACAACTGCAATAGTGACATTATTGAATGAACAATTTTCATATTAGATGACGAAATTCTTTATATTACAATGTTACAGTGTAAACGCCAGAGGTTTCATACCGTATTGTATACCTTTTTTTTGTTCTAAGTCCAGGTAGTCTTTGGGAAGTCTGTATATTCACTTTTTGTTCCACGTTAAGTTTTACTCCTGATGTTGTCACAAAATTATTTTCTTTTAACAGAAACCTTGGCTATATTATGGGGTGTATGTGTGAGTGAAAAAGTCAGGGGTCTATAACGTAAGTTTAACACAATAGATTTGACAGCTTTTATTTGATGATGATTCTATATCTAGCTTTGTTTTTACAAATAGCTTATAAATCATCATGGAGTTGTACAACCTTGAGCAGCAGCGTTTGCATACTATCCAAATTTATTACCGTAATTCACGTTCGGTTGTAGTAACTTTAAGAGGCTTGCAGCAAATTTATTTTTTGGCTCAATAGGTTTTGTTAATAGGCAAAATGTACGTTATTGCTCAAGCAAAAACACACATGTGCTTCATGAGACACCATTGCATCCCGAAAAACTTACTGTATGCTATGGATTTTATGTCGGTGGTGTTATTGGGCAAATCTGTTTTGTTGATGATAATAATTGTCACATTATTGTGAATGGAAATCGATATCGAGCCATGATAACGGATTATTTTTGGCCCCAATTGTATGGTATGGACTTAAATGACAATTGATTTAAATAGCAAGCAAACAAATCAATCGATTTATTGAAGAGCAAAAGACTGGGTTCAAAGATTGGACTTCTGCATACATGCCCGTGGTGGTCATGTAAAAGAAATTGAGTTCCATACTTAACTGTAATTGAATATGCTTCAACACTAAAAAATAAATTCGTTTATGCCTCAAACCCTTTTAGGGGCCTAAGGAAATTCCCGAGTACTCCTCCACTTTATTATTTCATAGACGTATCGACTACCTTAAATTATACATGTCGGCTGACGTTGGAGTCATCAGACTCCCATTTCAAATGACCCAGATGAGTATAACAGAATGATATACGATATCTGATAACAATGAATAACAACTGTATGTGAGGGTACTCCGCCCAGTCCGAGTACGCTAATAGACGTACTCATACTGCTCAATGATTGTAGCTGTTGAAGCTCCTATAGGGAGTATAATGAAGACAGATGTAAACCAACCTCACTCTCATTCCTGTCGTATCCGTATCCAACAATACATATATTATTAAATTCATTAAATTATAGGTTAGGTACATGTTGAAAAATCACTCGACCTAAAGTTTTCCTATTTATGTTTGGCAAATGATGCATCGATAATGAATGATGCTCAGTGACGAACCAAAATATTCTATAATATTATAACTTTACCCCAACGATATAGGCTCTATGTCCCTTTTTTATTTATTTTTGTTGGTTTGTTAGTCTACATACATAGTCTAAACGTGCATCGTATTATGTAATATATTGATTGATTCTTACAAAAGGAAGATAGGGACTAAGAATCAACTTAAAAAACTCACATATTATCATTGTATTATTGGATTATTGATTTGTAAACTGTTTTACTTTTAAATTGATCAATAATCAAATTGATTTGTAGAGAATTGCCCTCAGGAAGCTTTGCATTAATGGAAAATTGTTCTAAGGACAATTGTAATCAATTTTAGTATTTAAGTGATTCATTTATCAGATTCTCTTCTCTGACATTTTAATAAAATAATAAATATTATATAGTTGCTTTTTTTTCTCTGATATGTCAGTTTAACAAAGCCAGAGATAAAAAAAAATAATGATAAAATTTCTATCTTCGAATGTTGTTTTTTTACAAAAATTAATATCATTTTTTTCACATATTAAAATAACTTCTTTTTGTACAGCATACTCCACCAGATTAGTTTTTTGTAATGCTACCACATATTTCGAAGACTAGTTGTCAAAAAGTAATAGCGTAAAATTTTAAGTGACAAGTACAGAGTCAACCCCCATATTAATACATGTGAATATAGATATTTCTTAAATTATCCTATAAACAATTTCCCTATAATTATACAACTCAAGGAGTGCATATTTCCAATATTGAATTGATATTTCATTCAATACATTAATTCATTAAAATATTATGTGAAATCGCAAGTATATTTTCCACCCTTTAGATGATTACTGAAATTTGAAAAAATTTTATTTTAAAAAAAACACATTTTGACAAAAAATAATTACTTTGTCAAAGTAACATTATTCTTGATAGAATTATTATCTTTTGACTAGAATTAACGTATTTGACCCACATTTATAAAAAGACGACCAATATGATCAAACTACAGGTGAGTTTGATATATTTTCATCCTTAACAAAAGTTTTTTGTTACTTTTTCTTGACACTTGATGTTTTTTTCTTCTTTTCTTTAATAACTCTCTCAATGCAGTAATAGGCGTCTGAAGAAGTTTGGTTTTGAGATGAAAATAAACTCAATTTTTTCTTTTCATAAAAGATTTTTCTTCTTTTTTTTGGAGGTACGATATCACATACATATTTGTGATAGGTCGATGTCTTATTCTGTATAAAGTGTTAGTAAAAAAACGTGGTAAAGTTAATAAAACAAAAATAACTGTGTGAAACTAAATAACACATTTGGTTTGTAGGAATGAGAATGAGGTCGGATTCATGTTACTTAAATCATGAAGTAAGTAAATGAGTATGGAATGTTTAATTTGAATATTAAAAAATGAATGAATAATCCGAGTTTTATAATACGAATATTATATCCAGACTTACAATTATCTGTAATATTCACTTTTATTTTTGTCAAAAATGTTTGCTTTTGTCAGTTTTCTAACTGGTAGCAAGCACCCTTGGAGTCAAGTTACAATTCTTTTTTTTGTTAGACTATGTACATTATTAATCTAAATGTATGATCGAATGCTTATGAAATTTTCACTTACATTATTCAGTTCATACTAGTAGTTGTTTATTTTTTTAAGTGTTGAGATATATGTTTAAATATTAAAAGGATAATATATATATATATGTACATTAATAGAATACCCATGGGATGAAGTTCTGAATGAAATTTATTTAAACCAAAAGTATAAACATGAATACTTAAAGAGCCATTATTATGAATAATTGAAAAACTACATACTGGCATTATTTAAATAAAAATTGTATTTATTGTTTTTCTCTCTGGAGCCAGAGGAAAAAGATTCTTGTGTGAAAATTAAGAAACTTTTTTCTGAATATCATGAAATTCAGCTTATTTTTATGGATTGTTCAAGGTCTTAAAAAATATAGTAATTCTGAGAATCAGCATATTAATTGATTGATGACGGAATAGATTACAGTTCTGTTATAATATGTTTGATTTTTTTTGTACAAAGTTATACATGCATTTGATAAATATTTTCTTTGCTCCATTTACGTAATGGGTAAGACAAACAAGCTGTTGATTGTTGTAGCATTCTGATGAAATTCTATATTTTATGTACATATGTTTGTTTTCTGTAAGAATCAGATAGAATATATATACTTCTAAGATTTTTCTTTTTTGTATAAATATTTTAAATTTGTATGTTAACGTGGTTAGTGAAATGAGGTAAGAAATTACCTCAAAAAATAAAATAAATTTAATTACATGATATACAGTTGAAAGATACTAATAATTACATTATTTAAAAGTATTTTATTCATTTTTCAGTCGTAAATATTAATTGTAATGCTAAAAATACTTGTATAATTTCAAAGCATAAATAATCAAAAATATACCTCTTTTTAAATTGTATTTATTATTTTACAATAATTTTGGGTACCAAATCAATTTTGATGAGATTGTATGTAAATAACCAATTTTCTTCCTTTTTTTGATCAATGGCTACTTTCATGACGTCACTGTGAAATCTATTTGCACAGAAAATTATTATGTCATTTATTAAAGATAATTGTTTTGATTGTTAATTTGGAAAATGATGACAAACATAACAAATTCATGGTTTAAAGAATATATTCATTAAGACATAATTACCAAAATGAGGTTAATGGTTTTTTTTTTAAATTGGAAAATAGATAAGAACATTAATTTGCAATAAAAATGTGTTCAAATATTAAAAGAGATGATTAAATAATAAATATGCACAATAACTATTGTACCCGGTTCTTAAAACATTTTGCTAATCATGAATTTGACATCAATATGCTTCCTAACCGTAAATTGGCCAATTTGCTTCAGCCTCCTCAAATTAAAATGGATATTTTTGAATTTAAATTGTGTGATTGATGTACATAACACGTATTCTTACCATAGTTATCACAAACATAGAAATAATTTCCATGGTCCAGGGTGTTTAAAGTCCGACCTGTGGTCTGATATTATACAGTCCCCTGCTTGCATGTTGTATGTAAATGTATTATTGATGGCCCACCTTCACTGTCAAACAGAATAAATAAATCGTACGAGGAACTGTAATTAATTCCTCATTTCACCATATGATGAAAGCCCTACTTTTTATAAGCATTATTAAAATGATAAAAAATGCTCAAATAAATTGGTTGCTAATAAACACTCTGATGTAGTTATCGGAGACTCAATCCGTATATTCTTTTAGTTTGATCATACAAAGAGAGCATAATATATATATATATGTATAAGTTATCGAATACTTTGATACCAATAATTCTTTTAGTGAGTGGAATCTATCTATGTATGTGAAGGTTGTGTGATTGTAAACGTTTGTAATGCTCCGGTATATACTCACAACGTGCTTTTTTGTCCATTCACAACCTCGACTCACAAAAGGGAAAGGAAATTTTTTGAGAAAACAACGGGTAGCTATCCTTCTGTATTTTCCTTGTTGCCAACTTTTTAATATTGGGCAGGGTTATTATTTAGATATACTAAGCATTTATAAATTATAAACAATATACAAATCAATCGTTAATACTCAAATTCAAAAAAAGGGGGTGCAATCCTTGATTTAGTATATTTTATATATATATATATATATCAAAATCATAAATAATAATAATACCCTAACTTGTAGAGTCAGCTGCTTTAAATCAGAGGAGTCAACTGATGAAAATCAGCTAAAGGGAGAATACAGTGTGTTTTTGTGTACCCCAAAAAGCTCGTCGTGACTGTGACCTCCTTTTGATTCTTGACCTAATGTTCTATATAACCTCAACGTGTATACATAAATCTATTTACTGATCATTTATCATCAAGTGGATCCATCCTCTTTACTCTCCATCAAATCTGTTACTTAAACAGTGACCGCTCATTGAATGGTCCTAAAAGGTGTAATATATGCTCTTACCTCATTTTTTAGATTAAAAAGAGGGTTCAAAATGGAGAAAAAAAATCTGTAATAACATCTGATCATCCTTTTCCAAATAAATATAAAGAACTATTTTTGAAATAACTATCGAATATGTTGCTGACAAGCAGAAGCATCTATATATTAAATTAAATTAATAAGTTCATTAGGGTTTTAAGGATCAAATGGAAAAGCAAAATTATGAACGATTCAACTTAGAATTAAAGTAACATCAATATAAATTAAAATCTGAATAACAAAATCATAACTTGAAGAAACACAACGGTTGATACAGTACTGAAGATATACATGAGATTGTATTGAAATCTTGTGTGTACGGGGAAATCTATGATAGATGAACACAAATAGCTTACCAAGATAATTGTTTCATTTTAAACATATTTAGGACCTACGAAATGAAAAAAATATGTCAAAATCTTTTAGCAACTATGCTTAAAAAGCAAAAAATAATAAAACGTTGTTGACATGTGTAAATTAACCAAATTAGAGTAGAAAAAAGCTGTTGTGATAAATTTAATGAGCAGTCGAATAATATAGAAATAATCCTATAAAATATATATATATATATATATATATATTATCAATGACATCTATTAACTTATGAACATAATTTGCCAAAGAAAAAAAGATAAGCACTTTTTTTCAAATGCTGCGTAGATCTTTCAAATCAAGCGACTACTTAAAATTTGTATCAAGTATAAAATTTTTGTGCAATTTTCCTTTAAAAAAATCGTCCTGTGGACGCCCTTGTAAATGCTTATTAATGGCCTATGACGAAATTGTCGTTTTGTATTTTTTAGTTGAAAAATCATCAAAATACTGATACCAATTTTGTTACTGAAACAAAGGAGGAGGTTCAGAAATTTTTAGGGAATCATTGCTTTTAAATTCATACCCCTCAAGCCCTTTGAAAATAGCTGATTTTTGGTTAAAAAAATGCATTTTTTCTTTAACTTCAAATATCTTGAGAGATCACAAAAATGACATTTGAAGACTAAAACTCACCAATTCTTATTTTTTCATCAATAGGCAGTAGAACATTCTTTGATGCAGGCGGAATAACAGATTGACCCGTAAGCGGGGCAGTCTAAACATATGTATTTGTATACAAATAGGTTTTAAACAATGGTAAGAAACTCTAATCTCAATTAATCAAATACAAAAAAGTATAAAACACAATAAACCTTAATAATTTATTAAACCGAGTTAATTTATGCATTATAATTAAATTCGCCCCATAAATTTAAATCCTTCAATTTATGATATTATTTATGGCTGTAAAATGTGGTGCACAAGTTTGAATATATGTACATATAATACATTTTTTTAATTGTTTAACAAGGTTTTAAGAATGTTATTCCATTTTTTTAATACAAAGGAACTTTATATTTATACAAATTTCTTATATTGTATTATGTATGTAATGATAAAAGTTCTACGCTTAAACAAGTTTTTATTTATAAAACTCAGAAAAACTTTAGGTATTCATGTTAATTGAAAAACTAAATAGTTTTAAAAAAAAAAAGGAACGAAAAAGTACTATATATAAGCCTTAAAACGAGAGAGTTTATTTTTCATAAATTATTTGTGTTTACAAAATATTTTCTCCAATGTAGAAAAATGTACATAAATATGAGTTATAAAAGCATTTTTAAGAATTTGCAAAAGATATTTATATTTATGTATATTTAAATATTATATCATTTTATAAAATTATATTATTTTATTAGAAAAATAACGGTTCTTTGCAAGTAAATCTGAGCTTGACAACAAAAGCCCGCGTTTAAAATGGTGCTTTTTTGTATTTAGAAAAAAACACTTGAATAACTTTTCAATGGAATGCGCCTGTGAAGACATGTAAATGAATATGTGTATGATGATTGATGACTTAGACCTTAAAGGATTGCTTTATTTTTATTTGGACTATTGTAAAGCACAAGGATAATGTGTAGTTAAGAATATCCTTTGATGTCAAAAAATATATAAAGCCATTTTATCATGCTTCCTTAAATAAAGTCCTCAAAACATCAGTAGACAGTAGTAGCTACTGGGTTTGTATCTTACCCAACTCTTGCTTCTTTAGTCTATAAACCTATTAATTTTAAGCTAAAGTATATTTGAGTCAGTTCGTTACTTTTTATTCCTTTCTTTTTATTCCTTTCTTTTTTTTTCTCCTTCTCTCTTCTTTATTCAATACACATTTTAAAAAGCAGTGTTCAAAATTATGCAAATTTTATTTACGTCAAAAATTTCAGTGATAAATTAAAGAAATTGATTTATATCAATTACTTAAAAAATTGCAAGCTAAAAGAACCAAAAAATCTGATGACTGCGTATAAAACACATGGAAACAGACTAAAGATTTAATCATAGATTTTATGTTAAAATGTTATTTGTTATATAATGTACCATAAACACTTATCTGTTCAACGTAGCTACTAGTAACATCATGTTATTTTCTTTTGTAGTATGTATGAGTTTGTCAGCATAAACATATAATGTAGATTCACACATTGATTGACACAGGTAAAAATATAATTTAGTGTTCGTCAAATGTATTAAAGTAAGAAAAACACATAATTTATTCCTTCACTTTCCTTCTTTAGGTATAATATTTGACGAATGCAAAACATTTATAAATATATATATTAGTGTGTGAATCCACCTGAACATAGAAAATTAAAAGAGAGATGTTTAACTTGGCAGTAATTAAGAAAGAACTTAAGGCATATATTATTTCAAAATTTGAAATTATAAATCAACAAATCATAAATAGTTTAAGTTTCAATGTAATTTACAATTTGATTGGAGAACTCCAATTTATAATTATGCATCGACAATCCCGGAATAGATGATAATTTATCATAAATGGGTAAGAAATAGTATTGGTCATCATATGAAGCACACTGTACCAATAATCACCCAAAAGATTATGATCAGAAGATGATAGAGGCCAGAGTTATTTCTTTCAGAAATCCATATGTAAATTGGCAAAAATAAAAATCCTAGATTTTCATAGATGTATGGTCATTATTTCGTTGCTATACTTATGGGATCTCAGGTTAGAGAACCTAAGGAGGTATCGCTTTCCATTATTGGTTAGGATTCCTAGATTCATAGTCCTTATCTGAGAGAGAGAGAGAGAGAGAGCAACAAACAAATTAGTAAATAAGATAGAACAAGAAATTAAACAGATATACATTATTTAAGGGGAAAGGTGAACACCAATCCACCAATCCAGGAGCTCTCCCATAGATAACTGTTAGAGTTATTAATTTGTGTATGCTGGTGTAAGAAAAATGCACTCTCAGAAATTATCGAGTCAGCTGTTGCTGGTAGTACAATACACTACAATACATTTTTTATATCATTAAAATACATACATACACAAATATGCCTTATTGACAATAAAACTTTCAAGTTGCTTGTGTAGACTTGGGGTTTTTTATTTTTAACAAATTTTTTTTTTACATGACTATGAATAAATCACGCTCATTTTAATTTATTCATAGACAATATATGTATACATTGTAAAAAAACCATTTCTTTACTCCAGCATCAAATATGAAATTTTATAAACTCCCTTGCAATTCTAAGAAATACGTACGTGTGTGTATATAAATTTAAATAATATATAAATTTATCTCAACATATTTGTAAGGTTATAGTAAATATTTATACAAGCAGTTCTCTCCCACTGGTATCAATGATGAAAAAATATCCAACAGGTAGCTTCTAGTACTTCTACTATGCTATAAATAATGAAAACGAGGGATTTTTTATGTCGTATTACTCTAAAAGACATTAATAGGAAAAATCTTTTTCTGAATCAAACCCTGTAAAATAGTGCTTAATTATGTTATTTTCGAATCACATCTTACAACTTTTTTCTTCAACAGGTTTACTCTGTGTCGTCATCTTCTCCAAAAAAAAAAAATTAAGTGTTTTACAACAATTTTGTTTCATGACTTTGAAGACACTTAAAGGTAGTGATGTTAAGTAGAAAAGTAGTTTGGGAAGCAAGTTATCTTGCCTTGAATGGTAGCTCTAACCAAGTTATATCGTTCCTTTTATTTTCGTTGGAAATAGGATGGAAAGCTGGAAATGATGCATGGAAACTGAACTAGACGTTAGACTTCATCTTCGAAGACCTAAAGGAAACACATATTACATAGTACATTTGCACTCCTTAGAATATTGAAAAGATATTCTATGCTTAACTCTGAATAATGTCTTCATTTTTAAAGCAAAGTGAACAAATTAGACTGTTGATTTCCAGATTTTCTTGCAAACAGTATTCTCCAAATTACTCTGCTCTTTCACCTTCGTTTGAAATCAATGAAATGAAATAAATTAATTTTCTTCTTCCTTATCGAGTAGAATTTAACCATAGACAACAAACCAGTACAGCATATTGGTACCAATTTATAAACAAAATAAACTCTTAACTTTATAAATAAGAATCTACTTTTTTTTCTCATATTCCTAACAGCTCTTTTAGATTGGTTGTTCCATTACATGTGAAAAAATCGTACTCAATCAGTCTAATTAGAGGTTGTTTATACTTTATCCAGATTCTAAACCTAATCAGGGGATCTTATTGAGTCTCTTGGAGTCCCAGACACTCAAACTCGTATGTTGGGAAACTTTTTAAAAATGAGCTCTAACTATTTGGTGTTGTCTAAAGATCTGGAGAGCTCACTTTCGTCTTTGGGTCATATTTTAGGACATTGAGCCATATGAAGTTGGACTGGACTCAGAGTTGCAGTCATTAGAACAAATGAATTGATTCGAAATAGAAACTATATGGACATGGAATTTCTTGAAATCATTTATTTTTCAAATTTACTTTAAATGTATAATTTCAGTAAAGAGAAATTCAAGTTTTCCTCAATTGACTTGTAATCATTGAATGGGACAGTATTTAATATACCAAAAATCATTAAAACTGTGTAAATATGGAGTCTGAAGAATAAAATTCAATTTAATAAATTTAATCACAGATTTTCAATTTTCTATGTATAAGTATTTAAGTTTCATTTAATGTTTATATTTTATATTATTGAGAATAATTTTGTTTATGATTTATCTATGCTATGTTTGTCCTAAGTGAATACATTCTATAATAAAGAAAAAATAGTTATTAAAATTTTGACCTTTTTTTTTTTTACCATACATATGAATTTAAACAGCTACAATTTTATGAATGATATGGTAATTGACAGAGCTTAAGTACTCAAATCGAGACACGTAGAACACGTAGATTTGAGCTATTATTTTCTGCTTCTATTGAAGTAGATGGAATGATGCCAAAGTGTAACTTGAGAGTCATTTTGTCTTTTAGAGGTTGTACTTATATTTTTTTGTACAGATCTTGAACTCCTTCGAACCTACACTAATACATATAGAGTGGATATGATACATGTCGAATAGATGGACAATCTTCTCTAGTATAATGGCTATGAAATGAAATTGAATTTGTTTATATTTAGTTCATAAATGTATGCATTAATAAGTTTTATATTTTCAAAGAGACTCAAATTATAATACATGTGAGAAAAAATCAAAACCAAAAAATATTAAAAAAATAATAATAACACTGGTTAATAACATAACTAATCAATGTCCTCTGTATATTTCTCATCTCATTTTTATTTGATAAACATTCCTGAATCAATTGCTTACAAACTATATATATAGAACTTAGGCTTCTTGGAAAAAAATAATAGAAAACGTGGTTTTATTTGCTTATATATATATATATATATATATATATGTACATATTAATACAGTACAAGGGCATTTCTATTACTCAATGATTCAAAGCTGTGATTAAAAGAGATATTAAAGATGGATTATGTAGAAATAGTTATGAAGTTTATCTAAAATTAAGTATCTGATGTGAAGTAAAGGAAGAATATATACATTTAAAATTTACGATTCTATTTTCTTTTAAAGAAAATATTCCTCATAAATATTCAATGTACAAAAGGATACGTAATGTAATCTATACAATGGCCTTAATCTTAATATTTTCATGCTTTTTGGCGGAATAAAAGATATTTTGAACGTACATTCTTTGCTTTTAACTTTTATTCAAAGAACAAATAAAATTTGAAGAATATTTAAATAGTTTGAAGTTTAATAATAAGTTCTGAGATATCTCTTTATATTAATCGAAATACTTGAAAAAGTGAATAATTGAGGAAAAACCAAATAAATGTTGGATATAAAATAATGAAGATAAATTATGAATTGAAGAAGGTACAAAAAAAACAACGCATTGAACAAAAAACTACACTTTTTTTTTTTTTAATTTGGAGGTTCCAAAGAAGTGAAAATGATTATTAAAAGCTTAGTTATGCAAAAATAATTTAGTTATGTGTATAATTACTTAAACAAAAACAAAAAGTTCAAGTGCAAAATTTCTAAACTTATATAGTCTACATTAGTCATAAAACCTCGACATTAACAAAAAATTATTATATTTTTTTCAAAACTTAAAGTTTTTATAATAAAAATAAATAGAACATGTTGGGTTTTTTTTTCTTTTTTAATAGACCAGATTCTAACCATAATTGCCTTACAAAAGGGAACTCCAAAAGTAAAGGATCATTTTATTTATTATTCATTATTTTTAATCGTCTGTTTGTAATTTCCTCAAATTACGTACATAATAGATACACAAATTGTGGAGAATATTTCATACTAATGAAACCTTTCTTGACAATTGATATCATTTTCCTCAATTGTTTATATATTTTCGTCTTGTTCAATAATGAGTCAGAATCTTTTTTATGCACTAAAAAGATAAAAAAAAACTTTATTGAATACAAAAATAAAAAATTTAATTTTTATAATTGTAAGCACCAAGTAGTCATTTTGACTGCTTATTAATCGACTATTTCTCGACTATATTTTATTAGATGCCTAATGATTTTTAATATTGTTTCATATCTATTCACTTTTTTATTCATATATTTTTAATTATATTGATACTTAGTCATACCTATAGTTTTGATAGCAAAACATCAAAAAATATTTAAAAAATTCTGACTCAACAAAAAAAACTTTCTAAATCCTTTAATGGTTTTAAAAAACTTGGTGTAGACAATTTAGATCAAATGACGCGATAATATATTATATGAATATGTACATATATTAGACTTTTCCCTTTTTAAGGTTATGACTCAGATCAAAGGCACCCCATTATTTTTGGTACTAATGGCAAATGCAAAAATAAGTTGAAGAAAAATAAAGAATAAGTCCATAAGTCTATTTTTTAGACCTCTCAAACCCTTTTTATGTGCAAAACAGGGTCAAAAATGGTCATTTAAAAAATAAAAATGAGACCTTCCTCTCAAGTCTGTCAAAAATGATTATTTAGACCCTGTATTGAAACTATAAAGTTTTTGAGAGGTTTGAAAGTTAGATCTTTTTTTCCTCTCTAAAGATAAGAAATTGCTATTGACACTGCATCATACAAGTGTTTTTCATGTCTTAGATTTGGATCTAATGGATACAATAAATATAAATACTTGTGTTTTTTGATATAAAAGGAAATAAAACAAACCATTTATAATCCGTGTACAAATACTTTGTGTTATGGTGGATGTAATTCTGGCTGTTTTTTTTTTTTCATTGTTAGACAAAAAATATGAGCTCTTTTCTACTTTTCTGTTTATTTACACGTATTGTATACACGTAGACTTAATGATGTTAACATTACAAAAGAATATAAAATGTTGTATTTCTTAAACTTTTTTTTTTTTTAAATAACTTGTATTGGAAATAATAAGGTCATAAAAAAATTAATTGACATGAATAATGAAGAACCTTTTTTTAAATATTCATTTTATCCAAACAAAAGAAAGTATATAAATGTTTCAAATGGATCTGAGCAACTTTTCACACTATTTCATTGTTCTATTAGAAACATCATATTTTCCATTAAATATAACTTTTATTTGTGAAAAAAAAAACATGTATAAAGTAATAGCTATTTGTTTTTTGGTGTATTTTTTGTGATGGACTCACTTTAACAACAAAATATTGTATAAAATAAAATTTAATATATTTAATACCCGTGATTTCTATAGCAAATATGAAAATACAGGTCATCCAAATATATTTTTTGACTGATTTGATAAATCACAATGGAGAAATAGGAGAACAACATGAAATAGTCAATCAAAGGAAGGAAAATATAGATGAAAATCTGTTTGAGTCAGATCTTGGCATTTTTTAGTCTTTTTTTGATCAATGATGGAATACAATGTTTACTCCTGAGGTATTAATCATATTCAAATACTTTAATTTATATTTGACATCATTTATCTCTGTATATTAAAATTACATAAAATTATATTTTTGGTTCAAATCTATTTTGTTAAAAAATAAATAAAAAGGAATGATCATTCCTGATTTATTATGAAACTCCCCGGTATAATATACATTTATTAAGTTCACTCTTATAGACAAATACTGGTCGAAATTGATTAAATGATCCCATTTGGTAGATGTTTGTTTGTCTAAATTAAACAAATAAGACATTTATGGCTAAGGAAAGCATGACTGTAAAGAATTATGTTATATTAGTATGAATTTACTTTACTACCATTTACAAATATGGTAGTAGGGTTACATTACTAATATTCATCAACGAAAATTTCATCCTAGGAAGTTTTATCTTCTGGAAAACTCATATAAAATAAAACATATATATCTATTTGAAATATGCATTAAGGGAAAAAAATTAAGAATGACAAAGTATTTTACTTTCTAATACACAAAATTAATATTTAAATAAAACCATTATCTTACTAAATATCTACACAATTTAAATGAAATAAAAGAATTGGAATTTATTTATGAACTCAACAAACAGTTTAACTTTTAATCACGAATTGCAGCAAATTTGCTACGCAGTTTAAAATAATTTTATTTCACTAAATTGAATATAGATTACTAATATCATTAACACTCCCTTTGAATAATTTTGTCCTGAATGACCTATGTATACTAGCATTAAAATCATTCAAGCAATGAAGGGTTATGTTTCATGCTTTATGAAGTGTTAAAAATTATTGTTTCTTAGATCCTGTTAGACAAGGGACTATAAATTTTCAATCCGCTAAAAATAATAATAACTGGACTGAGTAAAATTGTTTAATAAAAGTATTATATATGTACTGAAGTAATGATTTATGGAAATTGAGAACAAAGAGGATTAAACAACACTAATGGTATTAGTATTGACTTTGTAGTAGCTGCGAGAAAGCCAAATATCTCTTTTCTTTTCTGCAGCAATTGATTTCTCCCACAAAGCAGTTCCACTGATACAAATGTGTGCCTATTGCAAAATATATAAATTTCATTCAATTTAATTGTATACAAAATATGCATATTCGAAATATTTAGATTATTTGGGATGAACTTTCCTCGGTATTAAAAAAATACCCTGGATATTTACTCCCTGAGAGTATTTGAATATACAATTAAACCTACATATAGCCTTGAATTCATAATAAGTAGCTTTTTATCATTTAAAAACTTGTATCTATTGAAAAAATTCACAGAATCTATGTTTTGCATAAAAAAGTGTATACGTCACAAGTCTACGGTCCAGTTCATAAATCTCAGATTGATTCTATAAAAAATATACAAAGTTGTTTTTTTAAAACAGATCTTAAGGTGGATTCACTGATTTTTAAATACGATTGCTCCTACTATTCTCATATAAAATCCTCCTTGAAAAATGAAAGGTCCTCGACAAATAGCAGGAGCAATTGTATTTTAGATTGTTATAGTAATGATAAGAAAAAAAAGGGAGGAAAAATGGGAAAGAGAATCGTGCATAAGTCTTTAGGTATTTGAATAATTGAGCAAAAATGGTTTTTTTTTTATTTAAAAAGAAGAAGTAACTCTCAATCCCTTTCAAATACGAATTCCAATTACAAAACTAAACAAATAATATTCCAAAAATGGAACAAAATGCCCTGTACAAAAGAAACCATCGGCCTTGAAGGTATTTTCTCGAGACCATTTTCAATTTCTATAACGTATCTTTTACCATTTAAAATGCAATCCTAGGAACTGTTTCGTTTATATTTAACTTATATGTTTAACTTATATTTTTTTTCTTTATCTGCCTTGATTATATTTTGTCTTTATTTCATATATTTTATAGTTTTTCCATATTTTTTTATAAATTTTATAGTTTTCCACTTTATTTAAAAAAAAATATTTATTGCCCCTTATTTGATCTTACCCGATAAAAAGTAAGAAACACTCCTTAAGATGTTTTAACGTAATCCCTTATGAATATAAATTATGCTTATACTAACCTTGACAAACATTTTAAACTCATTTTTATTTGTGCAAAAAAAAAAAAAAATCAGGACAATAAATAATAAATTTGAATTATAATGTTCATTTATGTCTAGTGTTTTTAATATTCTTGTTGTTTTTTATTAATGTAGTCTACATTTAACTTGATGTATTTAATTATTTCAGGGAACTTATAATATATTAAAACAAAAAATCATAAAACTTTTACACATATAATAATAAAAAGTTACTGTTACCAAGAGAATTTATAAGCTAAGTTCTAGGATTAACACATTTTTTCTCTCTCAATATAATTTAAAATGTACTCCGACAATTTTTAGAAAAATATTAAATACCTAAATAATCTTTGTTTGACTATGATTTATGGAGCATTACGTTGAGTCATTCTCTACATTAGCACAACGATGAGTCTTTAATGAAGCACCTCATAAACAACTTTTGATATTAGAGTAGAATTATTTTTAAATATCTATCTAACTCTAACAAAAAGATATCGAATGAAAAATAAGAAGAAAAATTATCCAAGTCACGATTTTAATCAGAATTATTATTTATTGCTCTTTAAAAATATTATTAAAAGTACAACAAAACTTGCTGAGGGACCTAGATAAATTATGGTCATTTCAAACATCTTTTCGTAACACAGCTTCCTTTGTACTTAAACTCCCTCTACAGAAAATTTTCAAATAAAGAAATAATAATATAATTGACCGTACTTGAATTGATAAATGACAAAAAAAAATGATCGTAAACATCAGTAATCAATACAATGTATAATAAATAAAGATTTATATATTTAATTATCATCATAAAATGAATCAACAGTGACTACCCAATAATTTCAATTCATGTATTAAAAACCATATCATAAATGCTTGATATCATTTGGCTTGAATCATAATTAAATTTATTTTGTATTTAATAAACAAAATGTTCTGTCAGCAAAATTGCTTGAGATATATCATCTTAGAACCAGTAAAATAGGAGCTGTAGACAAGGATAAAAGATCACATTTATTGAATTTGTTCATTATTGCATGTATGATTATTTATCGTTTTTTTTTTTACTTTTTTTAAATTCAGTATTTTTGTTATAACAGGTTTTTTGTATATATATACATATATATAAAATGATCTTATTTCTGAGGTCAGTGTATATGAAATATAAATATATATATAAAGATCTCGCCAAATAATATAAAAAAACAAAAATGTTTTGATGCATGACATTTAACTATTAATTATAACTTTTTATGTTATTTATAACATGATATTATATTAAAATGATATTCTATACACAACTTGATGTAAGTATAAGATAAGAAACCTATTGAAAAAATATTTACTATTCTTCAAGAAGAAGAGCATAATTTGTGCGATTTTTCCTTAAAAATGATATTTCTTCCTTGCCTTGTGATATTAATCATCTTTTAGAAGATTCATTATTATTCAATGTGTGTGAAGCTGTGTAAGGAAATAAGTCATTATATTTTAAAGTTTATAGATATTAAATATATATGACATACTAAGTTAACAAAAAAAAAATTTATTCAATAATATATTACTCCTAATTTTTAAAAGTATCAGATGAAATGATCGAACATCTCAATGATTTTCTCAATACATCAATAGGACTCCTAAGTCCTATTTTTTTACGTCAGCTGTCGATTAATTTACACTTGCTCCTTTTTTGTGTTTTATACAATATTGATTTTTGAACTCAACTCATGTTTTGTTAATCTGTGAATAGATCTATGTATTACTTAATAAAGAATATTGCAATGGTTGGGGAGTATGGGGCATGCCTGGCACGCTACCAGTTAATTTCTGACCTTTTTCTTTTTTTTCTTTGATGGAATTATTCTTAGAACAAGAATTGAATTTTCTTAATATAAAATCCTTCATCCAATTTTTGCATTCAATCCACATGTACAAGTTACAAGTTGATTGTTTACAACATGCATAAAACATTGTTCTATACCCCTCTATGCAAAAATTAAAGCCAAATATAATTATTTGGTCCATATTTTTTAATCATCAGACCCCTTAATGTTTTCTTTTTGATCCTTCAACATCTAAAATTATAAGAATCTTGTGTTATATTTCGGAGTCTTAATCTCAAATTGCCTTGTATTAATTTAAAGTCTTTTTCAAATTTACGGCGTTTAAATCTTTTTCAAAGTTGTAAAAATAAAGGATACACGAATTAATGTTTAATATAGTAATCAAAGTGTGGAAAAGAGTTAAAGGCCAAAAAGTTATAGCTTGTACTATATGTGTTCATATAGTTGACTACATCCAATCCACCCATGGTTGAGTTTTAAAATGTTATAACTTTTGTCATTCACCCTCCCTTGATTGGATAAACATGGACCTGAGCCACTCATTTTCTTGATCAATCTTGTAATAACTGCGCCAGATGAGTTTGAAATTATACTTTGGGCTTCACTCCGGTATAAATGTTTAATACAATAAAAATATTGTCACAGAGATAATGAATTTTAATTTCATATTGATCTGGTTTCTTTCCTTTCATATATCATTTGAAGGGGCAACGGTGCCTGAATTTAATCAGCATAAATAATTGTGAATAGTCAGAGGGAGTGTTCTAATTTTTTGCAGTTGTTGACAAAAGTTCAAATACTTGCCTAATTGGAATTAATATCAAAATATCAACAAGATTTATCCTATTTGCATTATAAATCAAGGTTAGAGCCAAATATCATATTACTGTTTTTATTCGGTGACATTAGTGTCATTGATACATTGAAGACTGACAAAGTTATACTTTTTAAGGGATATGATTGTATTGATTTGTGTCAACATATATTACTTCCTGTCTTATCAAGATTTTCCAAAAATCAACTGTAAATGTATTAGTACAATTAGTTCAAGTTGATATTTGATTATGATGCATGGATGTGATACATACTATCGAGTGATACATTATTTTCCTAATTACAAAAAAACTTATTATTCCCTCTACTCAAGCAATCAACTTCAATTATTTTTCGGTATAAATTTGTTCTCACATTCATTTTGATTCAATAGTCATAATCAGTAACATAAAAATTCTCTTCTCCAATGTATTGTTCAATATTATCAATTCTGAAATCTGATTTTATTGATAATGAATATTTATGTAAGAAGTAGTTTTTTGTTCTTAAAATATTTCCATATTTATTGACATTTTTAATACAAAAATATATTTTTGAAAATTTCATCATTTTCTTTAGTGGCTGGGATAAATTTTATATAAAAATGACAATTTCTTGTAAAAATTACAGTTCGACTTTGATCTCTCATATCAAACACGTTTATTTTACATATAAGGTATTATTTTTTTTTTTTCTAGAAATGTGAGTATTCAAATTGAAATGCTAAGCTTGATCATTACACATATTAGTACACTATAGAGGTCTTGATTTCACCAAAAAAGTATTGATAATAACTGCTCTTATATTACTTATAAAGCATGCAAAAAAAAAATCATCTAGACTTACTAAATCTTTCTCGATATCGATATTCTTTTTGAGAGATCAAGTCATAAATTAATCAAAAGTATTTAGATTCCTTCATTCGCCGCAATGATATCAAATGAAGCGTCATATTATCTAGTATGGAAACATGATACAACAAAGGCCTCTAGAGACAAGATTAAGACCTTTATTGAAAAATAGGCATAGTTACTTATTAGCATCACCCCTGACAACTCTATCAAAAGCCTTACAATATTCAAAGAATTATCTCTTGTTTTGTTGAAACAATCTGACTTACAAAAACATATATATTTAGAAGAACGATACGTGAGTTTTTTTGGTTAGTACTTTTGCTTTGCAGAAACTTTATAAATTATAAAGTTTGTCAATGTTTACAACATAACACATTCCTTTATCAACCTCAATCAAATATTTATTTTCTTGTGGATTAATTCATTTTTCTGGAAAAGCTCAAGTCCTTTTGCGTTTCAGTATTCATTTGAAACGGAAGCTTAACGTAAATAATTTCTCAGTCGATTTTAAATGCCATTTCCTTTGGGTTTTAATCAATTACAAACACTAACTTGTCCCTACTTAGATGGATTAATATAGACGTATGGTAAATTTCCACAAAATTTTGTCAAGTTTCTAATTAATACTAATATTGATTAGATTAATTGTATTTTATAGGTTTTGTTGTATTTTAAACCAAACTTAGTTAATTAATCATCTCAAAAAGTTTATTTTAAGTTATTGTTTTACCTAATATAAATATACACTCTCATCCGTTCATCTTCACTTTAGTATATCACCCAATTAATCAAAAATATTGACTGCTCATCAGAGACGGTAACAAAAAAACAAAACAAACATAAGGAATTACTTATCCTTTTTAGAGCGGACTCTCGGGAGCCAATTGTTCATCTTGCTAAGGGATCTTGTGTTTATGAGCTCATTTTTTGTCAAACATTATTCTATTCAATAAATCCTCACAATTATAGGCCTACTCAAAAATATAATTAAAATAGTCATTCGAAAAAATGAAGGATTTGGTATTTTTGATTTCACAATAACAGAGTCGATGATATATCATTTGTAGGCATAAAAATCTTATAATAGTTTCTGAAAAAATTCTTTACTTTATTAAAAACCTATCGTGATTTTAAATTTTTTGTTTTTGAAAAGTAAATCAAATGACACTACTTACAAGTACTATATCTTTTTTTTTGTATAATTTATATGATCAAAACATGAAAAGATATCTGAGGTAGTTTTTTTTTGTCCATAACTATGACTGGATCAACTGTGTGTTCCTTGTTTTTAGTTGGTATTTTATGAATATATTTCTTTGAAATTTGATTAATATTTAAATCAAATTTTTACTACAAAAACATAAATTGTGAAAGTAAATATTCTAAAAATAAGGTATTGGATTACGATTTTATTATTTTTACATTAGATTTCTTGCCCATTTAGTCTTCATAAAAGAAACGTCTATTGGTTTTTATTATTATGGGGGTCTTTTTTTTTTAAATAGTCAGCAATTGCTGTTTTTCGGTAAAAATGGTGATGAATCAGATTATAAATAACATAATTTCTATATGACATATTAGAAGGCATCTAATTAAGGTGTTTTAACATTTTGCACTTATATTAATTTTGAAAAAAAATGAGGTCGTATGAGAGGAAATCTATATAATTATTAATTTCAAATCTTTACCAGCTCATTACATTAGTATTAAAAGTATTAAATACGAATCTGCTATAATGTATTTTGTATTAGAAATGATTCTCGAGAATTCTTTAGTTCTTTTCTCTGTGGTGAATTTGATAAATTTTAAATAAGAGAAAATACTGATAAATAGAAGAAAAACAGTGAATATTTATTTGAAGCTTTAAATTGAATTCCAAACATGTGTTATTTTTCTATGTATTGTGTAAGATCATACAATTCTAAGAAAAACAATGTTAATATTAAAAAAAAATATTTGTATAAAAGAAGCTATTGATATTAATTATTTCTATGAATGGCAAAAGTAACATTTATCACATAATAGTTCCAGGGTGTCTCTCAACCTCTCCTTCAAAAAGAAAAAGAAAAAAGGCCCGAAATTAACTGATACGAACTGATGAAGAAGCAAATTATATTTGCCCATTCTTCTCAACTATGGGATAACTCTTTATTCAATAGTATACATTTATTCTCACTTTAATTACAGCTGATTTGAGTTTAATCAATCAACGTTCTAAACACTTTTAATGAGCAAGATAAGTAAAAAATTGATGGGTAATCAAAAATCGTACAGACGGATTGTCGATAGTTTGGAAATAGCATTGCCAAATGAAGCATGAGTAACTTATGTATATTGGAAATGATTTATATTTAGATATCTCTGTAGTATTTAGTTAAGTGGAAATGTTGATTTGATTTAGGCAAAAATCCCATCAATATTTCTGTTGAACTAGAACTTGTCAATACCGTAAGTGGGTACTTGGATAATATAATTTCTGTGGTTGTCATAAACTGTGCAATTCAATTACCTACATTTAGAAGGATAGAGGAGTTTAAGGCTATAAGGTGAGGCGGTGGAACTAATTCGTAAGATTATTGAAGGGAATTTTTATATGAATGAAGTTACATATAAATGAAATCCTAATTAAATAATTTTTATTATGATTGGTTTTTTTTCTTTTAAAAAGTGGCATCACAGCTCTATACTTTGTACAGGTGCTCTTTAAAATTATTGTATTTTCCCATTACTAACTTTTAAGCTAGTTATAAGAAGTAAAACACTGTAAGGTATTTCCTGTGTATAATTATAAATTGTTAAACCTATACTAAAATTGTCAAGATTATATATCATTGAAATCTAAATTCAAACACAGGATTTTTTTATCACTAAGTCCTTGGACTTAGCATTAGGACCAGGAAGGTGTAAATTTCCTGTACAATAATTTAATCATTCCATTTTGTCACTTTTTGTATCGTCTTTATTTTGTCTAGAAGGGAATAGTTTTGCTTTAGTCAGAGTCATAAATAGTTTCATCTACCTTTTGTGATAAAATAATTAACTGTCAACGAATACATTTCGTTTAGTCCCGTCTATAGAAATTATAGATAAAAGTTTTTTATCTATTTGATCTTTTCAATTGCATCTGAGAGAATATTTTCTCCGGTGTTCTATTTTCCTTTTGAGTAAACTACACATTTGAGAACTACTATAAAAAACAAAAACAAAATCGAGAGATTTATCGAGAAAGCCATTGCTTGTTAACTGATTTTTATCAAATTTCAAACTAGGACCATGTTAATGTCTTTCTATTTGCTTATTTTAGTACTCATAGCTTGGACCATTAAGGATGTCGTAAAAAAAAAAAAAAGAAGCCAATTCAGTTCACCTTGAAAGGACGACAATTAGCAATCTGTATTTGAAAAATATTCAAGCTGCTATCGTTCCTAATTTCCTTTCTTTACTTTTTCATGTCCAACACATGAAGTTATAAATTCACAAAAACAACAACACAATTTTGAATTAACTTTAAAACTAGATCCTGGATCGCCATCAATGGAGGTGATACCCTTTGGAATTTTGACAAAGATACAAATGTAAAGTCATTTCATGGATTTAAGAAACAAAAATGAGTAAAAACATTACAATGACTACCTAATAATAAAATAAGTTACTCAGAAATTGCACAAATTGAATTAACTTGAATAAATGGATATGTGATGACATTGTCTCTAAAATTATAAATTAATAAATCATGTATATATTGGTTTTTATGAACTATGTTATTCTATTTTTATACTATATTTTATAATTAATTTGATTTTTTATATTTAACCCTCATCTGTTCTATTTTTTTGCTATTTAAATTCGTTGATATGTATATGAGGTGAAAAGAATATAGGCAGTGGTTATAAGTTCTTTCCATCCCTATTAAATTATAAATAAATAGGCAAAATGTCATGTTACAATATAACATATATATTATATGTAAATTTCTCTAAGGTAAATATATATAAACTCGAACAAAGTAAAAACTGGTTTGACGCAAATACGGAAATATTTTTTTTCTCTCCTCATGCTGCGACTTACTCCTTCTTCCCCTTTCTCTTTGAGTTTTTAGTTTATTTAGCATATGAATATCACAAAAGAAAGATATTTGAATTTTATTCCCTAAAAAAGTTGTTGCCTCATTGTTTATTTACTCAAATCTGAAAATAAAGAAATTAAAATTCATATTTAATCTCTGGAATTAGAAAATAAAAAGTCGTTCGGTAAGCAAATATTTATTAAGTCAGCACCCCCACAAACACTCTCCAAAAATCAATGGAGTCCATTCCTTATGTATTTTGATACAATAATTAATATTTTTTTATTCAGCCTTTTTATCGTTTTGTTTTTGTTATATTTTGTAAGGTGAATCACAAAAAAAATATATATATTTTCAAATTATTTCACATGCTTCAGAGAGAAATCTGTTGTTTATAATTTATTTGATTTGATATCACGCCAAATAAATAAATATTGATAATAATAATTAAATCATGTTAAAATTGACTTAGAAGATGAAATATAATAGTGAGCAAGTATTTAATATGTAATCAGTTTTTGAATCAATGATGATACAAAAATTTCAGTACGCAAAGAACGGTTGTTGGCAACATTTGTCTTTTCAAACTTCTTCTTCTTCTTCTTCTTTTATAACTCATTTCTATTCAAATCAAAAACAACAAGTGCCATTTTTAAATTGAGTCTAAAAATGCCTGAGGATTTGATTCAGAAACTTGGGTTAACAGCCAAATATTTCACCACTTTGAAGCCCTTATTCAATTATCACTTTATAACAAAAAATGAACAAAAATACGATATTTATAATGTATGTACCTAATAGTGGGCACATTTTATCCTTCCTTCTTATATAAATGGGACTTTTTTTTATAGGAAAGGCTCGTTAATATCTGTCAAATGTAAAAAAAAAAAATTAATTTAGTCACTTATATTTTTAACAAAAGTCAAACTTTTTCGGTTAATTTTTTAAATTATTTGTCAATTGAACTACCAATGAATACATGAAAATGTATAACTATATTATATATATATATATATATATATATATTTTACAGTGGATTCTCTACTCAAATGCTCCGTTGCTGTAGTTGTTATATTATTGTGTACAGTGGTGCAAAAATCACTCCTTATGGAGTTAATGTTCGCAATTTATACAAATATATGTTTTTTGTTACATAATCATGATTTATCATGATAAATCAACAAATAAAAAAATAGCTTCAAAAGAAATAATCCTTTTTTTCCAAAATATTATTTTAAATTCAAAACTAAACAAAAATTGTATTATTATTTCATTCAGTTAATCATTCATTGAAAAGAGAAATTTGACAAAAGTGTGTTAAAAAAGTGTTTTAAAATAAAATAATTGTCAAAAGTCACGAGAGCATAAACTTTCTTTTATGTTTTTATTTATAATATTATTTTTAATATTGAAATGCCGATTTGGTTTTCGATTAATGGAACTCAGTCAAGGAAACTTGATTTTTATATAAAGAATATAATATTTTTAAAGACTTTTTCCTATAGTCATAATAATGAAAAAGATTTATATATATGTATAATATATCAAAATATTTTTTTTTTACTTTTTTTATCCCCATTTCGTAGAAGTAGATATTATTTAGAACCAATTAAATATTTCTCTTTACGTTGAATAAACTATATTCAACTAATATTTTTCATAATGTCCATAGAGTAGGAAATATGATAGAGCTAATTGTATTTTTAAATAAGTTTGATTTTATACAAATAGATGATAATTTTTTAAATTTGAAGTGTGATAAATACTAAAAAAAAAAAATTTATTGATCAAATGTATTTATGACATTTCTAAAATGCTTAAAAGTGAAAGTTGAAATAGTTGCAGGTATGTGTAACATCAATATTTGAAATTACATTAATACGTGACAATGAATTTTATTAACCAAGAGTAATAGCAAAATAAGTCAATGAGGAATTACAATATACGTGAACAAATGACCCTGGTAAAAAAATTAAAAAAAGGTAAAAAATCGATGAAATCGTTTATTTCTATAAGATATTCATATATAAATTTCATCTAAAATTTTGCAAGCACGAGAAGTAATAAATATCTTTTATTGAAATAAAAGTTTTTTTATAAAAATTGTATTCATGTCATACATATTTCATATTAATTAATTTACAGGGTTTCTTTTGACTTTTTAGTCAAAAGTAGGGCTTGACAAATTAAAAATTTTTTGCAAATGTTGTCATTAACAATTTTATGGGGGTTAAAAAACCTATTCATTAATATGTCGATTTTTTATCTTCAAATAAATATTTTAAATACTAGTAAAAAACCACAAAAGCACAAATATAACACCCTAGGTCACTGTATAGTTTTCCTCATAACCAAAGTAGCACATCTTCTAATATTTTGATAAATTACATCCTATAATTTTTTTTTCTGATGCTTTTCAAATAGTGGATTCAGTATAATTTCATTGATGACTGTTGTAGTCAAAAAAAAGAAAAGAATTTCATGCATGGTTTTAGATTTTAAATATAAATGAGGCTTAAAGTTCACATGTTACCTTAAATTACATTGATTATCAGGATGGAAAATATTAATAAAGGGTGAATGAACTAAATCAAATGGTCACACGGCCATATTGGGTTTTTTAAGGTTTAAAAAGTTAAAAACTTTTAATTTTAAACTTTTTATTTAATTGTATTATCAACTTGTTATTATGTTACTTACTTTTGTAAACTGTTAATAAAAGAAACAAAGAAATTAATTATAAATTCCCTGATTAAATAGTTGACTTTTGTAAACCATAATTGTAATTTTTCCTTGTTTCATTCATTAGATGAATTAGTATTTATGTCAAATCAAAATGTTTTTGTATACAAAACTTAGATGAAAGTATGAAAGAAGAAAATAACTTAAAAATATATTATGTGTGCCATAGCAAGAGACAAATCTATATTAACTTATTTTTTAATTAGTGTATATATAATTAACTTAAATATATAATAAAAATTATAATGAACCTTTCATTAGTATTTACATACATTTAAAAAAAACGTACGAAAAAAAATATTATTGGAGTTTCTAATTAGCAACAATTTTTGTTGTGAGTTTTTAAAAGTATTAAATCTGAAATTAAATAAGAAAATAAGAAAATTTTGTTCGTAAAATAAATAAAGATAAATGTAGAACGAAATGAGATGTTGCAGAATGAAAATAATTCAAAATTTGTTTTGGTCAATCAATCTCTCTAAAAACAATTAAATGAAAACTTATATGAGTATCAAAAGTTTATATTACTTAATCAGAAAAGGGTATTTTATTTCAATTGGGAATTTTGGAAACAGTTTTATATTCTATATCTGTATTTGTTGAATATACTATAAGCTTTAGGAATAAATGGTAATTTTTACATTTTGATTCCTGCTTTTTGAAAATAAATTATGTTATCAAACATTAATCTAGTCATTATTTTATATATTAAAAGATTTTCATTTTTAAAAATATACTTTCCCTATTATTTTTATATTTTAATTTTAGATAAGTTTATAAAAGTCATATGTATGTATGTACATACTTTGAACAGACTTAACTTGATCCATTTATAATTGGAATTGGAAAAATTATAAATTAAATCAAATATTGAACCTTATGACAATTTTGATGATTAAAAATTCAATTTTTTTAGAGATATAAATATTTTGCATAAGTAGGCAAAAAAATTTTAAGTATAAATTTTTAAGTACAAAAATTTGAACTATCATAAAATTTTGTAAATTGGTGCATACAAATTTTCAATGACATACACAAAAAAACCTATTGGATAGTCTTTGCATATGCATACTAATAAATCATGTAAAACATGGTTAAGTTTAAAATTAAAATGGTAATTTAATTACATAAACACATTCATCAATTATGCTACATTAATTATAATTTTATGTATGTAATTATACATATATTGTATGTGTATAATTATTTACTGTATTTTTAAAGGAACAATATTTTCTTTTGTAATTTTTTTTTTCACTATAATTTATACACTTTTTTTCATTTGAGGAACTCAATGGAACCAACCCTGAGAGAAAAAAATAATGTCTTATTTTCATACTTATATTTAAAGCAAAGGATCTTAATCCGCGCTTTGGTGTCCCTCTTGGAGGAATCAAACATTATTTCAGGGAGTGTCAATTGTACTTTGTATTTTTGTTTCAAGTAAAATTTTTATCCCATTGATATTCATGTAAATCAGGCAAAATATGCTACAAATCTATATTTTAAATGATAGAAATTGTCATTCAAAGGGTTAATCTGTATAAAAAATTTGTTTTATGAATTTTAACTTGTAATTTTTTATGTCATTAATTTACATACACGGCCTAACATATAATTAATTATTGTTGTAATATCTAAAAATCCCATTTTTACTTTAACTTAAAGAACAAAAAATCCTAAAATTGAGCCAATATAAATACATTTAAAAAAATCTAGAGTAATTGATGATTGGTCAAAGATTTTTACAATAAAAAAAGATTTTTGTAGACATTTTTGGATGGGATTCCACGCATTGCCTTTCGAAAAAAGTAGGGCAAAGTTAGGGAAACCTTCTTTCCTATGAAGAATGCTTACAAGTTAAAAAGTTAACAAATCTTGATGCAGAAAATGATGACTTTTTATGTTTTGTTTTTCTTCTGAAATATTTTTTTCAGAGTTCAATGCTTGATAAACTGTTTTATATATTCTATATTAATGTACATTAAGTACATTTCAAACAATGATTTCAATTCATTTGTAATGAGTGTTAAGGAAAAATTTAGAAACTATGCGTGTAGATAAGTTTTGAAGTCTTTTTCTTTACAAATTTTCATTATTTTAGAATCATACTTCAGTCAAATCCGTTAAATATCCTTAGTTTCAACGAAAATGTGGCTCTGACATAAAGCTCATAGAATATCAAAAAAATATATTTATTTAGTTCATTATTGAACTTTAAGCATAAATATTATATAATTATATATTATTAAAGTTTTGTTTTGCTATTAAAGTGTAATTATAAAAATTCTTTCCATTCCATTAAAAAAAATTATAAATATTATTCCATATTCGTGAATACAAAGGAGAGTATAAGAGAAGTATATTTCAAAAGTAATTCCTTAATTTGCCGATTTTATGAATTTTCAAATGGAATTGCAATTATCTTAGTAAAAAGTTGATGTGTTAAGAATTTTACACTTGTTTTGACTTGACAATGACTATTTTTAGATATTCTTAATTTAATCCATAGTTACTATAGCAGTTTAATTTTGAACTTTTATTTCGAAAAACGTTCGTAATTACAAATTATAAATAACATTTCCATTCCTTTTTTTAAAGACACAATGTACAAATGAGACGTTATTTTGTTTCTTTATAAAATTTAAATAAATTATTTGTATAATATTATAAATGAAACTTTTCCTCTAGTATCAGTTCACTTTTTTGTATAATTTTTCCATCAAAACTACTCTAATTTTACATAAATTAAAGTGTCATTAAATATGATAATTAGAATTGGTAAACATTAAATATGCCAACATATTTTTGTATAATTTTGTTGACGCGATATGAGATTTTCCTGCTAAATGATAGTTTTTTAAACTGTGTATAAGTAATTATAGATAGTTGTATATAACTGTTCAGAGCTTGTTAAAAGTTAGTTGTTCAATAAAAGGAACTAAAAAATCATTTTTTGTAGCTTTCCCTCAAATTTGTTACCAATTAAATTTAATAACTTACAATTAAATTTTTCTCATTATAATTTCTGACTAATTAATTTCTTCGTACTTTCGTCACACTTTTTTTTGTTCCAATTAAGCTCCAAACTGAACACTTCTAAAACACTGAAATTTTGCATCTTTAAAGATGGTTATAGGTTGAACTTCAATTATTGATTATAACAAAAAATATAGGTATTAAAATTTTTAAACAAAAAATAAATTTTTTTTTAATTTTTATACTAAATAGGCATGAGAACAAAAATCGAAGGTAGTTAAATAATTTAATTTTCTTTGCTCTATCAAATTTAATTCCATCCCTTATTTTAAAACTCGAATATCATCAATTGATATGTTGTCTCTCAGGAATAGCATACTTTTTGATGTTATCTTAGCAGTGAAACTATTATGAACATAAGTTGAAAATAAGATTTGAAAACCTTTAGAGTCTCTTTTTTTGATTTGTGATATAAAAATATTAAACGTAGCATTAGAATAAATGCAAATAAAACAAAATAAATAATGTAGTTTTTGTATTATTACATTTATTTTTTGTTATTTGTCAGAAAATTGTGAGATCAATTTATAAACTTATTAAGAAAAAAGAGTCCAAAAAGGCAGGTAAATAAAAACTGTCCAGAAAGAGATAAAGAGATTTAAGAAAAAAATAACGAAACTTGTTGATAAAATAGTGAAATGAAAAACACCTTAACATCTTTTTGTTAAGAGTGTAACAATGAAGAACCAAGATTCCTAAGCTTTTCCTAGGTATCTGGATACTTTGATAAATGTAACTGTTGAATCCTAACGAAAGGAGCTTATATCGCTTTTAGCAGTCTCAATTATCTTCATAGTCTTAATTTAGATATAATCTGCTTTGAAGTAGAGGTCGCCATCCTGTCTTATCACCAGAAACCAGTCCATTAAACGCCTATCGTTAAATTTTTGTTAGTAGTTTTAATAATTTGCTTTACCTTTCTAAAAGCGCAGAAGAGGTGAGCTGATGATAAAGATTTATAGAATGGTCAAAGACTATCCCAAGAGTTTATTAAAGATTTTTTGGGGAATGGTCTTTACGTTACAGTGGTGTAATTGTTTTTGAAGACAGTGTCCCAGCTTCTACACAACGTTTCATAGTTAAATTCCCTCAACTTTACCATACGTCCTTTGGCAATAGTTTTAGAACTATTCAATTGCATATCATTTATTTTATCAAAACTTATTGAAACATCTCTCAATTGTCTACTCTCCATTAGTTCCAAAGCCAGAGACGCTGGAATTTCTTCAAGGCAAAATTAAAATATGAGAGTAGTAGTTTAAGTATCTCTCTTTTTCTACTTCTAATCGTATTGCTTAATATTAAATGTTATCATTCATTAACTTATGTATTATTTCTCTTTGAATATTGAGATTATCTAATGAATAGTTGTATAAAAAAAAGGTACATGTCATAATAACTATCTCATAAATATCAAGCTTATGTTCTTACGTGGATTGAAAATCAAGCTTATAATCCAGATGTGATCAGTAAAAAGTATATGTACAATATAGTTAAGCTATAAAAACAGATTATGAAAATCAATAAAAGTAATTTGCAGTAAAGTACATATATATCCAGGAAAATCTTATTGTCTTCAGTGCTTCACATACAAATGATCTCTTAATGTTCTCTTAAAAAACGAAGCAAGTAGCATAATTTCCTTATTGTGGGCCTAGGTATAGATACTCAATAGCTATATATTGCTACAAGTGCCTTGATATTCAAATATATATAATTTATGCATTATTTCATTATTATCCAGAAAAAAAAAGAAATAATTCTTCATATAAATATAAATCTTGAGATTAACCAAACGTGCCGTACCAAATAAACAGCTGAGTACTTTACTGTCTCAGCCCTAGTAGCTATGTATGTACAGGACATAATAATTGTTTGTACATATACTTAGGCCTTTATTTACATAATATATAAACTATTATGTATAAAAAAGAATTGAGTACAAAACCGTTTCTAATTGTTTTGTTCTTTCAACCCTCCGTTACAAAAACAACCTTTTTTAACGTGAGTAGTAAAAACAGTACAAACAGTTGATAATTACATAGCTTAAATTTTGTAACAATCTTTTGAGTATTTTATCCATTTTGCACTCGTAAATATTAGTTAAAATGCTTAAACTACATAATTGCGCATGAAAAAAAAAGATGTATCTTTCTATTAAATTAATATTAACAACATTACCTTGGGCTCTCAATAATATATAAATAATATATTTAGTATATTTAAAACACTAAAATTTTATTATTGATAATATTCATTTCTTTATATATATTTTTTTGAAGTACTCATCACTTTTGATGAGGTTGTGTATTATAATATATAAAATAGCAGTTAGCATTACATTCATAACAGCGTGTGTATGCCTCACATTGAAAAAAGAAAAAAAAATTAGAGAAGTATTGATAGGAACAACAGAAAATAATGATTGACATGCTAACAAATAAAGTGAGTTCACCAAACCTCGATAAAAAGTCACTACATAAAAAGAATTGTATGTACTCCAACTAATTAGAATTGTTAGGAGCAGTTTATTAAAATTTGGGGTCTAGAAAACCCCAGTTCACTAATATAGGGTTAATTTCCCTCTGTGTAGATCTAACCTCAATTTGAATACATTGACATTTCTATTAATGTCAAATATTCAATAATAAACCGAAATTCGTACTAGAGCCATAAATGATGAAATAGTAAATAAAGAAAAAGAACAAATTTTCAAAATATTCTAAAGAAATTTCATCTTTTGACGTACAAAAACAAAACAAAAAAATTTAAGCAGTTGCTTAAATTTGTATAAAATTTAGTTGTAGTTATCTCCAGGATGGCTGACTTTTCACATTCTTGGCGGGTCTAAAGTAAAAGTTTCTTTCTACTTATATTAGTTTGATTTCAAACTTTGATCTAAAAAGTCAGATATCTCTTCTTTTTTTTTTTAAAAAAAATAGAATTTTATATGAGAACATTATTTAATCGTTTTTATAAGGAAAACATTCAAAGAAAATTTTATGTCAAGTACAGACTTGTATTTTACTTTATATTATGAATGAAATAAAGTTCAAAGTATAAGATTAATCAAACTCATTCTTACTTGTACATATAAATGTATGTATGTCTAAAAAGTTTATCAAATTTCTTAGATGTATACCCTTTGTTTAGATAATTGACTCAATAGGTATATTTGAACTATATGTATACCTTTTAAAAACTGATATGGAAACTTTGTTCATTTTCCTTATACAATACTGATATCGTAGTATAGAGTACATCTAAAGTTTCAAATTCTTTATAGCAACTTCTAATTACCTAAAGTAAAATTACTTCAAGTTGTTTACTTTCATAGTTAGATGTAAAATAAAGTCCTTAAATATATAGAGAAAAAAAATTATTATTTTTTTCCTCCTTTTTATCTCTTGCTTTAAGAAATTTCAAAAAGTTTGCTGCAAAAATTGCATAAAAAATATCAACTTTAAAACCCATTTGAAAAAAATATTGTTATATGTTATAGTGTGAGCACATTTTATAGTTGAAATATGCTACAATATCATATTCATACTTGAAGTTAACACTTTAATGGATTTTGTTAAGTTCCTAAGTCCCTTTGAAGATATGTTTTTTTTAACTTTTATCCAAGATTGCTTTTATACTACCAGTTGGTTAAGCAAACGTAGTTTTTACTCTCTAAAACTCGTCAAAATTCATTTAGGTTCAACAATGACAAAATAAACATTTATCAACCTCAGTATCAAAAATAAGCGTGCAAAAGAACTATAATTGGCCATTTTTAAAGAACGATTTGCACACTCCGGACATCATCAAGGCACTTAGTATGTTTGCCAATAATGTAAAAGAGGTAGGCTTCGTGAGGTCTGCTATAAATGAAGGGAGTCTTATGAAACATCCTTCACTAAAGTCTTCCAACATATCACTGGGTTCAGGCTCAGTGGTTTTTGAGGTGGTCGGAGAGCCATCAAATCTCCCAACTTTAATGCCAATTAAAGGACAAATTGTCAAATTGGAGTTCGACAAAGTTAAAAAACAATGCTCAAAATGCTTTAAATATCGTCATACACTTACTGTATGTCGCAATGACGCTATAACAGTCAAAGATTATAAAAAACAGCTGATAAATTCCCTAGTAGACCGAGAAAAAACCAAGCCAATTCTGAAACCCGTGGAGGAAGTAAATACTACAGACACACTGGCGGTAAAAAAGGCTGAATCGGCAATGACTGTGACGGATGACAACTCATCAACGGATGAGACTGGAAGAATCCACAAAAGACCTAGGACATCGGAATCTCAATACCCTCCTCTCACCCCCCACCTCCAGACGGCGAAAAAACACGCGAAAACACTAGATGGTGAAGCCCAAATCGATCCTCTTCCCGCGACCCCACCGGAACCAAAGGTAGACGATGGCTTAGAAGATATTATACCTAATAATGATCCAACCGAAGGGACATGCCGTTCACAAATGGATGAAAGGAACTCCGTAAGGATTCAAAGAAATAATAATATTTCCGACCACTCTCGAGGAAATTCTGTTAAAAGATCAAAAAATATTAATGACGTCCTCATGAATAACTCTCCTCTCGGACCCGACGCAAAAGGTAAGAAGAGGAGTACTCTTCCTAAAAAGTGATATTTTATTACAACATTATGCTTAACACATCTTCAATAGTTACGTATAATGTTAATTCAATAGCTTCTTTTGCCAGAGCAAAAAGAGTTTTCGACTACCTCAAAGTTTTAGGTTTTCCTGATATTGTTGTATTAGTCGATGCTAGACTAGACAACACATCAAATATCAACAACTTGATACCAAATACTCATTCAAGTTTCATATCGAGAGCTGTAAGGCATTCAGCACATCCTGCTAGGGGTGTTTTGGTCCTGATAAGAGATTCATTGTGTCCAGTTCAAATTGCGGCTGACCCTGAAGGAAACTATGTTATAGTTGAATTAAACTTTTTAGCTAAAAGAACTACCCTTTACTCTTTTTATGGAGTTAATTATAACGTAAAAAACTGGTTTACCAACATTGTGAGAGAACACCCACCAAATCCAGGAAATGAGTGCATTATATTGGGCGACCTCAACATCACCCGAAACCCATCTAGAGACGCTCAAGGTTACAAGGGATCCAACAACAAAAGTAACTCAAAAGATTTGGAAACTTTAGTAAGTAATATGAACCTCTGCGACTTGGGTCTCATAAAGGATAGCTCCTCCCCAAAGATGACGTTTCATACAAAAACAAAGTCCAAAACCATTATATACGGTAGACTCGATTATATATTTTCGTCCCTTAGAGCATCAAACCTCCTGTCCAATTTTGAAGTGATGCCATGCTATATATCTGATCACCACCCGATATTGGCATCTTTTTTGTACCCCAGGAGGCCCCCGAAGTCTAAGTGGAAACTAAATGTTTCCCTTTTAGACTCCGAAGAATGTAGGGTCGAAATCCAGGAAATGATATCGCAAAAAGGGTCATTTATGGACAGAAGACTGATTTCGGCCTGTGACACCCTGAAAGATATTGAAATGTGTTCTCGGAAGATTTTTATGAGACGTGGTAGAGAGGCAGCTAAGGAGAGAAGTCTAACTAAAGATCGTATAATGAAACTGGATGGGGCATGTGCAGCGGCCAATTCAGAGTTGGGTAATATCATCGATTATGAAAACACGGGTGTGGCTATAAGATTGAGGAAAAAAATTGTTGATCTCAATATCAAAGGGAAACCTCTTTTCCGGCATTTGGAAGGTTCTCTACGCAAAACAAAATTGACATCCCTCAAGACCAGTTCCGGTGAGATCTCGGGAGACCCCATCGTAGTTGATAAAATTGCAACTAATTATTATTCCGTTTTGTTTTCATGCAATGAGTGCCTCCCGACCAAGAAATGTGATTTTTGTCTCTATTGGAGACTTTATAAAGACTCCACGCGATGGAAACCACTGCTTTCAGTTACTCCTAACATAAGTGGAGACCTTGAAGGTATTGTAAGGGTTCAGGAAAACCTTGGATCACCTATTACTCTATCTGAAATACATACTTTTCTTCGAAAGTTTAAGAAAAAGTACAAGGCCCCTGGGTTTTCTGGCCTGCCTTTTGAGTTTTATAAAATGTTCGCAGAAAGTCTTGCCCCTATTCTAGAAAAAACCTTTGAAGAAATATTCCGCATGGGTTTTGTTCCGGACTTCATGAACCGTGGTCTCATCACCTTGATCTTAAAAAAGGGGAAGAAAGGAGAAGACATCAAAGACTATAGACCTATATCTTTACTAAATACCTCGTTTAAAATATTAACTGGTATACTCAACAAAAGACTGTCTAAAATTCTCCCCAATATAATTACACCCAACCAAAAAGGATTCATGCCTGGTCGCTTCCTCGAGGACATTCCAAGATCTGTTCAGGATGCAATTGATCATTGTTCTTCAGCTAAACAGAAATACGCAGCAATTTTAGTGGACTTTGAAAAAGCATTCGATACCATATCACATCAGTTTATAATTCAACAATTACTTCGTTATGGCTTACCAGATATCTTCGTAGAAATGATTTCCACAACATTGCGGAACTCTTCTTCGAGTATAGATCTCCCCGGAGCACAGAGTACGTTTTCTATTACTCGAGGCTGTAGACAAGGTGACTCCTTGTCGCCATCCTTGTTCCTAATTGCGATAAACGGGTTATATGAAAAACTTGTATCTGGAGTAGACGCAACCTCTTCAGGATTCGGAGATTTCTGCACCCTGTACGCAGATGACCTGACAATATTCAAATCTGGAACATCTTGTAGGATATTAAATTCTATCAAAAGCTCCTTGGACATTATCAACGCTTTCAAAAAAAGCTCCGGTCTCTCCATCAACGTCACAAAAACCCAAATACTAACAAACTGCGGAAACGAGTTAAAACCTTTCCTGGATAATTTTGCTTTTGTTGACTCAACATCAATTCTTGGTATCGACGTTTCATCGTCTTCAAACATCGCAGATAAGATAAATATGACCAGGATCTTAGAAATACTACATAAAAGCGTAGCTTTTTACAAAATTATTCCCCTCTCTCGTTTTGAAAGACTAATAGCATGGAACTCAGCTATTATTCCAAAAGTTTGGCATATTCTAAGATATGTTCCATTTTCGAAGGACCTGTGCTGTGATATATTCCGCATAAGATCAGGGTTAATTTGGGGAAACTCAAGACCCTATGTTTCCCAGAGTAGAATAGACACCAAAATATCACAATGGGGACTAAACGCACTCAACATGGAATGTATGTGGAAAGCATTGAATCTCTCATGGATGAAGAGGCTCTTCACAAATCACGACTTCTGGTCCTTGAGAATTAAAAAAATATTCTTCAATAGCACAGGTCACCATTTTTCAGAAAGAATTCATGTGGGGCCCACAGAACTCTTTAGAGTTCTGCCGCTGTGTGGCTCTTACTGGAGAAGAATGGAACAATCATGGAAGTCAGTCATAGATGGGATCCTTCCTCTTTTGGGATCCGACGAACCACTAAACGAAAATCCCAGACTACTTAGTCGTATGGAATTTCTCAAAGACTGTCAGCTTACCTCGGTTGGACAATTCCACAGAAATAAGGAAAAAACAAAGAACTTCCTCCTAGACTTCAGGGTGAAAAAAATTATAAAAGACCGACCAGAGCATAAAATTCCTATTGGCCCACCTATCCCTTTCTACATCGGCCTATCCAATCTTAAAAATCAGGAGGTTCGCAGAGCATATCCTAAAAAAGTCATGCAAAAACCGCCTTTGGATATTGTAAAACGAAGGCTCCATAAACTTGATGAAAGCAGAAATGTGTCCTCGTTATGTCCTCATATCATAATGAAGAATCCTTTCTCAGATTCAAGACAGAAATGGCTCCGATACAGGTTGGCAACTTCTTCTCTCTTCATGAGTAAATCGAAAATCCATTCAGAAGATCAACTATGCCACTGGTGTGGGAGAGAGAAGGAGACCTCGTTCCACTTTTTCTATTTCTGCCCGATCATCGTCCCTGTCGTTAAGTCAGTGGAGGAAAGAATACAAAGAGCATACGGGGAACTCCTTGGTCCCCCGGACTGGCTGATATCTACGTCCCCCACTTATGAGAACGCATTCAAAATAGAATTCATAATATCCAAAGTTCAAGGAATTCTCTACGCCTCGCGGGTTAAGGGGAACCCTCTCCCTATAGGACTGGATAAATTTGTGGAAAGATACATCTCCCTTCTAGACCATATTAATTATTAATGTGCATCATCTTTTCTTTCCAGAACGGTTTGTTTTTTTGTTTTTTTATAGATGCCAAGAGATTTGTTATATAAATACGTGTTGTTGTTTTTTTTGTTGTTGTTGCGTGCATGCTAATTGTTTTGCTCTACGTATAGTTTGATTGAAATAAATATTGGTAAAAAAAAAAAAAAAAGAAAAAAAAAAAAAAAATAAGTCGGGAATCTTCTTCTAAATAATTAAATTGCTTATCATCATATTGAAATATGACCTTTCTGATGACATCTTTGTACATAAGTTACCTATTCTAACTAAATATTTCCTGTAACAGTTTTGTAGATTATATAAAATAATATCAAACAAAAAAAAAAAAGAACGATTTGCAAACCTACATATTAACCGTCATTTTATAAATATTATTTTGGTGCTTTTTACTCAATGTCTTACTTCAGTTTTTACTACTTAATTAAAATGTTCAAATGCAGAGTCACACAATTATGTTCTCTAAGGTCATTCAAAAATGCTATCATTTTGTTTTGTTTCACAATTTATTTCATTTTGTCTTTTGCTTATTTTCTTTTCTTTATAATTTATCATATTTTTACTTTTCTGGTATAACACTACTTTTACTTAAACAAATATATTTTAACATCTATCAGTGAATATAATATATGATATTATTTATAAATAAAAAGTTCAGGCAATGGTTTAATACAGTTCACACATTGGGTTAGTCTATCCACAATAGAGAAGAAGGCAGATTGCAATGACTAATGTCTACAAAATTATTCAAAAACGAAAAAAACTGTGTTTTTTTTAATACCCCAGTCTTTCAAATAGGGCATTTCAATGTTCTATACATGTTATAACGGCCCCCAGTTAGTATTTCATACACGTATTTATGGATTCACATTTCCATTTGAATAAGTGAATATATGTAGTAGGATTTTTCATTTCTTTTAGCAAGGTCCTGAAAAATTCTGGGTTGAGAGAGTAAATAATAAATATAGTGCAATTTAAGAAACTCATTGTATATTTTTAAAAAAACCAAAAACATAAATTTTGAGGAGGTCGTAACTATAAATCGTTGAAGGATACAAAAAATTTCATTGGAAATATATTAAATTTCTTCGTAGAATCACCAATTATAGATACATGGTTACTTACAATAGTTAATATACTTTTAAAAAGTCAGGGAACAACAGACTCCTGTAAAAAATATCAAATATATCATTCTTCCCCAGAAACATAAATGGAAATTGTATTTTATAAAAAAAGTTATCAAGGAATTTTAATTATTTTGGACCTTGTTAGACACCATTGTTTACCAATATATATATACCAATACAAATAGCAGATCATTTGTACAGCATGAAGGGTTAAAAACTTTATTTGAAGTGAATCATTAATAAACATGTATTCAACTTTACAATAAATTTTTATAAAATACCAATTGATGAAAAAAAAGAGAATTGTAGAGTTTTAGTCTTGCAAGGCAATTTTTCTACCTCTTGAGCCATTTGAAATTTGAGAAATGACCATTTAAGAACGAAAATCAGCTGTTTTCACAGGGCTTGAAAGGTTTTAAATTTAGAACAATCAGGCCCAGAAAATTTTTAAACCTCCTTAGAGATCAAAATTTTCAAAATAATCTTTGGTGCAATCTGACAAACGACATCTTTTTATAGTTTTGGACCTACCACTTGGCCTATGAGGAGCAAAAATAGATGTTTACAGTTTTTCTTAAAAAACCACACTAACATTTAGAGTACATTTTTATAGTTATTAGTTTAAATTTGGTACATTTCAACACTGTGGGTAAATCTCAAGTCAAAATTTGCATTGATTGCAATTTCTGGTACATTTTCTTGTTAATTGTATGGATTTATTTGAAAAAAATATTTTTTCATACCAATATAGAATGTAGTAGCGACTCTTCATCAAAATAAATATGTATTTTCATTTAGTAATGAATTTAACTGAAATATTTTAAACAATTTCAGCTAAAATGATTCAGTGTTGCCATACAAGGAGAAGTGCAAAATGTACTTAGATTATATTGAACCAGTAATTTACTTTTGAATTCCTGCTTCTTCATGAGAATTAAAGATATTGCCGCATTTTCAAAAAGATTTCTACTTTTATTTATCAATCTTATCGATACTACGAATTCTGAGATCTTATTGATCAGCAGTATCCTTCATTCTCATGAAGAATTAGAATTGACCCCGTAACGTAAGCGTACATGTATATAAATTTGAAAAATAATCAAATATGATTTATAAGACTGGAAACAACTATATTACAACTTGTGCATAGATTAAGCCATGTATGCGTTTAGAGCTTATTTCTTCTTATTTAAAGATGAATAAATTATAACAATCAATTAATCAGGGCATGAACTAAAATGTGTTACGAAATGTATTTTCTTAACTGATCATACGAATAAGTTCGGTTTCAACTACAAATTCGGTCCGAATCAATTTTTTATGAACTGGTAATTGTGTTTTAAAATGAACAATCATCACTAAAGTTTTATCATACTATGCTTTAAGGTGAAATTAGTTCTTAATTATCCTATTCAATACATTCAATTTAGAGTATTTTTTATCATATCAAGTATATATATATAGAACATAAAATTTTAAATTTATTGAAGGTCTTATCAAAAAAAAAAGAAAGAAAGTTGTTTCATTTGCACCTATCTGCATTTTACAAGATATATGTATTGCATTGTAAAACAAATTTATCTTGCTTGATAACAGCATTTCTACAATTTATAACTTCCAAGAAAATGATTTATGACCTTACATTAATGCCAAATAAATCTAGTTGCACATTTTACTTTTTGAATTAGTTTTTCAACTTTTTTGAAAAATTACATACAAGGGCCCAATCTATATGGATTTTTGAGGTTGATATCGATTATTTAAGAACTAAAATTCGTCGATTCCTTTTGCAAATTTACCTTTCGAAAGATCATAGTTAAAATAATTTAACAAAATCTAAAGGCATCTATAAAATATCGACAGCTTGTAACTCCAAATAAAAGGTATTAGACATCTTTATGAATTTTATCAATTCCTGGATATTCTTCAATTAGTATTTAAGCAGCATTTTTTAAAAACACGTTGAGTAAGATTTACAAATTTTCTTTGAATTAATCAATATGGCTATTATATAATATAAAACAATACTTGACCTTTTTCAAATATAGTATTTCACTTTATTTGAATCAAAATGTATATTAATAAATATCCAATTAAAAAAGTGTCGAATACATATTGTATATTACTTTTTATTGATTGTATGAATATATTAAAGATACTTTCTTGGAAGCATTTAAGTAAAAATATACAAATTATATATGTTTATTACATATATGTAATCAATAACAAACAAAATTACCTACTATAAATACTCTAATCAGTGCAAACAAGCAATCAGTACAAAATATCAAAAAATACTTGACTAAGTTTTTAAAACAGCCTAATTACATTAACCTAGGAGTATTTTCACATTCATAAAGAAAATGAATAAGACCTTAAAATAACAAATATAATCCTTTATTTGGAGTCAAATTTCAAACTTAAGGAATGTATGTTTTCTAAAATTATTTTTAATATAATATAAAAAATTCCGCCTTTGGTTTTATTATTCTCTGTCGTGCTTCATTTCCATCCCTTATAATTCCCTTTCATATATCAGAACACAAAACATCAACTTGAAAATGTAAACCATTTTTAATGGTTTACATTTTCAAGTTGATGTTTTGTATAATTTATACAGGTAGTGAGCTAAAATAAATATTTGTGGCTGTTTATATTTATAAATTTATTATTTGGATAAAACGTTACAAATAACATTTTGATATGAGCCTTGTTCCTTAATTTTGAACTCAAGCTTTATGCAAAGCTAAAAGTTATAATCTAGTGTCATATTAAAATATACATATAGTGTCGACTATAAGTTTTAAGAGCACTAAAAGTAAATGTTTGAGAAAATTTATTTAAGTTTAATGTAAACTTCATAATTCATTCAATTTAAGAGCCTCGTTTATCCACTACTTCTCTAAGTCAATATTGAAATGACTCAAACGCTGCAAGCTCCAGAGTTTTGGTGATGTTTGATCCATTCCATCTCAATTACTGCTATTTTTCAAATTTTAACATTGACAGGTTTTTACCTTCAACTCAAGATAACCCTATACAAAGTAGTCGAGGGGGTTAAGATCTGGACTCGTAGGGGGCCACATAGACTTGTACCAATATGAAATGCTTTAAGTCACTTTTGGCATTGAATGCTGAAATTGAGGTGGTCTCAAACATTATATAAGAATCTCACTCAGGCTCCAAAACATATGAAATATAATCACCCGTATTCATGCGGAGACCCTCTGGAATAAAACCCAAAGGAACCTTCTCTCCTTTACTTGAAATCACTGTCCAAACCATAAGGGATCGACCATTATTCTGCTTTGGAATATTTATTTGGTCTAAAGAAATACCTTTTAATGAGGAAATTAAAACTTGATCGTTTTGCTGGTTGAATTTTTGATCCAGGTCTCATCCAAAAAGACAATATTTCATCTCCACGTACAATATTCTAATAACTTTTACCATCTTTCAAACTGTTTCATCCGTGTATTATCCATAAGATTATGACCGTATCAAAACTGCAGCGAAACCATCCCTTGGTCCTTATGGATGATTTGATTCATCGAAGTCATTGACACATTGATCTCCTTTGCCATTTTTGCCATTGATCAGTTAGGGTTCCTGTTTATTTTTGCTTTAAATTTCTAAACGTTTCCCGGATTGCAAGTTGACCTTGGATATCTTATTTCGGCTTGTCATTAATATTTCCAATCTCTCAAATCATCTTGATAGTATATTTTTAAAACTGAGACTAATTGTTGATCTCAAAATCGGGAATATTTGAAGATGTGATTTACCAAAACAATATGGATTTTCTAACGCTTTTCTTAGGGTGGTGCACCTCAACTAATAAAAATAACTTGAATCATCTTCGTTTTATAACAGAATTGAACTGAGAATGTGTTTCAGTTAATCAACCTGCAGATTGGATATTTTGCTGTCAAAATATCCTGTTCCAAATTTTAGAGGTTTAAGACTTTTGGTCATCCCTGTATGTACTTTCCAACACATATGTATTTACACATTACATTATATATACTCAAAACTCTAATATAAAATATATTCCATTGATGAAATTTTTCCTTAAGCAATATTTCATTTATTTAAAAAATTTATACTAATTATAAACATGTTTAAGATAATTATATTTACGCAGTGGATATAAGGATATGTCAACATTTTTATAATATACCATGCAATCTAAAACAATTCTTTTTTTTATCAGAGAAAAGAAATATTTCATGTCTTGGCATTAGATTTTTATTAATAAATATCTGAGTGTTCATACATACAAATGTTATTGTAATTCTCTTACTAATTAGATACACATGTTATTGTATTTCCCTCATTAGATACCTTTCTACACATGTTATTGTAGTTCTCTCATTTGATTACACCTATCTAAATATTATGTCTTTGATCAACAACAAAGGAGCAGCACCTTCAAAAACGCTTTTCATCGTTGTCAATGAGAGATAAGTCCATCAAAATATTATTTCCCGAAATATAATCTTTATTTAATAAATAACTACGAAATATTTTTATGGCCTTATCTCATATTGACATAAAAAAATATTTTTTACTTAACCATTAAATTCAATGTTTGAGCTCTTGAATAAAATAATCATTTATTCTCTCAATATGTTCACCCTGAAGCTATGAGCCTCTAAAGTAAAAAGAAACAAACATCGATGATTTTTCTGAAGCAAAACATTACTTGAATTCAAAGAAATAATAAAAATGTTATTCGAATTGTTTTAGAATTTGTACACATTAGTCATTAAAATAGTTTAAGTTTGAAATTATGACTTTGGCTAAAAAAAGATTTGAACCTTATAGAGAAACACTATGGCAATTTTTTGAATTGGGACCTCAAATTCAGATAATATCTGAATTAATTGATCCTTTAACATACAAAAATGCCTGCCTATGTAGGAGAGTCTAATTATTATTAATTAAGGGTAATTAATGAATTTGAAAAAAGGTGTTACGTAATGTGTGATTGATTGAATATTTAATTCATGTATTTTCTAGGTCGAATGATGGAACTTAATTCATCAAATTTATCATACAACAATACTTCAATAAATATTAGCTCCACATCCCCTTCCACAAATTCTCTTCTTCATACCAAACTATGGGTTTTGGGAATCATAATTGTTTTGACCATACTTGGAAATTCAATAGTCATTCTAGCAATAGCAACACGACACATCAAAATGACTCGAATGTACTTTTTTATTCTCCATTTATCCATTGCTGATGTTTTGACAGCTTTTCTTACCCTCCTACCCGAGTTGATATGGACGTATACGTCACCCAACTTTTATGGAGGAGCTTTTCTATGCAAAGCTGTCAAGTTTGGACAGATGATTGGACCTTATCTTAGCTCGTATGTACTTATAATGACAGCTATTGATCGCTACCATGCAATATGTTTCCCCCTCTCAAAGTGTACATGGACCCCCAAACGCTCGAACATCATGATTGGTTTAGCATGGTTTGTATCTCTAGCACTTTGTGTACCACAGATCATTATTTTTGGCTCAGGTGAAAGAATGCACTCATGTAGTGCAACTTTTGCTCGAGACTGGGGACAAAAGGCCTATGTGACTTGGTTTGCCGTCTCTAACTTTTTTTTACCTCTTATCATTTTAATTTACTGTTATGGATGTATCTGTAAATCCATTTGGGATAATTTCAATTCAAAAATTCCATTAAACCCTGGTGTTGATGCACGATCCATTACTTGCTGCAAAAATAAAGGCAGAGCTGAAGAGGGAATGATTCGATATAGATGGAAATCAACGAAGCGAGCTCTAGGCTCTACCACAGCTGAATATTCAAAGAGAAATGATATAATTGAAGATGTCGTAATGAATAATTTAACTCTCTCTGTTGGTAATGACACTCAAGAAAATCCAAATCAAATACAAGCTGTGACATCCTTTACATTTGATAGATGTGGTATATTAAAAAAAAGCAAAACCAAAGTTTTGACTGATTTAGACTCTCCAACTCAAATTAAAAGTAGAAAGTCTCTTAAACCTAGATCTCATTCTATTCAAGGCATCTCCAGAGCAAAAATTAAGACTATAAAGTTAACAGTTGTAGTTATTGCCGGCTATATAGCCTGCTCAGCACCATTTATTTGTGTACAACTTTGGGTCACTTTTGGAACTGTCACTGAGTCTATACGTAAGTAAAGTTTAGAATATTTTATTAATATTAAACCCCTATGAAAAGATACATTCTTCCATTTAAATAGTTATTTTTTTTTAAACCACAAAATATATTCAATTACAAAACTATGAGTTTGATTCTATGTAAAATAATTTAATATTTAAAAATGTTTTAGATGGTTCCATTACGTGGTTATTTTGGCTCGTGACATTAAATTCCGTTGTTAATCCTTGGATTTACATGTTTTTTAATGGTAATCTTATCGAAATATTCTGCCGTAATTCATGTGATTGTCGACGAAGAAACTCATCATTCAGACTCAGTAAATTCAATTATCACCCCTCTCAAAACTCGAGCACCTGACGGATGAGATCAACCACACAATCTTCTTCATCAAATAATAATCATTTCATTTGAAATAATTTTATAGCAAGAATATCAATTTACAAACATACATCCATACATCATAATTCACTTATTCATCAAATCTGCTAACTCTTTATTTAGTTCTTTATATAAATTCATGTACTAAGCTACAAATAGGGAACGTCAAAACAAAAGCAATCAAGAGTAAATTGGAATTACATTGAAATATTTCAACTAATAAATAATTAGTCTACATTTCTATAAATGAATTGTACTAATTAACCATTCAAAAGTTCTAGAGTTACAATTACAGAAAAAGAGTATGATAGATTCTTTTTTAAAAAAAACCATATTAGAGCATAAATAAAATTTCATAGGCTCATATAAAACTATTATTAAAATGCCTGGGTATCTCAACCCATCACAAAGTTTTGAGTAAGAATCCGATAGTTGACTCAAATAAAGCATTGGTTAATTAAGAAATGAAAAAAAAAATCATATTGGGAATTTACCATTTTTCAATATACCTTTCACCAATAACCCACCCCTTTCAAAAAAGGTATTTCCAAGCAGTCTCCCATCCAAGTAACTGACTCAATGTTATTTACTGAAAATATTTGGCCATATATATAATTTAATATTGAATATACTTATTTTTTGTTTTCCAAAAATTAATGTTTTTAAATGTTTGTTTTTTTAAAATACTTTTAAAAGTTTCTAAATTACTTTTGTATTGACGTTCCACATATATACATTTCCTTTACCAAAGTCCATTTACTATATAAGTACAAGTTTCTTAAATGTTTATATTTTTTAATGTATTCAAGATTTATATATATATGTATATATATATATAATATATTCAATACTGGTTGTTCAATGTCAAAAAGTTTCATACGATGATTCCACATATTGTATAAAAGGATATATCAAAGAATGTTTCATTATCTTTCTAGATATTGTATATAATATATATACATTTATTTGTATATATACATATATATATATATATAAAATAAAAAAAAGGTAACATAATCGACTATGCTATGCATTTACTTTCCATATTGATCATTATTTATTGTGTTAATACGCATCCTTTATTTCTATATAAATAATAAGAATAGTTTTATATGTTTTAATGGTATATGTGTAATATGGAATACAAACAATGCTTTTGTTTGTTGTTGTCTTGTGAACCTATAACTTTAAATGCACCAATAAGAAAAATAAAAAGATGATCAGCCACACAATTAAGTTATTTTTGTTGGGGGTAAATCCGATTCTCTGTTTGTTTTTACAAAAATGTACTTTGTACATATTTTAAACATATCATTATAAATTGTTTTTAAATACAATAAAAAAGAGAGCTTGATTATCAACTCCACCCTCAGGAATTAAGATATGGATGTTTATTGTGTACTTCTCAAAGGACTTTCACTCGTTCACATTGGGTAAAGGAGAGAAGAAATAGTTGATTAGAAGCTAAAATTGATGCTTAATTTGAATTGATAAGACATGATGTAAATTTTAGACATACTGCACTGGAAAATGGTATTGTATACGAGAGGAAGAGCGTTGATACCTACTAAGGAACTACTTTGAAAAGCTATAGTTAATGTACGCCAAGTGATGAGATCATTACTTGATGTTATTTCTATTCATATTCCTATCTTTCCTGCAAAAAAGATAAAGGAAAAAGGTCAAATGTCTTTTCACCTTTCATGAAAGACATCAATAATAAATAATAACATTATGTATGTATACCATAAATGAGAGGCAGAAAATTAACTGAAATTAATGTCAGAAAATTATATATTTTTATCTTATAATTAATTATACGAGGACTTGAGCCTTTTTTTGTTTACATTTTATTTGCTTTATTAACCTTAATGCATGTATTCCTTCATGTGAGATCCTTACTATCAGGTAGATGTTCTCCCCTCAGTAATAAAGGAAAAATGATAACAGCTTTGGAAAACAAAAAGTACTGTTGAAAGCGCCAACTCCACAAAATCTCGCACGCGGCATTTTGCATATTATTTACATTCCCAAATATATCAACTTTAGTGTGTATATTCACTTCAGCTTGTGTAATCATAGCAATACACATTACAGCAACTCTTTCATAAATACACATTTTAAGATAAGATCTATAGCGTTGTTATTAGATATGACAAAAGGGAAAAAACTGAAAGTCTACTTGTTGGATACGAATACGACAGTAATGAGAGAGTATGTTTAGTTTACATCTGTCTTTATTATTCTTCCTAAAGGAGCTTATCCCTACAATGCATGAATTTTAATTTCTTGGTGAAAAAATGTTTAACCTTTAACTTTGGAGAGTAAGAACTATAGAGATTCGTCTTTAATATGCAATTTGGTGGCATCTTGTAGTACTTCCCTACATCTTTCCATTTTAGAAAATTATAATATTTATTCATTCTTACATTTAGAGCAGGAGCTTTAGCAGTTGATCCTCTTTCTTTTTCTTTTTTTCAATATTGTTCTCTGTCACAGTAGAAGGGCGATCTCGTTATAACGGGAGTTTAGAATTAATTCTGCTAAGACCTTCAGCAACCTTTCTTACAAATTCTGTTAGTTTCACGTTATGAAAATTATCTCTACGGTATAACAGCCAATCATTGACAATTGTCATATCTAGTAAATGGTAGAAAAGTTGTAAGTATCATTTACGAGAGCGCATCTATATTTGCGACGGTCTAGGTGACTGACTATCCATTAAATCAGTCCCTCCCAAGTGTTTATTATAATTTAGTATGACGTTAGAACAACTAATTTCTATGTTATTCTTTTTAATATTATCATATCGTTGAACATCTGTAATAGGATGCTCTGCTAAGAATGTGGAAATTTATTTTCTTTCCAAGATACAAGAGCTAATCAACGAGAGTGTTGTTTCTTCACATTCTCCTCTCGGAATAAATTATGTATTTTTGTGGATTATCATTTTATTATTCAGAATTATACTCGATCGAATAGTAAGTACCTAACGAATAGATGCCCCCTTTTGAGTAAGAAAAATTTGTAATCCAAGGGTAGTAAAATAGGTTTTGAAATACACTTGATGGTGAACATTTTGTTTCAACTGTGCAGTTCAACTATGTTGGTACAAGCTCCTAGATTAGATTCACCATTTTCTCTTGGAGGAAAATAAATTATGTGATTGATCATCGGAGTCGTCGTTTACATCATCAAACTCGGCTTCGCTTACATTTGCTAAATCATCTAATAAATAACTAATATCTTTTTTTGATAATTTTTTCTTCTTAGTAGGCATTTTTAAACTTAGCTTTTTTCATAATGAAATTAGCGTATTGACAAAATTTCATTATTTTTTTCCTACTCCTTCTGAGATATTATGTAACTGCTTATTTTTTTTTATCGTGATAAGCAAATGATCACCTTTATTATAAGTACTCCCTTTAAAAAATTAAAATCTTTTTAAATAGATCCAATAACTGGATAACTGTTCCACTATGCTAATGAGGAAAAATTTATTCCCACGGACAGAAAATATAATTGTATAATTTCCGTATTTTCTCATGTATAAAAGATCCTTTTTTGCTCAAAATTCTCACTTTAAAAATATGGGGTCTCTTATACATGGGAGTAAGTGTTTTTAGCACCAGTATGTACTTTTTTCCAGAATTTTTGTTTAAAAAATGACGGTGTCTCTTATACACGGGAAATTACGGTAAATTATTTTTACAAAAATATAGTAACTTCATAATTTATCCACTCTGTTGTACCGTTATATGTTCTATCAAGGTCATTTGAAGTGGGAGACTGATGACTAAAATATAAGCCGACACTACAGCAACTGAGTCAATCAGAAATTAGTATTTATTTAACATAATCAAAGACATAACTAAAGACGAACAAATTCCATCTCTCTTGAAGATGTATTAATTATCCTATTCTTAAATGTATCATTCAGTACTTTCAAACTATTTTAAGTAGTTACAAAATCTGTATATGTCATACCAACATACACAAACAGTTAATTTATTTGTCTTTAGTTATGTGTTTGACCGACAGCACTACGTAAAATTGAGATATTGAAAGTAGTTGTGAATCTTTAGTGTTTGTGTCTTAATTTATTTTTCTAGAGAGGCCCGGTTTTTCTCATTGCTCCCTGCGGATTTACACTTATACTTGTTTCTATGAGTTGTATTCAAAAATAGGTATTATAAAATTATAGCATAAATACTTACATATATACATGTAAACAACATTAGTTAATGTATCATTTTTTTTTTTTTGCAAATATCTGCTCCGTGAAGGATTAATTTAAAGAAATATTATATGATACATGGATACTGGCTCTCTATAGTCAATATCTTTTCTATTTTGATTCAAATCCATATTTTTCAAACATTTGGCTATTCAAATTATTTATGTATACAACAAACATAATCAAGTTTTTTTTTTTAAATCATTCATAGCTTAAGAGCAAACACTATACATTTAGAGTACTACAAATATTGAACTACCATTTTAGCAAAGATAACTATTGATTAAACTATGTATGTATATAATACAAACAAAAGTAGTAAATAATATTGTTTTTGAAAGAGAAATAAAGGTTTTTGTTTTTTTGTTTTTTTTGCAATACAAGATAGCAGATAGATAAATTATTTAGAATGGATGTAAATTCATTTTTAGAAAACTTGTATTTTCAAGGGTTTATTTATTATTGGAGAATATTTATATCAACCACACGTTTTTATCTCACTAATGAATACATAATATGTAGGTAGATTATTATTAATCTTGATAAGCTTGTACTTTTTAATATTGTTTTTTACCTTGGTGCAATATTATATTATGTACTGCCAATGTGTTGCATATATATATTATTTAAAATACATTTTAAATGGCTACAAAATGATGATTAAGTGATTTTATCTAATATGTACTTAACGTAGATTTGATCATTGGTAATTCTGGTTATTATATCTGGCTTTTAAAAAGTATGAAGAATTCAATAAATGCAATTAGATAGAAACATTAGTTATAATTTAAAATTTTATCAATGATACATTTTTGATGTTATTTATTGATTACTTAGAGAAAAATTGAATATTTTTGATGCTAAGTAATCATAAAAGTGTAGTTACAATATTCATTTCTGTTTTTTTAAAGCATTAAAACTACTTTAATTTTTGCTTAGGAGAAGTTTCATAGTATAGATATTTAAATATAATGAAAATCCTTTTGTTTTCGAGTTGATATTTATTTTTTTAAATACCATATGCTTTGTAGGCACATACTCACAACTTGGACTCGAATCAGACACAAGTTGTAATGATGCATAACTTTAAATTCAACTCGTATACAAAGTGAAATGTACTTTAATAATTTTATATTAGTAAAAATATACCTTTGTCATTTTTTTTTTCGTATTTAATAAGTGTTCATTGATATCAATGGTCAACATAGTCAATCAAAAAGAAATTTGATTTTAAGAGTTTTTCATAATTTTTTTTTAAAGAGAATATTTGATTTGCTAATATGTCTATTCTTATTATTCTATAAAGTTACCAAAAGCTTCCTTTTCAATAGCCAATATTTATATAATGTTATAATTATTTTTTCCTAATATTAATAAAATACTTTAACTGTAACTCATATGGGTAGACATGTAAAAAAAACTGAGCAAGTAAAATTAAATGATATTTTCAACTGCCAATCAGCAAAAAAGTTGAGCAATGGTGTGAAAAGCTACTTGAGTACTTAAAGCAAGGCAGACAAAATAAGACATAGTGATATGCAGATTGCCAAATAAAACTTTTATTCTTATTTTACACAGACCTTAACTCGGGTATTTTCTTATATCTCTATATGCATATTGAAAATATTATTTTTAGAGTATAGATCCCTGGATACTCGATTTTGAGTGAAATAATATAACTTGTTTTACGTAGATATATTATATAGGTGATGTAATGATGCAAATCATTAAAATATCCCAATATAATAGGAGGGTTTGACGAAATTCGATCTGATAAAAAGGTAAATTTCTTATTTTTTTAAAAAATCCATCTTCTTCCGTTTCTTTTATTTTTTGCTTATAATTCCTCACATACATTTCAAGGCCCAATTAACTGAAAGTTATATTTTTTTTAAATCAAAATTGTCAATTTTATTTTACAAATATTTTTTGAAATTTTAAGGAACAACATAAATATATATAATCTAATTAAAATAAGTCAATTTAGCGGAAAGGTGATATGAAATCATTTAATCATTTTTCTCCTCAATAATCCCTTGTTTCAACTTCATGTACCCCTCAACAAATTCCTCAAGACTCACTTCTCCATCATTATCAACATCTAAAATATGAAAAATATACTCTGCTCGTTCTTGAGAATTCATTTTTTGAAGAGCTTTGAACTCATCAGACATCTCACTCTCGCTCGTATCCATTCCTTCTAATACACTGAATGTCTCCATAACAGCCTGTATTTCTTTCAAACTAATACTTCCAGAGTAGTCTGAGTCATAGAGTCTGAATGCCCATTCTAGTTTTTCACTTTCACTTCGAAGCGATGAAACATCAAGAGCCATAAGAAATTCCTATATAAAAAAAACAGACAACTTTTAATATCATTTAAATATGTATTTATTTATTTTGTATAACTAATTTTTTTTATAATTAAACAGTAAAAATAATTCATTTTATTTTTATACATGAAGTATTTTGTATTGTTTTGTTTGAGCGTTTCTAAAATTTCATCAGCATTTTCGACTTATTTAATTTATAGGAGTATTTTTTGATCCAAAGAAATATTTAGAGTGTATTATGTAGTTATTTTATTCAAGGTATCTAAGGATATTGAAATGATAATACAATATTTAATTATTGTTTTTTAAACTTAATATTAAAAAAAATCATGGTCATTGAATCAACTCTAAATATTTATTAAAGCAATCCAAACTTTGTAAGACCTCTTCTTTTCCAGGAGTATAAATTGAAGTTTCATCCTACCTACATATACTAAAAAGTAGCTACTAACTTTAACTTCATGTTTTCCATGATTTTCAATTAAAAGTGAAAGTAAGTACATAACTAATTGTACATTTAAAAGGGTGATATAAAATCCATGGGTGATTAAATGCTAACTCAACAGATGAAATAAGAAAATTTGATCCAACTCAGTCTTCGATCAATTTTTAATGTTTCAAGAAACTCTAACTCATAAGAAAATAATGTGTGGCAAATTTTAGTTGGCTAAAATCAACTTTTCATGATATATGGGCACTTTCCATTACACCCCAAATTTATCCGTATTGCAAAGAACTTTAACTGAGAGTCAGTATCTTTTCTTCTATAATTTTAAAATCATTCAAAAAAGGCACTTGAATCTCATCCATTTAATTATTAAAAAATATGAAATTAAGAAAAAAATTGATAATTTTTGCTCTTCGGACTTCGGATATGAGATTTAGAAGAAGTTTGTGTATTCATATAGACGTATTACGAAGTTAAAAAAGAAGTGCTTGATTTTTCTTCCTAATGATTAAAGTGAGGTTCCATATTTGGAAAAGGAAAAATCAGAGGAATCAAGTATTTTATTTCAAGCTTCTAAGTCTCATTACTTATCGATTATTTGTAAGTTACATCATATAATTATGAGATTCAATCATTCATAATAGAATCAGTCAGTTAATTTCATATTTTGGTAGGTTGGAAAAAATATTTTAAGAATAAAAGACTTTTTATCACAAGAACTTTCAATATTAAATTTCTCCAAGTATTCTAAAAAAGATAATACTAGGGAGGAAAATGACATTTAATTTTTTTTATTATTTATAGTTAATTACGAACTAATAATGCAATGCATAAAATGCATCATCTTTAAAAAAATCTTATTATCATAATATTAATTATAGAACAATATAAAGGAACTTGTATAAGTTTTTAAGAAGTTCTAATAATGGCTTAAATGGTAATTATCAATATGCAATTTCTTTGCATTATTTAAAATAATCCAACATATGTAGAGATTTGTATCTTGACTTATAAGTCAAGATGCAATTAGGGAGGTTTTTATCGATGCAAATACGTTGAAACTCATTTCAAGGTCATTTAGTAATGCATTGAATATATTAAATGACTCATTGCAGTCCTTTTAATAGGGGGAGAAAACATGATTTGTTAGAAGCAAGGCAAATGATTCCGATTTTTGGATTATTTATCCTATTAAAAGTGATCATATAAATATATGCCAAAAAATTATTTACATTCTAATAAATTTTTAATAAATTAAAAACAATAAAAAAATTAACATAATCTGTACAAATAAACTTTTTAAATCAAGCCTAAAAATTTAAAATTTGATATTTGTTTTTATTTCAGAAAATTATTTATTTTAAAATAAATATTTGCTTCGAAAAATTTTTTATAAAAAAAATAATTATGAAGTTGTAGTCCAATAGCATATAATTTAATCTGTTACTTTTTGACACTTCTTTTTTAAATGCAACCAATACTTTAGGATTATTCATAACGTAAAAAATTAATATTTCAAATAATTATTACTAAATACACTGGTCTACAAATTTGAACTTTCAAAAATCCTAAGGGGTATAAGCATAATAAACGTTATTCAGTTTTGTACACTGATTTCAAATTTGTAATTTTTTTTCTTCTCAAGAGCTTTAAAGTTTTTGAAAATCGGACTCTACTTTTTTAGCTTTTTTTCCTCATTTTCGAACTTCAACTTCAATTTAAGCCTAGAAGGATACTCATTTTGTGCATCAAAAAATAATTATTCGCTAGGGTATTTAATGAAAATTCCAATTTCAGTCGTTGTTTTGATCTAAAGGGACTCCTGGGGGTGTAGGGTGCGGGAGTAGGCCCAAAAGTGGGTCAAATCCTTTGTACTTAAATAACTCCTTGAATATTACATAAAATGGATTAATAAGGAATAAATTAAAAAGCTGAGATCCACAGCATTCAAAGGAGACGTCAAGCGACCGATAAAAATCCTTAACTAAGAAGAAATCGTCTATCTAAATGTGTAAATTTTCATTCAATTTCGATCAAAAATCCACAATAAATCAATGACTCACGGTAGAGCTACTTAAGTAGTTGCGTGCAGAAGGATTTCAGCAGGTTACTTAATCCATAGATTCTGTGATAAATTGAAAACTACATCATTTTGAAAGTTAAAATATATATTAAATATTTTTTTGACAAACTTTCAAAAAATCTTAACGAAACTTTATACAATGCCTCTAAAGAAAAAAAAAGAAAAAACTTAAATATTACAATATAGGAGTGTCAAGGTTTTTATTCTTAAGAAAATCAAGTGACATATTTTTTTTTTAAATAACAGACTTTTCTAAAATGATGAAACGACATACAAATGCTCTGTAGAAACTAAAAGAAAAAAGGTGAAATGAAACAAAATGAAACTAAACTAAAAGAAAGTTATTTTTCATGTGTCATTTTTACATATAAGTTATGAAGGTATGTATTATAATAATTGGTTATAATTGCTTACCTCAAGCCTAATAACTTTTAATTTAACGGCTTTTAATTTAATATGATACATCCATTACTACAATTTTGTTATTTAGCTAGTATTTTTTTGGAATGAAATCGGAAAATACACTTCTTACATCAATAAGTCGCACACATTTACTAGACAGATATTCAAAAACTAAATGCTGATTTGTTATAACTATGTATTACTAAATGGCTATTCAATTATGGTATTACAGCTTTAAAAAAAATGAAAGGTGTACATCTGTCATTAACAGGGCATGAGAATATTTTTTTTTATGCACACATATTTTTCCAAATATAAGGTTGTCAAATATCTCCCTTCCGCCGTTTTGTTCTTTGAATTTCGCGGCTATATACAAAGCGCTACAGAGCTTGTATCAGGCAATACTATACATCATTTAAAAGGTCTTGACATAACCTACAAAACGACGCTATGCATGATTGGAATGGACTTGGTTTCAACACAGTTATAAACGTGTAAACATGGAGTTCACTAACGCCGAAATTTGCGCTATTTTAAAGTTTTCTTTCGTTAAAGGCAAATCCGGTAGAGAAACGATCCGTGAGATTAATGGTGTTTTGGGGGATGGTACTCTATCACTTTCAACTGCGAAGGAATGGTTTCGACGATTCAGAGCCGGTGGAAGACCTGTGACAACGAATATCGATCAAATCATAGAAAACATCGAGTTAAACCGACATGTGGTAACTATTGACATCGTCCAGGAGATGGGAGTTAGTCACCAAACCATTTTAAACCATCTGCAGAAGGCTGGATACAAAAAAGAAGCTTGATGTGCCGCATGATTTGACGCAAAAAAACCTTCTGGACCGAATCAACGCCTGTGATATGCTGCTGAAACGGAACGAACTCGACCCATTTTTGAAGCGTATGGTAACTGGCGACAAAAAATGGATCACATACGACTATCAAGCGAAAACGGTCGAGGTCGAAGGCCGGTGAATCGTCCCAAACAGTGGCCAATCTGGTTTTGCCAATGACGGCCAGGAAGATTTTACTGTGTGTTTGATGGGATTAGAAGAGAATCATCCGCTATAAGCTGCTCTCATATGGCCAGACGCTTAATTCTATCATCTACTGCGAACAAGTGGACCGCTTGAAGCAGGTGATCGACCAGAAGCGTCCAGAATTGGCCAACAGGAAGTGTGTAGTGTTCCACCAGGATAACGCCAGACCACACACTTCATTGATGACTCGGCAGAAGCTACGGGAGCTCGGATGGGAGGTTTTATCGGATCCAACATATAGCCCAGACATAGTGCCAAGTGATTACCACCTGTTCCTGTCCATGACGAACACCCTTGGTGGTGTAAAGTTGAACTCAAAAGAGGTTTGTGAAAAGTGGCTGTCCGAGTTATTCGCAAATGAGGAGGGGGGCTTCTATGAAGAGGGGGGTATTATGAAGTTGCCGTCTAGATGGAAATAGATTATCGAACAAAACAGCGCATATTTCAACTAAATCTGATCCCTGTAACACCTTTTTATAAAAATAGAGAGCAAAAAAGCGGAAGGAAGATATTTGACAACCTATTATATGTACTTTAATATTGAAATTAAAGCCCATCCAATTTTTATAGTCTCATATGACTCAACTTACCTTAAAGTCAAGAAAATTATTTCCATCACTATCAAATATTCTAAAAATATGACAACAGAATGCTTCGCTATCTTCACCCGGTAGAATTTTACAAAAAAGAGAGTGAAGATGGTTTTTTGTAAGTCTCCCATTCGGACATTCAACTCGAAATCCTTTGAACCAATTATTTATTTGTTCTGATGTAAAGTTGGTATGTTTTAAACAAAATTCCATATCACTACAAATAAATGTATATTTGAGTATCACATTGAAAGAAATGAATTAGATAAGAAACGAAAAAACTTAATAGGGTACAACTTTTATTAAGTCGCATCATCAATTATCAAAAAAAAGGAAATTCCTGATGTGTAAAGAAATCATCCTTTTGGTAGTATAGAAAATGATATAATAAGGGTAAGAGCATTAAAAAGTACAAATATATCACTTTGAGTAATACGGACTTTAAAGCAAATCTTCAAAATTTATTTAATTTTATATATATATATATATATATCGTCAAATAATTACAGTTCATTAAAATGTATATATTTATATACGACGAATATATATGAGGCACTGGAATGAATTCATACCCACAGAAATAAGTATGTAATAAAAGAAAAAAAATGAATATCTTATATCTAGCAATTTTTACTTCATAGAGAAAATTGATACCCTATGTTTTGTACCAATATCTTCATCAAAAAGTTGAAACATGGAAAAACCTCTAATGTTCATACAATATATCATCCCTATTTTTTTAAAAATGATCACTTAGATTAAAATATTTTCAACAAACAAACAAAAAAAACAAAGAAGGTTTATAAGTAATGGCATAATACACGCTACCCACCAGAACGGCTAGGGATGTCATTATATTACTCATTTTTTTAAAGTAATGTCAAAAGGGCATCATATGGCCTGCCGAGGTGGTACAGAATCGGAGTCGTTCTAGTGTTAAAGTTGGGTTTACTAATCGACGTAAGAGTATTTTTTGCTTAGCGAAGCTTCTGCTAGTGTCCACAAGCGTACAATTTACACACACATAAAAAAGAGGGAATAAATATTTTACACATCATTGAAAGTGAGACTCAAAACGCCTCATGAAGCCTCTCTGAACTTCGTATTCTAAATCCATCTTAATTCTTGTTGAGAGAGCTGTCACGTTGTGAAGCTTCCTCAGGCGTTTTGAGTCTTAATTCTTGTTTAGCTGTGAGGAATTCACTAGGCTATTAAATAATAAATATTTCAAGAGTTGAAAAGAACTGATTTTGCGTTTTTTCCCCCCTTTCTCTTTTTGATAGATACAATAAAGATAATATTATCGTCACATATGTACATACATAAGTTTGAAAACTTTTTGTATCTTTGTCATTCGATTATAATACAAAAAAATAAAAATATTTATGGTTATCATTGACACACGTTGCTTTAAATAAAACGTTAACGATTACACTCACATTGTACCATATGAAACATTTATCTGTGCTCCTTCATATGCAAGAAGATATATTTGTTAAATATATTAAAAGTACATATTTATGTATATACCATTTTTTTTAGTCACGCCTTCTTGCTAATATTTCTTTAATTTGAATGATAATAATTAAGAACCTCCTCAACCCATCATGCAATCTATTTTAAAAATAGAAATGACGTTCTTCGTATAATTCCATTTAGAGTTTTAAAGTAAATATTCATCCATATTCAAAATTAATTTTATAAATTCTTTTTTACCCTAAATATTATTTAGACTAATTTAATTAAAGTATTTTAAATATATAAAAGCATTATCTTTTTTTTATGTCTTATCTTTTCTTCTTATTGACTTGAGATTGGACTTGAACCTCAAGGACTGTATTTCTACTCGACGCTTGCAAAATAGTGACCTTGTTCCATCTTAAATATAATTAGCATCTAGTGTTCTGCTTCTTTATATATTCAAGCAACATTAACTGCTAAATTATAAAGGTTCATTAATTAAGTTTAAAATATTATTCCCATAACTAAAATGGGTTTTTCCGATCACTAACAACATTTTTTTCAATATTATGTATCATATAAGTACCACCATTTTTTTATTATTTTTAGCGTATGCTTATAAAATCTTCCTTATCATTCCCAATACGTCATCATTTTATTGTCCAATGATTTTAGGTAGAAATAGTATAAAAATCATATGGGAGAACAAGATTCGTTATTACACTTTATTTGACCTGAAATTTAATCCTAGAACATTATTAACTCTTGTCAATCAATTCTTCATTATAAGCCTTGATAATTATTTTCATGAGAGAGTATTTTTTTTTTAGTTCAAAAATTATATTTCAAATGTGACAATCTGCCCCAGTCATTGACAGAAAGGTAGATTGTTATACTATAATTTAATGTCTATTAATTATGGTCTTGTTGATCTTGAATAACATTTATGATCGTACGATTGATAAATAGATATTTATTTGCCATTCGTCACTATTTATGAATGCTTTCATAAAATCAAGATCCGAAAAAATTATTTTAATTAATAAAAATTGATCTTATGAATTAATTTAAAAATCATTAATATATTATATTGATATTTTGAACTATTTAGATAGTTAATAAAGAATTATATGAAAATAAAGAAATTAAGTAGTTATTGATACTTTATGATCAAAAATGTTGAGAAGCTTAATTTTTTTTTCGCAATCATAAGTAATCAATTAAAAGGAATAATGCAAAAAAAAAAAGGACTACCAACTTATTTTTTATTTCTTATAATATTTTGCAAATATTATCGATTGGTAACTTTTGAGCAAAAAATAATTAGGCAGAATGAAAGACAAGGAACTAAGCTATGGACTTGGAAGGATATTCATTATGAATATCTGAATTACATGCTTACTCAAGGAGTGACTTTTTACTTCAGCTAAAGAAAAATGATTTTTTTTTCTTGATTGTTGACCAAACAACCTGAATTTGGACTCAAATTTTTGCAAGCAGATATAATACTTAGTCAACTGTCTTTATATATAGTTTGTGACGATCTACTCCGTTTTTTCCAACATGCACAAAAATGTGGACTCGTTTAGGTTCGTATGTTTTTGATCACATTCCAAATTACTAATGCCACAATTGATTTATTTTTAAAAATATATATACTTGAACATGAATTTAATTTTTTTAAATTCATGAACTTGGTTAGCTAATTCATAAATTTGATTATTTAATTCGATTAAACAGCATCAAAAACAGGATTGGTACATTTATCTTTATTTTACGTATTAGCAATGTTTCACAAACGATCAGACTCTGAGAAACTTCCATTTAGAGTAGCCCTAGATGTAAGGGACTTTATAAATCAGCAAAAATTCTTTTTATAAACATTAGTTTATGATATAGCTCAATATAATTTTAATAAATTCCCTTAATGAATGTACATACCTTGGTTTGATTACATTTCCTGTAGGATCCAAATTGATATTACTCTTGTAGCCTTTAATTTCCTCATCCTCTTGAATCTGAAAGAGTTCCTCCATTTTTTCTTTTTCACGTGCCACGATTTCTAGCTTTTGGTGTAAAATGTCTTTATTTGGCTCAACTCTGTAGTGATCATTTCTTTTTGATTTTTGCTTGGAATTATTGCCCACTAAACCAAGTTTTCTCAGTTCTTCGTTAACTTCGTTGTGAGCTTGAGATATGCCTCCTATCTTTTCATCATTTATGAATGACTATGAATGATAAAAAGATAGTCATACAAAAATGAATGTATCTACAAACAAATTTTGAAACATAAACTCCAGGAGTATTCAAACATGTACATTATCTAATCAAGCTCTAAGTACTCTTGAAAAAAACTCGAAACTTTTTTATTGGAAACTCAAAACTACATGGAGAAACTCATTACTTAATGCATGGCATACAATATTTCTAACTTTTTGCATTGATCACCACATGGGTTATTTATTTATTTATGCACATTGGTTAAATGTTGTACCATTTTTGTTGAAAGCTTAGAAGTATCTACAGGATAATAATAATAAAAAGTTTTTCCGAGTTTTTAAATAACAAAATGTTGTTATATCGAAAAAAAGTTTGATTCTTGCCGATGAAAAATATGGCATCCTATTTTGTAACCGATATGTAGAAATGTACAAATAATTTGATGATGATATAGATGAATTCAAATTATTTATAAGCTGTAAAAGACTTTATTTTCGATATAACAACGCAGGTATTTAAAATATCAACATTCATTATTAAAATGATTGATAATTTAGACAAAATATTATTTATATTTTACTAATTATTCAATTTAATCACGACCTCATCCATTAGTTGAACGATAAGTGTGTTCGAACAAATTTTTCCTTCAAAGTTCATTCTATGTTGTCTTTATAAATGATTTGAATGACAATCAAATTTCGTATACATACAAAAAAATCTTTTTCTTCAACTTTAGATAACTTTAAAAGGCTCTTGGGAAAGAGTGAACACTTTTATTATTTTGTTTTGTTTAAAATTATCATTTACTAAAAGTTTATAATTACTATTCAAGTGTTTACTATCTAATCTTTATATAATATGTACGTTCTTTGTTTTAATATTATTCAAATGCTGTGTTGTCATCTTCTATTATTACATAAATTAAAATAGAGTATCTACTATTTACATATATATATCAATGTAAGTATTTTAACAATGCATAGAATTTTTAATTTTTTTTTTAGTTTAGTAATTATATTATATGTACACAACATTTTATTACCATGCCAACATAAACTCGTAGTATGTAGAGAATAAAAGTTGTCATCATGGCCCTTAATTTCTTTGTACAATCATAAATAATGATATTTACACAGTTTGATTTATAATCAAAGAGGATAAGGAATAAGGTTTTTATATATAAGAGAGACTTGTCAAAAATAATTTACATGCATCTAATTCCCATTAATACATCATAGTTAACTTTTTCTATTTATCTGATTTGATTTGTGTTGTTTTGTTAAAATAGAAATGACATAATTGCATTTAGAGACTAAGGGACTCAAAAAAATAAATGGTTTTATTTGTTGTTGACGCGTGTAATTTAAGTTAATACAACCAGTATACAAATTACATTACAAAAAGTCGATATTTTTGCACATGCAACTTAATATGTTACACACTGCTGAGCTAGAGCTCCAAAAAAATAAAAAAATAAATAGAGAGAAACTATAAATGTATAGACACTCAGCTAAATAAGAACATTTTTAATAGAGATTATATATATATTTATATATATAGTTTCTAGGCATGGGGTGGTTTAAGACAGAGTTTCCATTCTTTTTTTTTTTTTATCTTAACCTAGATATATATATACTCACAAATTTAGTATCGTTCTCAGATTGAAGTTCAGTTTCATAGATGGAAGACTCTAACTTTCTATTCAATGTTTTCTTTCGAAATGCTCCAGCCACTTTTTGAGTGGCCTTTTTTGAGTCCTTCTCTTTACTCTTCAGCTTTTCCTCAGTCATTTTCTCAAGCATTCTTACTTGGCATTCCCTATCTAAACTATGTTTCGTTTTGCTATCCATTGTTAAAATGTCCTTTGAAACGTTTAAAAAATTAAATGATTTAATTTTTAAATATATTTGCATTCTTTTCTTGGTGAGAATTGATTACAATTAATAAGCTTAAAGACATAGTTCTTGTTTTGAACTTTGTTTAAATGGTCATAAAGTTCATATTGAATGTATCAAAGGATCATATTCAAAAGAAAAAATTAATGTATGTAGATACTTACCAAATGAAAGAGGCACAAATGAATAATTACTTTCCTCTAATGGCCCTTAACTGAATGCGTAAGGGAAAAACGAAGAACTTTTCCTACGACAAGGTTTAAAAAGTAAAAATAATGAGCCAAGAAATCAGGACACAACACAAAAAAGCTATGAATTGGTTAATATGAAATGCTATTAGCGAGTTCAAGAACCATGTTATTATTGAAGGTATTTGAAGTAGAATGAGAGATTTTCGCGTGTAAAACCAATTTATATATTTTTATAAAATAAGAATATATGTATGTTTAACTAATATTTACTCTTTTTACATACACTATTTTTTTTACGATATTTAGGACATAATAATAATAATAAGAATAATAAGCAAAGAGACTTCCACACGCCATTCTTCATTTATTTTCGATTATTATGCTTATAAATATTAGTTCTTTTCCCTCAATCAAATATTATACTGTACATAATATATAGGGGTGACCTTAAGTTTTAAACCTCTTTAAATTTAATTTATTGAGTGATAAGTTAATGTTAGACTAAAACATAATAAGTAAATATTTTACAATTCTTATTAAATTTTAGTCCACATTTTATAAATTTTTCAATATATCGACTACCTCCCTTTGAAAAGATTGAAATGCCTTACACGCTGCACGCACCATAAATTTGGGAAGTTTCACCCATTCCATCTCAATTTAAGCATAAAGATCTTCCAAATGAGTTTTTACCTTATACTCAAGATAACCCTATACAAAGTAGTCGAGGAGGTTAAGATCTGAACTCGAAGGGGGCCACATAGACTTGTCCCAAAATGAAATGCTTTAAGTCACTTTTGGCATTGAATACTGTATTGAGGTGGTCTCAAACATTATATAAGGACCTCACTCAGGCTCCAAAACATATGAAATATAATCACCCGTATTCATACGGAGACCCTCTGGGATCAAACCCAAAGGAAGCTTTTCTCCTTTACTTAAAATCACTGCCCAAACCATATGGGATCGACCATTATTCTGCTTTAGAATATTTATTTGGTCTAAAGATATATCTTTTAATGAGGAAATTAAGGCTTTATCGTTTTGCTGGTTGAATTTTTGATCCAGGTCTCATCCAAAAAGACAATATTTCATCTCCACGTACAATATTCTAATAACTTTTACCATCTTTCAAACTGTTTCATCCGCGTATTATCCGTGAGATTCTGACCGTAACAAAACTTCAGCGAAACCATCCCTCGGTCCTTATGGATGATTCGACTCATCGAAGTTCTTGATACATTGATCTCGTTTGCCATTTTTGTCATTGATCAGTTAAGTTTCCTGTTTATTTTTGCTTTAACTTTCCGAACGTTTCCAGGACTGCATGTTGACCTTGGATATCTTATTTCGGCTTGTCATTAATATTTCCAATCTCTCAAATCTTATTGTGGTTATATTTAACAGAACTGAGACATTTTGAAGTTTTCAAAATCTGATAAATGTGGAGTGGTGATTGGCCAACAGGCTGAATACTTTTTACTGCTTTTCATATTTGAATCATCTCGACTAAGAAAAATGCATCTTCAAGGGCCTCTTTACCAATAAGAACAGAACCACTTAAGAGATCAAATGATTATTCAGTGGAAGATTGGCCTGCTTAAATGAAAATAAACACTGGTTTGTTGGATTTATTTGCAATTTAGGCTTTTTTTTTATGCATATTTGAAATCTATTGTTATGCATTACTTGGATATCACTAGTCGTAATAATCATAAGTCAATAAAAGTTATGATTACTTATAAGAACCAGCATATAGGTAAAGAAAATGGCTTTGAAAATGGCACTGTATTAGTTTAATGTTAATGACTATTTTATGTATTCTGCTAAAAGAAGTCATTATCAAGATTAATAATAAAATAAATAACCATTCTACTTTTGCGGTAGATAATCATAATTCTCAACACGAATCAAATTAAAAAAAAAAAACTAAGACTTGTATAGTATTTCAAATTTTCCTTGCCTGGAAGGAAAAGCCGCATTATTTCTTTATTCATCTTAAATAAAAAATTTAAATCACATGTTATGTACATTTTAAAAGTGATATTTTATGAAGCAATTACAGTTGATATATTAATTAAAAAAACTCCCTTCACACCTGTGTCCTCCAAAAAACTTAAACTTGAATAATTCCTAATGTATTTGTTAGATCTAAAAGATATTTTAAAATCATAATACTTTAAGTATATATTAGCAAATATTTGACTATCAAACAATTTCCTTGAAAAACGAAACAGTTATTTTGGTTTAAACATGATTTTTTTTTGTATGTGTGAAAATCTTAATGTTCAGTACCTTTAAAAATATTCAAATCAAACTTTTTTTATGACTAACTATGAAATATGAGTAATAACTTGACATCATAGCTATCAAACAGCAAAAAAAAGAAAACAAAAATTGGTTGACAATGGAGTGCATTTTGAATTTATGGAGTACTTGTGTCCTCTGGGTTTATATGGGTTAATTTGTGTAAAATAATCACATTCGAAAGGATAAAAACTTTTGGCATCTTTTTTGTAAACAACAGATAATGACTCAGTAAAGATATACAAAAAAATAATCCATGATTACATTATTATTTAGGATAATAAGGTTAATTTGTTAAATATGTGGAAAGCAAGGCAAGTAATTGTTAAATATTAGTGACACAATCCCTAATTTGATTATGAGAATAACTGTAAATAACATCTAACTAGTGTGTTTACATGGTATAACTATTTGATTAACTCATAATTAATAGAAAAATCTCTTCCAATTACACAAGGTAAGATACTGTTACATCATGGATAATGGACACATAAACTTCTTCTTCTTCTTCTTTTTTTGAAGGGGAAGGAGATTGTTATCAACAATACGTAGAGAACTTTCTTTAATACTTATATGTAAAGAAGTGATAGTGATCTATTAAATATTTAAAAATGCAGTCGCACAGATTTGGATTCATCTATTTTTTTTAACGTAAATAATCCACGGATGCAAATGTAATTCCATTGTAGAGTGCTTTTAGCAGATCCGTGGGACTTTGGAAAATGAATATCAGAGAGAAAGAGAGATGTCTGTTTACCCTCCAAGTCCCTTTCCAAATCCCTCATTTATTATTGATGCGAATGATGCAAATATTACTTAAATGCAGTCAATTTGTAGTTACAGACACAAACATTGGTTACATCCCTATTTAAATAGTTTCAAGGGTCAAAGGGTCTTTGGTAGATGGAAAAGCAGAAGAGTTTGCTCCACCTCCATCACCCTTTTCTATCTCTCTAAGGCATTTAATAAAGCTTTTGTTCAGTGAAGAATCTGAAAGGGAAAAAAATCATCAGCAGATATTTCTTTCAGATTTGAGTACGAATATTCCATGTACTACCAACAAATGTTCTTAAGATATTTTGTATTGAAGATTCAATACAACACCAGTATGGACATGATACAATGTTATTTAGATTTTTTGATTGATTAATTGGAATATAATTTGAATGTTTTTTAGTTTTTTAGAAAAATAAACTATTGAACAAAATTTCAGATAACAACTATAATAATATAAAGGTACTTTATTTTTTCTTATTAATAAATTATTTGCTATATATTTATGTTCAAAAAAATAATCATTGAGTCACAGATGCACTAACATATATCGTACCTACATATTATAATTTAATATACAATACCTCCATATCCACAATCAATACGAATTTCAAGTCAAGGCAGGAACCTTTTCACTTAAAGTTTGAGTAAAGTCAAGAATCTCAATTAAAAGAGACTTACAAGAAAGTGTAACTTGATTCCGAATCCCATTTATTATTTAGTCATCATCAATATTCAAATTCAATCAAATTATTAAATGAAATGTGAATAATTTTAGATTAAAAGGACGTTTTTGTGTATCAAGTCTCGAGTCTAATTCAAGACTCAAACTTTTAACTTTGAGTCGGAGTCGAAGTTAGCTGCAACTCGAATCCAAGTTGCAAGAGCAAGTCAATTTTGTAAAGTCAGAGTTGTCGGAATAGAAGGGCATTTTCCCCATCTATTCATAATAATAGGCCTCCCAAAGTTAAATGTGTGTAAAGGAGTCCCCTTAGAAATATAATTTGTCCCACTTAATTTCTAGGTCTTCCCTACAGTCCTAAATATATAGAAATAAATAAATTTAATTGCTTAAAAATAAATTAATGACATAAAACCGACTTGAAAGATTTACTAAAAGGGTCTTTGTGACTCAGCAGGCATATATAAAAGTGTAAAATGGCTTTTATAGTGCATATATTCGCTGTTATTACTTAATTTATGTATGTCTATTTTGTTATTGTAATTAATTGCATAGTGATTTTTTAATATCTGCTTTCTCCTTTTTTCCACGAATAAAGCAGTAAATCAAAGAATGCAGAAGAATATTTTTGAATGCACAAGTGAATTGCAAAAAAAGCAAAAGCAAAGATTTGTTCATTTTTAAAATGAAACAATATCTGATTCAAAGTAATTTTTTTATTAAAAATGTGCATTTGTGCATATTTATAGCATAATTGTTTTCTTTTTGTGTGTATGTATTGATACACGAATACGAAGATTGTTAATACCTCAAATTTTCTTGATAGGATATGAAAAATTGTATTGTGTAAATTAGAATATGAATTAGAGGGCTCAGTTCATGAGCTTTATGTATCAATCCATGATTTGATTAGTTAATTCGATTAAATAACGTGATCTATTACTTGGATGTTTGGTAAACAAACGCTATCGGTTGAAAAAAATTCGGGGTGTGGGGATTTGTTTGATATCACTCCCTGGGTTTTCAAACAAGATGAGCCATTAATTCTCGTATGTATATAATATCATCAAACAATGTTTAAAAAACAAGGATCAAAATATTTAACTGGGAGGGCCAAAAGGACATAACCTCCCCGGGTCCCCAAAAGTCCAACTACGTCTTTAAAATCAATTTTATTATATTTTTTTTATGAATATTAATAAGTACTAAAAAGATTGATCAAAGCAACTCTTAGCAATAGAAGTTATTTTATATTAAAAATTTACATGTCTTTGTTTGCATTCATTCATAATTCTCGTATGATTGAATTTTTCCTTGTAATTAGATCACAGTCTATATATTAATCAAAAAATGTCCTTTTATTTTATCTAAGAGACAGAAAATATTAAATTTCAGGCTAGATATTGTAACAATGATGTCCCTTATTGATACGTATTAAAATATAAAAACCCATTTTTATTAAAAAAAATAGATGACATACAAAGTTGAAAAGTGCTAAAATTGTAAGAAGAAACAACCTTTTGAAAAGGGTTAACATTTGTTGCCTTCATGTATTGGGGTGACGAAAATCCCCCCAAAAAATTTTCAAGTTAGGATTTCAAGGAGAAGTAATGGAGGTTTTAATATCTCACATCTCTCTAATAGCCCCAATGAAAAATATTGTGGCTTTCATGATCCCATTTTTGGGGGTACTGATACCGTTGAAAGAAAAATGGAGTCTGCTCTTTTTACTGGTAGAGAGTTAAATGTACTAATACTTTAATACAAATAAAATTCTCCCTAGCACATAGAGTACAGATAACTTTTCCTTCATTTACTAAAGTATCCTCAGAATAATTCAAAGCACCTCAAAATAATTTAATGATGCTAATATTTTTCTACCTGATTATTTTACATATATATACTCTAAAAATGCATGAAATATATTTAAGGTCAATTTTCGGCCCTGCTTTAGAACACTATTTTAAACCATTAACTATTTTGTATAATATTTATAAAAAATATTTGCTTATAATAAGCCTTCGTATCAAAATGAAGGATTCCAGAAGTTAATTCATTTATTTTTATTCCAATTCATTTATAAAAATTGATGATTTAATTCTAGATTCCTCAGCAAAGTTCTTAATATTTTTCTTTGATATACATACACACATAATTAGAAAAAAATTGTCTATAACTATGGTAAAATATACAAAAATAAGAATATTTTATTTTAAAGTCTCCCTTAAATGATTATAATATAAATAAGTGAAATATTACGCAACCTAAATGAAATATATGTATTAATTCTTTTATTTTCTTCAAAACTAAAAGTTTTTACCTTATCTTTGTTATGAAATTCTTCTTCTTTGGTTGTTTATTCAAATTTTACTTTTAATAATTTTTATTTTAATGTAACTTTAACATTTGTCTAATTAATTCTTCGAATAAATATTTGTTTATACATATGTATATTCATAACTCTTTGAGAACGCTATTAAATCTTTAGAGAATTAAAATAGTATATTTTTTCTACATGAATGGTAATGAAAAAACTTTTTAACTCGACAATTTGCGTTTTGTCATTATGAAGTCCCAAAATTCTTATGAATTTAGTATTTTTTAATTTATTCTTTTTGTATATATATAAAAAATGATACTAAATAAATGGAAGTTGATATATTATGTAGGAATACACTTATACAGAAATTACATGTGCTTATGTATTCATAGATCGCAATACTATATTTCATATCAAACTTTTTTAGTTAGTATAAATGATTATCGAATATTTGAAATAACAGTTTCTTTGTTTTTTGAATCTTCCATGTTTACAGACTCATTGACCTTTGACATTGGCTCTATTATAGTTTGATTCAAGAGGGCTGTATCCAGTTTTAGAGTATTTTTTTCATTGGAAGAATTTTTTTCTAAATGACTCTTAATGGTAGAATTAGTACTATTAGCAGAATTTATAGTTAAATCACACAAAGGTCCTGATTGGCCAGGAAGACAAATACATTCCCAAGGTTTTTCGCATATCCCTTTACACCCTGGATAGGGCCTACATTTATCACAATGCTCTCCTTCCCATCCGATATGACACCAGCACTCATTGGGTTTGAAGCAATAACCATTTACAGAGTGGCATAAAGGATGACATTTAGGAATTTGACAAAAGTTTCCTTTCCATCCTTCTTTACAATTGCACTCCAGTGGTTTTTCACATATTCCCTGCTTGGAGCAACCCGGTAATTTTTCGCAAATGTCACATTTTTCTCCTTTCCAACCAGGCTTACATCTTTTCAGAAGTTGTATATAAAAAGTAAAGTAAGAAAATAAATACAAACTAACTATTGGATATTATATAAAAAAATTTAAATGTATATAAAAAGCTTTTATTGTAATGGAACTGCACACATGTTGACATTGAAGTGTGTTCATAGATAAAAAATTTAATTTTTATTGACGAAACTTTTTTTTCAATAACAGAAATATTTGCACTTACTATATACGGGTAATAATTTTAAACGGATTAGAAATGCATTGTCTTGAATGAATAAAAAAACTGAAGGGGTATTGCATATATAAAATGCAAAATTCTATAAATTATGACATTACAACAATAAAAACTTGAATATTTTGCAAATGTAAAAAAACAAATATATACATATATCAATATTTATGGTTTCATTATTGACATTTAGATGGTTTCGAGGGTATTTTCAACTGCTGCAACATTGTTCGGTAAAGAAACAAATGTAATTCACATTCATCAATTAAGTAGTACTAGCAGTTAGTTTAACAAATGCATGGGTTCATAAGCATTTACAATAATTATTCATTATGTCATTTTAATAGTTTTTAGATTTAAAAAAACAAAAAATTAATGATCTAATACTTTTTACACATATACTTTTGAAAATGTTGTGAAAACGTCATCACAAAAATACTTTCCATTAATTTTACTTTTTTATAGAAATATGGCATAAAATTACTTTTTAATATAAGATTCTTTTTAATGTGTGTTGACTGCTCGGATGCCCTTTAAAAAAATAAACCATTTCTTAATTAAATTCTTAAATACTTACAATAATTCCCTTCAGAATTATTTGTTCTATTCATTATTGGTTCTAGTACAAACCTTCGTAAGGATTTTAAAATAATTACATGTATTTTTCGAACATTCTAATACCTACAACATATCTTAACCATAGGTATTATAAATATATTAATATGCTAATATTTGAGATAGATCTAAAAGGAAATTTTTTCTATTAGCAAAAGAGTAGTAATACATTTAGTCTAAGTACATACAGGAATGATTTGATTAGGGTCATATTTATTCTATAACTCAGAAATTGGAAATATGTAGCCTATTGTAACTTTTATTTTTGAGATAGTTCATTTTTATGAAAGTATTAATTAACAACTAGGATGTAAAAATATGTTCACTACATTTATCCGAATATAAAATCCTCAGCTTATATTTTTTTACAACACATTTTTTTGACAAATTAATAATTTAGTCGTACGTTGAAATGAATTTTATTTAAAGCTGAGTTTTAATGCTTGTATAATAAAGTCTCATAAATGATGTTAAGTAGAAGTGTGTGTATTTAACTTTAAAGCTATGAAAAAGTAAGGTGACTTTTATATTATTTTAACAAACTTTGGCTTGTTTAAAATGTTGAATATTTTAATTAAGATACTATGTAACTTTAAAAAATTGTTTTTTATTCATGCAAATCATACAACTGAGATTTTTTAATGTGCTCCTTATTCTACAAAGTTTCTTTACTTTTCATTCAGTGTTGTATAAAAAGTTCAAAAGTATAATGTACTAATTAATTAAACCAATGTTAAAAAACTTAATTACTGTTTATTTCTAGTTGAATATAATTGTACATATATATATGAAAATATAATTCTACAAAGTTTCCTTACTTTTCATTCAGTGTTGTATAAAGAATTCAAAAGTATAATATTGTAATTAATTAAACCAATGTTAAAAAACTTAATTACTGTTTATTTCTAGTTGAATACAATTGTACATATATATATGAAAATATAGTATATTATTGATTTAAAACATACAATAATTTCATGAGAAATATAAATATTAAATTATATTTGACCTTGATTTTTTATGATACATAAATACAAATCAGACTATATTGGTAGTCCATCAGAAATTTTTTATAAATATCCGTTAAGATAGTTGAAAGCACGAAACTAAAATTACTAAATGCTTATCTATTGTACATCCATGTCTCCCCCCCCCCTCCTTCCCCTCATTAGTTGCATACAAATACAGACAATCTTTTGTTGTCACTTTATATACAGTCAAATCTGTATTAAGCTGTAAGGTAGGGAAACTTTGAAAAAGTGACCGTTGAAGGAGGTTCATCTGTATTGTTATGTACTATTTTGGATGACTGCTGGCCGAGTATTGTAGGGGCATGCTCAATACAGTGTATTTATGTTATAAATATCCTGCATGGGAACCATATATGACCGCTTAGTTCAGTGGCACGCTTAAAGCAGGTGACTGTTAGGCCAGGTTTGACTATGATTTTATTTATTTGGTTCTCTTTAAAAATAGCGCAGTTTTTATATATTAGCAAAAATATATTGAGGTGTCATAATAAGAAATCTATATTAAAGCTACTCAACTGTTGGCTCGTAGTCCAAATTTGGACCTATTAAAGAGTATAATATGAAGATCCTAATGTAAAACTTTCATAAAATTGAGCACATAATATCTATTTATATTATTTTAGCTACAAAAATTAAAATGTTTGATTTCCATGTATTATAAATTTGTATAAATAAACAAACAGTGACTATGGACTTAATAGCAATTATATGGGTTACTTTGGGCTCTCAAATTGATAGTTTCATTTTCATAATTTCAATATGTTCAAATATTTATAAATTGAAACTTGTTTAACGTACCTATGTTCATTATATTAATGTAAATTATATTAAATCGTTAATATTTTTTTTAAAGAAGTTGTTTCTAAATGTATTCTTTTTATTTATTTTTCCAGATATAATGAGAAAGAAATTAAGCTCAAAAGACATTACTTTTTTTTTCTTAACATTTCAGCATTCAATGTGAATTTTCTCAGATATAAAAGAAAGAGTATAAAATTTCAAGATAAGTTGTAGTACTTTTTCTAAGCAACTTGCTGTGTTATCTTAAAGTTTTAGTTTTCATTGATGTTATCAAAAGAAAATCATCATTTAGTAAAAAGATCCTATGGTCACAAAAATAAACTTATTGAGGTAAATTTTCGATTTTTGTATTTTTGAGCATAAAAGAAATCATGAACACAGTATTCAAACCCGTTGTAAAAAAAGTTGAAATTTTGTCAACTAGTGTTATTGAACATTATTTCATTAATTAAAATAACAATCAGCTTATAAAATACAGAGGTAACAAATAGTAATTCCAGTCACACTCTTTCACCTCAACAAAAATGCTCATTCCTTGCTAATAGAGAATTCAGCCGTAGCTACTGATACGTTGAGAACTTTATTTAAGGAAACATAATATACAGCTCAACTAACTTTTACATTTATCCATTTACATGTCATTACTGTTGCTTTCCATTGCTAACTTATTCAAGTGTTTTTTTTCTAAAACACCAACATAAATTGAAACAATTGACTTTTGTTGTCAAATTCATTCTAATTCACGTGCTAAGAACGGACATTCTTTTAGTATTTAATATCATGTTTTACACATTTCCATATTGCTTTTAATGAGATTTCTCAGTATGTGTCCAAAAGGAAAGTGACTGAATAGGTTTGATTAATAAAGGGAATGATATTTTTAATATTCATTCCTTTAGAAAATCAAATAACGAAAAGAATTATTGTGACAGTCCTAAATAAACATAATAATTTATTAACTTATTCAAAGATAATGAATAAAGATCTATTTAATCCACTATTGAGTCTGACTTATTTAATTAATACTACATTCATACTCACAATATGACAATAATGAAGAGTGAAAATAAATATTTACCGTTTGATTGAATGGAAGCATCATAGGCAAGTTGATCCAATTGACAATTTATTCATATTACAATAAAAGAATCTAAAAATATTTTTTGTCATTTATTTCAAATATTAGATTTTTGATAAAGTTGAAAAAATAATAAAAAAAAAAGTAAATATACTTATATTATTGAGTTATAATTCTATGAGAAAGTCAGTGTATTATTTAAAAATGATATAAGCCTATTACAATTTCAAATATATCAATATATTTACATCTATATATATATATATTTCTGAAAAATATTATTTCACAAGCTGTTATTGTATTTATGTAAGATAAATCTCTATTTAAACGTATTTTGTATATGTTTTCATCTGTTGTGAAAGATGAAAATTTTGATTATTTACCACGAATTGAAATGATTGGGTGTATATTAATCATGAATTATGCTTCAACATTAGAACAATTCCAAAAAAAATGATCTTAAACAAATAAATAGGAAGGAGAAAAAATGTTTATAATCAATCATTTGGTTCGAATGAGTAAAATTCTCTATGAATCTCTTCAAGAGCTGATCAAAATGTCTCAAACTACTTTAATATTATGTATACATTTCTGCATAATAAAATCATATCGATAGTTTTAAAAAAAGGGTTTTTCATTAGATGCAAAACTTTTGCATGAAATGTCTTCTGTAGTGAATCGTCGATAATAAATGTGAAAATGTTTGGTTTTACGACAGGGATTTCAATTCTCCGTTCATCAATATGTTTAACATTGCCTTTATGGACTACTCTAAGTCCCTTGTTTCCTTCAATGAATAGGCAATGACTCTAAGGACGAAACCTCCGTCCATCAGAGTTGTTATTGGCTCTATAAAATTCTCAAAATCTATCGTTCTACAAACAGTTGGGAAATGCTCTAATGGCTTACTTAAGATATAATAAGTATCCAATGTTAGAAATTAGTGTGATAATTTCAAAATAAATATTAATTATGTTAACTCTAGGATTTTAGATTTTTTGGGATGTTTCCCTGGATTCCTCCGCTAACTAAAACCATTTCATTATGTTCATCGTCAATCTCCAATTTGGTTGTAGTCCGAGTTCCATCTGATGATCATCAAATCCCTCGTTCCCTTCACTGTATTGAGAACCCTCTAGGTGTAACAGTTTACAATAGGAATATTTATGTATTATAAGAACTTGCTATCGTGGATTACGGATTCATTTGACATTTCCTTCAGTTGTATTTATCCCTTGTTCCTCTCAATCAAATACAGACATTTACTTTTGAGTGATTCTATTATAGTATCATGACATGAAAGGTCAAAATATCCTTTCCCTAAACTTATTTTTTAATCTTGGACAATCCTTCTTTACTTTCGAATGTCCTATTAAGAAGAACTTTTCAGTGTAGAGCATGAACTTGACAAAATGGGGATGAATAATAATAATGAGTGTTGATAATTAATCTAACATTTTTTTTTTCAATTTCAAAATAATATATATAATGAATAATCTATGTCTTTATCAAAAAAAAAAATTTTTTTTTTTAAATACTCGTAAAAAGACTGCTATGTTAAATATATAGATAAATAATGTAAAAATATTTCTCACTCAAATTCATGTTGATAATAAGAGAAAAAGTGTTCAATTTCAAACAGTAGTTTTCCATATTCTTATATGTACTTACATGCATTCCTGAGGAGATGAGCAAAATCCATTTAAGCATCCATCCTTACATATTGCTATAATTGAGAGAAAAAATATTTAAACTATTTTTCAGTTGTCTTATAAAAGAAGTCTTATCAAATGGATTCATGATTTAATAAAAACATTATCTATTTAACAAAAAGAATGTATTTACCAATATACATCATTAATCTTTTTATAAGCTGTTCTCACCAGTGGTTCACATAAACTTCCATTTTTTCAAAAAAATAATAAATGAGCTGTTAGGATTTGATTCCTGTTTTTCAAATCTTCCTCATATAATACTTTCCTGTTTCTTCTGCCGATATTCCTCAATAGAATAGTCAAAAACGAGGAATTCCCTGAGCGTACAGATACAACTTATAATGATGTCGAAAAGAATAATCTAACTGCGGGAAACATAATGTCTGCAAATGACGATTGAATTTAAAATACGGGAGGTAAAACTTCACAGCGTTAACCCACAGATATAAAAATTTAAAAGTTATTTCTTGACAACTGTTGACTTTTCGACCTCTCTTCCCTTATGAGAGCTTTCAACGTTAATTGGTTAAACACAAATTAGCTCTTGTTCTTAAGTTTTGATCATTTCTCAACTAATTCCACAGTTGGGCTAACTACCAACTGATTTTAGCTTTTTTTAAGGAACATTTGAGAGATACAATTAAGATAATTTCGAAAGATGTTTTTTTTACCTTCAATTAATACAAATATATGATTTCTGGGCTGCCAGGATCAATAATTAATTAAAAAAGGAGACTTGCTTCTACCCCGATTAAAGGACATACATGTGTGCAATGCATACATTCAATATCGTCGAAAAGTGTAAAAAGTACAAGAAAGGAATGTGCAGACCATATGGCTCAATTATCCGGAATGTACTGCCACTTATTGGACCTAGCATGCCGATTAGTTTTAACAATAGTTTTGGAAGCCAAAAGAAATTCTTTAATACCTCATTCGGCCAAATTTACCAAGAAAAATAAATTTCCCTGTCTAATTTTATTCTCACGTGGAGAGCTAGAAAGTTATTCCGATGTACATCACATTGGAGGTAATCCCAATAAAGCACATCATAAGAGCTTCTTCAAATTACTGTGCGAGGATACATAATTCTATTGGACATAGTTGGGAAAAACCTTGAGAGACGCGACTTGGGAATTGTAATGAAACATCCTGATCCCAGAGACATCGTAAAGAACACTTCTATTCATAAATACCAAAAGTGTCTAAGATACAATTATGCTATGTTCTGAATTCTCTGGTGTTTCCTGGAGACAGGGGATGCTCCTTCAGCAGGACAGCAATCGCGACGTTCCATCACCTACTTTATAACTGTCCAAAGATTACCCATTTGTTAAGGAAGGTGGAGAGTATGATCCTTTGTCACTTTGGAGTGAAAATCAATCGTCGGAACTGGCCCACCGTGACATTTTCAACAAATATGGACTCAAGATAGAGAATGGGATCCCCAGGATCTAGGGAACGATATACACTCCTGACAGCGAGTTCAAAACACTTCCACATGGATATCAGGAGTATATCTCAACACAAATTAAAATTATGAACTTCTTTTTCTGGCGAAGGTGTTCTGTTTGCAGGGGGAAAGGAGGACATGAAAACAGATATATGTATTGCAGATATACTTATTTCTCCAAATCCATATATATGGTTAACATGTAAAGATTCTTTGAATGATGCGGACATCCTTTTTACATTCAAATCATTTTGTTGTAGTGCTTTCGAAATAAATATATAACTTTAAAAAAAAACAAATAAAACAACTTTATCACAGATTGTCAACTGAGAATACTTTAGAGGGATCGGTCCTTGCCAAAACTCACTCATTTTAATTAACCTCCTACTCTCCTCACCCATTAGTGAGTGTATGCAGGAAATTTATTGTGTTACTTTCATTGGTTCACTGTGGGAAAATAATATATTTTCATTATTATAATATTATGATTTAGTAATATTATTCATTATTATTAAGTATGAATAAATTTAATAATTATGTAGGCTGATTCTCATAATTAAAAGGTAATTTACATAATATGTCTATTCAAAATAGAAAGATACAAAGTAAATATTAATTGGTAGCAGGCATAGTAACTTGACAACAATTTGTAGTATTTATCTTAAATTAATGTCTCTAAGACCTGTTTAAGTTAAGCGAATTTAATTACATGATATACATATAGTTGAAATATTCTTCCAAGTAATAATTACACTATTTAAATTTTGTAGTATTTTTAAGAATTTAATTTATTTTGCTTGCATAATTAATATACTTAATGTACTTGTATGAATTTAAGGAATAGAGGGAAAAATGGTACTTTTTTAAAAACGAACCATAGCAATATTAGTTTGAGAGTTCAATAAGGTTTAATTTCTAATTAGTTTAGTGACAATATTATATTTTCATTCATATTCTTTAAGTCAATATACTAAATAAGCAATCATCATTTTATATAAAATAACACCTTTATGCTATTTTTATCTATTAGTAGAAGCTTGTATGTACATTAAAAAATAAAAAAAGAATTGGGCATGTGAACAAATGAACAAGAAACAGTCATAACTTAAAAGCGAACAAATAAAATATATTCACCAAACCTCATTTAAAAATACCAAATACTCGATATAACTTAAAAAAAAAATATTTTTACAGCCTATATTCGCCATTAGTAAGTAACAACTTGAATAATGAAAATTATATTCTTTGAAGAGTAAAATTGACGTCTCTACGTAGTCATCTTTAGGGATGGGTATTTTGTTGAGGTATAAAGCCTGCCTGCAATACTATCAGTATTGCCTCAACATTTTATCTGCTGATTGTTACTTGACAATATTAAATAGTAGACAATAACTACATACAATTGACGCAAGTTCTCAACTCAATGATACTGAGAAGACTGAATTCAAATGGATCATCAAGGTAGTGGACCCAACTGATATTTTTCTTTTCTTTCTTAAACTCAACTTTAGCTTAACACTTTGTCCATGTCTAGTCATCATTAGGAATGTAAATAATATGCAAATGGGGAGTGTAAAATAAAAAGAAAGAGAAAATTAACCTGGTAACTCTGACAATATGATGAGTGTTGAGAGGGAAGCAACTTGAGCTGTTATGACGTTTTACTGAGCTACAAGCTGATATTATCCATTATATATGTATACAAATGAAGACATCAATAATAAATAATAACATTATGTATACCATATATGAGAGGCAGAAAATTAACTGAAATTAATGCCAGGAAATTATATATTTTTAACTAATAATAATTATACAAGGACTTGAGCCCTTTTTTGTTTACATTTCATTTGCTTTATTAACCTTAATGCATGTATTCCTTCATGCGAGATCTTTACTATCAGGTAGATGTTCTTCCCTCAGTAATAAAGGAAAAATGATAGCAGCATTGGAAAACAAAAAGAACTGTTCCAAGAGCCAACTCCACAAAATCTCGTACGTGGCATTTTGCATATTATTTACATTCCTAGTCATCATACTGTATTCCAATAGAAATCAGAGTTGACACCATAATCCAAAAATTTGTGTATACATATATACAGTCAAACCTGGACTTACGGACACCTGCTTTAAGCGTGTCATTGCATTATGCGATCATATCCAGTTCCCACGTAGGAAATTTATAACATAAATACACTGTAGTAGGTGTATCTCTGCAATCCCCGGCCAGCAGTCACCCAAAATAACACATAAGTATACAGATGAACCTGCTTCAACGGTCGTTTTTTAAGCGTTTATTCACAAAACTTTAGAAATAGAAAAATTAATAATTCCAGGTATAAATTCTAATCCTGGTTACTCGGAGATGGTCTGATGAGGAGTACTTACTACTCATATTTTTATACAAGTCCGATCGTGTATAAATCAGATTCTTAAAATACGTATTCTGGTAAATAAAATATAGATGGATGTTTCTCCCCCCCCCCCCCCCCCACATTTATTTTCTTTCTCTCTCTCTATAAGAGAATGAATATGACAGTTTTAATTAAACTAGAAATGCATTTAAAAAATTTAATTAGTTTGTAATCGATGGAAGAAATATTAATATGTTAAATGTTGTCATTAAATTCGAATCACAGATAACACATATTTACATAGCTAATCAGTTTTTAAGCAATGTTATTGAAAATTATATTTTATTTAGTTATACATATAAACGTAAAACTTACTTTAAGAGGTCACTTTTGCCAAGAGCTTAATTTTACAGTTTCCCTTGTCTGGCTGCTTAATCCAGGTTTGGCTGGATATGTGCCAACATAATCACAAAATATCTTTTTCCAATGTTCACTAAACTATGTTAGAAGCATTATTTTTACTTTTTATTAATTGAATTTGTCTCGTTCTTTCATTTGCGAATATCTGCCGATGAAAAGGCTTGGTATGATAGCCCACTGTGAGGTACTTGTATGTGTATCATCTAGTTAATACCTATATGTAAATATATATATTCCTGTACATAATAGTAATAAAGTTAGTATTCACAAGAACTCTACACCCACAAGATCATATAATTAGCTCCAATACTGGGAATATTAAAGTCAAGTCATGTCTCACAATGTAATGTATGAGGGGAAAGTCGATAAGAATATATGTACATATATGATGTTCTAGTCTTAAAACAGCAGCCTGTAGCAGGTTGTTACAATGAATGGAAATAATATAGCATTGTGCAATGGTTGAGGAAGGAAACATCGAAACAGCTTCCAGCAATCTCAGATGACTTTATGGAGGTCATTTGAACTTAGCCGAACCCTCAAATTGACAGTTTCCTGAAACTTTTATCTTTATAGACAACCTTAAATTCAATTCGGCCTCCTAAGATTTCAAATCGTATTTTAGCCTCAAAATTAGCCTCCAATGACCTCAGACAAGTCAACAAGACCTAGCCTTTTTCCTTTTCTGGGTCATCTTGCCTTCTTATCCTCCTGGCTGACCGTGATGCTAGGTCAAACAAACAAAGGGATTCACGCTATATATATATATATATATATATAGATATAAGACAAAAAAAAGAAGAAAAACCCACATCTATAAGAAGGTTTGGTGAACTACAACTCATACAAAAAGAGAACTAAAAATATTTTACTTAAACATCCCTAATTTGTTCAACAAGTTACACAGAATAGAATGCTATTAATGATTACGAACCATTCATAATCAGTATCACCGAAACTTGGTGTAAAGAACATGTAAGCTATATGCTTACATCCCAAACAGATTTCAAATCAAATGTGACTTACTATGATGTGATGTAGTTGCCAAAACCATTCAAAATGTATCTGATAATAAATTTGAAGCTTGTACGATTGATACATGGAAGATATTATCTACATATGTATACCGAACATCAATTGCATGATTAGAAAAGATGATCATAATCATTCAACAATTTTGAAAAAAAAAATAGAGATGAAAATCATTGTATCTAGGGATTTTAATTTAACTTCATTTGATTGAGATACGTGCACACCATTATCCAGTAAGATTAATCTCTGTATTCCATCATTTCAAAACGTCTTTCTCAATCAATTTGTAATGAATCCGACGCATAAAATCAATATTTTAGATCTTGTTCACTCGGACATAAGTAACAAATCTTATAAACTCAATAACAGATAGAATCTTAGAGAACTGAAGGGAATTTGAATTGTCAGAAATCTTCGCTATGATTTTTTAATAATCGGATTTTGAATTACTTATAAATATAGCAATTTCTGGCCTCATCAATATACAGAATACTGAATGGCATTATATTATTGTAGTTACTATGTAAATTTGGGCCTTTTTTCATTTATTTTCTGGTACAAAAAGTTGGTTTAATACAATGAAGATTACTACATGATACATTAGACGAATTTGAAATAAAAATTAGTATTAACTGTTATTTTTCTTTTTATTTAATTTAACTCAGCAATATCAGGCAGGCTTTAAAAATATAATCCACTTACGAATTGATATGCATATAATGAAATCAAATCTACATCTTGGACTAATAATTCAGAAAGGTGTCCTACAAAAAACAAAAAAAAAGTTGACTTGGTTCTTATACATTTACATTTTACTTGAATACGGCAATCTAATTTAGCATTTTTTACATTAGAAGCATGACAGAAAATCATAGATATTTGTGGCTTTTTTTTTAATATTAATTTTATATTGTATAGTTTAGGTAAAATGTTAAATGACTTGTCTAAAGACGTTCCATATATTGGAAATAATAATACATATTAAATATCATTATTATAGTTCCGTAAATATATGTAGTTATGAAAATTCATTGAAAAATTTTACCTACTAATAAATATAATAATAAAAAAAATACTATACAATCAATACATTGACATAAACATGGTTGTTTTTGACATTTGATTCATAAAAGATTGCCATGAATGTACATTCAAGGCCACAAAAAGGTCTAATAAAGTTTATATACATACATATAAACATGTATCAAAATGAATTGTGACGGGGAACAAGTAAAGAATTTGGATTTGGAAATTGACATTGAAGTTTTTATTTTTCAGAGTTTGACGACAAAAAATGTGTTACCTCCCGAAAAATAAATGAAGGTGAATTTCCAACTTAGTCTTCTAATCCAGGGATGTCAAAATCATTTTGACCAAGGGACACACTTAGCCCTAAAACAGAATAAATGTAGCCAAATAAAATTACTTTACAGTTCCAACAACCCTGGTCTAGATATATGGCACTTAATTTTGATTAAGTTCACTGCAATGTTTTCAATGGAAGGAAAACTTTTATTTTCTATCAAAATCATGTTTCTTGCATCACATTTAGATGAAATTTTATGTGCATATACTTAGTTAAATTTAAGTTAGTTTTTACCTATATTCAAAACAGGTCACTCCCAGATTCCATTTTTACATATTTTTGTAAGTAAAATTTACCCTAAGTTACAAATTATAACTTATGTATACACAAATCAAATTGGAAATTTACAACATCCCTAAAGCTGATATTTGGAGAAATAAAACACTATCAGCCAATATATATTTTTTATATTCAATTGGCTCTAATGGTTATATATATATATATATATGTATTTTCTTATTCTTTATTCGCGTAAGGATATAAAAGTAACATTACTCCTTTATTATTGAACTAAATTGTTTGGACCCCACAGTTTTTATCAAAATGCTTCTAATTATGTTTTTATTGCATTTCAATCTTGCATTTTTTAGTTTGCTCCTTAAACGTCCAGTCAGAATAAACTTAACTCGTTTAATGTTTCGTGAATTTGGAATTTATTTCGAGGTAGGGTGAACATAACTGATTTGTTCCCTCTCAAGTCTTTAATTTATTCTTGTTAAAGCAATAAAACGTGTTTGTTAGCTTAACAAGATTTCCATGGATACAAAAGATCTTTTGCCCCCTTTTTGAGGTTCATGAATTCAAAAATTTATTCATATTTGTACTCTGCCTGTTAAATTGACCTTGTTAAATTAAATCAACAAGGTAAATTCATGCAAGCTGTATATTTAGTTATAACTAGTTAGTTATGGCGCTCTAAGTGCCCCCAGTGGACAAAAAGTTATCCAATTCAATTTATACAAAAATTAATCAAATGTTTTAGGCTTTCTTTATACATATATCATTATTTGACGAATTCATTTTCTTTTTTTAATGTGAGGTCTACGCGTTGCTACTAATGTAATTTAAAACTATTATATTATATATTACACCTAACCTCAACAAAAGATAATACCCTTATTTGGTATTCTGGTTTAAAGAGTATGAATATTTCATAGAAATTTTTGTATGGAAAATACAAATTTAATGTTTTTTCTATGCTAACTACAAATAAAATCTAATTAAAACCCCAAACAACAAATGTGACTAAGATTAATTAAAAGAAATAAGTATTCTTCCTCCTTTTCTTGAATTCATAAAAGTATTTTTAAAATTTTATTTTATACTTACGAGTTCAAATGAATGAAATACTTAACACTGTTACAAAATTTAAATCGTGTAATTAATTACATTCTAAGGGGTTTAAGTATAATAAAAGTTATTTAATTTTGCACGTTGATTTCAAATCTGTAATTTTTTTTTTCAGATCCTACTTTTTAAGTTTTTGTGGCCCATTCTCCTACTTCAACTTCAATTTCAGCCTAGAAGAATACTCATTTTGTATTTTTAAAAAAGGTTAGTTCGCTATTGTATTTAATGCAAATTCCATTGTCAGTATTTGTTTTGATCTAAAGGGACTCCTAGAGACGTAGGGGGCGGGAGTAGGTCCAAAAAAGGTAAAAACTTTTGTACTTAAGTAACTCCTTGAATATTACATGAAATAAATTAATAATAATTCGCTAGCGTATTCAATGCAAATTCCATTTCCAGTCTTTGTTTTGATCTAAAGGGACTCCTACGGGCGTAGGTTACCGGAGTAGGCCCAAAAGTTGGTCAAATCCTTTGTACTTAAATAATTCCTTGAATATTACATGAAAGGAATTAATGAGGAGTGTATTAAAGAGCTGAGACCCACACCTTTCAAACGATATGTCAAGCGCCCGATAAGAAGAAATCGTCCATCTATGTGTGTAAATTTTCATCCAGTTTCGAGCAAAAATTCGTTAGAAATCTAAAACTCACGGTAGGGCTACATAAGTAGTAGCCCGAAGAAGTATTTCACCTGATTTCTTAAATCCATTTGTGCACTACTACTTAAGTGGCTCTACCGTGAGTTTTAGATTTATGTATTTATTTACACATATGTAGATGAGCGATTTCTTCTTAATTAAGAGTTCTTATGGGGCGCTTTATATCTTGTTTGAAAGCTGTGGGTCTAAGCACTTTAATACATTCCTTATTAATCCCTTTCATGTATTATTCAAGGAGTTATTTAAGTACAAATCACGCCAATCATGTTTTGATATCATTACTTTTTTGTGTCTCAGTAAGTTCTGAAAAGCGTCCCTTACTGATATAAACATAAATAAAGAACTTATACAGAGCATGAATAGACAGTAGAGGCTGTGAGAGTTGCAGGCGAGTGTTCCCTATATGTAGGAACGTAAAAAATATGCAAAATGCCACGTGCAAGATTTTCTGGAGTTGGCTCTTAGAACAGCACTTTTTGTTTTCCAAAGCTGTTGTCATTTTTCCTTTATTACTGAGGGAAAAACATCTACCTGACAGTACAGATCTCACATGAAGGAATACATGCATTAAGGTTAATAAAGCAAATAAAATGTAAACAAAAAGGGCTCAAGTCCTCGTATAATTAATTATTAGTTAAAAATATATAATTTCCTGACATTAATTTCAGTTAATTTTCTGCCTCTCATCTATGGTATACAACATGTTATTATTTATTAGTGATGTCTTCATTTGTATATTATATAATGAAGAATATCAGCTTGTAGATCAGTAACACGTCATGACAGCTCAAGCTGCTTTCCTCTCAACATTCATCATATTGTCAGAGATAGCAGGTTGATTTTCTCTTTCTTTTTATTTTACACACCCCATTTGCATATTATTTACATACCTATATATATTTTGATGGTACATTAAAGATGGAATTACAATACAACGTAAGGAAAAGTGTTGCGTTGCGTCGCAAAGCTTCAGACTCACCCTATATAATTATATTCACTAGATACTTTTTTGTTCCATACGGTTTTTTTAAAATGTAACAAGTAGTCGATGATATGTACAAACATATATTAAAGGGTTGGCCCTCACTTTATTTGGTTATACTGTAAAACTTTTGTAGAAGCTTCACAATGCACCATATCTCCTTATTTAAAAATTGGCATAGGAACCAAAAAAAAAACCTTTTCAAAGCTCTTATATATTAATATTAAGAAAATTGAAAAAATAAGCTCCACCCATAGAAGAATAATTATTTATGCATAGGAAGATGCTTAAAATTGAATAAAAGTTATTATTTGATAAGTTTATTTACACACAATTCTACATTTTTCAATAGCAACTTGAATTATTGACACCTTTGCATAAGCATCAATAACTTCTTAATGCATTTATTAGCTATTGATTTTTCTTTTCCTCTTATTAGTATTATCAACGATACAAGGTTAAACTTAAATTATTTCTCTTTAAGCTGTGAACATATCTCTACTATTAAAAAGATAACGCTCAAATATTATATTTGAGAAGAGTTGGCTTTCAAACAGTTAATTTAGGGTATTTATTTCCTCTTTTTTATAGGGAGGGTTGAGAGATGTGATGTAGACAAATATGTGAGGTGTCTAAACGTCACTGAAGTATGATTCGTTATGTGCTCATATATGTTATACTTACCTCTGTAGGTTTATATATATATATATATATATATATATATATATATATATATATATAATTATTTCTTGTTCTTAATTGTACATAAAGTCCGTTGAACAATTTACTTAAGTAATTCTTTAGTAAACTTGTTAAAAACATACAAAGCTTATACAAAATATGTATATTTTTATGGATAGACTTAAAGCTTTCCATAAGACGTAGATTCGTAGATATACTTATATAATTAATCAAGCAAAACAACATTATAATATTGTAACGAACCTTATGTTTATTTTTGTTCTTAATTAATGAAATTATTAGGATTAAGTATTCTGAGAATGAAACTGCTATGCCGGAACATGAATACTCTAAAGTTGATGTGTGATCAATAGATGTTAATTAAAAAATCAAAATACAAACAAATCCAGAAAAATACAAAAAATCATGTACGTGGAACCTCTTCTTAGAAGCAAATTTTGAATTTCATGAACTGCTTCACATATAAGAAATAGGATGTTAGAATATCTGAATAAGTTTAGTTTATAAACGCAATTTTGTGTGTATCTTTTTTATTATTTTTTTTTGAAAATTCACTGATAGAAAGAACAAATATTTTAAGCATTATTATGCTGAAGTTTAAAAACAAGCTTTGTGTTATAGACTGGGCGGCATGACAGTTAATCCCACAGGTGATAAAAATTAAAAAAAAATAATTTAATCAATTTTTCTTATTAAAAAAATAAGGAAAAAAAACAAACTATGAAATAATTATAATTTATCATGGAATAAATATGTTTTGAAATTTATAGCAAGCTGTCTTATCTCGTGGATCTATTCAATATAGTAATTATGTTATCAAATATGAGATCTCAATTTAGCTTGGATGTGGCTTAAAGATTTAAAAAAATGCTTATTTTGATATTATTTCATAGTTTTTAGATACAAAATAATTGTTAAATTATCTATTCTTGAAGTAAAATGAGCATAAGATTAAAATTTGGGCTCATTTAAATAATATCTTATAATTATTCTCTTCAGAAAATATAAAACCTCAAAATTTATGAAAAGACCCATAGTATTGTGTTCTATACGCTTTTCCTTCATACTTCATTATTAGAAAAAATATTATTTAAAACTTTAAATATGATAAATAGAAAGTTGATGTTCTTACTCTGCACATCCAAAAGCATGTGAAAAAGTGTGCAAGCATAACAATATCAAAATATTGGGTTTTTTTAACAGGTCTAAAAAATATATAAATAACTTTCAAAAATATTGAAAAAAATGTATAATTATCGTTTTTCTCCGCGTAAAATAAAGTTACATTTAAAAATTTACAAATAATTGTATATGATTATCTTTACTGAAACGCCATTGTTTGTTTGTTAATGATGTCAATTTTCCACAGGAGTTTAAATCTACAAAACTTTATTCCTTTTGTAATCAATGTACCCAGAGAGCGGTTCATATTAGTTTTTTAATCATAGTCCGAGTTATTATATTACTATTATTAATCTATATAAGATGTCATAAAATTTGAATTATATACATTCATAGCAATTTACATAAATGATGCAAATCAGTACATGAATTTGATCTTTCAATTCATGAATGTATAATTTTGTTAATTCATTAGTTTGATTAGATAATTCAATTAACTATGTATGACTAATTAATCAACTATGTATAAACTCACGCTCTTCACAAAAAGTCCCTTTCCATTCTGGCTTACATTTGCATTCATATGGCTTGTTACAGTATCCATGGAGGCAACCAGGAAGGGCTACACATTCATCACAATTAGAACTTTCCCATCCCACCTCACACGTGCAAGTGTTTGGAGCAGTGCATTTTCCATGAGTTGAGTTACATTTTTGCGAGCAAATGGGTTCAGAGCAAAGTGACGACTCATTTTTCCATCCGAATAGGCAAACAATTTCTCCATATTTTGTACAAACATAGTTTCCATTTCCCTATGGTAGTAAGTATAAATCAAAGGATGATTACAGGGTCATACGTGAAAATGATCCTCGTAAATTATGACTAATAAATTTGTACAAATAATGATTTCTTTACGTAGTTCTTTAGTAATGATTGAATTTTTATTCTTCAACTTATTTATTAACATTTTATTGATTTTAAATTTCTAAAAATCATAAAGTTATGAAATGTAACAAAGTTTCAACCATTTTGTATTTTTAGGATGGTTATCGATTATTAATTAAATATATTCTCATTACCAATATATGTATAGTTATTCATGCTTTCTTCAATATATATAATATATGACCTATTTCAGTACAACACAAACAATGTTGAACTTTTAAGGTAGAGTAATACATGCATCTTCTTGGTAGCAACTAGCCATGAAACTCAATGAGCCAAAAAAAGTACAATTTTTTGATGTGTTATTCTTTTATTTTGTTTTTCATATACAGGCACATAAGTTAAAACGCCAAGCAACACCAATAACTCTTTTAGTATTAAGTATATACAAAATATCAAGCAGGAAAATATAGGTCAACTTTACATTTATTTTCTCACAAATTATACCCTGAGAGATCTCCATTTTCTTGCACGACATTTCCATGATTTACAGTCACTAGTGAACATTACAATATTTTTTTGGTTTTCGTGGAAAATGGGGAAACTAGGAGAGCAGTTCTTTTTGTGAGTTTAGCATTATGAGCGCTGCATGTATGTATAATCACAAAATAACTGGAGTTCAATTTTATGTTCTAATTAATACCTTTTATTCTTACTGAAGCAATATATACGTGTCAATCTTAACAACAAGGATTTCCAATTTTTTTCTAATTATATTATTGTATAATTTTACCGGTTATCAACTAATAAGCTCATTGATCATTCCACTGCCACTTGTTTATAAAATGAAAGCCTTAATCAAATATGCTCAAAAAAATGTGAATAACAGACCAATTTTGGTAAAAAAATATCATAATCCAAATTATAAATTTTTTTAATGGAAGAAGCGATTAAATTGTCAAACTTAATTAGAAATAAAATTTATATTTTAACCAAATAATTCAAAAAGACCTTGAAGGAACTAAAGTTTACTCCAATAATTGATCTACGAACAAGCATACATGTAAGAATATGGCACAAAACATAATTTGTAGGTTTATTTTTGTTCATATATGTCTTGAATTGTTTATTAATATAGTTTTACAATTGAATAAATAAATGTACTATAGCACAGAATAAACAAAACATATAAATTATAAGAAACTCATCAAAAGTTTTTTACATCATTGGTTATTTACGATTGAAATTATTTTTAAAGATAACTGTAGTAAAAAAAAAAGATACTGCAGGAGACCTACCCTCACTTTAAATTGTTCTACATTAAAATCAATATTTTTCAATGCTGAGTCTTTTGGCGTTTTTTAAATTTAAAAATATATAGTTAAAATATTGCGTAGTCTTGAGAAAACTTGGATTGCTCTCTAAAATCTCTCCTATTAAATACAACATGGTCAAACAGTTAGAACAAAATATGACGACAATGGCTAACTAGCAATTACATGTCTTTTTTCTTTAGTTTTTATGTAAGAAGTTTTAAAGACACAATTAAAATCCCTATATGTTACACACATAGCTTCACATCTAATTTGGTTTGTATTTTAATGGTTAATACATCTTTAAAGAAAATGAAAACTCAAGATATCCCAATTACGTATAATATAGACATACTATATGTACATTACTTAAAAGAACACACTTCAAGCTATATATAAAATGTAAATTTTGTTTGTTTGTTCTTTTTGTGTTGAATGCGAATAAAAGCACATTAAATAAAGTAGATATGTAATAACAATAAAAAGAAAATTGTACTACAAAATTTCACTACTAACAGAGACTCGGTAGTTCATTTTGATATGAAATTATGTACAAATATTCTATTCTATTTAAAAAAAAAAACTATTGATGAATTCCTTACAACGTATCATCTATCATCGTGTACGTACGTCATTTCTAAAATTTAGTAAATTTTTGTAATGACACAACTTTTAAATGTGGAAACACTACTGCAATACAATAACACGAGAGCCTCTTAATATTGTAAAGATACTTCAGTATTTTGATATTACAACCAAAATCGGTAAATATGTAAAAAAAAAAAATTGTCAAATATTATCTTTAACGTTTAAATTTTTAATTTTTATATGCTTAATTGTTCCTACATGTTTTAATTCTTTGTACTATGAATATGACAACTAGTAATAGTTCTCACAAATGAATTAATACTAACCATTATTCAATTGGTTACGAGAAACAATCCAGCAAATAAAATCACTGTACCCACATGGGAAAGAAGAACAAATTAACTTTGAAAAAAGATAAAATATGAAAAGTCTTGAATAATAAATATAGTTGAATTGCCCTTATATATATAGCAATATAAACACATACGCAATAATGTCCTTTACATTTACAACTAATTTAATCAATTACCTTAATATTATTTGCTTGGCATGCAATTTGAGCTTGACTTGCAATAGGAGACTCAAAAGATCTGAATTCAAAGTTCATTCCATTTATAGAACTAGAGCAAATGGTAAGAACCAAGAGATGAAAAAGTGGTAGCGTCTTCAACATATTCTGAGAATTATTCAATACGTCAAGATTAGATGTCGATGTATAATTAAAAATGTTTGTTAAGGTGATGTAGGTTATAGTACGGTATAAAGTTTTAGTGGGCCTCATAAGAATTAATAGGTATTAGTGTTGTAGGAAGCAAAAATGAATTCTACCCTTTCATAAACTTGTACATATTATGGGAATGAAGAAAAGTGTTCTGAGCCGTAATATTTAAACTAAATTATATCCCAACTTCAACATAATTTAATACATTTTCCCTCATGGGAGCCATATTAATGTATTTCTATTGAGAATAAAGAATTAACAGAAACGGCATTGTGCTCTAAATGGAATGCTTCAGCAAATGTATATAGATATATGATTATATTCGACACAAGGGACGTTTTTATATTTCTTGTCAAAATTCTTAGTTCCATAAGGTACCGTTGTATATGTTAATATACTATTAGATTACTCTCTATGGTGTTTCATGATTAATGGAGCTATAGTTAGTTGTTGATATGTTAGGCACTGTCAGTAAACATCATACATCTTGATATTCCTTGTCACAAAATCTCCAATTTTTGAAAGGAATAATTGTTAAAGTTTAATTATACTAATATATTAAGACCCTATAATAGTTGAAAAATTTGGATAAATCCCTAAATTTAATATACATTACATCAAAATCGATTATTTCCAGCATTTACGTATACACCTTCAAAAGATACAGACTTGTTAGCTTAAATACAAGATAATTGGGTCTAATACTAACTACTTTATTGATTAATACTGGGAACAATCAATTTTGAAGGTAAGTATTTGAAATTCATGTATTTACTCTACAATGACTACTATTGCACTCATTAAAAGTCTACACTGATATAAATAATTGGACGAGTATTATTAAATATATTGAATGTATTTGAAACTTTTTCATAATCATTACGAATGATAACCATTTATTCAAGTTAATTATATTACATTATTTAAAATGTATTTTTTAAATGCTTATATTAAAGCATAAGAAACATTAAGACGTTAGAGTATTACAAAAAAAAACCCGGTTTCTATATATTGGGATTTAGATAGGTCAAGAAGAAGGAACTAATTGGAAATGCTGGGATGCTTAAACCAATGGAAATTTTAAAAAAAAACTTTGGAATCTGCCATTTCTCTTATATTCATCGACAAAGATATTCGGATGTTCAGGGATACTGTATCAAACGAGGATCCACCATAGTATTTGTGACATCGAGATGCAATGTTCCCTGAGAATATTATAAAGATCCGAATTGCCAGGAACCTAAAACAAATCACCTGTAAAATTGCATCTGAGCTAGGAATTTCTGACCCTACAGTACGACAAATAATCTAGGAGGACCTCAAAATGAAGTTCCTAAAGTTGCAATCCCTTCCATTCTAAAATGAGAGAACACAAGTCCTCTGCATGGGCAACATTTTGTTTGAAGATAGTATCTTCTCAGATGAGAAAAAGTACAATCTGATGCCAAATTTAACATTCAAAACGACTGTATTTTGCCTTTATGAAGTCATCCCTTGGCCCAACCGTCGGGACTGTCAAGGGTTGCTCTAGCCTCGTCAGTCCAGAAAACATTTTGAAAATATTTAATGGCCGGCCCATGCTAGTCGCTTCTGACAGTTGATATCACTCAAAAGAGGACATTTTGTCAGTGTTCTATGGTCAGCTATTTGTTTTCAAAATCCGATTTTGGGTACTTTTAGAGATGTCACACAATCCTGCATGGTCGAAAATAGCTTTGCTTGTGCTGTGTGGGTTAGTTAGCACACTCCTCCTGATTTTTCTCAAATCTTGTGGTGAAGTATCCTTTGATCGGCCACTTCTGTGCTTTTTTTCTACCTTCATTGCTGTCAATGACGAAACTTTTCACAGTTCGATGATTCCGTTTCAAAATTTTTGAAATTGCTAATGTAGACTTCTTTACAGCAAGTAATTTAACAATTTCACCCTTCTCGCTATCTGTCAACATCTTCCCTTTAGCCATGATTAATAAGTTTATGTTACCCCCATAAACTCTTGGCTCACATGAAAAGAGGAAAATGTTTAACAGCTATTCAATTTTGGATTTTTTTGTAAAATGTAGTAATGAAAAAAAAACAGAAAATGATGGAAGAGATGAAACTAAAAAAAACAAAATTAATAAAGCAATTGAGAAAAAAAAGGGTCTGCAAACTCTTTTGTCCCCCACAATATATATATATATATATATATATATATATATACGGATTGATAAATATATTTAGAATTGTATTATTGTTTGTTAATTTTTGCATTTTTATTCTAAAACATTCCCCATGTACCAATTCCCTAAAAAAAACCATAAAATTGTATGAAATACTGTTTAAATAGAGAAATTTCTATAATTCTATGGTTTTTTGGACCTGATATTAAAAAGTTGCAAGAAAGTTCTACACTAGGGGCTTTGACCCAATTAGTTTCGAAGAAACGACAAGAAACAAAAAAGAATTAGTCTATGATGAATATATAAAAAATTAAATTCTAATTAAACGTCATGACCAAATTATATCTGAATCATTACCTAAAACCTTGTTTTTGCTTCATTGAGAAAAAACTCGAAAGATGAAGGAGGAAGAATCTGACTGTGAGTTCATCATATAGTTTCTTAAAAAAAGAAAAAAAAGTAATTCATCGGCTAAAACTTGGGTTAAAAAAGTTATTGAATCCAGGAATAGACAAGTGAGGATCTAATTGCACATATTTTAGAAAACATTAAATAAAATTCTAATGAACTTAAAGAATAGAAAAAGGTCCTTGAATGTCTAAAAAAACGACGAAAAAGACTATGCAAACATTTAAAAAAATTGTGGAAAATGGATTAAAAAGTATTTTTACAAGAAATGTTCACAAAGGCTTTATCTTCATTTTTTTTTTTTTAGATATTTAAGTTCCTTTTCTGTTGTTTAAGTTCAGATACCAGATTTTATTCAAGTATAATACGACGCCTTGGAAAGAAAAAAAAATGAATGAATGATAATAAGAATTGTGGAGTGTATATATGTAAGTATCTGAAAGGAAAATCGTGGGTTTTGGAAAGAGGAAAGAAAATGAAAGATTACCTCTGAGACATATAATGAAAAAATTCAATTAACTTGATAAAAGCTTATTTGTATTGATGTATTATTTTGTTGACATGAATGGATGTGATTATGATATCTTATTATGATTTGATGACTTATGCTCTTAGACATTACTTTTTACCAGCCTTGATATTGAGACAGATACATAAATAAGTAACTCATAAGAGCTTATTTGATGGTTAATGTATTAAAAAATTATTTTGTACACCTTTTTTCAAATTTACATTATGTATTAGTTCTAGTAACCGCATTCTATGTACATCTATTTGTATAGTGTACATATACAGTATAAAAACATAGCACTATACATACCCACAAAAAAAAAACCTTGGGCCCATTGGTACATTTTGCTTAGTGATTTATAAACATACTTTTTATTTTTTAAATTTTTCAACATGACAAAGATAAGAAAATCAAAATACCATTTCATATGTAAATTAACGAAAAAACATATTTAGTTTTAAAAACAATGCTTTAACATTTCTTAATTTTCATTTCTGAACTTTAGAAAAATCTTACGAGGTGAGGAAAAATGAGGAAGAAGGAAAAGCATTTTTCCTTTGATGCATTGAAATTAGGAAATCCAACAATGAGTGATGCTCAAACATCCTCATTATCGTTTAGAGATAGAAAGCTGCTTCTTCCTTTGTCCATTGTTACCTTTATACTATAACTGAGTATCAATGTATTGATAACTTATCAAGTTAGCATTACTATTTCAAATATATAGATCCAGAAAATTAAATAAGCCGTTGATTTAATTTTGTCATAATTATTTTAAATCTTGAAAGGTCTGTTTACTGCTCATGTCTCAATACTAATGTCTATGATCCCTATTTAGACTTTAATTGAACTTTAGATTATTATCAACACTAACTTTTATGTATAACCAGTTAATCTTTTTCGAATGCTTGTACATTAAAAATTAATACAAATCAATCTTTTGTATTTTTGATCCAGTAAAATTTCAATAGAACTTTCCACTAACTCAAGGTCTTTAATACTTTTATAAATATTAACTATGTAAAAACATGTTTACAGCCATAATATATATATATATATACCTATTATTATAAACATAAATAATTATAAGTAAACAACATTTTTGCAGTCAATGAACACTTAGCCTTTGATAATTGAACTCAAAATAAATATGTAAATTTATTTTACAATAACTCAATTTATAAAAACTTTATTTACAACAATAGTTTCTTACTTACCCACTTAGATTTTAAAGATACACTCAAGAGAGTTGTCGAGTGGGCAGCAAAATACTTCATACTTTCCCCCCTTTCCAAAAAAAAAAAAAATTTTTTTTTACTTTTCCAATTGAGATAAAAAGTTAAATTTTGTCCAATAGATGAAATTTACGATATCAAAGTTAAAAAGTATAGGTAAATCCTGAAATGTGTCTAAATTCAAGGGCTTAATTACTTTAGGTAATAAACTTGTTTATAATTAAAACATTACTATTTATAATATATTTTCATTCAGTGGCACTTTTGGAATAAAATCAAGATTAGGGCTTATACTTTATATAGTTTAGGAAGCAAATTTTCAAATTTGATCATTGTATGATTATTAGAAATGTAATTATATGCATTAATTATTGTGTATATGTGTTCAAATTTATTTAACAATAATTATATATAATTAATACAAATAAGTATTAATTAAAATATAAATATGATTATTCGTAATTTACAGAGCATTTAAATCTCAGGCAAGAGGATGCTATTAAATCCTCAAAAAAAAAAAACAATAGACTCAAGGTCTATTGTACTGGATAACTTTGTTCAAAATATAAATAACTATATTTGTTTGCATTTTTGTAGGAATTGCTTAAAAGTTTAAAAGCTTACAGACAGATTAGCAGTATTTCTATTTGTATATTGAGAAAGAACTTTCTAAATCTCATACATAAAAAGCAACACCTCCATGTAGACATCTAAACAAAAAACAAACCAACGAAGAATAGTATATTGATAATAAACTAAAAAGGCAATTATGTTAATTGAATTTTACTCAAAAGACACAAGGGATGAAAACCAGAAAATGTACTGTTAGCAAAAAAAAAAAAAAAAAATTACAAATAATACATTCCAAGAATAAAAACATAATTTATATGTAAAAAGTGCTAAAAGGCCAATTTATTATTTATTATTAAAACAATCCTTAGTATTTAGAATGCTTTAACAATGTTCATTTATATCTTAGAATAACTTTGTTAGCAGATACGTTCGTGAAAATCAATATCATAGTTCACTATGACAATATCAAAAATGATTAAACAAGTGATATCATTTTTGATTAAAACTTTGTTCCTTGTTGCAGAAGAACCATGACTTGGAAACTATATTACACCCATATATGTATTTTACAAGGTTCTAAAACAAATAATCCTAAAAGAAAAGTTTCTTCGTTGGATAAAAAACCATGAGATAAATATTTATGGAGCTTTTTGGTAATTATTAATTATAAGGATCCATAAAAATAAATAAAAAAACAAAAAAAAAAATCCTCCACGAACAAAAATCTGCAGAGTTTCTTTTGATACAAAAAGAGTTCAAATTTGTATATAATTTTTTTTTATCTAAAGCAAGACGAGTAATAACAAATAACCCTGTGTTAAAAAATCATTAATTAACGCCCCTGAAATTTTAACCATTTAAAGATAAGATACTAATAATAAATTCTGACTTCATAATTTCAGATAAAGTCCACCTCTATATTATATTCTCAGCGTTTCTGAAAAAATTTGTTTTCACCAAAAATCTTGGCCATATACTGTACAGCTTTTATTTTTGATGAAACCCGATTTCTTACTCTGTTTGTGAATTTAATTTCTGTCCAAAAAAATAGAATGAGACCCTAAATTATTTTAATTACAACATATTAATGCTTAAAGACCTTTTTTTTAAAGTAGAAAGTCATTAGTCAATTACTTACAAACTAAGTCTATCGACAATTTGAATTACTCAAAGGAAAGAAAAGCAAAATTCTGAAATTTGACTTGATATGGGACTTGAGATTAAAGAATGACTCTGACTTATAGACAAAAGTACTAATCCTTCACATCGTAGCTATTTTTGTTTATCGGCATTTTTATTATCCTAGAATATTATTTCGCTGTGTTTGTTGGGGGAATTTTTCCTGCAGGTGAGAGAGATCTTAAACATGATGGATTTTTGTCCTGGGGTTTGATGTACGAGATGACTTTTTCTCCTATTGTGAAATATATGTAAATGACTTTCATGTAAAGGATATTCAATATTAAAAATAAATTGATGTATTCTTCTTCTTAATGGTTTATACACACATTACTTGAGTCGTTATAGAATATAAATATGTGTAATTTTAATGGAGGAATAAAATGAAATTATTCTCATTCTAACATATGTAGTGATAATATTAGGTTCATTAATTTACTTAAATATTTTTTTTTTTTTTACTCTCACCATTATTTTCCATTCAGAATGTGTTTCATTCTATGTTACAATTTTTTTTCTTTTAATTAATTAATACAGCAAAATGTAATTTAATGTTACCTGTACATTTTTATACGTTGAAATAAGCAAAATTAAAATAAAATTTTAGTATTAGGTACTAAAAACCTTTTAACTAAATATATAAATAGTTGAAAAAAGGTAACATTTGTGCTATAGATCTAATAAAAATAATATAATATTATTATTTTATTTTGTTTGAATATCAAGTTATAATGTTTTGGAATCATTGTAGGGGCTTATAATTTGATTAAGATACAATATGAAACATTATTTCCTTTCAAAAATTAGAAGGTTTTAGCGAAAAGAAAAGTTCAATAATAACTATTTATGAAAGGAATCTATATGAGGGAAATTTTTTTGGAAGTATGGGAGAGGGATTGTAAGGTAATTTTCCTTTTTTTTTCTTTTTGGGGTTGGGGGGTGAGGGGGAGGCTTGAAATAGTTTTTATTTCAAAATATTTCAATTATGTATTTCCTTTTTTGAACTTTTAAAAATTTTCTAAATCCGTTTCTGATCAGTAAATGATGTGTTTTCAACATTTCTTTGTATAGTTTTATTATACAAAGAGACAGCATTTGTTCTCACAAAACCTCCTGTTCATTGAAGGTAAGGAGACTACTCTGATTTTGTTCCTAAAAATATTCCTTCCAATTACGTATTTAGAATAATTCTAAAGAATTTCGGCTTAAAAATGTGGAAACAAGCCTTAGCCCTTAAAATACCTAATGGTTTCTACACACTTAATACCATCTGGATCTAATATATATTTAGACTATTTGAGAAGTGTTATATGCTAGTTTTGGTCAATAGTTATTACTAAAGTATGAATGAAATATATAATAACAAAATATCAAAAGTTATAGAAAAAGCAGTCACAAATCTTTATTTTTTTCTTTCAAAAATGAGTTCAATAGATACACTGGTTGTTTGTGGCTTAATAAATATGTATTTGAATGAAAATTTAGATTATGTTTTATCTCTAAAAAACAATAACACAAATTTTTATCTATTATAACAGTTTTTTTAAGATAACTAAAATATTACATATGATTAGCACAACGCCTAAAATTTTTAAAAAAATCAACCCTCTCCCCCAAGCTGCTTTTTAACAAATGCACAAAGGTCCAGCACATTTTTCTATAAATAAAGTATATACATATTGATTTTAGAAAATCCACGATGAAAGTAGGACTTGCAGGGTTTTCTACTCCTGAAATATGCTTAGGCAAACTTTAGATGTTTATTTAATCTAGAAAAGAAATTTATAGCAAAAAGTATTGTCTCTATAAAAAAGATAGAAATGTTCTATTTTAAAGCAACACCTGTTATTAATTGCGGGACAAGGACACTGATTTCTAGTGCAATGGATAGTCTAAACAGTAAATCTTTTATTAACAAAAAATTCCAATGTTGCTATGATAATTTATCTTTCTAATATTATATTTTCTAGAGAAGGTTAATTAATTTGGAAAATATTTATTTTTGTAATTAAATCTTGGAAAGGGTCGAGTTCTAATGCACACTCTTTAATTGCATCAGCTTTGAGGATAAAATAATGAAATAATAATAGTATTTAAAATAGATATATTAAAAACAGCAGTCACAAAGAACATTACCTGAAACTGACAATTCATTTAAAAACAAATTATCTTTTACAAACTTCTTGAAAATAAATAAAAAATCTTCAAGAAATAAACTAGTTACTATTAATCACAATAATAAATATTAAATAGGTATGGGGAATGTTTACGACTGTCTTTCGCAAAATGTGTGGAGTAAAGAATTCATTGTCCAGCTTCAACTTCAATTTGAGCTCAGAAGAATACTCATTTTGTGCATTAAAAAATGTTAGTTCGCTATTATATTTAATGCAAATTCCATTTTCAGTATTTGTTTTGACCTAAAGGGACTCTCAGAGACGTAGGGGGCGGGAGTAGGTCCAAAAGGGTTTCATCTGGTTTCTTGATTCTTCTGTGCACTACTACATAAGTAGCTCTACCGTGAGTCTTACATATCTAGCGAACTTTTACTCAAAATTGGATGAAAATTTATACATTTAGATGGAGGATTTCTTCTTAGTTAAGGATTATTATAGCTTGACATCTAGTTTAAAAGCTGTGGGTTTAAGCTTTTTAATGAATTCCTTATTAATCCATTTCATGTAATATTCAAGGAGTTAACTAAGTACAAAGAATTTGGTCGACTTTTTGGCCTACTCCTGCACCATACACCCCTAGAAGTCCTTTTAGGTTAAAACAAAGACTGGAAATAGAATTTGCATAAAAAAATATCCAATAATTATTTTTTAACGCTCAAAATTTGTATCCTTGTAGGCTTAAATTGAAATTGGATGTTATCAGATGACTCACAACGTTAAAATTCTAAAAACAGCAACTTTTATTATTTCCATTTTACTACTATAAGGCACAAGAAGATAGCTACAGATGTAGAAAACTTTTTACAGCCTTTTAAATTTAAGTTTACAAATGTTTTCAAGTGAGTAGTTTGAAAGTATTCAGATGACTTACAATATTCATATCACAAATCTGCTACTTAGTTTATTTAAATATTATCATTTTAATTATATAAAACTTATGGAGATAGATACAGATGTAGGAAATTATTGCTGATCCTTTAACTTTGAATGTACTCAGATGACATATAATGTTTAAATAAAGAAAATTGCAATTTTGGCTATTTTTTATATTTTCATTTTACTACTATGAAGCTATAGGTGATAGGAACAAACAATAGAACTTTTTTGCAAATCCTTTTAATTTAAATTTAAAGATAGTTTTAAGCGAGTACTTAGAAGTTTCTTAGCAGACTGGCAATATTAAAATCAGAGTAACTTCAATTTTGATTATTTTCATTTTAGTTCTACTCATGTATGGGCCAACACGCGGCTGTCCCGTGTTAGGATCAATCCGTAATTTTGTCTGCACCAAAGGGTTTCCCGCTCCGTTTTGACGATAAAATGAAAATGGGAGAGTTTTAGCCTTCAAAGTATCTGTTTGTATAACGGGTCTTTTTTTGTATGTAAGTATAGTTGTTGGACTTTAAGAATAAAAATTAATCAATGTTTGTTATCATGTTAAAACAAAAATTAAATAAAACTAAAGTATAGCAAAAAAAAAAAAAAATAGAAAATGAAAACTGTTCTTGTTATTCAATAAAACAAATTTTTTTTAAGGAAAAGTTATCTAATTTATTAATAATGGCGTCACGTATGACAACGTTAGTCAATTCAAAATAAAATATATTGAAACATGAAACTAGTTCATAACATATGCAAATTATGTTAGTCAAATTTGATAGGAAAGTTAAAATACACGTACTTTGATCCCTCGAGATAAGAGTAAGGTTACTTTACGAAAATATTGAGGTAATATTATATAACATAAACTCAATTAACACGCTCACTGATTACCGAGATAATCAAACACACCTTTAATACAATTCCTGTAAAACAAAACAATTTACCATTCATCTTTGTTATTGGAGGTCCATATCAGAGATGATATGAATGTTTTCTCAGAGATGATGAATGTTGATAAGAAATCCCTTAATAGGGTTCCTTTTCTTGTACATGTATGTATATAATAACTAATAGGAGAAGCATTTATTTTTATTATTTAGCCCCTTAAATAAAATATATAAATGTATAACATTACATGTCATGTTTCTATAAAAATTTAACCTAAGATTGTTTACATAAAATCATAAAAACATTAGGTGTGTTACATACACACCTAAAAATAATTGCTTATAAAAAGCAAAAAAAAAAAAAAACTTTTCAACACAAACATATATTTTTATTCATAGTAAATGTGATAGTTATGAGACTTATCTTAAATTTAAAAATATTTTTTTTCTTTTCTTTTACTTGCTAAAATACACACATATACATACAATTGAATCTCTACAAAATCTGAATGAACTGCTTATTGGTGCATAATATTATATATTAATTTCCAGAGTTGATCTTCTCATCAAATCCTTGTCCTTTTGCACTTTCTATTTGTTTGTTTTAGTAGTTTAAATAATTATAATAGGTGTTTTGTGAATTAAGGTCTCTATTTTATAGACTTTAGAGGTGATTGGACGATGTTGCCACCTGCAAATAATGGCCTTTCGTGATTTTGTATCCCTACTATAACTCTACTAACTTATCTACTCTGTTGAAAGAAAGAGGATGCAGAAAGTGTAAAAGGTATTGCTTACAGTGTACTTACTTTAATAGAGTGAGTATGTGTCTATTTTGTAAGTGAACCACTTTTGCCCATAATGTGTACAAGGGTTTCTTAGATTAAAATCGAAGATCTTTAGTGTGCTGCAGTGTCTTTTACAATCTATTCACCAAAGTCCATTCTCCAGGATTTCTCCATACGTAAAGCAGCATCTTGGTTGCTTGTTTTATGTAATTTTGCGATGAGTTTACTGGCTCAGCCCCCTTGAGATCAGATTAAGCTGCATCTGGCCCCCAGACCAAAATGAATTTGACACCCCTGACCTAAAGTATCATGAGGGATTTGATAATCATCAGATGTAACTCTGATTCCTTCAAAGTTGGAGAATTTAATGACTATAGTGAAACAATCTCAGTAGTGAAGGATCCCAGGGAAATATACCAAAAATTTCCATTCCTAAAGTTAATATAATTAATACCTAATTTAAAATTATTGCTTTTAATTTCTAAAATTTGATACTTATTATAGCTTAAGTTGATTATTTGTGGATTTTTTAACTTTTCGTAGGACGACAGATAAGTCCATGGAGCCATTGCTAGCTCATCAACAAAGGTTTTCAAATGTTCCATAAATGCAATGTACAACTCTTTGATGAACGGATAATTACCTAGAATCCTCGTCTAAACTCCAAACATTTTCTCCACCATTAACGACGATCAAGGATTTTAAGTTAACTCCATCAGACATGTAAATGCAATAATTATTATTTGCTATAACTATTTTCAACAGAGTATTACTTGTGCTGTACAGATCATATGAGATCCTTATTATCAGGTAGATGTTTTCCCCGTAGAAGTTAAGGAAAAAAGATAACAGCTCTGGAAAATAGAAAATACTATTCAAATTGTACGCGAAAAACTGCAATAAAATTTACAACTCCTACTATTCATAATTGAAAATACACAAATGATAGTGTTTATTGGTATATCTAAAACAAAATTTAATTTAATCTAAAATATATATTTCAAGTTATAAAAAAAATTATTTGATGTTTGACAATAAGGATCTGCTGCAACTAAATAATTCATTCTCTACTTTGTTATATAAAATATATATCTCTGTCTAATGAACAAAACATATAGTTATGAATTAAAATAAATATATTGAAAGAATCACGATTAGTGTTAATAAAATAATTGAAATTTCAATTTTTATGAAATATCCAAAATCAATCACCTCTAACAAATACTTTTCCATAACATTTGTAAATTATCTAATAATTAATTAATACTTTCTTTCAGCATTTAAGCAAGCTTCTTGTGTCCTTCTTTACTCAGTACGAAAAACGATAACACATTAGAAAAAGATAACGTTCTTACCCTCTAATAATAATATTCTTAGATGAAAGTATATTTAAAAGGATGCCTCTTGTTAATTATGTTGCATGATGATGCAACATACTCTAAACACATTAGAAAAGCATTTTAGAGCTTTTCGAGACCTTTAATGGCACTGTGATATCATCAAATTAATTGCACGATTTCATTATAGTTGACACGATGTGATATTATTCTAGGTATTTCTCAATCTTTACTACAAAAATACCCAAAATCCATTGGTAGTTGGCACGCCAATACTTCCCAAATATTGAGTTACTCTACGTTCAATGATAGAAAATTATTCACAGCTTGAAAAGAGCTAACTTGAGCTGAATCAATCAAAGTACAAAACAAATTAGGGCTAAAGTAAGGTATTAAATAAACCGAGAGTTGACAAAAAAAAATACGATATTAACTTTTATGTTGGTCTCAAATTTTATTTTAATTATTTTATTTGCTTGAGTAAACAATCAAAAAACTTGATTATGACTTAAATGATGATATAAATATTTTTTTTGTATAATCAAATAATAATAACAACAATATTTTTATAATTAAATTAAGAGCAAAATTGTATTTCTACAGACTCCTACAAAACATTTCTATGAATAAAGCACAAACTCGATTTAACAGAATAAAATTAATATAAACAAATTTTTAAAAAAGAAGAAGAAAAACTTTAAAATAAAAGGTAGCATGGACCATTAAATTTTTTAAAGAACATGTTTAATATCAAACATCTGTCTAATTAAGCATTATATCAATATACAAATATATTAAGTCCAACAACAAAATTAAAATGCTTGCCAATGATTTGAGAACAATCATGAATAATAAAAATAGAGGCAATGATGAATATAGAGGAGGTTGTTAAAGTAGCACATAATTCAATGTCAAATAAAAAATTACAATTACATATGTGGTAGAGAAATATGGAAACATACTATAGATTGTATATTAAATTTGTTGATGTATAATTCGCATAAGATGAATTGTACTCTACCGGGATATTAAGGAGTAAAAGAAATGCCAACAGTATCACCTGTGAAAATGTGATAACGAGTGAAAGAAACAATCATAAATCCTAAGTATCACCCCTAAGATCTTCATCTTCTAATGAGTATTGTTATAAAGTCAGAAAAAGAATTTATAAGCCACATATATGACCTGGATTTGGAAATTGGCAAAAAAATTCAATAACATTGCTATGACTGCATGAAGAGGAGATAGGTTTGATGATACAAAATCAATACAAAAGGCTTTAAAACAAACTCAATGATTTAAAAAGTTATTCTATCGAAAATGACCTTTTCCTCATGACTCTATTTGTAACAGTTTTAGAAAAGCTAAATAATGCATGGCAAAAAGTTTTGTCTACGGAATTAAAGGATGATTATTAGTTATAAGGAGAGTATCATGAGATTTGTAACTTAAATGTAGGAATTACCGTAAAACTCACAAGTCGTATTATATTTCATCATTTTAGAATATGGAGCTTTGTGCTTATATTAAACAAACATCAGAGTCATCACACCAAAACTAAAATGATCAACTCCAATGATCAAAGTTTGACATATTTATTCAAGTGGTCAAGTTTCCAGTTGTTTCTGTTCTTATTTGTACTAGAAATAGTCAAAATTATAGTATGAATGTAATTTTCTAGATATGTTCATAGCAGTCATGGAAAATCTATCAGCTCCAGTCAAGGTATGATCCAAGTGATGGAGTCGTTTTTCTCACAGAGTAAAGGATAGTCAAAAATATGTACGAATAGAATTGGTTGCTATATACACGACGAGCTTTTTGGGATAAACAAAAACACACTGTATTCACCCTTCAGCTGATTTTCATCATTTGACTCTTTTGATTTAAAGCAGCTGGCTCCAAAAGGGTATTCTTATTATTTATGATTTTGATGCATAAAAAATATATTAAATCAAGGATTGCGCGCCCTTTTTTTGAATTTTGAATATATTACAAATAGTAGCGATAGGTTTGTGATTGGTAAAATTTATAAATATATAGTATATCTAAATAATAAATTCTGCCAAATATTAACAGGTTGGCAACAAGGAAAATACAGAAGGGTAGCTACTACCAGTTGTTTTTCCAAATTTTTCCTTTCCCTTTTGTCAGTCGAGGTTGCGAGTGGACAAAAAAGCTCGACGTGATAGGAGGTAATATGGTAGTTAGCCTCTAATTAATTCATTATAAAAGGTATAATTAGTAAACAGTTACTCAAATGTGTGTCAGAACTGATTCTTTCAACTTTTTTAAAAATAATATATCTTTTTGCAAAATTAAATTTGACTCAATTATTAGTATGTGTGGTATATTATACTATGGATCACAATTTAATAAATAGTTAACATAAAAACCTCACATTTATCCCATAAAACTCTTTTTTTTAGAAACTCGAAAGTAAAACTTAGTATATATGTCCTAACTCGACTTTGCTTAGAATCTATGAGTTTGAACTTGACCGAGATGAAAAATTTAGCATCAATATACAAATATACATATTTTAATGTAATATTAAAAAATAAAAAAATGAAATGATCAAGGAAATAGATTTTTTTTCATAAGCCAATTTGTAACAAATATTATCCTGAAAAATAATTTCTAATAAAAATATTTTGTTTCATGCAATAAAGGAAATGAGAATTTCAAGATAAAAAAGTAATTTGAAACCTTTCCTATGATAAATAAATTATACTAATATTTTATTCATTAGATGTAAATTTATTTGTGAGGAACAAACATAAACAAAATGGAGAAAAATATATTAATGTATATAAAATATACGTCAGTTTTGTTTTATTTAATAAATAAACTAATTATATTACATTAAATTAAAAAAAGAGCTCTGTATCTATATTAATATAAAAAGTGAGTCCTTCTATTCGTTACTTTGTTTGAACGTACATAACGGTTAGCCAGGAGAACTAGGAGGACAAGGTGAACTAATGATAAGTTGGTCTAGAATAAGACATGTAACGTCGGCCTTGTAGGTTGCTTGAGGTCGTTTGAGGATGATTTTGATCCTAAAATGTGACTTGAAGGGTTAGTAGGTCGAATTTGAGGCTGTCAATCAAGACAAAAGTTTCATAAAATTGCATTGAACATTGAAGTCTGTTCATTCTGGATGATTAAAAGAACGTAGCTCAGGCCGCTGGTTTATGGGTAGAATGTAATGAATACGAGTCTATACTTATTATTGAATCCCTAACTAACTAATTTGATAGCATGTCTTCTACGCAATTTGCCTTTAAATGTAACGATGAGTACATTTATTTTTGAGGTACATACATGAATGATTAATGACTCTAATCATCACTGGAGCTCATAATTGGCCAAAAAAGTAAAGAGAAAGAGTAAAGTCAATTATATAAATCTAAAACTTCTCTTTAGTTTATTTCTCACAATCATATATAATATGTTATTTCTATTATCAACATATACCTTTCTTCAAGTTTGATACAAGAGTGGTGTGTTTTTTTTTGTTGATTTTTTTCATTTTTAGAAGCAAGATGAACAATAGTTTTTGAAAGTTATATTGAAATACATTTCTTTTATACAATTATCATTTGAAAAACAGACATTTTTTTTTTCTTGGGAAAGGTTTGAAATTATGTACAAGTTTGCAGTGAATAAGACAATTAAATTAATTAGTAAAACAAGATAAAGTATAAGATAAAAGAAAAATGATGAAAGGATGGTGCATAAATTGCATCAAATTTCATTTTAAATAAATAATGCTCCTGTTTTTAACTAATTAGAAAGGAAAAGTCATTAAAAATTGACATAAATGCACTTATAGATCGCATTTCAGGGACTTATCTATGAAAGCAATATATACGGTATGGATGGGAAAAAACTAGAAAATAAAAATTACAGAGGAGTAAATCAAAATGCATTATCTTTTAGAGGAGAATAAGTTTTTAAATGAGGAGTTAAATTGACCTGTTGGATGAAATATGTTTTTTCAGGAGCATTGATGAATAAGAATCGTTGGTGTACTTCACACCCAAAAAAAAAAAACATTTTCAGCTTCCGTTAGCCTTGGCGTCAGTACGATATATCGAATTGACAAGGCGATTTGAAATGGACTGGACCCTGAAAATATATATATATATTAACTGAGGTAGGTGCTGAACAAATGTCTAAATTTTGACAGATAGCCCTTAACTTTTGTTTGGGACTGTGTAGGGACTGTATGAATGACATACTTGCGCAATTTCATCCAAATAATTTAATATTTATAGGAAGTACAACGTAGCTCGGGCCGTTTTATTGTGATAAAAATTCATTTATTTCAAAATGAAATGAATTAACATATTAATTAAAGTATTGTCCATTGCGTACTAATTACTTTTTCCCATCTCTTAGGCAATTTTCGAATTCCATTTGGAAAAAAAGTCTCATCCTTTGAGGCGATCCAAGTTAAGGAGCCAATTTTTGATTTCTTCGAAAGAAGTGAACCAATGAGTTATCAAATCTTACTGTCTCTGTCGAAACAACCACTGATCAGAAGGAGTAATGTTCGGAAAATACGGCGAGTGTGTTAAAATATCCCATTTGAGGGGCTCCAGATATTTTTTTATTGACTTTTGCAACAGGATGATGAGCGTTATCATGTAGGAGAATAGTTTTATCATATCTTTGCCCGTATTCCAGCCGTTTTTCTCGTAATGCACGGCTCAGACGAATCAGACTTATAGTCTATATCGATTGCCCCTAATAGAATTGCCAGATTGTAGCTGCTCATAGTATACAACACCTCCCTGGTCCCACCAGATACGCCTTTAAACCATGAATATACCACTTTGGTGTTGATGTTGTGGTCGGTGCTAGCGATTGACATGGCAATAGCCTAGTATTTTTTTCTTTTTGCCTTTGTGGAAGTATATCCCCAGTCACAATCAGATGTAAAAAAACCCTTTCTTTATTGCCTTTGAATAAGATGCACGCAATTGTAAAATCGTCTTTCAACGTCTCTCGGTTTCAGTTCATAAGGCACCCAATTGCATTCCTTGTGAATGGTACCCATGGATTTCAATCGTAGGGAATCGGCTTGTTGTGTAACTGTGTAATGATTCTGCAAGTTCTTCTTACATTGGACTCGGGTCTTTATTGAGTAATGCCTCTTGATGAAATAATTCATCTGCTCTCTTATCAAAAGTATTCTTTGTTTGATAATGATTAACTATATATCCAAATTATTTTAACCACAACTTTATGCTCCTAAACACACTTTAATGTATTAACAAAGGTTATATATAATTTATTTTTTCTATGAACCGAAATTTTATCGATGTCCTTCAATTTTAAAGACACCCCATGAACATTCTACAACATTTTTTTTTTCTCTATTGCAACATTCTTCTATTGTCGATATTAAGAATGTTAGATTTTGTTAAAATATGAACATTTCTTCTTTTTTTCTCTCATTTTCTAAGTCAATATCAATAAAAAGTCAAGTATTCAATTTATTTATACCTCAGGGATTATAAAATTGGCAAGATACATTATTTTTAAGAATCAACAACTGACAATATTTGGCAGAATAATTCCCAGTTAGAATTCACACAGTAACACACTTTCAAAAATTTAAAAATAAACTTTGAATCGAGTCTATTTTGAAATTCAAACAAGGAAATCTTTCTTTCTTAAGATTCAAACATCATATTGTAGTTATCAGCTCCATTTATCTTTGTATCTCTCAATCTTCACATCAAAAAGAGGAAGAAAAAAGACACAACATTAATTCAAGTTCATTATATTAAACTGTTGAACAATTATCTATTTAATATTGGAGATATATATTGGATGTACGTACATCAAAGGCCCCTTAATTTTCAAAGTCCCCTTGGATTATGCTACTCTCTTTTTCATGGAGCTACGTTGAGGAACATCAATTCGACTCAATGCCGAAAACACAATTTCACATCGTGTCTCTACCCCCAGCCTGCAGTTTTGTAAAAGGACGAGAGTATAGTTTGATAGTTTTCTATTACATAAATAGTAATTTAGGATCTGGAGGGGTCTGGATATTAGCCTAGAATCACGTAAAAATGATACAAAAGACCAAGATGAAAGCAAAGATAGTCCACACGGAGGAGGGGGCAAAATTAAGTAAACCATGAGCCACACTATGTATGAATATTTGGTAAATGAAATACATACAAGTTTCACCAATTCCAACTATTATAATTGGACAAATCACTTCTAAAGGAAATAAGAAATCAATGAGTTATTATGATTTCGTCATTATTGGAAAAATCCACTCAAGGTTTTTAACTAGTTTCGGAACAAGTAAAGACATGTTACAACATAAAAGCTTGTATCAGCTAGGTCTCCCATTTTTACACTATTATCATTATCATTAGGAATGTAAATCATATGCAATTCGGGCGTGTTATAAAAAAAGAAAGAGAAAATCAACCTGGCAACCCTGACAATTCAGTGAATGTCGAGGGGTGAAGCAACTTGAGCTGTCATGACATTTTACGGAGCTACAAGCTGCTATTTTCCTTTATATATGTATGTATACAAATGAAAACATCAAACCACAAACATTACAATACGTTACTCCAGATTCATTATTATATTCACAAATATCATTCTCCTCAATGAATGATATCCATTTTTTAATTTTTCCTTTGTTCCTCACCATGATATAATCTTTGCAGACTGTTCTTTTCTTGTAAAACATTATGTTGAGGTAAAGTTGATGTTACCTTCTTAAGGGAAAAAAAAATGATAACAGCTTCGGAAAACAAAAAGACCTGTTTGAAGAGCCAACTCCACTTTTTTATCACACGCCCGAATTGCATATGATTTACATTGCTAATTATCATCATTCTCTTCTAATATCTTAAGATGTAGTTTTGGTGTTCTTATTTATTCTTGTGGGGTTGTCAGACATAATGCTGGAAGTAGTCACTCATTAGGTGAAATCATTGTTGAACACACTCTTGAATTTTTAAAATAAATGGAAATGCCAGAAATCTATTGTAAACATGTGTTTCGACAATACAGCTTCAAATAATGGACATATTTAGGAATGTAAATAATATGCAAAATGCCGCGTGCGAGATTTTGTGGAGTTGGCTCTTCGAACAGTACTTTTTGTTTTCCAAGGCTGTTATAATTTTTCCTTTATTACTGAGGGGAGAACATCTACCTGATGTAAAGATCTCGAATGAAGGAATACACGCATTAAGGTTAATAAAGCAAATAAAATGTAAACAAAAAAAGGCTCAAGTCCTCGTATAATTAATTATTAGTTAAAAATATATAATTTCCTGACATTAATTTCAGTTAATTTTCTGCCTCTCATCTATGGTATACATTCATAATGTGATTATTTATTAGTGATGTCTTCATTTGTATATATAAGGGAGAATAGCAGCTTGAGGCTCAGTAAAACGTCTTGACAGCTCAAGTTGCTTCCCTCTCAACATTCATCAAATTGTCAGGATTACCAGGTTAATTTTCTCTTTCTTTTTATTTTACACACCCCATTTGCATATTTTTTACATGCCTAGACATATTACTGCTGCTTATATGACAATACAGCTCAAAAACCAAGGTGCTCTTTTATGGTCTGTATGCCAACATGATGTTGAAGTTATTTGAAGTGATGCACTAATGACAGCACTAAAAATTGAGTGATTAAAGTTTCTCTCCTTAATTTGATATCAAACATGACTGGTATTTCTAAAAAATAAGAAAATTGAGATTTTTTATGTACTAAATGGCTCATTATAATATGTAAGTACCTGGTGGCCCTTATAGACACAAAGACAAAGACACTTGGGGGACCAAGTTTCGTATTTAAGGAAACGGGTAACAAAATTCATGAACCTTTGGGCGTTTGATGCACTCTACTGTACATTGTACTTCAATGGGCTTTATGATTAGAAGCCCAATATTGGTCAAGCTTATAAAATAAGATATTGTCTTTAATTTTAAGAGTGGCTTAATCATATTTTTGATGACTATTTAGTAAAGCAAAGATGATTTGTTCATCTTTTTCAAATGAAAAAATTAAAATGCTCACTTTCATTTATAAAATGCCCCCATGTCTTTACCATTTTTACTTTTAAGAACCATTCATACACACTTTAAACTCTCTTTGTTGTTGTTTTATTACTTAAGCCTATGTTAATAATATGTCACGAAACTATTATATACGTCAAAATCTTCCACATTTCTATTAATTTTTTTTTCATAGGTGGAGCTAATTGATCTAACCTTCCATTTTTCATCTCTGGAGGATGATTGTCTATTGCTCTCTATGTCATAATTTGTCCTCCCTCATTCCAAACCATGATGGTTTAATTATTATCTGAAAAAAATGAATTTCATATCCCCTCTTGTCACTTCTTTAGAAAAAAAAATCAATGGCATTGAAATTAAATTTGGTCTTTTGGACCAAATATCATGTACCAAATACATATTTCAATTTTTGAAAGGATCCATCGAAACCTCTGCCAAAATGAATGCGAGACAAAACAGCAGTTACATCAAACATGATGAACCCCTCCTACTATGAGCTCTTTGATCTCAACAACTTTAATATAGGCTATTGTAGCTGGAATTACCGCGCTTCTGGCACCAAACTTGCCCTCCAATTGTTCCTCATTAACGGATTTAAAGTGTACTCATTCATTATTTTTCTTAAATATTGCTTTTATTACTTTGAATAATAGTTATTTAATATCTTTTTGTCAATCTCTGTTCTTATTTGATCTTCGACACTTGTACCTGATGTGCAAACAAGGAATGTTTTATTCAAGATGGTTGTCCTCTTGAATAATGGTGTCACGAAAAAACTCATTAAAATAATATTTGTATTTACTTAATTCTACATGACCAAATATGTATTATATAATAGCTCAAAATATTCTTCACAGTGTAACAATAAGCCATTATTAAGTATTCAAAAGAGTCAAAATAATATTGAACTTACTATTAATTCATTCTTCGATAGCTCACTTTTGATGCTATATAAACATGCACAGATATGGTTATACCTACCTACTCGTGGTACAGGGGCACTGACGAATTTAAAATGGTAGTTGGCATTAGAACCAGTACTTGTAACACCATAAAAATATTTGGTCTTTCTATGGTGTAATAAAGAACATACTTTTATACATTAAGACGAAAAGTATTGAAGTACGGATATGTAGAAGTTTCGGTACTGGAACCCTCATCAAAATATCTGTATAAGAGGGAAAACTTCTTTTTATCATTCAAATATAAAAATCACAATAGCTTCTTGTGACTATTTGCTACGCGTCCATGAATTTGAAACCCCTGAATTAAAACGTTTGACCCCCGGTTATACAACTAATATGTATTTCTACACAATAATAATATAAATGGATGATTATAATGTCTTCCAAGAAGAAATGAACCTAATTTTTTCTGGCAGAGAGTATAAACATATTAAAAGTAGAATATGTTAATAAGGGGGTGATTTCTTAGAAAAAAATGTATGAGGCTATTTGGAATCATTTCATTCCTGGCATGTCTAAGATAACTTTAATACATATGATTAAATATAATTACTGTATAATTTAGCTATTAAATGATCTTATTATTTTTTTATCTTTAGTCTATTAGTCCTGTTTCTCTTCTTCTTCTTTTATTTCTCAATTACCATTCGACATTTTTTTAAGAAGCAGGGCTCCTTATGAAGGTAAAAGATAGGACAATACTCGTTTCTGATGTTAAACGGCTTTTGGAACTTTAATTTTTTTTTAAATCCTCATGAAGTCGTTCGTACGACTAATGTGTTAAATGGCCTACAATCAATAGAGAACCTTCATTACTTTAATTATAATTAATTCTTTTGGGGTTTGTTCCATGAGTCAAATCCTAAATATGCAGTGGAGGTACAAAAATTGAGCCAAAAAGTAAATGTATCATTCATATTAAATATAATTTATATTACACAATTGCTCAATTGAAATTGTGACATCATGTTTAAAAAAAGTATCAAAAAATATGGACGGTTAATTACGCCATGTTTTTTTATTTCTTGCTGTCCTTCTCTTCATAGAATCGAAATACGGTCAAATTCTTTGCAAAATTTGAACCAAATTACTTTTTTATCAAAAATAATACTTCATAAATGACTTTGAAAAATAGAGTAACATTCATATAAATTCTTCAAATCAACTTTTAATTTTACCTCTCATATTTTTTTTTTTTTAAATCCACTATACATAGAAAATTACACAAATCTACGGAAACAACATATTAAATAACTTTTACAGTGTATTCCTACCATGTAATTCCTCATTTATCATCCTTAATATTCAACCAACATATCTAGAAATAATGATTATAGGATTTCACCGTGGGTTATATTAAACTTTAGCAGCAAGAATCAAACAAAAATGACTGATAGAGTAAAATTAAGTTTGAAATGGAATTGTGAACTAAAAACAAAAACAAATGTCTGTGTAGAAATCTGCAGATATTTTCACACTTTCTGTAGTGTTTTTTTTTTTTTTTTTGTATATAATGTTATTTTATCAAAGCAGTCTCAACAATACTGGATATGGTTTTTTCCTTACATAAAAATATTTAAAAATTATACAAAATCTAAGGTTATTAAGCTAAATAATATGAACATTTACTCTTTGTTACTTCCCTTTCAAATCCTAGCGTGAAAGCTGTCCCAAGGGGGGGGGGTTCTTAACCCTAATTTATAAAGTTATAGTATAACATTACTTAATTTGATTTCTACTAACAATATATATTTCACATCAATATATGTGTTTTGATGAACAATTTGAGTTTAATTTCAATCTTGCATCACATCCGTTTTTTTTAAAAAAAAATGTTTGCTTTGTTTTATTTTTAGATTGTAACACAAAACATCCTTTCAACAATTGTCTTGAGTTTAAAATTCATGCGGGTTTTTTTATGAAATATTATTTAAGATGAAGCCTTTCACCGTCTTTGTACCAATTGAAAATGGAAACTAAATTTGTTGAATAGTTAAATTAAATTAAACATTTTTAATGTACTTAGAGGTTTTTGGGAATTAAATCCTTCGTGTGTAGCTAACTATATATATTCCCTTCTGCTCATTTACCATTATTTTCAACAACTAAAGTCAATTATCTACTGTACCTTTTGCTCACAAAATTAGAATTAGAAATAATGAAGGTAAATTAGGAATTAATGAGTACGTGGAAGAGGGAGTTTTTTTGGGGGGTAACTGTGGGTTAAATCTTTTTGGTATTAATTAGAGTAGTTTTCTTTTTGTGAGATAGAAGTATATTTGATATAAATGTAATATTGTATGATAGAATGGCTTTGTTTTTTGGTTAAGGTCTTTTTGTTTTGATTGTACTAAGGTCTTTTCTATTGGAAGTAATTAAGAAAACGGTTTCTTTCAGCAAAAAATAGGTCCTTTATGCCATTATTAGTACGGTACTGACAACTTAAAGTTGGGTTTAAAGTGATCATTTTTTGATGTATTGTACTGTTCTAATTTTAAGGTTGAGACTCAAAACTCTGAGTGTCTGAGAAGCATAGTTCAATCTATTTGCTTCAAACAACGTTAAATAGAATTCTTAAAGCCGTTTTCTACTTTTTTTATTTTCATGTAATTAGTGCTTTTTTTTACTATTAATAAAGAGCCCGACTGAGATACATTAAATTTTAAATACAAATTAAATTATTATACAATTACAACTAATTTTTTTGACTTTTTTTTGGTAGATTAATAACGTTGCAAATATAGGATAACAATATTTTGCCTATATGTTTAATATTGGAAAAGTAAAATATTTAAAACTACGACCCTTAGATTTATCTAAGCTTTTAATACATACTTATTAATAAATTATAAAAGGATGACATGGAAGTTATAGACTTTTTGAGGTAATGTCACTTAGAAGAAAAAAAAACCTATAAAATCAAAATAGAATTTTTATCATTCTTGTGATACAATATCAGAGTCATGTATATGCTTTTGAGGAAAATAAAATTAAACTGACTTGGACTTTGAGTTCTCCCAACCAGAGGTTTGCTGATTAAAATATGAATTGGTATGTAAGTTTGGAACAACAGATTGGGAGAGTGAATGAAATTGTAGACCATGATATGACAATGTTTAATGAATATAAAACAACTTATACTCAAATTAATCAGTTTGTTTGTTACAAACATGAATAAATATATGTGCCAGTTGTACAAGTTGGAGTTTAATTAAAGAAGATGAATCACGTACAAGTAGATTACAAGGGATAACAATGTTGAGCCCTGTATTATCTAATGAATACTAGAAGGCTAATTAATTAAAAAATGATATAGGAAAAGTCAAAGACTAATCCATTCACATATCAAACATTTTATAGAATTATATTCACTGAACTATCCTCATCACTGTAAAATATGAGTCCTTAGAAATCCAGGCACATTTCTAGCTTTCTTAACTTTTTATTTTTTTTACATAATACATATATGTAACTACTTCATTTTTTCTTTTACAAATACACAAAAATATTAAATTAAATTTAATTAAATTGAAATAGCGTTTTTACATTTGATAATTCATAAAACAATTTCAACCTTCAATCAAACATAATCCTACATCACAATTAGTTCAGAATAGTTGTTCCATTAACGGTACAAAATTTAAACCGCCCTCTTTTTCACATTTCATTGGCCCAATGTTGTCCTTCTTGTCCAATACGAACTCTCCTTGGGACTTTGAATGAATGAGTGGCATTGATTGTTGGACAACTTTTTTTAAAGTACAAAATAATATTTGATATAAATTCTGAACAAAGTCTTCAAAATATTTTCAACATTTCTTCATCTTGTTCCGATCTAAATAAAATTGCTTACAGATGGATGAGTAAATATTAAGAAGAAGAAAAAAGGTGAAAATGATCTAATTTTGATTTTGAATGTAGAGTTACATACATACATGGCCAATTCATTAATGGAATGGTTATCTTATGAACTAAGAAGCTTTTTGATTTGATTGATAATCCTTGAGTGATATGCTGGTGTAATTTGTATGCTGGTAGATTTCGAACTTATGACAAGAAAAGTTTTTAAATTCAATAAATTTTTCATTTATAATTATGGTACTTAACATGACCACTGTCATTAGCCACTACGTTCAAAAAACGACTTTGGAATGATCTGCATGCTGTACGATTGTGATTGCTCAGAAGTTCTTCCCATGTTTCTTCAATGGCACGCCGGAGAAATTCCAATTCTGACAGCAATGAACCTTAGCCTTTGACTCTAGATAACCTTACACAAAATATTCGACGAGGAGGTTCAGATCTGAACTTGAAGGAAGCCATAAAGATTATAATAAAGAATGGAATACTTTTTCTTTGCCATTTCTGAGATTTTCGATCAGTATGAATGGGACGAATCTTAATGGATGCATTATATTTGTGTTCATTTCTTTGGACAGTATTGAACTTGGAATTGAGTTTAAATCATTAGATTGTAGATTGATTGATTTTTTTTTTTTTTTTTTTTTTTTTTGGGGGGGGGGGGTGGCAATTATGAAGCCTTTAAAACTTATGAATAACCCTGTTTTCTTCTTAATGAAGAGAAGTAAGAATGTACAAGTAAAGTTCAACTATCCACAAAATTTATGGGACCAAATACTCTCATACTAAGACTATTTAGAATAATCTGTGTTATATGTATACGACATAATTAGTTGATGGTAAATTTATATCATTATTTATAATTACTTCTTAGTATTACATTATTACTGCAGGTTTTGAGGTTTTTCCAGTAAATATGTTAGCTGATTAAATAATAATTGGATTGAATACAGTGATACCTCAGTACTCGACACTAACTTGTTCCAGAGTTTGTTCAGTAGCCACTCCCCGATAATTATTTTTCTTTTCTTTTTTCACATCTCTATTTTTGAATAGAATGGGAAAATTGCTCAAGGTTTGAAATTTTGTTTGATTTCAGAGACAATTTGGACAAAAGTATACAGGTTTATAGGTTCACTAAAGTTGTTATGGAAAAAGGTCATTCAATTGATTTTTAATCCATTTCTTTGATTTAGTGATGATCTTTTGTTATTTATAAAATTTTTCCTCCGACAAAAAAAGGTGGGTAATGAAAATAACTTATTTCTTATATATTGTTGCATGAGTTATGCAATAGACTATGTTCAAGAATAAGTAAATAATAAAAGTCGGATAGCTCAAAGTTGCGAGGATTACCTTTTATAAAGGTAGGAATATCTTTTGTAATTCTAATTTTATATAGGGTAATCTATTCGAGTTAAGAGAATAAAGTTAAGATAAGTGAAGATACTTACTTACTACAATGTGTGAAGGCATCAAACTCTCAACAGCAAAATATCCGACTGCTACTTTATTTATAGAAATTGTAAAATAATGTAGTTTTTTTTTTGTTTTTTTTTCCAATGTATTTCAATCAAGCAATTGCGCATAAAATATACATAATTAAACATTTTAGTTTAAAGTTATTGCTTGATGAAGCTCTTCAATTTGATCATTCTAAAAATCATGAACAAAAATTATTATTAATCCACCCGTAATGCTTCAAATAATAATAATAATAAAAACACATTTCAATTCCATAATATACAAGTAATACAAATAAAAACTAAATTATTCTCAGGAATTATATCCAAAGTCAGTGATTTTCAATTGGCTATTGCCATGATAGCAGCCAAATTGATTCTTACTTCTACCCATAATGAAAAAGGGGGATAGTGGAACAGGATCATAGATTCTCAACACTTCTACAATGTTTCCTGCCTTCCTCAGGAGAACGATCACAGTCTGGTTGTCTTCTTTTTCCTCCCGATGCTGAACGTGTTCTAAACTCCAAAATTTTGTCGGAATTGAGATGACTTTTCGAGTGTTTCTAAGCTTCTGTTCCCTATTATGAGATACAGACTTATCAGGTTCTGAAAACGCTACTGGGGTTTCAGCATTGATCTAACGTCAACGTTAATTATAAAATAATGTTTACATCAATTTAAATTAGAAAACCTGGATGAAAACAACTTATCCTAAAGATTATTTTGCTAGTATATTGTACATACATATATACATAGAAACCCTCTTGAAATGAGATGTTAAATAATATATTTAAACTCTGTATGATATTTTCATTTAACTTCTGAAATGAAATTAAAGGAATTTATAGACTAATACTTTGAGTATACTAAGATCTACTTTGAAATTTACAATCTGTCCGCGTGCTATCAAAAAAAATAGAAGAACTTTAATGAACTTTTCACCAAGAGTGTGACAAATTCAGTATTTGAAGAGTTTTGAATGATTACATCTTTGTATTGATTGTTATGACTAAAGATATATGACAATTCCCGATTAACATTTGATGTGTAGCAACCCTTGTGGTTGGAAGTTCTTTATTTCTATGAATGTGCTTTAATTATCATTACATTTAGTACAACCAAGCATTATTCTGCCTTTTTAGAGATAAGGAGTGATACTGTGTTTATATAATATAATATATAATCTCAAATGTAATTACTATAATTCAAATAATAAGTTATAAAGTACTTCATTGTTAGGAAGACAGACTTTGGTGTAGACTACATTCATTCCATTTTTGCTCAAAAAACTAATATTAATATTAAATTGAGATTTCAAGTTTATCAACTTTTTGAGAAATTTGGTTTACTTTAATAAAATTGATGAATCAAGTACACACACCTCTAGTTCACACTATGTACATACATGAAACAATAGTTTGGACCTATTTAGCAATACTTGTGGGCACTTTACTCACCTGACCTTAGCCCTGAGGGGTTCTGGTCCATCGTCAAGTCGAAGGCTTTCAAGAATTATGTGGTTAATTTGAATATATATGTACAAGTATATTTTTAAGTAAGAATGAGATTTAATTTCGAGAGAAGATGTACGTAGCAAAGCCTTAGTGAGATTTCATGATGCCATCTAGGCCAAATGTGGGCTCATAGTAGGTATGGTATTTAATTTTGTTCAAATAAACTATTTTACTACTAGTTTTGGTATAAATGAAGGACTCGTGTATTATTTTTATTACTACCTTTTCAATAAATATTAAATGTTCAAAGCATATCTATCATCTCTGAATACATTATGAAATTTTTTTTTTTTGATGAAAAACACTCATGAACAATAAATGCAGGCTAAGTGAAATAAATTGAAATATATGTACATTTTATTTTACAAATATTAAAGTTAATAAAAAAAGTATAAAAAAGAAAATACAAAATGCATCATTATAAAATAAACAAGAATACAAGAAATGTGCATGATACAAAAAAAATTATTACTACTAGATATAAGTATCAAATTACAGGGTTACAAGTTGTGTAGTCAGTTTTGTCTATATTTAGGTTAATTTATGCCATTCAACATAAAAAAAAGAAGGTACTCTGAATAAATCTTGTCAATCAGTTCTCGAGCTTTAAATAACTGAACTTCTGCATCTAAAAGGCGAGTATAGTAAAATAGTCCGAGTTTTGCTATAGAATAGCTTCTCATTTCATTGTCATTTTGATAATAATATCCAAGTTTTATTACATATTGCATACGGTAAATTTAGAGTGTTTGTACCGTCGTATTGACAGTCTCAAAAATGGTTGCGCATGTTTGTTGATACAGTATCAATGTTTTCTCACAGGCAACATCTTTGGAGAAGTATGCTTGTGACTCCTAATCTCAGTTCATACGACAATGTCATTCAAATTTCAAATTAATTAATTATCAAGTCTACGATTTCCAGTCAAAACTATTTGTTGCATCCATTTAATCTCTATTTAGATTATCTGTTATGCTAAATCAGGCTTTCTACCATAGTATTTCTAACACTAATAGCTTCATTTTTGTAAAAGATTGCTCAAGGAGGTGGACTCTAATTGAGTTTAATGTTGTATAACTTGTGTGTGTGGGGGGGGGGGGGTAGACAAAGAAAAAAATCTTCAAGAATACTCAAATATGACAATCAAAGAAATTGACTACTAAATAGAATGTTTGGAATAAATGAAAACTGAAACAGAATGGGTTGCATGAAATACAATAAAAAGATCTACTTTCTTGTCCAAGGATTGACTTCTGTACCAACGAAGCAAATTTTGGAGCAGAAGTAAACGGGGGAAAAAAATATAACGCAATTCATTGGCACCTTTGAAGGGAATAGAACTTCCTAGAAGTTCCCCTTAAATATGGAAAGTGACTGTAAAAATAATTTAAATGATAAAACATGCTGCCTATCATATGAAAGTAGAATAATAAAACTAATGATAAAACATCTATAGAAAAAATCTAAAATCACAGAAACTTTTTAAAAACAATCAACTAAATGAGCTCAAGAAACCTGAAAACTTTATTAATTAATGTGAACTTTTTATTATCCGATAGTCAAAAGAGAATTTTTTTTTGCTTGAAGCTATTTAAACACTATGCAACCCTAATAACACAAGATTCACCGTACTATAATGATTTAATTCCAATTATATTTTATTTAATTTGAGCTATGTCTAATTTGATAAATAAAATTTTTGAACAAGGAATAAGCGTCATTTTTAAATCATGATTTTAACCCAAGAATCGTGTATGAAGAAGAAAATAGCACCAGTGTCTTATTATTATTTAACTGTTTACGATCTTTGATTTAAATAAATCAAACTTTGAAAGCAAAATAAATAATACCACAAGCACCTATGTTAATCTAACTCGTTAAATTATTGTCAATGGTGATTTTAACGTTATATCAAACAACCATGACCATCATAGCTATATATATTAACCATCAAGGTTTCGGCTGCTCTATTTTGATGAACAACTGTGATTTATAATAATCTCTAACTCTCAAACTCCCTGATGCATTCCAAATAAAAAGTTAAACAAGTCTGGAAGACTTGACAGCTTCCTAATATTGCACTCTATAATAAGCCTATTAGAAAATGCGGACATTTCAGAATTGATGTTTTTTGATCACAAATTAGTGGACCTTAGAATAAATGGCTCTACATCTAACAAGGGAACGAATTCCTATTGGAAAATGAACTCATCACAACAAATGTAGATTCTCAGGGGATTTCGGTATTTTATAAAATTTAAAAAAAAATGTTATCTGTAAGAAAAAGATCAAAAATCATCCCACATCATATCCAAAGTTAAAAAAAATATGATTAATACAAGAAAGATGAAGAAAAAAACAACACTTGATGCCCACTTGTAATCAAAAAGGTTGTACATACTATTCTCCTGAAGCTAAGGTCTAGAAGAAAAAACAAATTTCCTTAATTGTTGTAGATAATCTGGAAACTTCTGACCCAGAGGCTATGAAAGAAGCTTTTAGATTCTTCTATTGCATGATATTTAATTCTGAAAGTAATTGCAAGTCAAAAGTTCCACTTGAGTAATTTCAAAATCAGAATGACTCGGTAAACAATATTCACTACTTTAGAGCCGCCATCCCACTACGAGAGGACCATCATTACATTAAAAACCAATTTTGTAGATACAAAACACCAGGTATGAGCAGAATAGGATATTAATTATTTATTTTCCGAATTAGAAAAGTTCTTGAGTGAAGCCTCCTAGACGATGGTCAAAAAGCTTGACAATAATAAGATTTATCCCAAAAATGTAATTGACAATACTTCTGCTCACTTAACATCTACTGACAATATTAATATTCTAAACACAACTTTACAAAATCCGGTCGGGAATAGTCTCTATAAGGCTGTAACTATATCTACTAAAAGTAATTAACAAAGAACGAAAATAATTCCTAAAAGGACTACATATTAACGAGGCCATTAACGAGAATGTAAAGTAGGTTGTCGACTAAATAAATGAACTCATCGTCCAGATTGACTATGAAAAGACTGTATATCACATGACCATATGATCAACAATCTCAGTGATATCCAAATTTCTGAGCAATTGACTGTCCAAATTGTTGTTTTCATCTCTAATCTATTTAAACTGGAAAAGGAGCAGTAAAATAACTATAAAGAGAAGATGTAGACAAGAAGCTTCAATAATAGCTTTTCTTTTCTTTTCTTTTCTTTTCTTGATAGCACTTACTCCTCTAATCTTCAATATAAACGCAAACTCAGACTATGATACGTTTTAAATGAGGTAAATAAACTACAATTTTTATTTTACGGGTATTTTGATTAGAATCGAGTCTTTAGCGAGTAATACTCGTGATTACATCAGAGTTTTTTTCTTCTTCAAAGACTCGGAAAGTCTTAATGAGGAAAATATTGCTCATGATACATAATATAAAAACCATTAAAAGAGTTTTGGGCTTCATGTTTCTAAGATATATAAAAGTATGCATAAATATAAATATAATATATGCCTATCTAGGTATATAGTTGATATTATATTCCATTTACCCATAGATTTTTTTATTTTTTATTTTTTTCAATGAGTAATGATACTGCCTACATAAATGAAAGTACTTATAGTTCGTTTATTGTAATTGGTTTTATATACATATGGGTAAGCAGAGTAACTTTTATGATTAATTACATACCCCACATACAATTTTTAATTTACTCTACATGTATGTATTTGCACAAATGTTTAATTAAATATTGAATAACATGATTTTGTTCATAAATTCAAAAGATATTTATGATCCTTTAACAGAAATGTAAGACTTTCCCTTTCAAACCACTAAAATTGTCAAACGATCAATTACAATTTTGTACCCAACTTTAAAAGTGTTCATATTTCTATTCAATGATCTATTTTAATCCGAGGTGTGTTAAGGCATGGAAAACTCGAGGCAGTTAATACAAGTTTTACTTAATTTAGACAGGCCAAAGTTCAATATAACATACTTGTACATATGTCTGTCATGGATTTAATTTATTTATATGTAGATATAACAGTACATATACCCGTTAGCAAGTTTTTCCACAGATTGCTATTTGACCCATTTAAAACCTGTTAAGCTTGACAAAATCAAATTGGAGTTAGAAATTAATAAAATTAGACTAAAGAGTATTTTTAAGGAAAACATAGCTAAACTTTTCAAGGTGTTAAATTGTGACTTTTAATGTATGTAGTATAACACATTAAAATACAAAAAAAAATGCATTAATATATAATAAGATATATACATATATAACAGATCAGTCGTTTCACAATAACTTAACATTACAATATTTCAAATTTCTTCTTAATGAGTGAGTTTTGAATTTTGATAAATTACTTCAACTGATATATAAAAGTTACATAAAAAATATTGAAAAAATGACTGTAACATTATAATAATATTGCTCCTAATAAAAATTATTTTTAACCATCAAAATCCCCAGGAAATATTTATTTTCCAGGGAAATACGCATTTTATTATGTCTGGCTAAAAGTTATAATAATTCATTAAATTAAAGGTTAAAAACATATCGAAAAATCACTCGGATTAAACTTTTGACGATTTATGCTTTGCTTATGATGTGATATAGGCATTGATAATGAGTTATGCCGAACAATGTATAGTCTAGCCCGCAGAAGCTTTTCATCCAGCCCGGCCCGCAAATATATAATTAGGGCTCTTGGCCCGCTGTCAGTCTTGAAAAACATAATTTAGCCCACAAGTGTACAAAGGTTGCCCATCCATTGTCTACGTAAATGTAATATATTGATAATTGGAAAAAGAAAACAGGGAGTAGGAATCGATCTAAAAAAATTCATACGTCATTTATGTGTCGGAAAAATGACTTTTAAATTGTTCCACGTCGCACAAATGTTCAGTATTTGGGATGAAATATGTATTTTTGGGACATTTAAGTTGGTATATACTTTAGATATAAAGAGCTACATGAGGAAAAAAAATGTTATAAATCGATTTTTTTGTGATGTTCAAGTGTACTTTTAGTTTGAAAGTCGATTTAGTGTTTCGTATCGTTAGTGACCAGGAATTTTTTGAACCCCCCCCCCCCCTTAAACTGTTTCTAATTCCATTACATTGCCCGCACTTTTCAGTAAGCAACTGAAACCTCCGGTTCATAATAAATACAATTCTTTTAATGTAGCCAAAATGTTTTTCTTAAAAATTATTCGTAATATTTGCAATTTTATTTTGAGGTTTGGTGAATGTAATAAATTTGCTCCCTTGTAAGTCTTTCTTTGTTTTTTGTTTATAACTTTTACCAGTCCGATTCTTCTTCTTTCTTTTTCTTTTCAATGTGAGGCCTATGCAATGTTACTAATGTAATATAAGCAGTTATTTTATATACTACACACAACTTCGTCAAAAGTGATAAATACATATTTGGTCCATATAATTCGTTTGAAGTAATAAGTGTTTTATGAAATTTTTTATCTAAAATCAAAATTTAATATTTGAACCATGCACCCTTATAAAATCTATAGAATTCGTATTCAAACCCAAAATTAATATTGTTAAGATTAGTTTTAGAAAATTAATTAATTTCAAGTACTTTGACCATTTCAATAGATATTTACGAGTGTAGAACGGATGAAATACCTTTAAAAAAATGTTACTAATTTGAAATAATGTACATATTTACATGTATGCTTCAACTATGTGTCTTGTAATTAAACTTATTGTATTTTTGGGATAACGTTCTACCCTAAAGGAGAATTATGACTGACTACCTACATCAGAATGTAGTATATACTTATAGCTATACCTGGATATTGTACATAAAAATCATTTAGTCCTCCTTTGATTTACTTCTTTCAAAACATCTTTGCGACATTCATAAACTTTTGATAATATTTATATGGAACTTTGAAAAAATAGTTTATGATCAATGACACATATGCTTTGTCTCTTATTAAAAGCAACTACACGACAGTTCAAAAAAAGAAAAAAAAGTTATTTTTTCTTGGAATGTGATGGCTACTCAAGTGCTCTAAACATAAAATAGTTTATGTTTAAACTTTCAAATAGTGAAACATTTTGTAAGTGATATTTTTTTAAATCAAATTATGAAAATAAGTCTTCGAATCTTGTATCTAATTTTTAAATATGTATACAATGGGTACACATATATGAAAGAAAATTAAATTTAATTTTGTTTTACATTTAGAATAAAGATTTAAATATATAAAAATATATTTATATTTTTTTTTTCTTTTACAAAAGAAATTTCATTTGAAATAATTCAGAATACATTTAACTCAAGTGAATGTTTTTAAAATATATATGCATGCTCAATAAACAAATTTTTGAGTTACTTGTATTTCCTTTAGAATAATTTCAAAATTATATTTATTCTTCGTCTTAAAGTACTTAAAAAGTAAATCAACAATGCTGGATCTACATACTCAACAATTGAAATTATTCTCCAATTCAATAGCTCCTAATTACTGTTTTGTTTGAAGGGACCTTAAATTTAAAGTACCTTTAAGTTGTTTTATGTAAAAAATATCACATGTCTTTCAAGTTATCACGAGTAAAAGAGTAAAAGTGAAACATAATTTTGAATGTGTTAAATGAGTAGTCGAGCTTGTAATGAATGTCTATCAAATCATCATTCCCTTTCTATATAAACGTGATAAACAATAAAGTATTAACTATTGGTCATAGCAAATTATATTGCTTATCATAAATAAGTAGAATAGTAGATTAAAAAATTTAAATTTGATGTCTAATGAAGGATTACAAAAATTTAATCTTATTTATACGCCATTATCGTTGTGGAAGTCAGTCGTCTTGGGGATATAATTTTAAGGAATAATAAAAAAAACTTTTGTGGTTTTTTTTTAATTAAAGAAATGGGAAATTACTTAATTGTAATCAAATGACATAATAAAGACTTAAACCCTTACCGTTTATGAAAAGTATATTTATCTTGATAAATTATATTTTAGACCCTAATATTAAAAGTTTGAAAAATACATATCATTAATAGTACATTTAGGTAGTGAAGCCAATTAGTTAGTTGATGAATGTATAAGATATTTTTCTTCAAATATCCTTCATTTTTGTTCCCTCATCTATACAAAACAATATTCATTGTAAATTTTTTTTTTGCCATTTCAAAGGTTTTTCATTACTTATTCAGCTTTTTTTATTCAATTATAACTAGGGTTTTTTTGGCATCAAATTTATTCAATTAATATATCAATTATTTTATATATACGTAATATTGTATTAACTTATATTAGTAGCAGTGTGTAAATAAGCAGTTTCCATGAAATCATTCCTATTAAAAGCTTCAATAGAAAAAAAAATTTATTTCTCTTTAATATCCTAGTTGCTTTGGTGCTCTCCTTGAAAATGAGATCAAGCTTTTGAGGAAAGTTGATTTAAAAAAACTAAATCAATAAACGTTATTAAACCATCCAATTCAAATATGAACCACTAGAACTAAATAAGTGAATGTTAGAGGAATGAATAGGAAAATTTTTTTTGGCCTTCTTAAATATGAAACCTTGAAAGGTACATAACTAATTAATAAAAAAATATCTTGATACACAGCATAATTTTTTATATTGCTATAGTGTAATGATAACAAAACAACATCCTATTTTGGAAGAAACCTTCCAAAAATTGCTTTAAGTTAAAATTATTTAATAAAAATGGAGAACGACATATTGCTTTATTATAAGTCTATATTTTTGCTTTCTTATTCTTGGAGGGTCTTGAAGACTAAACCCCAATATACAAAATAAGGTTGAATCAACTATACTATGTATATATTTATTGATTGATTTAAGTGTTTGCATAGATAGATATTTTTTTGTATTCTGAGTGAATATTCTGTTTAGTATATAGCAATATTTTAAAGCCCTTACTGATTATTTACGATTTTGTCTTGTTTACCTTTTATTTGATTTGTTACAAATCAGTTTCTGTAAAAACATATTTATAAATATGACTAATTTTAGCTAAAATTATGAAAAATTTCTGACTAATCAGTTCCTAGATTATTAGGAATCATGCATGTATTATTTCTCTATGATTCACACCAAAACCTTGGTACTACAATGACTTAAAATATGTAAAGCATAACAATATCTTACTCTTAAGTGTATTATTTTATGATATATTCCTCCTCTCTAAATGTTTAAATTCATAAGTATTATATGCACTGGCATTTAAATGTGCTTTTACTTGGTAAATTGAAAATCCATTGTTCAAAGATGAAAAATGTAAGTGGATTTTGAGTTTGCAAGTCGGGTCGAGTTATATGTTATTTCAGAAATATATCAGCTCCACCAAAAATTAGCTCTTCATCATCTGTTATTTAAGTTTTCATTTAATATTAATTCTTCTGAGAGCTGTGGAAATTACATCACACATTTCAATTTGAGTCTAAAAGAGTACTTTCTATTTGTAACCAAATTGAGAGGACATTTAAGCGATCAAAGTATTTTGTTTTTCAAAATCTTATTACCAAATTTATTGAAAAGAAAATAGGAAGTAATCGTTCCTATAATACGTTTTGACTTAATTGTTACTAAAACTAAGTTATATTTTTTTAATATTTATAGCAATCCATTGTGATCCAATTCGTAATATAGATGTACAAAACAAAGAGATATATTATATCCACATATTTGTTGATATATCATATATTAATAAGAAACCTTGTTAAATAAAAAGAAAACATTATTATTCTTTTTAGTCTTAATTAATTAACTTTTTAATTGTTAAATCTTTTTTTACATTGATCAAGACTATGTAAATATGCTTCAAAAATTAAGTCATTAGAAAGATATTTTATATAAAAACTGTTTTACTCTTGGGAATAAACTTTCACAATAAAGCTAAAAGTTAGCCTAACGAAATGAGAATCTTTTTTGGTTTCATTTCTAGGGTTAGGATAAACAAATTGTGGTAATAATAGAACTATTCAAATGGCACATTTGGGAAAAAAAAAATTTCAATCATCTGTTATATTGTCAATAATATTTTACTTCATTTTAAAAATTAAAATAATATTTTTCATTATTTGTGCTATATTATATTCAAAAAGTTATCATCCAATTAAAAGATGTAGTTGACAAATAAAGAGATTTGTCTTTATTTCATGATCGAATGCAAGGGTGGCTCATACATAAAAAATGGGTTTGGCTGCAGAAATATGCTTTCAGACCAGAGCCGTACAAATCTGTGCAACATGTACAGTTAATAATTCTGGTGATCAAGTCCAATTTTGTTGATATTCGATTACCTAGGTCTTTCTTTTGAATAGTTTAAAGCGGATAAGTACAGCACCTTGATTTGAACAAATATGATGACCTTATGTATATGAAATATTTTTCTCTGAAAAAAAGTTGATGTTATCCAAATTCCGTTTTTATTTGGAATATACTTAAAAATATATTCAAAATAGAGATTCAATTCTAATTAATTCAGTTTTAGTTTAAAAGAAAAAAAGTAGTTTTTTTTCAGGGAATTAATTACATCGAATATATATTTAATTAGCCTTATAAATTGTAAGTTTTCATTCATTAAGAACTTTGAAAAATTTCACGATCCACTCTCTATCAAAAAATATTTCATAAATTATTCATTTTAATAGAATAAATGCTGAAATGTATAAAATATTTCCTGCATATTTATCAAAGATAAAGTGTAATGAAATAAGTCGAATATAACAAAGAATGATCATGGAAAAATATAATGAATATGCTTAAATTAGTTTATATCTTCTTTGATGATTCCGGAAACTTTTATTTGAAACATATTATTGTAAGATATCCTTTCAAATTATTTTAAATTACATTTTCAACAGTTCCTATGATGTAAAAATTATGTAAATTTTTTTTTTTTTCATTTTGTACAGTAGTTGATTTTTAACATTAGATATTTTTAAACCTTGAAAAAAAATATTCATGGTATGTAACCTAATAATTCACTATTACTTTGAATTTTAAACTATTCCTGAATTATGGTCAGAATATTCAGAACTCAAAAAGTTATAATTAGACTTCAATAAATAAACAATGAGTTAACTCATAAAGAACACTTAAAAAATAGATTTGGTAATGATTGCCACGATATTCAGTTAATCATTTGCAGTTCCCTTCTGACATTAAATTACTAATTTATCTTCTTTGTTCTCTTTGAAATACAGGTATTGTGGAAAATAATTAATTAGTGAATGTTGTACAATAATTGACTTTGGATGTTGAAATTAAAGAAAAGAAAAAAAGTTTTACACAAAAAATTGACACAAAAGAGAAAATGACCACAAAACCTCTTATAAAACTAAGACTTTATTTTTTAAATAAAAATTCTTTGAATATTAATCAAGCATTGTTTTCAATTCCTATACATAAAAAAAAGAAATAATGACACTAACTAAAATAGTTCATATTTATTTTATCAGAAAGACTTAAAAATCCAAATTCAAGCCAATTGTAAGAATGGTGCTTATATTGTTCATCAATACTCATACATTAAAATGGAGTATAAAAGAGTCTTTATGGAATGATATGACGAAAAACCAAAGGATACTTTTCCCATTAGAGGGTTAAGAAACAGGTTTCGTCTATTTTTGACCTCCTTTAAAATCAAATTTTAAAAAGCCTTTGACTTTTTTTTTATGAATAACGACATTTTTTTATATCTTTTATGATGATTGGGATCTGATCTACGACTTGGGAGAGTATGAGTTTATACATAATACATAGATTGTATCCATGAAATGTTCCTATCAAAATACATATGTTTTTAAATATTTCAGAAAATAAAATTTTAATTTGGTGAAAATGTCACAACATCTACTTAATGATACTTTTAGAGTGAAACTGCAATGTTATTCTGAAAAAAGATTGAATGTTACTTCATTTTAAATAAGGGTTCAATTATCTCAATTATGTTTTTCTCCCTTTTCGTACAATCGGCTTTAAAATGATTTAAGGGCATGCTAAAATCATTTTAATGTACGTAATGATGAAATTCCTAATGTTTGTTTGATTTTGGATCCCTCAAAGCCTTGTTTTTGGTGCATGAAAGTGTGGTCTTGTTGTCAAAACTAAACTAAAGGAAATTAATTATTATTTTTTTCTAAAAAAAAGAAAGAAAGATACCCAATATCAAATTTCTTACTTGTGTTGCTCTCAAATTAGTCTCATCAATCCCTTCAAGTCTTGATCTCTAGGAAAGGTAAGGGAGGTTTTACAACAACAATACATGTACATACATAATTTGTATCCACCTTCTGCAAAAAAAAAAATAATTTAAATAATGGAACAGATGAAAAAAATAGATTTATTTCGACGAAGAGGTTTGGTGTAAATTAGTGCTTTGACATTTTGCGTGCATCAATTACATTATTCCTTTTTAAATCTATATATAACTTATTGCAAATCTAACATAAGATGATAACCAAAAAAAAGCAGGCAAATTATTTCACAAAATGCATGCACATAGGCTATTATGAGTGATTTATGATATCATATTTGGGATATAATTTATTTATAGAGAGGGCAATTAAGTATCATATATTAAACGTATGAAACACATAAATTCACCTCTTAATAAAACTTCAAATGCTCTCAAAAATAGATTTTAAAGATACCATTCCTCAGAGTTGCTTCAAATCAAAAATATTTAAGTGATGTTCTCATACTTTACAATTAATTGATTCAATCTTTAAAAAGGTACGATATAAATATAAAAAAAATGTCAACCCTCATTCATTATAATAATAAAATGGATCTACAAAGCCATTCTCCAAAAAGTTATATGGCTACTTTATGATGAAGATTTATAAACCTATTATACAATAAATAAATAACATATTTATTACTATGTTGTATAATACTTTTAGCCACAAAATGTTTAAAACCTTTTTTTATCCTGTGAAATGCAATAAAACTTGTTTAATAGATATCCTGCATTGAGATTACCAAACTAATGACGTATTGAGGAGAATATAAAGTGATGATGTGCCTGGTCTAGGGACTATTTAATTATCTCAGAGTTTAGCCATTTTGGAAAGCGATTTTATTGGGGTGAAGTTTCTATAAAATAAAAATTAGTGCAGCAGGTAAGAAAAATGATATAATTGGCTAGTTACCAGTTGGGTAACTTCATTGGTTTTTTTTTCCTTTTGAAATAAAGGTTGAGAGATACAATAGGAATTTTTTGTGCTATGTGTGTATCAAAAAGAACCGGATCGCTTGATTCAAGGCCTAACTCTATGAATTCCAGACTAAGAATGATTGTATTTGTTTCAAAATAAGATTAAAATTACAATTTGATTTTTATACAATTAAATATCAATTTTGGAAAATAATAATATGGTTTAATAGTGTTAATACTGTTTATAAAATACCACTTCACATGTATTTATGTCAAATTATTTAATGTCAAATAGACATTAAATGTCCAATGTCACTTGACCATTTTTATAATGGACTGAGCTAAATTTGTGGATCTTTCATAAAAAATACAAGAATATTCTTTTTTCAAATCATTGATTTGCTATGAAAATGAAAAGTTTCGTTCTCTTTTCACCATATTTTTTTTTTTTTAAGTTTTTACCCATTGATAGGGTAAAGTACAAATATTCAAGTATTTAAGTCTTATTATATTTTATTTTATATTTAATGGTGTAAGTAAAACTTTTGAACTCGAAAACAACTGGAAATAAAATAAAATAAAATTTGGAGCACATACATTTTCTCATACATAAATATCAGCTTATATTTGTATAAAAAATAATCCGGGGTGGTCTATAAGGGGAAGGGGAGCTAAGGCCCTTTAGTATTTTGTAATATTTATGGATTTGTAAGTAAGTAATTTTATGAGCTAAAAAAAGTAGCAAAACGCGCTTGTAAGTTAACAGGGATTTATTGGTCGTTAGGAAAACTTTTAACCGCAAGATGTCGCTTTTGAAATGTATATACAGAGTACATGCTTATATAAATATATATATATATATAGATAGATAGATACAGATATATTTGTGCTCCCTTTTACATAATTTGCCTTGCTTTATTTGAAGTAACAAGGTATATTCATTGAGATTACCTTGTAAGTTATGGAGCATTGACACTAATTTATAAATGTAGTTATGAGGAAATCAATGAAATATTTGATTGCTAAGTACATCATTATCAAGATATGCAATATATATGTATACTAGTGATGTTATGACATAACAGGGTTATTAATAGTTTATATATATATACATATATATATATATATATATATATATCGGTGAAACATGAGACATGATGAACATATACATAGAGCAATATACCTTATACTTTGAATGATGAGTGATATAAAATATCATTTGTATGATTCATATATCCCATAGACCCTTCATCAAATAGTACATTAGAACATTCTTGAACTAACCTGTATGTAAAATGTACATACATATATATATATATATATATATCATGCTTCATAATGTGACCATCACAAATATCTGATTGATACATGGTAATACTATGAATAGAAATGTGAACATTCCTGGAATCCTGGTGAGCGTAAAATCAATGACTGGGATGATGTATTTTGCTAATTAGTATTCACACCATATCTGCAGAGCCTGTCGAGGACAATTGAGTCTTCAAAATTGGAAGGGATAATCAAAGCTAACAAACTAAATGGCAAAACAACGACCACCCAATTAATTATGTCCAAATATACTTTTCTACGAGACGACTTTTTTGTTTGCTAGAGGTGCTGAGAGTATCTTTTAATTGCTCTATATAACTAATTACACAACCTTCATCTTGTTAATTCAATCATAACAAGGTGAATTCTGAGAAGGAAAGAAATATATATATATATATATATATATATATATATATATAAATAAAGTGACATCATGCAGAAAAAGGTCAAAAAAAAAAAAAAGCCAAAAAAATCACCCCAAGCTAACAGATGCGTTTCCTCACTTAATTTAACAGCCTCAGGAATAATGAAGAGAAATGAAAATATTTTTACAGATTGTCATTTGAAATGCTTTACGATATAACTTACGCTAGTCATAAATTTTCACAATTATGGGACTGAAACCCCCGTTCAAAAATAGAGTAAAATGGCACGCAAAGACTAAATTAATTTGTCGTCTTGGAGTAAAACTGTGAGTTCACTTAATTGAATCATTTGTTTGTTAATTAAATTATGTATTTTTATGTTAGAGAGAGAGAGAGATTCATGTGTGCAGCATAAAATTTAACAAATTAATGCTTTTTTTTTTGTCAAATAATGTCTTTTGTTGTCCATTCACTTCGTATTCATAAAGCTACTTAAATACATAGATTTTATGTCCTTCTGTGTATAGACAAATATAGTTTCTATCAGACAAGGTTATTTGCACACAAAAAATTTAATATATATATTTCATATATGTATTTAGTGGAGGTTTAATTTTTGACCTTGAGCCTTGTTTTATACCTATATATACCTATAAGTATTGTATTCTTTTTTGTTATCTATTTTGTAATATCTTAAAAACTTTCAAAAACTCAAGTTTACCCAGGTAATGTTTGTGAATAAATAATATGCATGTGTATGTCATTTGAGATGTGTAACGTTAATCGGGTCTTTTCTTCTTTTTTCTTTTTCTTTTTTTTTTTAAATAAAAAATTGCACTTTGGAGATGAGTTATTTCGTAGAGTTTATTATTACAGAGTGATTCTTTAAAAGGTTTTAGTTATAAATTATTGCTTTTTTTATGGATATTCTTTAATTTGGGACTAAAAAAAAAGATAGTTGAATATAAGTTCATTTGTACAACTTGGCCATGTTCATTTATTGAATGATTTAAAAAAAAAATAATTATGATAAATTATACGTCCTTGCAATATAGAAATATGCATGGAAGACAATGTGAAAGATGAGAATCAATAGGTCAAGCCAAAAAAAAAAAAAACCCTTAGATGACCTCACTACCATTTTCAAAATCACTTATCAATATCATATATAATAATATAATTTAACTATCAATATTATAGATATTTTTGCCATAAGTATTCAAAATAAAGTATCTTATTCTTTTTTCATGATGACCAGGAAGGATTTTCACATAAACATCATCATTCTAGAGGTCTCTGTCATTTGTAGGCCGTGACAATTGAATTTTATAAGAATAAAAGCCATTTAATCAAATTTTCTTAAGATTTTGTATAAAACTGTTCATTTTTTTTAAAAACTATGTATCTTCAAATCACATTTTCCTCCAATGAGTATTAATTTATTGTACAATTTGTGTGACATGAGTAACATATTTTTGTATTCATCATTAGTATAACTTTTGTTCAAGACTTGCTCGTCCATGTCAATGTTTGTCGTGAGGGTCAAAATGAAAGTTAACTAAAATATTTATGAAATCAACTTTTGCAGAATGTCAAAGAAAGTAGATTGGATAAATAGTTAATAAGAGAAGCCTACATTTCTTTCTAAAGCATTTAATAAATTGTGTGAATGTAAATGACAGAATATTTAAATAAAATTAGTTTCTTTTATACATTGAGTATTAGTGTTGCGTCAACTTGTATCGAGTCATTTAAAAAAATTAAAATAAGTCGAAGAACTAGAAAAGGATAAAACAGTCATACATATTCAATTTGGAAAAAAAGAATAGAGTTGGAACGGTGAGCAATATATAATATATGGTTCGAACTCCAATTTTTGCACTAACACTTCATGGTACGATTAATGTACTTATAAACTGTTTTTTTTTTCTTTATAAAAGACAGTTCTTTATATAAATATAAAGCTCCGAGCCGTTCTGTGGTTCGGTATTGTACTGTATTATTAGGAATGTAAATAATATGCAAAATGCCGCGTGCGAGATTTTGTGGAGTTGTCTCTTCGAGCAGTACTTTTTGTTTTCCAAAGCTGTTATCATTTTTCCTTTATTACTGAAGAGCTTTACATCTACTTGATAGTAAAGATCTCACATGAATGAATATATACATTAAGGTTAATAAAGCAAATAAAATGTAGACAAAAAGGGCTCAAGTCCTCGTATAATTAATTATTAGTTAAAAATATATAATCTCCCGACATTAATTTCAGTTAATTTTTTGCCTCTCATCTATGGTATACATACATAATGTTATTAATTTATTATTGATGTCTTCATTTGTATATGTATATAATGGAGAATAGGAGCTTGAGGCTCAGTTAAACGTCATGACAGCTCTAGCTGCTTCCCTCTCAATATCTATCAAATTGTCTGAGTTACCAGGTTGATTTTTTCTTTCTTTTTATTTTACATACCCCATTTGCATATTATTTACATTCCTATGCATTATTAGCTCTAATACATTTACATTTCAGATCCGGAAATCCCTATAGTCTAAGGTGTAAATAAGACAATTAAGACTCATAGCCTCTGGGTCAAGAGCCATTTTGTTTCTCTCATCTATCTATAAAGTTACTTAAGCAGCAACTATGAACATGCTACTGCATTAAAATACTACTCAACTCATTATCCACATATTTGTCGACAAAAATAACATATTGCTCTTTAATAAATAAACAAAGCTAAAAGCAATACTCATCAGAATATCATTTTAAATTGCCTTAAATATGGATATATTTTTATACTGTAATTTGGGCAAATTGTCCACCCACAAGGAACTATGATTTATGAAGCTTCCTTGTACATACTTGATTGGACTATGATGCCAAAGACTTACTCTTGACAGTCCTTCTCATATCACTTATGGACATTATTATTATTTATCACATTATACATGTTATAAATTAAAAATAAAATATAAAAAAGTTAAAAAAAACATTCACGATTTGAACAAAAGAAATGATGCCTCATCAAACTTTCAGTTCTCCTTTATTTCACCTTCAATCATCAATGTATTTCTCATTATTTGAGCAATACTTACTTATTGTGTTTTAAGAGAAGAGATTGCATTCCATACGTAAATAGTATGTTTATTTAACTTAATTTAACTCTAATTGCCCGTATACATATCTAATGAAGCATTCAAAAGCTTATAGACAATTAATTATTATGTCAGCATGTGAGTCATCACAAATGCAAAATTATAAATATTTCAAAACAGAATACGAACTTCATTATGTATACGTGCATAAACTTGAAAAGGCATATATATTATATACATAGATGTATGTACTTACTTAAATGGGTAATTGAGCATACCTATAAATGTTTCAATCATTTATTTATAATCATTATATATTCGTATATGTACACATCTACCTATTTAGTATGTACTTTATTACTAAGTTAATATTTTATAACTTCTTGAGGGGATTGACGAACGTCATAAGCGATTTGACATCACGTCAAATATTATAAGTCAAGAAGAAAAAAAAGTGAAGGAACACATTTTTACACAGTAAATATGCTCGACAAGGTGACAAACGCTAGGGATTTTATTTTTATATATGAAATTGGATTCTACTTTAATATTTACAGCATCATTTACATGCTCTGTAGTTATTTACCAAGTACATGGGTAGGTAGATACGGAAATTGAGATTAATTAAAGAAGTCATTTAGCTGATAACTTAACAATCATCGTATAATTTTCTATTCATTAATGTTATTTATTTTCGACTTACCTGAGTATGTACACATGAATAAGCATGATAAAATAGTATATTTAATTACTTTATATTAAGGTTCTACTAACAATCAGACCTAGTGCAAAACAGTCTCGACTGTTGAAGGAAAATAATAGGTAAAGGATCGATATTTCATTTAAAAAAATCGTCTCAACTAATAAAAAGGTATTTTATTCAATTAAAATATCTGCAGTTATACAAACAAGTGGATTTAAATAGATTTTTTTGAATAATATAGGTTTAATTTAGTTTTCAAACATGGAATGACGATAGGAAGGTAAATTGTTGATTTGCACACACTGGAGAAAAAAATGTAAGAATTTACAGATATCTTAGCATCATTGATGTTCAAAGGACACAATTTGCTTTATATATTTTAGATACATCGACTTCATTACCAGTTAGAGACACAACTGTTTCCTTATCTTTTCACTATCAAGTTCCTTTATATATAAAATCGGTATCGCCTTATGAAAATAGTAACAGTATCTGAAGTGTGGATTTTAAAAATGTACTAAGCAACTTTGATTTTGCGCTGTCGTCATTGTATCGACTGTAACCCTCCTTCTCTAGTTAATTTTTTAAAAAAGTGTCAGGTGTCCAAAAATTCAAAAACTGAACTGTCATATTATGGCTTGCCAGCACAGTAAAAGCAAGGAAGGAAGATTTTTCTCATCATAAATGAGTCTGGAATAAATATATTTTTTTTCTTCATTTCTATTAACAAATTATTATGATATATTTTTTTGGAAGTACCGTAAATTAAACTACACGGATGCAAAAACAAAAAAAAAAAGATCGCAATTAAAGAAAAATAAATTGAATTGATAAATTATATTTTATAACCTGCATCTTGAATCTAAATACAGTTTAATTATACAATTTATGATTGTATAATGATTTTAAATTTAAATTAATCAATTTGCAGAATATAAAAGTTTGCTTAGCCTATTTTTTGGTTACTTTTCAATTACTATTTTACAGTTAACTTTTGCTACTTAACTTGTATTTTATGAAATTGATATTCGTAACTCATTACAAAGATTTTCATCACTGAGTATTTTAGTAACTAGATGATTTTAATTATGATTTCATTTCTTATATAGGTATGACTCAAGTTTGGGTATTGAGTTTTGATTTATTAATATTAAAAATTCAACTTTAATTTGACAAAGTCAAATGGTACTTAAATAATAATAATAATAATTTGAGTTAATGGAGTGATTGTGAGTATTAAGTAAGTCGTGAATCTTTTCACTTTGATTCTGATTCGAGTCTAAAGTTGAAGTTGAATAAAAGACTGAAAGCTGTGACGTCATATCTTAATTCATACCCGAAAAAAAAGTAAATGAGGGAAGTATGTCCATGAAATATTGGGTATTTATAAAGTAAAAAAAAACAATTGGGGATGTCACACTTTCTTAACTTTTGTACTGCCAGCTGATAGCTTTTGTATTGAATCACTGCCTACAATATGAAATAATGTAAAACAATATTCATTATTTTCTATAGATTATTTTGTAAATGAAAACAGTCGTAATATTCATTTTAAGGGAGGGATAAAAAACACTTTTGCTTTAAAAACCTTTTCATATAAACTTCTAAAGCTTTAATTTATTCAACAACTATTATAAATATATGCCTATTTAGCAAAGTTAGAGCTTAAACTGTACTTAGAAACTAAATACTCAGAGCAACAAACAATTCACTCTAAACTGAAAACATTCTAGTGGATATTGAAAAAAACTATAAGTAGTTATTTGTTTTCGAAAAATGTTTATTTGCAATCTTCAAGATATTATAAAAAACATTTATGCAAAAAAGTAGGGAAAGAGTGGAGCTACCTAGATGATACTAAATTAAGTTGATATCATATTACATATTATCAAATGACTTTTGGCATCAATTTCATACAATAGTTAATTGTATTTTAACTGTAATACCAATTTTAGCATTGATAATTTTTAGTTTGTTAAAATTGCTTCACATCTGTGGCACGTTCATTTAGAAATGTCTCCACTCACCAATCTCAATCAGTCATAGCTAATGCGGACCTAAGAGGTGGTATTTACATAAAAGTGCTGAAGAAGAAAACTGAAGTGATTTAACTTACTCGCGTATCGAGGGGCTTCACTTTCCCCCTACTCCATCCTATTTGAGAGTCTCAAAGGATAAAAATCTTTTTATAATAGTAATCCTATTTATTCACTTCTAGGAAATAATACTTCCAAATTTGGTCGAGCCTACACATTAATCAGTTTGTATTAATTTTTTACATGCATAATATACATCCATTAAATTGAAAAGTAAACAATTTAATCTTTGAAATAACATAACACATATGCATGTAAAAAATAACTTAATTCATATAACTTTAAAGGTAGAGGCAAAAAAAAAACCAACAAACCATGTTTGATTGATAGTTAAATTTGCTAGCGAGATTGCATTAAATTATAAAAACACAAACCTTCAATAGGAGGCTTCTTTCATTGAAATAATTTGGGTCATGATTGAACAAAGGAGCACTTGATTAGTTATATCCGATGCATGATAAGAATCAATAATGAAACACGTAAAGGGTTTTTTTACAAAAGCTCAATTAAAGTATATGTAATAAGCACGCAGGTACATATGGGTAGACTTTATTTGTTGTTTGGTAAGGGGGGAGGGGGAGAAAGGAAAAGGTAACACTCGAAAAAGGAGATACCAACTGAAAAAAAAAAAAATATCAAGTCAGTTTACTTTAGAGTAAAATTTTAGGTATTTACCAGGTGTGAGACATACTATATTATCCATGTCTAGTTATCCATCTGCCCCAAGGGCACATCTTTGTGCCCATGGGGCATTCCGTGTAATATTTTTTAAAGAGCAAATATACATATATTTATGAATATTTTTTTTTTTGGCTCAAAAGCTCAATCATAAATAGGTCATAAGAGCTCAAACATAAACAAAAGTTTAGTTTTGGTTACAAAAACTTATATAATATTTAAGCACTTTTTAATCGAGATTATGAAAAAATATCAAATTGTCTGAGAGACACATTCATTCTTCCTTTGTCACGCAATATCTAAGAAGTGTGTGTCCTAAAGGGCAAGCAAATTGTTGGTGTTTTTTTAGACGAGGCAAGTCAGTAGATATAAATATTAACTCGAACTGTTTGTAAAAATTATTACAATGTTGTATTTATTCCTTAAAAATACTAGGACAACAGGGTTATTATGAACATACGGATTAATGAACTCCATGAACGTATTCCACGAATAAAATAATGTACTAAAGTGTTGTATGAAAGCATTGTATCATTTCTTATTGAAGCTAATAATGTTGTTTTCTGTTTACTCAATGTATTTAAAAGCAGTACACAAAGTAAAATGCAAATTGAAGCCTCAAAGTTTTTATTTCTCCTTTTAAAGTAAACATTAATTAGTTATTTGTATGAAGAATGAATGATTACTCATCTCAAAATTTATGTTTTAAAACTTCTTAGAAATGACATTGTAATTAGTCTAGACTTTATATATACATATATTAATCATAATATGAGCGTGTATTTTATGACTATACTTTGTGTTCAACATAGTTGGATAATATGGATAACTTATCAACATCCAAAATGAAACATTTTATTATCCCTAATAATACATATTTTTGATTTGTACTAACATACATTTTATTTTTTTTTAAAAGCCTTATACTTTAATTTCACCAAATTTTGTAGTCATGTCTTTAAAAATAACCGACTTACATCAAACTTTCTGTGTCCATATTCTTCTCCTCAGTCCCGCCTAATGACTTTTAACAAAGTTCTTTATTTATATGTATATATATATACATATATATATGTCACATTTCTTAATTTTTGTAAATAGTAAATACATCATATTTAATTTTCAAATATGGTTTTTATCTCAAGGATTAGTGTGAAAGATGAATTAAGAAAGATTGAGTAATATGGCATTTGAAGTTCCTTCCTATTAATAAGTGTTATTTTGTGACCAGCTATGCATAAACAAATTACAAGGTAGGAAAGATAATGCTTGATTTTTTATTTTAGAAATGTGTGACAAGGCATTTCGTAAGTAATTAAAGTTATATATTTAAGGCAGTCAAAATTATACTTATATAATTATCCTTAAGTGACTCCTATGTACTCTAATTGCTTAATATTAAAATTTTCATTACAATACCTTTTTTTATTTATTGAAAAAACCCTTTGTTATTTTCATAATAAGTTTTTTAATCATTTATTGAGTTGAATGAGAAAAAAGCAGTATCAATGTTTGGTGCATTAATTTGTGGAACTTGAATAAAGTATTGTCATCAATAGGGAATTGTTCAAGAGTTGAAAAATTAAAATAAAATTGGCTAAGTATCTATAACCTATGCCTTGTCTTCCCATTTTTAGAGGAAAGTTTAAGAGATACATTTAAGATAATTCAAGATAGATTACATTTACAAAAAATGAATGGGTTGACCATTAATTACTCAATATTCCGAAAGTTGAAAATAATGATGTTATTGGACCATTTATATTAGAATAAAAGGTTAAGAGATGAACTTAAGCTCGTTATTAAATACGTTATAATCTCATTGAACCTTTAAATTTAGATGAATTTATAATATAGATTAATCACAAAAGATTAGTCCATGAAAAAAACCAAAAAAAACACTGATCATATTGAACTTGATTTTAAAATCCAAAGGGTGGTTGAAAATTTGAGCAAAGCTAAGATTAATTAATTGGAAATAAAATATTTATATTTAGATAAAAAAGTTTGATTGCTATTATATACATATAACCATCCATGGTGACACATATTCTTCAGCCAACGTGCTGTTACAAATCATTTTTTTTGTTAACCTTTGATGATTTTTTTTTATTTTGATGCCGATACAGAGTAGACAGATTATTTATAATTTATCCATAGATGTATAAATTTTATTGATTCACAAAAAAAACACAAGGTATAATTTAAAGAAATTCATTATTTTTTAATGAAATTGAAGGCTTTATTTAGTATAGTCAGAATGATTCTATATTTACGACAAATATCCACCATTTTGTTTGATGATATTTTGCCATTTTACAGGTAATTACCTAATTGGACTCGAAGATTTAAAATATTTTATCGCCATTTTCCACAAAATTGTCCTTCCAGACCATGGTGCATCCTTGACATCAAAATTATCGGAACCTAATCGATGAAACCAAAATAATGCATAATCGATTAATACAGTATAAGCATAATAAACATTATTTTTATTTTTGGCCACCTTGCTTGAGTTTCCGCCTTTATTCATGAGAAATACTTTAAAACAGGGTGTATTTTTCCCCCTGGTGTCCATCTTTAACACATTTTAAAGCAATACAAAAAAAAAAAAGGTTTTGCTAGTACAAAATCTTATCATTCCAAAACCATATACTCTAAGCCGATCCCACTTATTCAACGTCTACATCCATCGACTGTAAAAATAACAACATCTAATATACTAGGTGTGATGGTGGGAAAATATTTATCAAATTTTAAATAATAATAAACATCATGTATTAATTCAATATTAGTGTTTATTAAATTGGAATAATATATATCGTATAAGTATGTACTGTGCATAGAAGCATAAACGCATGTTTATAACCTAGTTATAAATAGTGCAAATAATTTACAATAGAACTTATATTTCCATAACAATAGCTTGCTAATTATATGAAGTTACTTTTTTTTAATTTTAAATGAGTTGTGAAATTGGGTTTATATCACCAAAAGTGACGATTAAAAAAAATAATATTTTTAAAAACAAAATAATTATAATTTAGATAATAGAAGAATGTAATAAGTATCGTTTTCAAAAAATGTAACTATCAGATTGATTAATAGTTTAGTTTCTTAACAATAATGATGTAAATATGAACATAAATTATTGTTTTTTTATTATTAATGGCTAAAAATAAGCTAAAAACATTAGTTTATATGAAAAACTTAAGCTTATAAACATCCTTTAGATCTGTATTTAAATGATTAATGACAAAAATGTATCATTGTTTACAAAATAAAAATAATAATTTTTAGAGTCTAATACTCCTGTTAGTGTTGAAATTTATTCTATGTGACATCCTTAGAAAAAACAGCAAATCGATTAATATTAAAAATATTCACAAATGGATATTCCATTAAAGTTTAATTCTGTCGTGTCAAAAAATCACACCACAGATTATATAAAACATATGGTAACCCTGAGGATCTGTAAACTGGCTGATGATGTTATAATCTTCAAATTAAGTTTGTATGAATTCTTAATATGGAACACAGGATTGTTCTATTGGACAACTTTTTTGTACAGTAGGGGACGATTCCGGAAGATATAGGATCATACTTTAACATTTTGGAAACGACACATTTCTTTTAAAAATGGGAAGGAAAATAATACTAAAAAAGTACTAGTGTATTGTTATGCAAATTGTAAACTAACGTCCCGTTTGAATGATTGCTGCTCGTCGAAAATCATGCTTTTTCATATTTATAATCAGAACTTGACTGATATATTGAAGAGAAGCTGAAATCTGCCGATTTTAGACAGTTTTAGATTAATAGGTAATTTTCCAAAGTTGGCAATTATTATTACTGATAATTTATTTCAGAAAAAAACATGATCCATTAGGAAAAAAAATAAGAAAAAAAGATTTTTATTACACGACCATAGACAACCCAAACATGGCCAGTGCAACAATTTTTGTAGGCTCTTTAATATTTAATTTCATATTAATTGAAATAATTTATTAATATTTGCATTAACATTTTTGACACTAATAAAATCAGTATAATTTAAAGTAAGTGATGTCACGTATAACTATTATTTATTACTACAAAATGTGTAATTTTTTTGTTAATGGCCGTTGTGTCTATACCTTTTCAAGTTCAATATGGGAATAAATAATAAAGAAGAATATTTATGAAATTTAACATAACAATAAATCATTAGAATCTCATGTCAACAAAATTAATCAGATCTACAAAACGATTCGGGATGCTAGCCTTAAAATTATTACTAATCCTTGAGATAATTTCCTGTAGTCCTTCTTCAATTAAGTGTTCCTCAGCTCTTGATCTTTGCTCCAAAAAGCTGCAATCATTTCTATCAGCATTTAAAATATTCTCAATTTTTCTAGCTAATTTTTCTTTTCACAAAGGATTTCAATATTGACCAAATACGATCAATTGGATTGAGTATTGGAGTAAGGCCCCAGTCTTAAAATTTTGTGAATTGAAAACTCTTCTTCATTCAAAACATCTTCAATCCTGGAGTGTACCGGAGCATTATCCATTACAAGTACTACAGGCCCTCAATTTTCATTCTTTGTTTTTCTTAAGCATTCACGCACCCACTCCATTGCTTTATCTTCTTTGAAACTTCCTCGTCTCCCCATTATTTTTTTATTTTTATTAATTATAAAATTTATTATTATGTTAAATTTCCCGAATATTGTTTTTTATTATTTATTCCCATATTGAACTTGAAAAGATATAGAAATATATGCGTAGGAGCAGTATCAAAATATCCTGGCAAAACTTTTTGTGAGAACTTATTCTATAAAATTGACTTTTACCATTAGATACTTTCCTTTAATTTATATTAGTGATAACTTTCGATTAATTATTTTGAAACCCTGCTATTTTGGGCTACATTTGAACACTAATAATAAATTATTTAGCAACTTTCCTTTGACTCCTCCTTCGGCTTACTCAATAACTCATTGAACAGATAATAAATAAATAGTACGTACTGAAAAATACAGGATGAAAAAAGAGCCACTTCAGATTAAATTGTTAAAATTAAGTGACTGACTTCAATTTTGTGATTTTTTTATCATCACTCTAATAAAAGTTAGGATATCAGTTATAACTACCCTTTATTACTGATTCTTCAAAATTTTCCATGAGTTAGTCCCTTAGGTAAATTTTATCCATATAGTAAACTACATTTTTTATCACTGCGCTTTTGTTAAAAAACTTATTTTAATAGGTTATCTAAAAATGAGCATTTTTTTTAAATTTTAACTACTTTATATCTATCTCAAGAAATTTATTTTTGCACTGAGTCACTTCCAAGTGAAATCATTGCTTTATTTGATTCTTATATAATCTATAGAACAAATTTTTAGTAATAAGGTAGGTTGCGTTAACTCTGTGTTCTCATGTCTGCAGTATGCTTTTCATGTAAAGTATATTACAACTAAATAAAGTAAGAGAAGAACAAAATGTGACATCATGCAATAATTTATAATTTATTTATTTTGTTAAATTCTAATATATTTTTATAATCTAAAATGTAAAAAAATATATCAGAAATTAATGAAAATAATTTCATAGTTTAATGAATAATGAAATTAAAGTTAAAAAAAATACAGAAGGCAAGGTAATGATATATTAAGAGATTCAACGAAATAAGAGGGAATAATATGTATTTGAAAAGAAGTTGGAAGGTATTTTATGATTTGTAGGGTAAAATTTACCCAGGGGGAGGAACGCGGATATTATTTATGAATAAAATTGAAATAAAGATAAGTAATTTGGACTTTTTACATTTGCAATATCATCAGGGTTAGATTATTTTTTTATTCTTGAACATTTGCATGGTTATTTCTTATGAAATAATAATAGCTAGGAATGAAGTTTTGTCCTTTTTTTTTTTCTTTTAAATTCCAGGATCTGTTCAAGCTGCTGCAACTCATATGTCATTTTTCAAAACCTTGGCAGATAATTCATTTTCCTTGCTATGATGATGATAATTATGATAATTGGGCCTTTTAGGGATTTTGTGTACTTTTTTATACTGGGATTTCAAAGATTAATGTGTCATCCAAAATATCAATTAATTAGTCAGTCATCATCATTTTTTAACCTCGAAATGATTAGTCTTAAAAATCCATATCGTGTTAATACTTTTAAAACAGTATATGAGCTATTTTAAGTCAGTGGGGAATAAAATAAATTGTCATTATGATGCTACGTTATCCCTACAAAAATATGTAAGAGCTTGTAGTTAGTTTTTATTGCTATCGTATATGAAATGATAATATTTTTTCAGATTATATAACGTTTATTTGCCCAAGAAGACGAAATTAAGATTTTGTTCATACTGTCACATATTCTTGGATTGATGAAAATCTAATAGCTTTAAAACGAAATTTGACACGGCTACATAAAAGATAAATAAATATTCAAGCTTATTGTTATTCTTATACATGAGATAAACAATTTTTTTTCTTTTTTAACTATGCAGGAATTGTTTTATTTATTCCACATTTTGTTAGTTTGTACAATATAAAATTTACAAATAATAAAAACCAAGAATTTTCACAAAACAAAAAAACAACAACTTTAAATCATTCTATAGCAGATGTGTCAAACTAATTTCACATTGTGGGCCACATACGACTCCTAGCTAGACGTTGTGGACTGAACCATTAAAATTACAACATAAATTGCTATAAATAACCAAAATATCATTGAAAGAAGAACAAGGACATCGTTAAATTTAATTAAAATTGTATTGAACAACACTTTTACAAAACATTTCACAAAATTGCACAAACTTTAAGGTACTAGAAAATCGAAAATTATGATCATGAACTTTAAATGAGATTACAACATGAAACTTATCAGGAAAGAATAACATGCACCCCTAGCGGATAATTCATGAATTACATTTAATTTAAAAATTTAATCCATGTATTTAATGTATTTTTTCCACTTTCAAATTATCCTGTGGGTCTGATTGAACCTCTTCGCGGGCTGGTTTCGGCCCACGGGCCATACGTTTGCCCCCCCCCCCTCTGCTTTATACTATATTTAAAAAATTTTGAGTTAAAATGAGTATTTTGAAATAAAGGTCCAGATGAAAGCAATAAAAATGTTGTATTAAGATATGCTAAAACCTTAACCTACATAATAAGTTTTTTGACAGAATTTTTCTTAATAAGTATGACGGCTTTACTTTGCAAACAAGATTATATATTCAGTCAAGTATATTGTATTTATATATCAAAGGGAATTTTTATATATTGATTAATCAATGATAGTACTCCCATTCAAATTTTTTAGGATAATTAATTATTTTTAACACTTAGTTATAATATTTTCCTTGTTAATACAAAGAATTTCTTGAGAGAGGTCACTAGAAAAAAAAAATATTATTATCATTTATGAGGTCCATGAAATCAGTGTTCAAATGTTCTATGTGAGTTTTGTCTCATTCTACTTACATATGTTACCGTCGTATTCAAAATTATTGACTCATTTTTAAAAAAAATATCTAACCTAAGCAAGAACGCTCACAAAAAAAATTTAAAATGAACTTTTTTTCTTTTTTTTTTGATAATAAATGAATATAAACGGTTTAGTTAACATACATACATATTTTATAAATTTACTTTACAAGATTCCTGAAATGTTGCCTGTAAGATTATAAAAATAAAGAACAATTATAATAATTTATTTTGAATTGAGTCTTGATAGTCAATTTTCAAAGATCAATAAATGAAGAAGCCTATGATTTTCTATATGAATTGCTAGGGCAATTTTAAAGGCAATAAGAGAAATTATTCATAGAAAAGCTCTTATAGTAAATTAAAAAAGAAAAATATTCCTTTAAATGCAAGAATCCTTAGTTATATTGAGGCTTCAATACAAATAAAGGTTAATCACCTTATTTAAATTAATCACATGCTATAAGATTTTTAATGTTTATACATTTTTTTTTTTTTTTTTTTTTTGGGGGGGGGGGGGTGGAGTATATTAACACGCATAGTGCCTCAGATGAGTATATCGTAAAACAAGGTCACTTTTCCCTTACCATTGACGAGAATACTCGCAACTAGGAATGTAAATAATATGCACATGGGGTGTGTAAAATAAAAAGAAAGAGAAAATCAACCTTGTACCTCTGACAATTTGATGAATGTTGAGAGGGAAGCAGCTTGAACTGTCATGACGTTTTACTGAGATACAAGCTGCTATTCTCCTTTATATACATATACAAGTGAAGACATCAATAATAAACAATAACATTATGTATGTAAACGATAAATGAGAGGCAGAAAATTAATTGAAATTAATGTCAAAAAGTTATACATTTATAACTAATAATCATACGAGGACATGAGCCCTTTTTTGTTTACATTTTATTTGATTTATTAACCTTAATTCATGTATTCCTTTATGCAATATCTTTATTCTTAGGCAGATGTTCTCCCCTCAGTAATAAAGGAAAAATGATAACAGCTTTGGAAAACAAAAAGTACTGTTTGAAGAGCCTACTCCACAAAATCTCGCACGCGGCATTTTGCATATTTTTAACATTCCTACTTGCAACAATATTTCCTCTTTTTGAATGAGTAACGAGTGCTCCTCTCAAAAAAAGATGAATAATAAAGACGCGCAAATAAATATTATTTTTTTTCCTTTTGCCAAAGTGACAGTAATAAGGAAAAAATCTTTGGCACTAATTTGAAAATTAATTAGTTGGAGACGTAGTTCTATCAAAAAAAAGAAAAAAAAAAGAAGAGAAGAGAAATTCCAATAATATCAGACATGACTGCATATTGAATTCATATCTCCCTAAATTTACTGCAAACTTGGAATTCGCAAACCGACCAACTACAAGAGATGCTATTCTCATGGAAAAATCGGTTTTATATTACAAATATAAACATGCATAAAAAAGAAACAGAAGAGAAGGCAACCATTTTGTTCTTTTGATAAATCGTATCTGACAAATTTGAAACTTGAGCATTAATAATGTTGAAAAAATTGTTCCTTAAATACTCTTATGATTATTGTAGACAACATTCATAATGTTTTGACAACGTAATTATTTACTGCAACATCAAGGTCAACAAGAACTCAAGTACATACATATTATTGTATTTTGATACTTGAGAATATGTGAAGTAGTCTTGTCCCCATTTTTATTTCTCAAAAGATGAATTATGCCAACAATAAATGAAATATTGTTGCAACAATGTTAGCTCTTATTTAATTCAGATTGTAATTAAATACAATACTAATGAACACAACATCACTCATTTTAAAGCTATAAGGATGTAAACTCAAGTTTTGTACTATTTCAACAATGCATGTGTAGTGGTTGAAACGGATATTAAAAAGATAATCATTTTCTACAATCAAATATGTATAGTCAAAAGCTATGTTTGAAGAAGAAGAAAAAAAGAAAGAAAGGTAAGCAAAAGTAGATTAAAAAATATTTATTTTCCCCTCACACATTTTTTTTATCTTATATCTAAGTATAAGAAGTTTTATGACTGGTTCCATTATTTCTTGTACATGTATAACTTCAACAACTAACACAGCCACAGTTTTTTTAAAATTTACTGGCATATGATTTTGTTTGTATAAATTCAATGTAATTGAATCTTTTGATATTTTTCAAAGGGAGAAACATAGTCATAGTCGTTGCTCAAAGGGCAGCTATCTTATAAAGACAAATGTTTACACAAAATCCGTAGATATTTATTATTTTTAATTGAAAATGATAACAAATCAGGGTATACATAGTTAATAAAACAAAAAATATGGATTGGAAAGTTAATAGCTGTTTCAACTTACAAATGAAATCAAATAACTATCCAACTGTCAACATAGTAAGCACCTAATTTTAAGTCAGTCGCCGAATGATAACATAGCTTATCAGTAAAGATTGTAGATGTTGTAAGTCGATGGAACTTCATTCACCTCTCTCTCTCGAGTTAACGGTTGGATTTCTTAAGACTGATTTTTATTCCAATTTATTAACATATTTTTGAGTCTGAACTAGCTTTTGAAGACATTTGAAGAGATAAAGGGGAACCAAGGATTGTAACTCCATTTTTTTTCAATTTCCCTAGGGGTTCTTCAGTGCGATAAAGAATAATAAATATTTGGACTCATGCTCGTTTCTGTTTTTGTATATATCAGGTATCAGAAAAAAGTGACATAATTAAGGAATTTTATTTTTCTAGGTTTTGTTTCCATATTGCCTACGTGTTTATCCATGTATTTACTAATAACTGAGTGTGGATTTAACCCTGCAATATGCATATATATATATATATATTGTAAGCATTCTATGTGATAAAATGTTTCACAACGCCTTTTAAATGTTGCTGTAATGCGAATTTCTCAGAATATGCTGTGCGTCAGTTACGTGACTTTTACTCTGATCCCAGGATTTAAGACTTGTACAAGTTGAAGCCCAAATATGAGATGCAACATAGTTATAATCAAAACTTATAATACTTGTTATTATGATTCAATTTCCTTTAGAAGGTCAATATAGACATTGTATATATATATATATATATATATATACAATAACATCTCACAATACCAGTGACAACGAACAATGGCATCAAAGATACAGCTTGGTTAGGCTCACAGATTAGCTACTTTGTACATACATCTCTTCATAAGCTGTGATATAGCGTTTCGTTTCTCCATTGCAAGGTAAGGAGTTTTGTAACTTCTGTTCATAGAAGCACAACTGTCAGTCAAATTTTCAAAAATAAACAAAAGTTATTAATGCTACCTCAACACAAATTAATTCACCCAGTTGAATACAATCCCCAGTTTATTCAACATTAATGGACGCAGACATAAAAAATGGCAGAAATATTCAGTAACACCTATAAAAAAAACCTGAGTCTAAAGAAATAAAACATTATCCAAAAGAAATTAAAAAATAGATAATGACTTAAATAACGATAAAGTGCATCCCAGTTGACAAAAACCCAGTGGTATGGATAATTTAGATAAATTTCTCAAAGTTTCCAAGTTAGCTTCACAATATTTTGCAACTACAGGTACATTTGTAGTAAACATTGATTGATATTGAGACTGCTAATTGATTTAGTTTATTACTGAAAAATATAAACAAGCTCATCTTTTTGAAAAAAAAAATATAAAATTATGAATAATAGTATTATATAACTCGTGTATATTTCATATTAACCTTTGTTTTTTAGAGAAGTCTCTATATTTAGGAATAATTTATCGGTACGGAAAATAAATTATAATGAATAAAATATCAAAAAAAACTTGGAAAACTATATTAGTTCTATTAAATTTTTTATAATACTATACCGTATTAAACCGGTTACCGTTACGGAGCATCCTGGTTCGTACCAAATCGTGGGCTTAGCATACTATCCCAGCCCTTATATACATACATGCTTGTAGGGACACAAAACATCTTATTGTGTTTAATTAATTAGTTTAATAATTTAAATGATTGAATTGCTGTCAAATTAAGAAATTTAAGTCAAAAATATAAAGATTTATTCAATTATTAATTTAAGACTTCTATATATTCTTATACATACATAATACTCTTATATATGTGTATTAGGAAATTAATTTATCTGATATTTTGAAGGGCGTTTTATCTACTGCAACAAGGTGACAATTGCCAACATAGCTACATATCTAGGTATATACATATACAAGTTCATTCTTCACCTCGATTCTATTTTTATAAAAAAAAATCAACTTGAGAAACCTGATTTAATTATTGTGCTCAAGTTAATAGTAATTGAACTTGTCAAAATGTTTTTGATTTTGTCTTGAAGGAAAACATGAAGGAACATATCGCTATTGTATCTATCCATCTTTTTTACCCATAAAGAAAAAGAAACAATGGCCCAAGGTAAGTTGATAGTCTATCAACTCTTGAACTGCTCCTGACTTAATGGTAAGGAAATTGTTCGCAGCTATGTAAAAAAAAGCTAAAAGCAATCACTTTTAATCACTTAAATATGATCAAAACGCAGCAGTCAAGAAAACACGTCCGCACGCGGCAGATACATAAACTTTTTCAAATAACATCTCAAAAATTTTATCTTAGTGGAATAATAGCAAAAAAAAGACAAAACTGTTTTTGATAAGACTGTTAGAGTATTATTGAGGTCATATTGGTCCTTTATAATAGACTTAAAATCGACCTTGTCGCATCCTATTATGCTGTAGGAAAAATAACATCAAAATAACAAAAATACAAAAATTATTCAGTCTTGTTTAGTCGTATTGTTATATATTTTTCCAGAATAAAGGATGATAATTCAAGAGTAAGCATAAAAAGAAGTGTAGAGAATATAGCGTGGAATATCTGAAATATGAATTTGTATTGGTACTGCAGAAAAAAATACCAACCTATGTGAACCTTTTTGTGTCAGAAAGTGTTAACAAACAATGCCATGAAACCTTTGATACTTTTGGAATATTTGAAAAAAAGTACACTCACTTTGAGAAAAGTTCCAGGTACAAAAACTATTTAAAATATGTTTTCAGGCACTTAACAACAATCCACAGACGGTTTGTGTGCTTCATACAACATATCTTTGCTGATTGTTATATCTGGTAGACCCATATGATTAGGGAGGAACTTATTCTGCCTACAGTTAGAGAGGTTCTGCACACAGTTGCACATAAGTTACCTCACCAAATGATAAAAGCTATACCTCTCAGTGATAAATCGGCTTAAAGAAGAGTAGATGAAATGGCTGAAGTTTTTGAAGAGACATTCTACGACACTCTTGCTGTAACAGAATTTAGTTTGTGGTTAGATGAGTCCTCTCTACCAAAAAAAATGAATACTTGCTTATGTTCGTTTTGTCAAAGATGAAAAGTTGACTCAAGGTATGTTATTTGCAAAACAACATAAAACAGATACTAAAAGAGAGTCAGTATTTGATGTCCTTGATAATTTTTTCTAAGACAAAAACATATGGAGCACCGTCCATGATATCATCGTGGCTTCATCAGTTTCTTGAAAACAGCTGTACCTGGTGTGCTTACAGAGCAATATGTAATTCATAGACAGCATCTGGTAGCAAAAAAAACCCTTAGTGGTTGACTTCACAAATCAATGTGTACTGTTATCACAGCAATAAATAATATCAAGACGCGTATTCTCTGTATCTTTTGACAGAGAATAATAATGATGAAGAATCTGTAGATTTATTGTTACACAGAGAGGTTAGATGGCTATAAAAGGGAAACTGTCTGAAACGTTTCTATTCTTTGTTTGATACAGTTATAAGATTTGTGCTTATCTTAAAAGCATCCAGAATGGCATTGATTATTTGTCAGATATATTCATAAAATGCAATGAAGTTAATTTGCAATTGCAAGGAAATGATGTCAACATTATCAAGGTCAAATCTGCTATCTTCACCTTCCTGTCTAAGTGTAATCTATTTCAAACGGTAATTTAGCTCGTTATGAACTTTACCAGTATTCAAGCCTCTGTGAGCTGGAAAAGGAAAAGAGCATATCAGATAATGATACACCTTCAAGTGTATTATTCTCACCTAGAAGAGTTGCAAAGTGACATGTCTAAATGGTTTCAGGATCTTTTGTGGCTAAAAGTACCAGACTGAGTACCAAAAAAAATATTTTACTTCTATCCAGTATTATGGAAAAAGATGAAGATATAATTTATTACTTTTCCTGCATCATAGCTGGTAGAACGGGCGCTCAGTCCAGTTGCCTTGCTTCTTTCCCAGCAAAAAAAAAAAAAAAAAAAAAAATTACCGAATGTGGAGATCTACGTACTTTTCTAAGTGAGTTCCAATTTGATGGTTAGTAACTAATATCCACACACTAAGTACACCCATTTCATTAGCAGTAATTGTGAAAACCAATTAAAATGGTTTATTTAAAATTAAGAAATATACTTTGTAATTAATATAGTTGCTTATATATTTATAGGGGGAAGTTAGGAGCGCCCCGCCAGGCTGAAAAAGTTTGGTAAACCCTGGTTTAAATGATATTATTAAAGATTATATCTTGATTTTGTCATTTTTAAAATTAGATTTAGTCTACCATGCCCAAAAATGTCAAGCTACGCCCTTGCATACATGATGACATTTTGGTTCTCAAGAACCAATAGTAACTATCAATATTCTACCAACATTCCTTTGATATTTAAATAACTATTAATCAATTAATTATTAATTTTTTAATAAATTGAAAATAAGTATGTATATATTTACATTATTGATCCTCTTGAATAATTTGTAGTTAGAATTTGTTTGTTTTTTATTCACTAAACGAACCTGGCAAAACAATGTCTTTTGACTCTTCTTATATATATATGCATAAAAAATGTACATTTTTAATAAGTGTATGAATAATTTATCAAATGCAAAGCAAATTAAGTAAATGAAACTATTTTTATTTTTTTACTTTCTTGAAAGGATGACAAGTAATTAATTTCATAAATTCACTGCATTAAATGTTCCGAGGACATATTTTGTCAGGTCATTATTTATATGGTATGTTTACAGTATCTATCCCATATGGTCTAATAATCCAGCAATTTTTTTTTTTTTTTCATTTAAATTAAAAATGCAGTAGAACCATCTTTTTTTTTTTAAGTATTTGGTTTGTATGTTGATATGTGTCATAAAAAATATCAACTTTGAATCACAAATGAAACACATTATTAAAATATAGCCATATAGCCGGATAATTTGGCCATTTTCTTAATCAAGCTAAATGATTTTGGTCACAAAGTAGTCTAAAGAATTGAAATCTATTGTACTAGGAATTAATATTTGTGATCACTCTTCCATGAATTAATATTTTATCTTAATTTATAATGTAAATGTTAAATGTAAATTTGTTAACTTTGGTCTCGTATTTTTGCCATTTTTTATGCACTCTGATTAAATAAATAAAACTTGAGGCTTTCTCTATATTAGCAGAGCACGGATACATAATATTAAAAAGTTATTTGTTTGTTTTCAAATAATGTATGCATTATGTATGTACAATAGATTATTATTATATTATTTTAATGCATATATACTGCGGTTTGAATTATTAGCGACTATAACTCTATAGAAATATCAATAATTTGCATAACAAATAAGTAGATTAAATTATATTTTGACAATTTTATGTATGCATACATTCGTAAATAAACGATTTTTTTTAACGATCAATTAAAAAAATAAAGATTTTTTATAAATGTATATATTTTGACCACTGTTAGATGAATATCTAACTTATAGGCATGTAAATAAAAACATGGAGGGAACAAATTGTGCTCAAAACTGAGCCAAAGGTTAATGAGTGACTTCTTGCTTAATGGATTACGTTACAATTTAAAAAAAAAAATTAATAATATTGAATTATTTCATTTTGAATCATATGTAATCAATAGCTCAACAGATTAGATAATTGAGTTCGTTCATATACCGAAATATTCAAATCTAGATTGCTAGAGACTATAAGTGCATTGAACTAACCATTAAGTGGATATAATTAAAAGGATCTATAAATGAAATCATATTATGGTGAAACACAGAATGATTGAACAAAATTTTAGTCATTGTCCCCATGCCTAGTTAAATTTGTTTGAAGCAGGCACAAAAGTTCAAATCCACATACCCTTGCTTAACTTTACTTAACAGCCAATGGAAATCTATTTGACTTCTATATAGTCCTTATATTTTTTTTCATAACGACATCATTCTCAAAGCTAGCTATTTCGGAGACATATACAATTAAATTTTATAAGAATAGAGCCCTTTTTAGATTAAGGAAAGCGGTGGATTAAAGTAGTGTATTTGAATGTTATATTTAGTAGGATGACCGACGGATATCCGAAATTTTATCGTCTACCATAAACCTATATATATGCGGTAAAGTCCTACAAAAAGTTACTATTTCATAAGGATCTTCACCGCATACTATTTTGATTTATTTCGAATATTTTATTTGACATCCCCTTTAAAATAATTTAGTTTTTTTTTTGATTTCCAAAGCCATTAGATGTAGTTTTCTTAAGATTTTTGTAAATTTGGTCATTTTATTAAACACTATGTTAGTGAATACAGTCTGTTATCCCATTTTAATCATGTTTTATTGCTCACACATTTAAAAATGTTCCTAAAACGATCAGTGAATGTAAACACAATTTTTTTAATATAGTATTAATTTCTTTTTGGGGGATTTATTCGAATATTTTGCATATTGATTATCATAATTTAGTTGTTCTATTTTATTTATTAAATATATTAATATGGAGTCTTTTTCATTTAATTATACAATATAATACTTCAAGAATAAGACTCTTTTAATACTAAATGGTGCTATATGTATATAATTAACTCAAGTGTTAAGAAAATCAAAAAAGCTATTAAATTCGATAAAATAACTTTGAGAGTCAATTCAAATTTTATTTAAATCAATTAATAATTTCATTTTAAAGATAAGAAATAATTTGAACATTTATGTTTTACTTAAAAAACAACATAGATTAAAAATTCATATTCTTAAAGATTTGTCAAGATGGACAAATGAATGTTTTGAATGATTTTTTTTAAAGAAAAGTATTCAGTATATTCATTTGTGCTATCATTTTCTTATGATGAACATAAGAGGTGTTTTTTTATTGTGAGAATACCATAATTAAATGTAAGTTAAAACCATATTTACTTGGGCAAAATAATCTTGTTAGCTTGACATTTAATAAATAAATAAATTTAAATAAGGAATACAAAAACTAAAGATATATTTGGTGTAACAGATGTTACTATAAATAGAATGGAGGATACATATATATATATATATATATATATATATGTATATTTGTAATTATATTACTCGTATATAGTTGAATTTACAATTTCAAATGGTAGTTTTAGTTATTTTCGAAAAATAAAATTCTTCTTTTTTTTTGTATATTCTAAACTTTCAAAGTTAATCGTATGTATTATTCAAAGATTTATCTCATTCATTTAAAGCAACAACAAAATATATAGTATCTATGCAGTTTAATTTAAATTTCATACTCCAATTTGCTTTTAAAGCTCAAGTAATGAAAATTTAAATAGCTTTGCTTTGGTGTGTCCCAATTTAAAAAGTTTTATTTTTAATTCTCTATGACTTTTTCTGCTAAAAGCTTTTAAAAAAACACTATTTACAAAATATTAGACCCTTTACCTCATTTTTTGGCAGCGTTTTAGTACTTTAAAAGATTAAAAAATGGGTACTTTTGGATTATAATTGTCCATTTTCAGACGTCATGTATCGTCACATTTTTAAAGTTATTGGCGAAGTATTGGGATACTATTTAAGAATAAGTATTAAAATGCTAAAAAAAAAGTATATACATACACATATATGGTACACCTTAACGTAGAAAATCTAAAGAGTCTGATAAGTGTTCAAAGCAAACAATTACTGATTATAATATTAAAAAAACATGCCAATTTGATAAAAAATAAAAAAGGAGAAAACGGACGAAAATATCACGTTTAAAGCAACATGTAATTGAACCTTAAAGACAAAGTGCATTTTAGCTTTTGGGGGTAAATGAATATCTATACAACCATGAAATTAAAATATTTAGTTCATTTTGACCTAAAAATGTCAATTTCTTCCTCTTTAGATTGATTGTCTGTATCATGCCGAAAATAACTTGATAATTTTAAAATTTTGCAAAAGGCATTTTCCTGATGTTTTTTAATAAGAGAACACAATATATCATAACACAATATATATACCACCCCAAAAATGCTACAATTAATTACCCATGGCCTAACTTAAAGGCGCTAATAAACTTTGTGAATTCTTCTTAAAGAATGTAAAAATATAACCAAAATGATATTTAACCCCTTTTTGTCGTTATGAAGTCATTGATGAGGTGAAAGATATTTATTCTATTTTTGTTAATTTTTGATCATGCTCAAAACTTCTTGTCGTCGTAAAAAGAAAAGAAAAAATAACATTATAGAATCAATAATTTAAACCAATTTGTACACATTTGGCTGTACAATTCCTTGCAGGGTTCATTAAAATTAGTCTTTAAAAGGGTCATTTAGTGTGAAACTAACTTATTTTTAGAACAAATTAGTTATGAAGTGGTGAAGTAAAAAATGTGTCATCAGCATCAGTTTGCTACTCATCTATTCATCAATTTTTACACGTTGCATGTCGTAATTTTCATATTTTTAGGTAAATTACAATTAACATCCTTTTATGTGTCAAAACTGAACCCATGTTCAGTTTAAGTTCTATCTAGATCAAGTTGAATATTGGATTGACTTACATGTATGCACCGAACCATTATATTTTTAACTATGCTATTAAACCCCCTTCCATTATTTGAATCATGTCACGACCTTTGTACATCTAGTGGCATTGAGCCTCGTGCTATGGATAAAAAAAAATAAAGAGTATAAAATGCTTAACCATATTTTAAAGGAGAAAAACAGGTAAAAAAAAGTAGTCGTCATTTGATCAAGTCTTTGATCATTTCCTTCCCGTAAAATTGAAATATTATATAGTACATTTTGTATTAAATGACTATTTAAGGGCGTATCGAATATAATTAATATTTTAATCATTTAAAAAAAATATTATACAACGCCAAATTATACATATATAAAATCAAATTATAACAAAAAAAAATGGTTCCTGCAAGAATTTTTAAACTAAAACTTGTTTAATACAACAAATTTCTATGTTCTAAAGCAGTGAAGAAAAAAAATATGTGTCATCTCCCTGTACATACATAAATTTGAGGTCGTTTGAACAACTGTAAATTTAAACTGTAATAATTATTAAATTAATAAACATTTTTATGTTTCTAAAAAGAAAAAAAAATGAATATTTTAATTAGTTTGTGACATAATTATTTTTTAAAAAGAATAATAATTTATTACAGTACTTAGTTGTAGAGTTGAATATCAAAAAGTCAATGACATATTGGTAATATCTACAACTAATGCAATGTTAAAGTATTATTTGCATATTCTACCATTAATGTCAATAATTATACAAACATGCTCTAAATTCCGTTTGCATCGATTGTAAATATATGTGTTGATGTTATTTTCATAGGCGCAGAGTGATAAAATAAATTTCGAGCTAATATAAAATTTCATTTTCTCAAATTATTTTATTCATTCAAACACATTCAATTTTTTTATATGGAATGAGTCACGACAGGGATGATGGATTCAAATCAATTGAGTCTTTTTAAAAGCCATGATTCAAATCATATTTTGAACCTTATGTTTCAACGAAAAAAACAATTGTAGAAGCCAAAAATTCAATCAGAGTAAATGACAATGCAGGACTAATACAATGAGAATTATCGGTTTAAAAGTTATAAAAGATTCAGTGATATATATGGAGATACGAGCAGATTTAGGTACAAGTGCAACGTATTTTATCATTGCTTCCTAACTTTCAATCACCTATTCATACACATTGGCTCTCCAATTCTTTAAGCAGGTATCTTTCAGATCTACTCCATTACAGTATACAATCTCTTTACACTTACATATATTAATTGAAAGACCTTTTCCAAGGCAATGTTTTGATAGAGTCAATGACATCCATTGAACTATGATTAAATTTAAAAGTTCTATTTCAAATTTGTTTGTTTTTTTTAAATCAGCAACTCTAATATAATTATTATTATTTTCGTTTTGTTAGGTCAACTGAACATCATTCATTGCATGGAATATAATTACACAAATCTTTATTCACTCTTTTAACTCTATTTTGTATGCATAAAGGCAATGAATGAAATTATTATTATTATGAACACTTTATGCTTTGTAATGCCTTTATGACAATAGATTCAATCAATCTTTCTTGAATTACTCCACATTTTACACTTTTTGTATGCAGACCCATACTAGAAAATCATTTTTTTTAAAGGCAATAATGGTCTTGTCCTTGCATGCTATGAGGTTTATCGATTTAAAATTAGGTTACTTAAGCATTTTGCACGAATTATCGTGATATACATGAGATTGCACACATAGTATACATATATTCAACTTTCAAAATATACATATTTAAATAATATTTACAATTACCTAAATGTATCTGGATTAGAAATGAAATTTCTAACCCTAATCAACAACACATTTATTTAAATACAATAAAATATATTTTGCGAATTTTAAAGATAATTTATTTAAGTAAAATTGAAATCATGCATCAAAATGTTATATTTCTATATAAAAACAAAAATTATGGCATTGTCCGTAGGGGAATTGAATACTTTTGATAAATAGCTCTATAAAAACATCAATACAATTGAGAGAAAAAATAGCTACACAAAAAGTTATTCTACGAAATCATAAATTTTATTTAAAAATAAACTTTGCCCATGGGGTTAATGAACTTGCAACTTTCAATTTGTTAGCAAGACATTCTAACTAACTGAGCTAATGGTACTCCGCTTTCATTTAATTTAGATACTTTTTTTTGACATATTTATTGGATATTTTTATTGTTTCTAAACAAATTGAATCATTTTAATCATTGGAGCTTCAACATGGAAAATAAAAAGAGTGACTTTTAAATGATCTTTTGCTTTAAATAACAGTCTTTGCTTTTTTGTCAAATATATATAACTTTAGTTTCCATAGCTCATTATTTTTGTTAGTTTGACTATTCTGTAAAAAAAGTCTATAATATCAAATTAAGCAAATTATAAAAGGAGAGGTTGAGAGATCTACAAGACTAGAACTATCACTCTGTTCTAATAATGAACAATTTTTGAATGTCAATGTTTTAAGTTATGTCCAATGTTTTCTAATGACTCTTTTTCCAGAGGGGTTAATAATGATTGAGCATCAGTTGTTTATCTCAAACATTCAGGCATGTTTTCTTTCAATATGATATTCATTCAAATGTATATTACTAAAAATCTAAATAAAGTTCTAGGTCTTTAAATACAAATTCATACATTGCTGCCCTTTTTAGGATAAATTGATTGATTTATATTAAGTTCTTGGACAAAACCATAAATGTAAGTTTGAGGTACCAAAATATCTTAAAAGTATTTTTTTTAAAAGTACATTTATAGTAGTGAATGTAAGCTTTGTTACCCTTGCCTGAGTAAACATTTTTATACCACCCTAGATTTTTTTTTGTGATTACTTTTTCACAAATGGAAAAAAGTCAATTATAAGGTAATTATTCACTCTACAGGTCTGTAAACCTAACTATGCCTCTCTAATAAGTGCACTTCAGATAATAGCAACATTTTTTTTGCTAACTGAGATCATGTTTTTATCCGTATTTGACTCTATTTATTTATCTATGCTTGAAGATGCTACTCTACAAAAATATTATATAAATATTTTTATAATGGAAAGGTTTGATGAATTTTCATTTACAATATTATTGTTAAACTTCAAAAGAGTAAATATAGCTTATTAACATGAGATAATTTGGAGTTTTATCACCTCTTAGAGTTAAAACCTACTCTGCCACACATAGACACGCTACTTAGAGGATACAGCCTAAAAAGTTTTTTTCATTTTTTAGAATGTTATCCTTATTTCATCTTTTGTACTTTCAAATATCCCTAAAAAGTTACATATTAGTCAATTATGCTAATAAATATACTCAAGTTTGAATTTATTATTATACATTTTCAATATTTTGTCTAAATAAATTAAGATTTTCTTTGATCCCCCCCCCCAAAAAAAAAAAAAATATCCGATTTCTTTTAACTTAATATACTTGTGCTATTAATATTGTTATTATTATTATTATTATTTTGGGGGAGGAAAAGGGCCTTCATTCATGTTTAATAATACTTTTTATGATATTTATGATCATATATATGATCGTAACGTTTGGTTTTATTACAATATAAAAAAGGATGCATGTATGTACTTATGCCTAAGGCAATTTTGTTAGTTTATTATTCAATATGATAATGAGATAATGGATAAATAATAAGGCTTCCTTTAAAAATTAACCAAACTTTTTGAAAGCACTTAGTTTACTCTTAAGCAAGTATGTTGTACATTGTAGATTTACATTAATTATTAGGAAAGTTCTTTATATATATATATATAATAAATACATTTTTTTAGTTTGAAATATGAGCGTTAAAGCGGAAATGTTATTTATTTATTTGAATGCTTGATTACTGCTAGTGCATTTCAACCTATCATGGCCATTAAGAAATAACTTTATAGCTATTAGTCAGCAAGCTGTACTATGTAGGCTTATATTTATAAATGCCTTGGGTATATATATAATTAGGTACATATCTAAGTACATACTTACAACTGTCTTGGAGTCATTTCTAACATCTGTATCATTTTGTATGTACATAACTAATCAAATGAGAGAATTGTTACAAATATTTTGCTCAAACACATGTGCAACTTGTTAGAATTATGTCACTCATGTATAATGTTTACGATTAATTAAATATATAATCAAGCTCGCATCTTACATCTGCTTGTTATGTATGTACGTACTAACAAAAATAAAAGTATGAAATTTTTGCAAAATAATCTTTTAATGAACATATCCTTGGCCTATTTATTGTTAAATGATCGTAAGAAAAGTTGTCTCGTCACGGTTTTGAACCCTCAAAGTTTTATTCCCATTTTGGTCTGGACATTTTTAAATTATTTATCTTGTTGCTAAGACAAAACTAATTAGATAAAAAACAAAAAACAAAAAAATTATTAGTCTCAATTCAGATCTGGGTGTATAGGATTAGTTGAGCTGAAATATATCAAAATATCACACAAAAATTTAAATAATTACTGTCAAATGTCTGAAATAAAGTAGAATATTATCATGATGCTATCTATATGGTATATGGCAACCTTTTTTCTTAATTATAATTAGGGGGAAAATGCCCTTAAATCAGTTGATGACTTAGCAATTACTTTCAAATGTGAAATTATGATTTCTTTGGTCGTACAAAATGGCCAAACAAGAGCCAATTGTAGATCCATCAATCAAATCACAAACAAAGTGAAAAGTAGTAAAAACATTGACATCTTATAAAAAAAATATATAAAGTTGAACTACAGCCTTTGCTAACTAAACAACAATTGAATCAATCACGTCATAGCATTGTTTGAATGAATTAGCAAATCAATTAACTCATAGATTAATTAACTTAATTAACATGAGTTGATGAATCAAATTCATGTTTTAATTGACGTCATTTCCAATTTTTTACTCGTCATTTATTAAATGTGTTAACAGTGTTTATAGAATAGATATTTGTGCAAATGTCGATACGCTATTTTTTTTTCTTATATGTAGCTAAACAAGTAATTTAAAGGTAAAAGCTTGTATGTTGTTACATACCTTTGTTTAAAAGAGACATACTTCTTAAGTAAAATCAATTAAATTTGAATATTTAACAATTATTTTTTTTAAATGTATTGGATTCAAAAAAAAATAATTTTGAATTGATAAATTATATTCATTTTGAGGATTTAATAAAATCCTATAAAGGAAATGAAATGGAATTCTTCTAAATCCTTAAATACTGATAAATGATTAATATTACATAAATCTGTCATAATCATAAAATTTAATAAATATAACATAGTTTAAGCGTTCAGATGAACAATCTTGGATGTATGTTTCAACATTTATACAAAAGATCTCTTCCAGTTCACATGGCAGTGCCAATAACTAAACTGGAAATTGTGTTTGATCAATGACTAAATATTCGTTTAAAAGGAGAGTGGATTGTGCAAATTTTGTACTTTTGTACCCTCTATAGACTTGTATTTCATTTTTACTTGTTAAAGGTGGTAAAAATAGACCTAATTGTAAATCACTATGAGACGTCTGTTAATATTTTCTAAAAGACATGATCATCAAATTTGGATTCTATCAAATTACTTAATTTGTAAAAAAAAGGCAGATCAGCAAGTGCTTTGTTAGGGTATATTCAATTATTTTTGTCATGTTATATGATGCCTCAGTAGTTAGTATTATACTATTATATTACTTGAATACGGCCTTTTTGAGATGTACATATTTACCAACGTAATTAAACAAATGTTTTAAGTACAACATACAACCTTAGAGAAAACTGTTTTGTAGATGTCAATTAAAGCCAATCTAGAGTACTTTAATTATGTATGGACACTAAACTTCTTTAGAGCTTTACAACATTGTACAATGTTAGTATATGTTCCACAAATGTGAAAATATAAAATAATGGTAGAATTTATGGTATTTACTTATGTACATACATAAGTTGGATACTACACAAAAAAAGATGCAAACTACAGAAATAGGAGCACAACTGAACATAAGCTCTTGGAAAATAATTATGAACAAATGTGCGTTAAGATTATTTGAAGTGTTCTGCAAATTATTTATTTTAACTCATCAAAGTATCATTAAATTAATTCAGAAAATCACTTTTTATAATTAAAAATAAATCCTGTCAATTTCTGAAGAAAAAAAAAACTTTCATCAAAAGCTAGCCTCCTCCTACAACAAAAGCCCCACATATATTTATCCCGTAAGATTCCTAATAAATAATTTGTGTGACATTACTAGAAAGGTTATGAAACACTACTCTATATAGTTTCAATAACAACAAATAGAAATTACCAGGAACCGTGTTTGTATGTTTAACATATTTACGCATGTTCATATATGAGAAATAAATGACTTCCCTTCCAACAACGAACAACATATACTTTCTTATCCTTATAAAAAATTTTGGAATAAATATTTGACAGCAAGAGCTCATAACAGTCAATAGTGATATTGAAAATCATAAAAATTATTTTTTACTAACTACATATACATACATAAATATCAACAGACAAATTATATCAGCCCTTAATATGGAAATTAAAATCCCGCTCGTCCTGTACCATTCTAACTATCCGATTAAATATTTGGATATAGTTTTAAAATCCAGATTGCAATATTTTTCAAAAAAAAAAATCAATTTCTTTCACAATGGTTATTAATTTTTTTCAATGGTTTTCAATTTTGTATGATTGTTGTTGACCTTTAATGTAATATTTTTCATGTAAATAAATGATACATGACAATATGAATGGACATGGGCAAAATGTTGAAATAGCGTTAGGGTTAAGGAAGAAAAGTTAAATATCAGTTGGTATAATTTGAATTCAGTCTTCTCTATATCGTTGAGTCTATAGCTTGCTACAATTATAAGTAAGTAACTACTGTGCAGTATTTAATTTTGCCAAATAACAATCAGCAAATAATTTGCAAAGGCACAGATAGTAATTGTGATCACACTTTTTTACCTCAGCAAAATGCGTAAGCCTAGATGTTATTAAGTATAAAGACTAGACATGGGCAAAATGTTGAGATAAAGTTGAGCTTAAAGAAAAAAAGATAAATATTAGTTGGTACTATAATCTTCACAATGCATTTGAATTCAGAATGGAGATGATAACTTGCAACTATTGTATGTACTTATTGTCTATTATTTAATATTGTCAAATTACACTTAGCCGATAAAATGCAAAGGCAACAGATAGCAATTGCGGAAACGCTCTTGTATCTCAACAAAATGTCCCTCCTTAAATATGATACTTATAACTCAGCTAGATCCACTTCTTTTCTTTAAATGATATTAAAACATTTTTTCTTTAAAATTTGCAGTATTTTTCATACTATGCAATGAAGTAACTTGATCTTCAAATGGGGATCGTCCTATATGACGTTCCTACAAGTAAGAGAGAGCAATTTTACTTCCGCTTTAATTAAATTACAATTACAATGCTTCTGTAATCCAGTTTTTTGATCATAGTAGCATCAAATATCATGGCAAAGTGTGTAAAATTCAGTTTTATTATTTCTAACATGGAGTCATCAAATATATTTTTGAGTCTCAAAGGAACTTATTCATAGCTAAACAATAATGCCTGGAATGAAGTATCTTATGGTTTTGATAATGAATGTACTGATTTAGTTGTCTTTCTTCAAAATAACTCAAGATGATTTTAATGACCAAACTTTATCAGATATTCCAGGATACATTGAAAAATCTAAAAGCAATAGGTTGAAATCAAATCACACATTCAACTTTTATAAATAACAGGATCCAAGTGGTGTAAGATGATGAATAAAACTCCTACTTCAGTTTTTCAAATATTAGAGATCATATTGTTGATAAAAAAATTGACTTATGCACGAGATTACAATAAATATGATTTTCAAATGACAAAGGAATGTCTTAAAAAAAAACCAACTGGGCTCTTCATGTATTCAAGTTACCTTGCTCCCTTTCAAGAATGAATGTTTGTGTAGGAAATGAAGATGTTGACATTAAGTTCCTTAGGCAATGTTTTTCATAACATGTTTTGCATAAAATAAGAATGAACCCAATATGATATTTTAAACAATGTATCACAAAAGGGAAACAAAGAAAATGTGCTCTGCGTTCATAAAAAAAATCCAAAAAATAAAATAAATAAATAATAATATAAAAGTAATATCTATTTGCCATGATCCCCAAATGGTGATTGAGCAATATAAATATCTCCATAGTTTGTATATTTTGAATATAAAATCAAACTGACGATTTTTTTTTTGTAATTTGTGAATATATGTGCATGTATATATTTGAGGGAGGAAAAAAGCTTGACAAACGTTTGCTTGTTAATGGATTAAGTATCCTTCATGAACGAAAATGATTTACCATTGAGATTAATATATTTTTAAAAATTATTATTATTGATTACATATTTTATATTTTTTAACTAATTAATTAATTATCTTTCATTGCTATGTACTTAAAAAATTATCCTTTTTAATCCTTCAAAGTTGCTGCAAATGGCAGTTAAATCTTGCAAAAAATCCCGAGTCGCAATGATATAAAAATAATGGGATAAATGAATGATTCTATTTTAAAGATTTTATTGGAGGCAAATAAAGTCTTGTTAATTAAATAAACACCATGCTTCATATTCTAAGGAGGCATTATATCACCAAAACATAAGTTTTGATTTATGAATTGAAAATTTCTTATTTTCATGATTTTTGTTTTGTACTACAAAATTTGGTGTTGACATCAAATCATTTCTAATATTTACATAAATATGTAAAAAAAAACAAGATTGAAAGTTTCAATCTATACGCGCGAGCCAATTTTCACCAAACAATTTTTACAAAGGTTTGAAAGAGCAAATAATTCAGATATATAGAGAGCGATGCAAATGCTCGCGCTAAAAATTAAAAAATAGTTTTTCAATATGTAGATAAAAATTATGTTCAATTCAGAATGAGATCGTTAATTGTGAAAGCTGTACATCGACATCTAAATAATCGATAAATAAGTTTTTATTTTTGGTGACGATAATATACTGAATGAAACAAGAATTATTTTTTTATTTATTTTAAAAAACAAACAAAAAAAAAACCTCAGAATTAAAAATGTAATAATATCAAATATTTCAGAGGTCTTAAATATTTAAATCCCTGTGATCAACACTTTCAATGTTATAAGAATGCCGTTCAAGATAAAATAAAATATTCAATTCTTAATCCATTAAGTGCCCCCCCCCCCATGTAAATAATATCTATTTATAAAAACGTTCAAAATTTGGGCTCATGGTACAATGAATCAAGTAATAATATAGACATATAGAGTTCCTTTTCCTTTTATTCATGCAGATATTTATATGTGATTACCATGATTCGAATAATAATTGGGTTAGTTAAAAAATTGGGCTTACAAATCATAATTTCAATAAAATTCTTCATAGTGGGAGAGTTTTTACTCAAAAACATTTAATGATGAATGGCACAAATTTTTCAATTTCTCAATGAAGTACATACATCTTTAAATGTTTATTTAGTGGACAGTATCAAAAATAAAGTTTTACTAAAGAACAGAAGTTTCTTTTCTATTTTTGTAGCTTTGGGACATTTCTTTCGATGTCTTCTTCAGACTTGAAACAAGAATAAAAATCCTTGGTGAGGAAGTTGTTTTTTCAGACACATCATTAAGTACCTAGATATAATTTTTATATTAAAATTTGAGTCTTCTTGCAGTCATTCCTCAAATGCCATAACTCGCTAGAATGTCATTAAAAAACCTTGAAATTGAAAACACTTCAAAGAAGGATGTTTCGATTTTTATCCTTATAAATACAGATTTTTCGATTAAAAAGTTTGTCCAGCCTTTAATAGATTCTTTATGGAATAATCTATTAAACACTTTGATAGATTAAATCAAATACCAAATTTTATGGTGCATTTATTTCTTTATGTTAGGAGTTACTTCATCATTAATTATAATAAGGTCAACAAGTTCTTTACTCCAGTACCACAGATGTTGACAAAGAGCTACTTTACTAGCAAAATTTGAAAAGTTTTCATAATTATGTAGTTGTTTTAAGTGTATTTAGTCATTTATTAGTTCAGTGGCTGTATTTGGAGCTACTACTCTGTTGAGCACACAATATTGTATGATGACAGATTATTCAGAGAATAAAAGTCAGAGTATAATGAAACACAACTACTTTCAGTTTGCACATATGTAATAGGAAAAATACTAATGTATTCAGTAATTAATCTAACTGGATCTGATTTAATTTACCTAATTAATGTTAGTTACGTTCATATTGTACTTTATTAAATAATTTGTACTAATGAATGTGTTTAGAACAAACAGACATATATATATATATATATATATCCAAGTACTTCATTGAGCGCTTGAAAACTTCAGATACACCATTAATTAATTATTAAAAATATTGTGTTACATTTTTCATGCATGATTTTAGAGCCAAATCCTTACCCATTCTGAGGGTAAGTGTTTGTATTTTCCAGCCAACATATTTTTGAGCTACCCCACTCTATATATGTACATATATACATTTTCTACTTTACATTGTTTTCCAACATGGTTTTTTCCAAATTGCAAAGGTTTTCATTCTTTCTAAATATAATGAGGCCCTCACAACTCAATCTTTCTTCATCTGAGATACGAAGCTTTGTTTTTGTGATCGATGATCACGATTTTTGGATCCCATTGTGACTCTACATATTTCACAACAAAGGCTAACAAATCTTCTTTTTTTTATTATCAAATCTGTACATGGAACTTTCTCGTATGAATTACTTTAGAAATATGTAGTGAAAACTAGGATCAGAGATTGTATTTGCCACATACATACATACATACCGGGTGTCAGATAACTATTTTCCGGTTTTTAAATAGTTATAAACCTTGATTGAGTGAATCATTTTTCACAAGTCAACCATACCCCTGAAAAGCAGAACAACAGGGCTTTATTTTGATTTAATTTTTCTCAAAAAAAAATCTAAGGGAAGATCGAGAGAGATGATAGAAAAAAGATTGCCAAACGCTTTCTCGCAGAAACTCTCAAACTAGCATTGTAAAACAGGTTGGTGTAAAAAGGAACGATTGGAGGCCGAAGAGACCCTCGTGAGAAATCCTGGAGGAGGTGTTCCCATCAAGATCCCCTCAAAACTTGATAAATAAGACCATCATGGCCAGTCGGACGAACTCCATGAGGTTCACTGCTAAGAACCTCGGAATCTGGAGGGGCACAGTGTTTAGGGCTGTTAAAAAGGAAGGGGGTAAGTCCTTGGTAATGGAAAAAAAGCAACTGCTCACATTGGCCATCACAGAGAATCGTTGGAAATGACCACTCAACACACATTGGACTATTGCTTACAAACCCTGTCACTCATGCCACACCAATGTCAATGCAGTATGGGTGCAGATGAACTAGATTATGGTGAGAAGGGCTTCAGAATCTGTTTAGAGGTCATTATATGGGCTGTGGGTAGTTACATTGAGCTTTAAATTAAAGTCAACTCATATTTTGATTTATTTGAAATAAAGTATATTTCCCCTACTACGCCAAGTTATCACATAGATATCTCTTATTGAATTTAAGAACAAACAATGGGAAAAATAGTCATCTGACAACCGGAACACTAAAACTTTTTCATAAGAATTAAATTCATTTTTTATTATAATTAATTTTGATTTGTATGATTTTTTGCTTTTATGTAATAATTGCGTTGTTTATATTATATTTTTCTTTCTTTTCGATTTATTTTTTTAAACATACCTTTCCTATAAGATTAGTTTTTGACTGTAGATACGTACATGGTATAAATCTAATTTTTCGATTACCATAAACAAAATCAAATAAAACAAATTGTTGAACAAACGCTCTTGCCTATTTGATTTCTATACTCCACTTAACTGTACCTATATTTCTTTATGCCAACTCCTATCATAGAAACACTTTAGACTAGCCCATGATGACTAGATAATATTAAAATGTGCTCTAAGGAAATAGAATAGAATCCGTATATGTCCCTCTATAATATTTTTATTTGAAAAAGATGTAAAATGAATTTGAAACAATTGTTGAATGATTCATTGCGTACATTTATGTCAGTTATCGTTTATAAATGTAAATATGTACCCCCCCCCCCCCCTATGTTTTGTTCGGCACAATCAGATTATGACAAAACTTTAATTTTATTTACTTTCTTTATTGTTGATATATTTTGCGCAGTGGTACAACTAATTGGGAGATATACAAGAAAAAAATTATTTACAAGGATTGCGGAATATATATATTTTGTAGCAAATATAAAAATGTTCTGAACACTTTTTTTACACGTAAATCTCGTACATCAACACAAAACCATCTTGAACAAAAATCAATACATATAAGACATTTCTTATTAATATATTTCTACTTCATAAATAATATTAAAAAAAAAACAATATTTGATTGATGTGTTTATTTCGATTCATATTCAATATTTATGGGATTCATATTCAAATTTCTAGAATCTTAATCCTGGGTCTTCATTTAATTTTTGAGACTTTATTTGCTTCTGATAGGGCCTTTTAAATCCTTCAATTGTAATTTGGATTTTTTGCAACACTTAATTGCCATTTACAGCATCTCTGAAGGGTTAATCAGAATGATGTATTTATTCATTCCAGATCAAGGTTTTTGACGAAAAAAAAAAACTGTTTTAGAAAAATAAGATTCAATTTTTGTTCCACCGTACCATAAGTGGAATTTGATTGTTGGTACAAAAATTATACCACTGATTCGGAAAGAGTTATTAATTAGAGAGATAATTAATTAGTCGATGAGTACAAATACAGTCAATACTCATTTTAGAGAAATTTTTCCATGTTGATAGACATCAAATATTTCAAAATTCTAGACACTATGTAACATCATTGCTAGGATTCTAAATAATATGCAAAATGCCGCGAGCGAGATTTTGTGGAGTTGGCTCTTGGAACAATACTTTTTGTTTTCCAAAGCTGTTATCATTTTTCCTTTATTACTGAGGGGAGAACATCTACCTGATAGTAATGATTTTGCTTGAAGGAATACATCCATTAAGGTTAGGTTAATAAAGCAAATAAAATGTAAACAAAAGGGGCTCAAGTCCTCGTATAATTATTATTAGCTAAAAACATATAATTTCCTGACATTAATTTCAGTTAATTTTCTGCCTCTCATCTATGGTATACATAATGTTAATATTTATTATTGATGTCTTCATTTGTATATATAAAGGAGAATAGTAGCTTGTAGCTCATTCAAATGTCATGAGAGCTCAAGCTGCTTCCCTATCAACAATCATCAAATTGTCTGAGTGGCCAGGTTGATTTTCTCTTTCCTTTTATTTTACACACCTCATTTGCATATTATTTACATTCCCAATCACTACCCTAAATTAAGCTCGTTTAAAAGAAATCCATGTCAGATAGATATGAAAAAATGAAGCGAAAGCGGCACTAGGATTTGTATTTTGAGACATTCTAGATCATTAATTAATTGTATTTTATGCATTTTCTAATTTAAATAAAGGATGCATCAGTGATGACGTCATCAGGGATTTTTTTTAACAGTGAAAGTCCCTGATGACGCAAATTTAAAAATAATAAACATATAGCAATTATATTCATTTGTAAGTGATTGGAAATTAGATTCATAGTACCCTTCTTGATATTAAATAGTTTTTTTAGCTAAAAAAAACCAACCTTTTTTTTATGAATAAAAAAAAATGAGTTTTCTCTACTTTTTTTAATATTTACTATACCGATAATAAACTTCTTTACTTAATCTAAACCACTTACAAATATATGTAGAACAAGATAACAAATGTAGGTTCTTTTCTTTCCATTAAAATATTAAATTTCCCTTTCTTTTGTGTTGAGAGTATTCACAAATATGCATATAATCATATGTATGTATACCTAAGCATAGATATTTACGACACATATAATAAAAGTCTATTACAATAAACATATGTTAATGTATTTGCTTATATGCACATGAGGGATTTTCATATATTCAAACTCGTTGTAGCTTAAATTACTTTTACTTTTGAAATAAACCCATATACATATACTTATGTATATTATTAGCAAAAAACAGTCGAGATAGATATGTCAAGTTTCTTAGACTTCAACCATTATTTTAGATATATATAGGAATGTAAATAATATGCAAAATACCGCGTGCGAGATTTTGTGGAGTTGGCTCTTCGAACAGTACTTTTTGTTTTCCAAAGCTGTTATCATTTTTCTTTTATTACTGAGGGGAGAACATCTACTTGATAGTAAAGATCTTACATGAAGGAATACATCCATTAAGGTTAATAAAGCAAATAAAATGTAGACAAAAAAAGGCTCAAGTTCTCGTATAATTATTAGTTAAAAACATAAAATTTCCTGACATTAATTTCAGTTAATTTTCTTCTTCTCATCTATGTTATTATTTATTGTTGTATATATAATGGAGAATAGCAGCTTGTAGCTCAGTCAAACGTCATGACCGCTCAAACTGCTTCCCCCTCAACACTCATCAAATTGTCAGAGTGGCCAAGTTGATTTTCTCTTTCTTTTTATTTTACACACCTCATTTGCATATTATTTACATTCCTAGATATATATACAATTTGATTGCAAATAAATATTTGATTTATTAAATAGGGTTTTGTAAGGATTTAGCTGTTTAAGTGCATGTATATACATATATTAGTTTATTAAGTAGGGGAAACCGGGAAGAGTTGCAACTCTCTGACCTCTAGGCTCAATTTATATGAGTTGATTTGATTTATTTATGGATAATCATACCAGTCTTTTTAAAACTTCCATTAATAATAATCAATCCGTCAAATATTGCAACGGATGAAATCGAGTTCGAGAAAAAGTTGAGACAATAATATATTTTTTGAGTAAGGAATAACTCAACTTTCTAAGGTGTTGAATTAATAATAATTATTAATTTTGAATATATTAATAAAATATTATATAATATTTGTACATTCGAAGAAAAAAAAGGACCTGCTACATACACTTTTGTACTTACTTAAAAGTTGAAATGAAATATAAGGGTATAATATACATATACATACACTTTACGTAAAATTAAAAAAAAAGAGATCAATGATAGAGCCAAGGTTCTAATAGACAGATGGTATAACAGCACATGGCCTCATATAATAAAACAAATGATGAATAAAAAATAAAATTGAATGATTAATCATTCACCCTTGACCATACTACTAAGCTTCATTTTACGAAGAAAAGAAGCCATTGAATGTGAAAGAAAGGATTATTTATATTCTCAACCCTTTTAATCAATATTTTTAGGCGCCTTCTTCACATTCTGTTGAATGATTTAATGGAGCTTCATATCTTTATCAGAGCTCTGTGTTGAGTCCAAGGCGAGTTTGAGTCTATACAAAGTGAATTATATATCGTGTAACTATATGCTTTTTTACTTACCTTTGTGATCTAAAAATCTACTATGAAATAATAATGTATTTGTTAATTATCCATCCTTCATTAGACCCATGCTTTTCAAACTTTTTGACTTTTGCAGAAAAATACTATATGCATGTAATTAAAAGCAATTTAAAATAAATATGATGCTCCAATAAATATTCTATGTAAAAATATATGTGTCAAGTCAACAAGAAACCAAGTTTATTTGAAATATTTCAAAAAATGAGTGTGAACTACCCTCATACTCTTAAAGACATTCTCTTTCGTTTGTATGAATAGTAGTCTATTTCGATCAATTAAATAAAGACTCCAATAATTGCCACTTGTTTATAGGAAAAAATACCGGCCACAATCAAGAATAAAAAACACCTGGTATTTATGACAATGTTGTTGTTACTATTACTTTGATTCATGGTGAGGATGATAGGGGATGTAGTTGATTCTGTATAGTTCTTTAACAGATGAACTAGTTTTAGGCAACTGCAACTAAATATATCTCCGGAGCTATGAACAAGATGGATGTTCTTTCAGGGACCATATTGGCTACATGAGCAGTCGACACATTTTTCGGTTGCTCTATTGGATAGACAACAACAATCCTTGGTTTCTTCATTAAAATTGATATTTTAGCAAAAACCGTGCGCAATAGGTCCTAAAATTACTCCTTAATATTTGACCGTAATATTTATAAAGTAAAAAACTTAAAAGTGGATTTTCTCCTTTTCCATATTTGAAAAGAAACTTGCATTATATTTGACTTGATATATATAAAGTCTTACATGCAAAGGTTTGGAGCACTATGAATAATGTGAAACATAAGAATGTGACTCGTGATGAATACATTGTGATCCAAAAATACCGATATCAGGATCCTCATTAATGTATTGTACATAACCAAGGTATAATCTACGGAGTAAATAAAAAAATAAAAACTGACAAACTTTTTTTTCCTCACCTATCCACAATGTTAGTATTTAAGATTCAAACTGCGTGCTCATGAATTAGAGTGAAAGCAACTAAAATATATCTCAACAAAAGGAATTCTTATTAATTTACTGATACAATAAGAAAAATAATATATTAAATAAATATAGAAGGTAAACGAGTACGACTATTTATCACAACATCATTTTAAAGTGCTTTAAAATATTATGTAACTACTAAAAAATGAATTAAAATCTATATGTAGTATTTTTTGGAAAAAAATTTCCACAAAAATTTATAACGTTTTTTTTATTACTTACATCACCACCCAGGAGTAACACTTACAGAGCTATCAATGCCAAATCTTAGTTTGATAATAAAAATAATATATGCATCGAATTTAACTTTAGCACAATACTTTATTTTAATTTCTAAATCAATCAATAAAGTATCAATTTTTTTGCTACATAAGTTTATAAACTTTCTAAGTAACTTATAAAAAAAGTTAGTAAATTGAAAAATCAGCTATTTTGTATATCTTTAATCACTTAAAAGCATTAAAGATGTATTTTGCATTAAAAGAACAATATTGATATTTTATCAATTCAATGGGATATTATAATTTAAATTATATATAACTAATATTTTGTAGTATAATGGTTTATTTAAAAAAATGAATAATGTAATTTCTTTTTTTTTTAAATAATGATTTCCTATCAAGAAGGAAATATTTTGATTTAATATCCCTTTTTTTTTTTGGTTTCCATTTTGTACAATTTTTATTTTAATTAATAAATTAAAATATCCACATAAAAGAGTAAAAAAAGAATGAGAGACCTTGGGATGTGATAAATCATTGAAAAAGAAGGAATAATACTAAAAGCATATGAAATTCATAATTAGATCCTCACATCTAAAAGGATATCCTAAAAATATGGTAACTCAGAGAAACAGCATACTTGATGGTAGAAATCCCTATTGAGCTCCTTGCCTATGTGCTGATGATGTTGATTAATAAAAATAAAATACTTAGTTTGCTGTTGTGCAATAATTAATTTTTTTTTTTTTTTTTTAGAGTTTAGGCTCAAGGAATCCCATTAATTTGCACGTTTCTATTCATAGCCTAACTGAGAAAAACTTTTTGGTACTGCCTTAGTAATGACTTTAAATTAGGATCTTCTAACACTTCTAAGTGTTTGCTTCAAAAACATAAAGTATTTAAATTAATTTTATGATGACTTCCTCATAATTATTCACATTTTGTAAAAAAATAAAATAAAGGTATGCAGAAGTTATTTATGGTACAATTTCAAATAAAATAAGAGGTATTCTTATAAAGGCTTGGCATTTTCCTCAAACTTATATTAAGCTATATGTATAATAAATTAATATAAAAAAGTAACATAAAAGAAAGTTATACCCGATTAAAAATGTATAAATTTGTTAGTTGAAATATGTAGTTTGTTAAAAAATGTTACAAATAAACATTTTTGTCTGAATGAAAAGTTTTCACTGCCGTCACATATTCAATGATCAAATCGTAGCGATGCCGTGTTGGGGAAATATACACAGTTTATATATTTATTTTAAAAAAATGGAAAAATCCTCAAAAAAACCCTAAAGGAAACTTCATATATAAATGACTTTACAAATTAAAAAATACAAAACATTTATGTTGAATACAACTTGAGACCAAAGAGAAAGAGATATATTTGTTAAGAATTGAGTTAATAATAATAATAATTGATGAAAACTATAGCATTAATTTAGTTCCAGATGGATAATAAAAAGAGAGTTTTATAAAAACTCTAAAGGTTTAAGTCCTTAAATTTGTCAATTCCATTGCAATATCCAAATATGTTTCACAGAAGATATACATCACTTTCCCCTTTATTGAAAATAAACAAGGGTTTGTATTATTTCAAAATATGGATGCCTCCAAGAGAGTCAACTTTCACAATGATGACGTCATTCTAGAAATCTATATGTGTAAACATAATGTGTAATTGTTTTGAATTATATTTTTCTGATTCATAAATTCAATTTAAAATATCTATAAATAAGCAAGATTCAAAACTAAGTCTTCAAAAAACTTATAGTAAAGAGTAGGTAAGTTACACGTTTATACTTTTAAAGGTAATTTGAGGATAATCCCTTATGGATTTGTCAAAAAAAACCAACATATTTTTCCATTTATTTGTTTATTCTCACAACATGTTTTTTAAGCTCTGAACATCATCTACGACATGTTTGAATATTGATAAATATATAAATATATGTATATATACATATTATTTTATTTAATATTGTTTAAAGAAGTTGTTTTTAAAAAAACAAACAAAAAAGCATCATATTTTAACAAAAAGGACTCGTCTTTTGCCATTTTCTACATATTTATGTGAATTATTTTTCTTTAAAATGTGATATTTTTGTTTAAAACACCAAAAAAAAAAAAATATTGTATACAAATTTTCATATGAAACATACAGACTAAAATTTTATCCAATTTTTTAGCCTAATAAAATTCTATCCATGGGATCAAAATCAGAACCTAAGGACAGGATTAAAATATAAGTCTTAATGAAGAAATATATTATTTTAAATACATATAACACAAAATACTACCTTTCAAAATATATTTTATTTGTTTCAATTGGCCCATAAGTGTGATTTGATGATGTAGAATGACCCTTGGATATTTAGTTGAAGGACATAGGTATATATGTATATGCATGGATATACATTGCACATCATTTTGTTTAAATGTTGCAGTCTTTTAGCAAATATAAAGTCTACAATAGGAGAATAACCCTAAGGGGTAAAACAAGGTCATTAGAACTATGAAGGATGAGATGAAATAACATAGCAGAAAGAATATTAAATGTATTTTAAAGATAATAAACGTGTATCTTAAAAATGTAATCTGGCATATAGGTTCTCACATCTCAAGGATTATATCAAGCTTGTCATTAATTATTTATCAAGAGAATGTAATAGTTATGGATTCTAATCCGGATTAGATCATCTTTTCTTTCTCTCTCTCTCTCTCTGAGAAATTATTTTTTAATATAGAATCTTCAAGTAGCAGGGGTCAAAATAATTTGGAAGAAAAATATTCTCCATAATATGTATACTCCCAGAATATATTTTTGAATTCAATTGTATAACAAACCCGATGACTGACAATTAGATCAAAACCTTGTGTATGCTTTTACTGAATGTAAACATTATATTTGAGTCATTTATCTAGGTAACATTTTATAGATACTATGAAATACTTTTTTAAAAAAAACCTACTGGTTTTAAGTGGATCATAATACAATGGGCTAAAGTTTGTTTATTTCTTTAAAGCCGGCACAAACGCTATATATCGGGGAAAAGGCTACTCAACTATTATTATGAGCAAAGATCCTTAAAAAAGTTCCAATATATTCATATGTCCAGAAATTGTTATTAGATGTAACTATGAAAATTAATCAATCAGTTTACCCCACTTTATATACCTCCCTCCTCAGGTATATGAAGAGACTAGAGGCCTGAAAATGCATGACCTCTAATACAGAGTATGCTTAGGTGTAAATAAGACAAATAGGTTTATTTGTATTAAGTAAAATGTACTCATTGCTCAATCACACACACACAAATTATAAATCTTCTATTAAGACCTTCATGTTATTTAACTATATATTTTTATTCTGGGGCCTGGGGTCTAACGACTACAGTCAGAAGGTTCAGTTGAATAACTTTGTGCTAATTTATTTCATCATTTTTCAGAGTATCATCATGTTATCCATGGGATTTAAATATATTTTCAACTAACAATATGTAGAGAAATGGATAGTTAGATAGTTAAAGACACATGGAAAATAGCGTTTGTATTTTATATATACGTATTTTGTTATCTACTAGACACAAAAGACTACAATGGCAGAACATTCCTCTGGTATGTAGTAGCACCCTCAAACTCTTTTTTATCAATAAATAAATTAAAATTAAAAATGAGTACAAACTCAATGCTTCTAGGAATAAAAAGCGTTACTACATGAATATACTCAAACTTTGTTATTCATGTGAATATAATTACATTTCTTTCAAAAGTTTAATAGTTAAATATATAATCGTATTTAAAAAAATAATTATGATCAACATATAAAAAATTTTCTTTTAAAAGAGTCATCATTGCAAGGTTAGAAATTTTATGCGTAGGTGTCTTGTTCAAAATGAGCCTATTTTAGTAACGTATAAGTTACAAAAAATAAATATAAATCTTCTTTATATATATATATATAGGATGAGTCTAGGGAAAGAAAATTTCATTTGATACATTCTATTAATAACAATTAATTTTAGTTTTTTTTTGTTTTTTTCAATATCAAGTATCTCGTTGTTATGAATAAAAGTCAATTCTTCTCAATTTTCTCGTAATATCTGTGCAAATGAAACTCAAGAAGAATAATAAGGTTGCAAATATGCTAAAAAATACATCACATTAGAACGGCCATGCAGTCATGTTGACTGTTTTTTTTACATAACTTGTACATGTCATGTTTATTTGTTGACTTGTTTTTAGGTTGCTTTACTTGATACTAACTGACTTTTCCTGTTTTTTTAAAAATATCTATTGATGTACATATATATGTATAGTAAACAAATTGTTTACTATACATATTTCCTTGACAATGATATTATTTTTTTAAATGATATATCTACATGGTTCTTATAGTTAGAATGGCTCAATAGTCATTTTATTATATAATTGAATTGAAAAATTTTCTAACTCGCTCAAAAAACTGCCTGTCAAAAAGTATATATATATGTATATACAACAAAAGTAAACACTAACAACTCCAAATGTTATATAAGTGTTTTTTCATTACAGACTAATAGAATTTATAGATAGATTGTTTATAGAATGTTCTTATGTATTTGAATGTTCTTTTTAAATTGTATCAAAATTATAAATTGACTATTGAAGCAATTTATAAAACTATAGATATATTCAAAATAAACAAATGTATAAAAATTGTATTTTATGACCTTAAAAGTTGAATTGATCGATAAATGAAGTATTAAAAAACTTACAATTCTATGATAGTTTTTATTACATTCCCTTATACTTTCAATAATTAGTTTTATTAGTTGGAATTTAGCATAATTGCTGATTTGCTTCATATTTCCTTTAATTTCTATATTCAATTAGTGCTAAAACCCTAAATCTTCCATTATTTTTGGTTTTGATTCAAAATAACAATTTATATTGTTATTAAAGTTAAAGCAAAAGTTGGTTTCGATACAAGGATCATTAGTTCATGTTTACAATAAAATAAGGTCTGACCAATAAGGATACCGATTATTTGATTAGCTGATTAATACGTATATATTTTTATAAAAATTAACCTTTTTGATTCCATCAAAAATAATTATCAAACAAAATCTAAAGAATGATCATTTCGACAATGATCCAATAAATATCAGCTATAATTGGCATTTTTGGCTATTTACCTCATTGATTTGAACTGTTTAAAGTAGTTTGATTTTATTAACTCACACTTAAGGCGATTGTGCTTTATAGTTGAACAATAATGACGCCTAATGACGATGATTAGCTTCAATTACGGAAGAAATATAGAGTCAACAGTCGACAATTTCTCTAAAATTCGATATAAGTAAAATACATTTTTACTACATATGCGGGCAAGGGATTTTTAGGTTCGAGATACTCGTATTCAAGTAAACTGACATCAATTGTAAATTAAAATTACATGCAGTGCCTCATTTTATGCATGTAAAAGTTGGGTCAAACATAGGTACAATGGAAAAAATAATCATATTAATTTGGTATTACTTAAAAATAAATTGATAATAATTTACATATGAATGAGCCTAAAAAGTATGCAATATATTAGATTTAATTTAATGTATTCTGCTCATTCTTGTGCATTTACATACCTACATATTAATTATAGGATTTATTAAACAAAATTTACATAAGTTCAAATTAATGCATACTTATTAGAAATTCATTTTAAATAGTTAAAATGGAAAGGTTAGCTATAAAATTAACCGTCATTGAGTAGAAATACAAAATTCAACTAATGTAAAAAACACAATATACAGATATAAACACGTGTAGTGATCCAGTTTTCGAGATTGATTCTTATCTATGTAGATAGCAATATTGAAAGATATTTACATCTTTTGAGTACAATCAGTCTTTGTCTTTACCCTTAGTGTTGTCATTATTCCTTATAAAAATATGATCATTGCTCTCAAAATCTTGAAAAAGTATCCGTCTTGTTGGCAAGACCATGACTAAAGCATCCAAAGTAAAAAATTAATTTCCTAAAAATAAAACTCAATTTTGTTCCATTGGTTTCGATCCCTTAAAGTCTTGATTTCGCGTAGAATTGCCTTGAACGTAACAGTAAATAGAGAAAATATGAAACAAAAGCTCTTTTCTTCTTTTTCTTCGATCAATTTTTTGAATGTCTGCTCTAAACAGATCGAATATACAAGAACCAAAGTTATGAAGTTCAAATTGATTTTGTTTTGTTTACATAATATAATGAAAAAACAAAACAAAAAAAGATTCAATACTCAGTACGACATTTGACGACTAAAAATTGTGTTTTAAGAAGTTTTTCAAACTATTTAAATTGGTAAAGTACATAAAAACAACAGCAAGCATCATATTCTTCATCTAAAAGTATATTTTTATATTTTATGTTTGCAGGTAAAAGAATGACTTGTTTCATTTTAAACAATTTCAATATCATGCTTCTTTGTGGAGAAGCGTCAGAGAAGACTCAACATCCAAATAAATCATGTGAATCCCTTCAATTCCTGGCCAAGCAGAAGTAATTCCTGAATAACCGCTTTGATGTACGCCATCAAATTCAATAAGTTTCTACTTATATTGTTGTAATCAAATGAAGCCACTGATATCAAAGGCCGGACATGTCAAATCCGTTAGATTCGATATCAATCCCAACACGTTAAAATAACCAAAATCTTTTTATCTGAGAGGAGGAAAATGATTTCATAATAGTGAGGGAATCTATCACTTGGTAATGATTAATAAACAATATGGGCCTTATGGCCATAGAAAGCTCATCGTCTTGCGGGTATGAAGAAAATGATTGTGAGATACCCGGACTTTCTAGATTTATATTGAAGGTTTTTTTCCCTCCTTTCAACAATTTTAATAGTGAATAGTTAGAAATCTTTCATATAACTACAGAAAAAAACTTCATTTTCAGAGATAGTCCAGATTTTCAAATTCATATTAGGTTTGGTGGTGCTAAATTTTCTGAGATGTTAATTTGATGATTACTACTTTGTTTCAAGAACAAATTAATTGGCAGGTTTTGATTTCTATATATTTTCCATGTTAAATATTTATGTATTGAACTCAATTTGCTAAACAGGGTGTATTGAAGAACTTTTTCCTTGATCGACAACCTTGCAGGATAACATTGTATAAAATAACATATGTGTTAAAGGGATTTATTGAATATTTTACATCGATATGCGGATTAGGATAGATATAATGACATATCTTTAAATTTTTTTTTTATTTAATATAATATATGTATAGTAGCTTTTTATGAAAATTGATTAATGTAATATTTTTAGATAATTTATTCATCAAGGAAAGTTATAAACACAATTACTGCTTTAACTCGATATGTTTGAAGATATTTTTAAAAAGTTCTTTCACTTATTGTTTAAAGCATAAAATTTCAAAAATTTAGAACCCATTAAATATTTCTTAAAACATTTTATTTTTATATCAAAAAAAATATTGTTAGGCCCTAAAATCTTATAATGAATACAAATATCAACATTTGAAATTTGCATATGCTTAAAACATAGAAAAAAATAAATATTTTTTTTATAACTCGCGTTTTGGGATAAACAAATAAAAACTATGAAAAGACACGACGAGCTTTTTGGGATAAACAAAAACACATCAGCTGATTTTCAACATTTGACTCTTTTGAGTTTAAGCAGCTGACCCTACGTGTTATGAGCTCAAAAAGGGTATTATTATTATTTATGATTTTGATAAATAAAAATATATTAAATCAAGGATTGCGCGCCCTTTTTTTGAATTTTGAATATATCATTAACGATTGGTTTGTGATCGGTAGAATTTATAAATATATATTATATCTAAAGAATAAATTCTGCCAAATATTAACAAGTTGGCAACAAGGAAATTACAGAAGGGTAGCTACCAGTTGTTTTTCCAAATTTTTCCTTTCCCTTTTGTCAATCGAGGTTGCGAGTGGACAAAAAAGCTCGACGTGAGAAAGTGACAAAACGATGACCCTGTAATCAATTATTGTACAAATTCCCTTGTTCTTGAGTTGACTTTTTTGTTTTCTTGGATTGTTGCCGAATAATTGTGTAATTAACGACGCAACCCTCATGAATTTACCTTCTTACTTAAATTAAATCAAGGTAAATTCTGCAAAGAGAAGACAAATATAACTATATGTATATATATATATAGCTTATAATGTACTTCAAAAGCGACATCTTGCGGCGGGGGGAGTTGTTTCAAAGACTAGAAAATATCTTCAAGCTAACAATTGGGTTTTGTTATTTTGTTTTATAGCATTGAAACTACTTTCAGCTGTTTTCATCAATTGACTCTTCTCTGATTTAAAACATTCGTATGTATACAAAAGGGTATTATTACTTATTTGTTAGTTCGGAGCCTGCCAAAACTATTGGAAGGTTAAATTATACTCATCCAGAAATACAAATTATGCTTGGGAAACGTAGTAATAAACACAAAATAATGTATCCATGAATATAATAATTAATACAAACTCATATTTTATTACTAAAAAAAAATAAAAAGTAGGTGTCAACGTGTGTTTCTCGTTAAATATGTATGAAATACATCTAAAAAGATGGTAAATAATAAATATTTTATGCATTTTTGTTGCATACAAAATGTACACTGTAGTACATGTCTTCATTACATTATGAAACATTGCAAAAATTTGTATTTTCATATATTGTTACTACTCAAAGTTATACACAAATAAAAGTTGAAAAACTGAGATGAATCAATGTACATAATATATTCATTTTGATAAAGTACATAATCTAATCAATTAATAATGAATACGTTCTACTTGAACTTTTGGCATATCCCTTGTCATGAATAATAATAGCTTTTGCACCATGTGTGTTTTTATACAAATAATTAATTAATTAATTAATTACATTTGTAAATTGATTAATTTCTCATTCAAGAACTATTTTAAGAATATTTTGCACTAAATATGCATCAAAATGAATTGTTTTTAAACAATATAGGGATATTCATTCAATATACCATCATTTTAAGAATAGTGTTCAATTAAATATATGTGTATAAATAATTCCTTAATAAAATGCAACGTTTAAATATGTACAAAGCTTTTAAAAAGTCGTCTTTTATTCATTTAATGGCTTAAAGTTCGCAGTCTGATACTATAAATAAGTATATAATTTAGGATATAAATCCTTGCTACTCATAAATAATTACATCAATATGATTGTAATATTTAATTATATTATACATAAATATGTCGTTTGTCAACACAAAAGTATACTTGGATAATTTTTCTCAATATTGAGTCAAAGGGAACATTTGTACATTTCAATTAAAGTAGCTTCCATTTCTATTAATAAATCCTTTCGATTAATATTTCAAAGGGTTATACCCAATTTCTCCGTTTTTGTGATGAAAAATCAAGAGAGAGATTCAAATACTAAAATATATTTTAGATTCAGATGAACAGGTGTATATGTAGACATTCAAGCTAATTTATAATTATTATTTGCAGGTGCCCTTGAAGAAGCAAAAGATGTGTAACAAGAGATAACTCAGCCGTTGCTATTGAATATTGTCTACTGCTCTGCTGAGAACTTTTATTTAAGGAAAAATGACAAAATGTTTTCTTGTATTTTTTTGACATCAAATGATATCTTGAACTATTCAAATAACAAATTATCCTTGTTCTTGACAATAGTCGTAATAAAAATAAAACAATGTGGCTCCCTGCTGTTTATGCCTAAGTCATCAATCATAATATGCAGCTCCACTAACATACATATTTTCATTGTTGCTTTCCATTGAAAAGTTATTCAAGTGTTAGTTTGTTTTTTTTTAAAAAAAAGATAACTTAAAACAAAGACTTTGGTTGTCAACCACAAGTTCTCATGCATTGAACAGGTATTATAAATCAGAATTTGTAGGTCATATTACTGCTCCTGGTGTTGAATTTATTAATGTGTCAATATTTGGCACCTGAGATGAGTGTCGTAAATTGCCAAAACTACTAGTAAACAAATTTTTATATCCTGTTTATTGAGATAATACAGTAAATATATAAATATATCGAAAATAAAAATTTCAATAGGATAAGGGTTTTGAACTTCTGGGTTAGAAAATATATGCTGGCATGGTCACATCATTTCTGCACATGTGTTAATATAAGGTTGTCAAATATCTCCCTTCCGCCTTTTTACAGAGCTTGTATCTGGCAATACTATACATCATTTGAAAGGTCTTAACATAATCTACAAAACGACGCTATGCATGATTAGTTTGGATATTGTGTTCAACAGTTATAGACGTGTAAACATGGAGTTCACTAACGCCGAAATTCGCACTATTTTTAAAGTTTTCCTTCGTTAAAGGCAAATCCGCTAGAGAAGCGTCCCGTGAGATTAATGGTGTTTTGGGTGATGGTATTCTATCACTTCGAGCCGGGAGGAATGTTTTCGACCATTCAGAGCCGGTGAAAACGGCATCATGGATAAGTCATATCCATGGCTCCCATATGGCCAGACGCTTAATTCGACCATCTACAGCGAACAATTGGACCACTTGAAGCTGGCGATCGACCAGACAACGCCAGACCACACACTTCATTAATGACTCAGCAGAAGCTACGGGAGCTCGGATGGGAGGTTTTATTGCATCCACCATATAGCCCGGACATAGCACCAAGTGATTACCACCTGTTCCTGTCCATGGCGAACGCTCTTGGTTGTGTAAGTTGAACTCAAAAGAGGCTTGTGAAAAGTGGCTGTCCGAGTTCTTCGCAAATAAGGAGGGAGGCTTCTACGAGGAGGATATTATGAAGTTGCCGTCTAGATGGAAATAGATTATTGAACAAAACGGTGCATATTTGACAACCTATTATTACATATTCAAATTAAGGAACAGTAGCCTGATCTTGAAATGTTCAATAACACAGTTTTTAAAATACCTATATGTAGGTATTTATTTCAAAATCCCTGCGACAAATTTTTCTAACAAGTATGTTTATAAAGAAAAGTAATCGGAGAAACTATATTATTTTTTTTCCTCTCATTTTTGTTCAATATTGCTTTTGGATTGATATATACTGGTAGAGCTACAGATGCAAAAATGAACTCATTTTTCTGAGTTATTCCCTCAGTAAAATCCCTCATTCCTGATCTCCTGAATTTGAAATACTACACCGAGTATTTCAAATGAGGAATTGAGAAGGATAAGATATTTGACTATTTATGTATTATATCATGGTTTTGGGGCAAAATAGAATCCAGAGCAGTACACATTATAGTTTTGACATATGGAAGATTAAAGTTTTCAAAATTCAAATAAATATGTATCCATTTTTGCAATGGAGATTTTTTTTTTTAAATATTTGTCAAATATGGAGAATGGTTATATGTACTACATAATTTATAATAGAGTGTTAATGTGAGTTCAAAATCCCATATGTAACAAAACGTGACATGTGAGTAACCCATTTCCTTTCCAGCTCCCATTATGATGTCGAACATTACATATTCTTCCAAAAGTACTGTATTGTATTTAACTATGCTCTAGGGAAATGGTTCTCCATCTACTTAATAGTAGGCCTTTCTAGAATATTCTCTATTTTGTTTAATTTTACAAATTTTCAGAAATCCTCACTTGTGTTAAGTTATTCAGTCCCATGTTTTAAAAATAAGATATTTCTCTGTTTTTATATCAATTTTTTCTCTGTTTTTATATCAATTTTTTCTCTGGCTCTATTATTAATATTTTCAAATAAAACATTCCTATCTCAACAAAAATCAATTTATCCGAGACCAAGGGATGAGGGATCGAAATAAATACGAGATTAACGAAATAATATTAACTCTTTATTAATTTACTAATTACAACAATGCTGATGATTTAATGATTTAACACTCTGCACACTAAGAAAGATTTTTTTTATTCATCCACAAGGAACAAAGGCGTTTCATTAATGAGTTAATTTATGAAAGTTGGTACATAAAATAATTACCTCGTTACTTTCCGTAATAGACATATTATGGTCATGATTAAGATCATATAACGAGGTAACCTCTTTCAAAACATAAACATGAGTCTTAAATTTTGTCTTCTTTTTTTGTCAGTTTATATCATTTTACAAAGAGCCTTCATAACAATTCATATGCATATCAAATTACTTTTGTTTCATGAAAGAATGACAGGATTACATCAAAAGTGAAATAAAATATTTTATGCAACTCAAATCAGGTGATTAATAGATAAGAATGGAGTCATTTGCTTTGATCAATGAAGCAATAATGAGGAAGTAATAAATGAACACAAAATAGCAGAAAATTAATAAGACGTAAATAAAAACGCTGCTTCAAAATTATAACATTGATTTTTTTATTTTTTTTTTGTTACCCAATATATGCATGTAGAATAATTATTTTTGTTTTTCGAATAAATATACGGTTATAAACTTTTGAAACTTTTAACAACCCTTTTCCCCTACAAAATAATTTAGGGATGTCAAAAAAACTGACATTTATAAATGGACTATGTATATTTTCATACTATAAGATCCTTGTTGCTTATCAAGTATTGAGAAAATAGTTCTGATTCTCTCTCTTTTTTATATATATAAGGACCACAGGAGTACCTATCATCAGGTTTCAAGAGATTCCCAAGAAATCTACCATTCAATTATTTAATAATGTAGTCTTCCCTTATGTAATTCTTTAAATGAAAAGTTGAAAGCATTTGCATCAATTATTCACTTGAAATAGAGTTTTGAGTGATTTATGCCCTAGAAATGATGCACTTTGTGCATCATCATCAATAAAAAATGATGTCAAAACAAAGTATCGAAATGTTTCGAATTCTTCATGACGCTTTTGTATATTATATTAAAGACAATTTTATTTCCTTGCATTTGGAACTTGATTTACGTGTTTTAATAAAAGGAATTGCTATTCCTGATTGGGTTTTACGAACTACCTAAATGATTTAAATTGACAGTATTTTTTTTTATATATTATTTAAATACAGAATTCCCCCGTATTTCGAAATTTAAAAATGGGTTTACGTGGATTCCATTGAAGGACAATTAACTAAGAAATGAAAAGCCCTAGTACCTGCATAATATGTACTACACATGGCATATACATGCATAAGACTGAGCAAAGAAGTATATTTAAAAAAAAAAAATTAAGAAATTAAAAAAAGTTAATAGTTTATTTTGTTTGCAAAAATGCTATAAGAAATACAAATTTTACCATTGATTTTCTTGCTTAGGCAAATCGTATACCAGGGGTCTCAAACTCATTTGACATCGTCGTGGGCCACACCATTAAAATTATAGCATACTTAGCTATAAATAACCAAAATATCATCATGTCTTCCCTTTGTTTTATTTAAAGAAGTACAAGGACATCGTTAAATTTCCCTAAAAATTTATTGAACAACACTTGTACAAATCATATTACAAATTTGCAGAAACTTGAAGTAACTGGTATCGAAAATTATAGCAATGAACTTTACATGAGATTACATTATAAAGAAAGACTAACATGCGCCACTAGCGGATAATTCATGAATTACATTTATTTAAAAAATTTAATCCATGTCTTTTATTTATTTTTTCTACTTTCAAATTATCCTGCGGGCTTGATTGAACCTTCTTGCGGACCAATTCTGGCCCACGTGCCGTATATTTGACAGCTCTAACTTACACAATGAATGAAAGGTTAAAAAGTTACTACATTAAAGAAATAAGTATACAAAAATGAATGAGACCAATTATAGAGAGAATTAATTCCAGTGAAAGAGGAATTCAATTATTATGAAAAAGCTTTTAAACATTTTAAATCATTTTTTTTTTTTTTTGAAATAATATTATTTATGAACAAATGCAATAAATTTGTTTCAAGTATTGAATTAAACACTTCATTATTAAAAGTTAATTTTTTACATTCAATTTATAAAGCACTTTGAAAGGATATATGAATGTGGTTCATGCTAAACTTAAATTAATACCCATATCTCCATATACTACTATGAGCAAAAAAAACCGGTAAATTTGAATTTAATTTTTTCAGAACTCGAATGAAGAACAATGTTTTTATTTTTAAGTTTGACACTACTGACAATGACATTTGTGTCAAATTACACGTCAAAATATTGTTGTGCTTTTAAAATAAGCGTCCTTTTGTGAATAACTAAAATTGAATTTTTCGTTTATTGAAATGTCTGAAAGTTTTAGTGCAATGTTTATCTCCCGGGCAATCAAAACAGTGCTTATATGACAATTGAACTCAACGACTTTCATTATTTATTAACATTTTCGATAATTCATTAATAGATTACTTTTTACTACACCTAATACATCAATCATAATTGGGGACGTGTACTAGTTTATAAAAATGAGGGAATGAATGTTGTCACTAGCAACATACATACTTTAATGAGTAAAAAATTAATTTACATGAGTAGAGTGATTATATTATGACTTTCAAAAAAGAGTCCCCGCTTTTTGTTTTGTTTTTTCTGTGGTTAATATATTGAAAATTAATAAATTTAAGAAATAAATTAATTCGTGTTCTTTATAGAAGATAATTTCGACCCTTCTTATTTAAAATAATATTTTTATTTGAATTGAAAAAAACCCCAGACATTTCATGGTTTATAAAAATTCTTACCCCCGGGTGCAATGTCAAAAAAAAAAAAAGAGACATGTTGGGGCAGAAAAGAACGTTTTTTCAACCCAATACAATAATTGTAATATAATTCAATGAATGAGATACAAATGGTATGACTATTATCAGAATACCTAATTTTTTCTTAGAAATAGACTAAAAAAACTATTACTTATTTTTTCTGTCTATGATTTGGCATTTGTAGAGTAGGAGGAGAAGACGGCAGGAGTAAGTCTTAGAGTATCCTTGTTAACATCAGATGTATGATTAGAAGGGGGGGAGAGAGAGAGAGACAGAGAGAGAGAGAGGAAGTGACGAAACGCACCTCTTGGAGAAAAGACAACTTTTTTTCTTATAAAAATAAGAACATAAATAATTATCTTTGCAGAATTCACCTTTTTTTAATTGAAGTAAAGAGTACAATTTATGGAGGTGTTTTAGTTAATTATAGAGACATTCATAAGGTTCCTCAGCACCCCTAGCAGATAGCAAAGTTTTCTAATAGACAGCCACAGTTGGGGGAAAATTGAACATGGGATCGTCGCTTCACTACTTTGTTTCAAAGCTTGGGAGAGGGGGGGGGGGTGTATAACTAGGAATGTAAATAATATGCAAATGGGGTGTGTAAAATAAAAAGAAAGAGAAAATTAACCTGGCCACTCTGACAATTTGATGAATGTTGAGAGGGAAGCAGCTTGAGCTGTCATGACGTTTTACTGAGCCTCAAGCTGCTGTTCTCCTTTATATATGTATACAAATGAAGACATCAATAATAAATATTAACATTATGTATACCATAGATGAGAGGCAGAAAATTAACTGAAGTTAATGTCAGGAAATTATATATTTATAACTAATAATTAATTATACGAGGACTTGAGCCACTTTTGTTTACATTTTATTTGCTTTATTAACCTTAATGCATCATGTATTCCTTCATGTGAGATCTTTACTATCAGGTAGATGTTTTTCCCTCAGTAATAAAGGAAAAATGACAACAGTTTTGGAAAACAAAAATTACTGTTCGAAGAGCCAACTCCACACAATCTTGCACGCGGCATTTTGGATATTATTTACATTCCTAGTTATAATATTTTTCATGATATATCCTCAGTTGGTATTTTTACACATAGAGGGATTCCATTCTTTTTCACATCTCTACAGATGTAAATCTAGCTCTAAGAGTCAATTAGCTTGCTCATAGAAGCATTGTTTTTAATATCATGGCTCAAGTTGGATATCTCTCTTAGCTGATGTATTGGTTCAAGTGAATAAACAAAATGTATCATTTGAAGAAGAGACTTAGGTGAAAGTATTAGTGTATTTGACACAGAGCTGGAAGTACTCATGTGATTAATTCCTCTTTAGAATTTTTGCTCAAATATCTAAGATATTGTGAACACTATAAAAGTTAATTCAAATTTAGCATTACCTTTTGTACTATAGTCAAAATATACTTAGCTTTTAATTAGTTAATTAATAATACATCAAAGGAATACTATTTTAATTGGTACGTTTCTTCAATTATATACATACATATAACTAAGTAGTTACTGCATTATTATATACCTATACACACATCTTTCATTTCGCAAAAAAATAACCCCTATACATACATACACAGGAATTAGGCAATTAAAGTTTTGCAATATTTCATACATATATACTTAAAATGTATAGCTATAAATAAAGCATTAATATGTCCCTCATGCCATTTTTGATATTATTAAAATGAATAAAGTAGCATTATTGCATCTTTATCAGATATTTTCAGACGTACCTTGAAGCATTTCAATTGCAAGACTAAGAGTCAATTATTATTTTATAGATGTGAATCAATAAAAACAAACCAAACCATAGTATTCTACACCTTCACATCCTGAGAAGCATTCAAAGTATGTTACTTCCAATGATGTAAATATATTATATTTTAGTCATTTCCTACCCTATTTATTTTCGTCAAATAAGCAGTTTTTTTATCTAATAAATGAATAAATAAATAAATGAAATAATAGACTGTTTGTCTTTAACGCTTCTTATAGCTCGAGATGGTCAAATTCAAGGTATAGAATGAATGTCGTGGTTGTTGTTTTTTTGGTAGATTCAGATATATACAACAATATATTATTACAATATTCCGCACATAGCTTTAAAATTGAAATGGTTCAAAACGTCTGAAAAAGAGCAACTTTGATTTAAAAAAATTCTTTTTTTATCGATCAAGTATCAGTGACATGGCAAAAAAACATCCTTAAAAGATCCCATAAAGAGTATTTTCACTGACGTCACAGATTAAATAGTATTGCTTTAGATACTAATACGTTATGGAGTTATCCGAAGCTAACCTTGAGCAAATGAAAAGGACTTATACGAGTATATATGTATATGTACCCTGCAACAATAGACATTACAGGTCAATCTTTTCAATTGCTTCATCCTCTTTGAACTTGATCAAACATTGTAAAATTAAACCATTATCTATTTAGCCTTATTGATGAAGCAGCCCAATGATTATAATAACCAAGTCCACACCTCTGGAGGTTGTCAGTCCTATTTTGACACCCAAATGTATCACCATACGTCATCATTTTTTAGAATCAAAATAGTGCAAGTATTTGTATTCTTATCAATTTTTAGGTGTTTATGCCTCTAAGATGGTCAGCTTCCATAATAATGACATCACGCGAAAACGCTCTATTATACGTATCTAAATTATAAATTATATTCAGTGATGTAAAAAACGGCGATTTTTAAGCGTGCGAGTAGCCCTTCTCCTAGATGACGTCAAAAATGATATGGTAACTATGAAAGCTAGCATATTTGCTGTCAATATAATAATTTGAGTGTAGCTGTGACAGCCTTGCTTCAGGCCCAAGACAGCTCTTCTTGGACTTATAGTAATTAGTTGAATTAAATTGATGTTTTGGAAAGGTATTATTAAAATCAAAGTTGTAGATATTACTGTTAATAAACAGGGAATTTTCCAAATTTCAAAATCGGTACATTAATTTTGGATTTATTACTATTTTTGTTAAAATTACATTATTTGTATTAATTTTTAAGAAAAATAAGTACATAAATAGAAATATCTGCTCTCTCTCTATATATTAATCTTCAAGTTTTTAGTTTGATAATAATGTTTATTCATTCATTAACAAAATAAAGTTTTAGGTTTTTAGATATTTGAATATTTAAAAAAACAATGATTGAAGATTTAATAATGATATTTATAATTATTCTACCTTTTCTATAAATCAAGAAAATAGCTGCAAACATATTTAAAATGTCAGTAAATGAAACATTTTATAGGATAAAAGTATAAATATTTAACTTTGAGCAAATTTTTTTCCATAAAGTCACTTTTTCGAGAGATATTAACATTAAGAAAGTTTTCAACCCCAATTGAAGGAAAGGTTGTGTGATATTATCGTAACTGTTATAATATATAATAAGAATTACTATGTCAAAAGAAAAGGGAAAACAGCTTGATGATTTATGAATGATGAAAGAATATTATATAGGGACTCAACTAACAGGCATTTTGAGAACTACTAGTACGCTTAAAAATCGCCGTTTTTTACATCTCTAATTATATTACAAAAATACCCAACTAAATTTTTTTATCTTCCTTTTTGGAACACATTATTCTGAAAAAAATATTTCCCTGAAACTTTTGATTAGTTTCTTTTTTTTAATGTATTTTTAATGAGGTATAGTTTTCAAAAAAAAAATAATTTAATTAACTTAAATTAGTTTTTTGATTGGACTTATTGGAGCATTTGCTTCCTACTTTATGATGAATTTGATTATGTTATTCTGAGGAAAAAAGTTTTTTGTTCGAAAATTTACTATAGAAAAATATTTTTCCATTCTACAAATAGTTCCTACCAATGTTTAATGAGTTTACCTACTCAAACTAATCATGAAAAGTACACCCTTATAAACATTTTGGACTTCTTCGTCAAATTTCAGTTGACTCAAAGCAAATAATTTGAACTTTAGTTGCCTTGTCACAAAAAAATGATGGGATGAATTCACATTCTCTTCTTTTTTTTAATGATGCTTCGTCATTTAGATGTTTATTTTGAATTATGAATTGGAATAGACACACTAAACTAAACCTTGTCAGGAAATATTCTTTTTATTTTCATATAAGATTTGCAAATTTTTGGAGTATCTTTCTTGTACCTTGTTTTACGGAGATCAAATAGTGAATATAGTCTATTCACAAGATTAACATTTATAAAAAGATTTTAGGATATGTGATACAGTCAAGTTTAATAAACTGTTTAGTTACTATTATTATTATTACGTATAGTAATATTAGATGGAATTAAGACTATGTATAGTCTTTAATACTATCTAAAATACTCATGACTCAAAATGACAGATATCTTACTCCTTAAAAATAAACTTTATTAATGGCTAATCAAAATATCTAGTGGTCACTAGCTTAATTTATTTTATATCTGTGTATTTTTAAGAAATATCTAGATTGATTGACCTTTTGAAAGTGATTAGAGTCAGGAAAGCTCTTTTTACCAACTAGTGATCTCACGGGTTGGCCTCAATTTGCAAACTAACCCAATGGGAGGCACGTACAACCCATGTATGATATGAAAAAAAGCTATAATTTTTAGAGATGACTTAGGTTCTTACATTTACGTACAGATTGGTGACACTGTTTCGAGTTTAATACCTATTACTTAGAATTATGATTTTCAAAGAATTAAATAAATTGGTGTTTTTTCGTTTTTTATAATTCTTTTTATAGTACTATGCAGTAAACTCAATCTGCTAATCTTTTGAAGAGCATAGTAGGAAAAATTTAGTAAATAAAAGTAAACCAAAACAAAATAAAAATGGCATGAAATTAAATTGAACTCATAATGTTTTTTTGTTTTTTTTTTAACTATAGATGTACGTATTTAAATGACCCTCAAGGCATTCTTTTAATCTTGTCTAACAAAGGTAAGGCATTGTCTGTACTGGAGATGAACAGCTAAAATCCAATCTTAAACTTACTATTCAAATTGAAAAAAAAAAAAAAATCTAACTCTGAGGTTCTACTGGTTTACATATTATGCACATTTATGAACATATTCGTAATATTACATATGACATAGGTATATATGCACCCTCCATGTGACTATTACAATTATACTTTAATTAGATATATGTACATGTATGCATATATTTACAATTATGTATAATATACATACATATATAATTATTATTAAATTTATATTAGTACAATTTATATTTTAAATACCATAAGCAAAATCCGAATTTCAATTACAAAAAAAAGTATTATTTTTTTAATTAGGTAAAATAGATTTGAGCCATACAAAGTTTTGTATTTTGAAAAACAACAAAAAACACACCTAATTTTCAAGAACAAAAGTTTTTTTGACTAAAATGAGTAGCTTTATAAATCAAATAATTATACAAATGTATAATGTACGGATTATAAATATTTCACAATAGTGATACCTTGATAATCAAGCTACTTACTTATACATCAAACAATTTGATATTGGGCACAAGAATTTGAACCGAATTGTCTCTGAAAAATATTATAGTAATCCCTCGTTTATCGCGGGGGTTACGTTCCGAAAATGACCCGCGATAAGTGAAATCCGCGAAATAGAAAACTTTTTTTTTTTTTACAATTAGCAACTATTACATGTATACAAATTGTTGCGGACAGTTACAACCCTTTTTGCATTCGTATTAAAATTGACTGCTGCTGTCGTCCTTATGTTTTTTTCCTGCTTCTTTATGTAACGAACGGAAGATTCATTGATTCCGTAATGGCGAGCAACGGCTGCATAGCTTTCACCTTCCCTTAGCATGTCCAGAAGTTTAACTTTATCTGAGATAGGTAGCATCTTCCACCGTTTGGGCCCATCCGCAGGTGCTTTTGCCGGTCCAGGCCGTTTCGTCGACATTATGGGTTTAGGAGAGGTTCGAAATTACAAGATAATTTCGCCAACTTAATGTAAATTTGCCAAGCTGTTTTATGTACGTACACATAACTGCACGAGACGACAAAATGATAGCACAATTCGTTGCATGTTTTGATACAAGAAGCGGGAGTGAGTTTTTAGCGAATCAGAATGCAGAACACAATGCACCAAAAAAAAAAAATGCATTATGAAAATCCGCGATAAGTGAACCGCGAAGTGGCGAGGGATCACTGTATTACTACCTTTATTTAAATTTTCTTTTGTGTGAGCTTTAGTACTTGTTCTTACTTCAGGTCAGCAATGTTTGACGGGGTTCATTTTCTTATTATTTCTTATTATTTTCTTTTTATTTTAGTATAATTTTTTATTTTCGAGTGTCAACTTTATTCGGTAAACACGTTAATTTATTTGAAACACTTATGCCTTATATTTAAAAATGAAGACCTACTTCCCAATAAAGCTAACTATTAACAATATATGATAATTCTTCGACTATGAGAAGTGTCTTAATGGCCCTTAATCATAGGTAGAGATGACTGAAAAAAGAGAGAATTCCTGAATACATACATATATTTTACAGAAGCAAGCTATAGATAAGTTTTTAATAACACAGAGTTCTCAAACACGGAATTTGATCATAATAAATAACTTTATTTGAAAATATTTTTGGATTGATTTTTTTTTCGATCTTCTAAAAGATTTATTCACGAATGAGACCTTTTTCAAATAATGACTTTCAGAATAAACAAAGGTACATCTTAGGATGACATATGTAATTTCCCAAAGATTAATATGTACTAATGTATAGATATTATTCAAACTTAGAAGAATAAAAATAAAAGATACCATATCAAATTATTAATTGATTACAGTGATTTATTAGTATTTTTTTGGCAATATTTATATAGGAAATTTGCATATTAGTGAGTAGATTGTTATGCTCAGGCATTGTGGCCATGGAGTTCCTATAAAATCAGATATAGCAATACTACGTAAAGTCCGGATAATTTGTTCTGCGGATATGCCGGACTATTTGAATCTAAACTGTTTGAGACATTATTTTATTCATTTTGCATGTAAATGGTAGATTCTAATGCTAAAACAATATTTAAATGGTAGATTGTACCACTGTATGCAAATCCGGACATTTTGAATTCAAACTGTTCGAAACATGAAGGACAGGGTTTATTTTTATTTTTTTACTGCATACAAATGATGGTTTTTATTAGACAAAGGATATCAAAGTGAAAAATTCAACTATTCTATCTAAATTTGGGCATCCAAACTGTTCGGAACACAAGGAACACACGCCATTTTAGTCTTTTTGCATGATGGATTTTATTACTTAGTGGGTATCAAAATATAAAAAAATACTACTACTATGTATTGAAAAATCCGGACTAAAGGGAGGTATATCTGTTTTGTACGAGGCTTTGATTTTAAAGTTCAATTCATTCTCATTAATATACCATGTCTTAATATAATAACAAATAAATCTTTTCAAAAAAAAAGTGACCATTTGAATAGAATCTAAATATATATATATATATATAGTGTTTGTATAACAATACAAATCTGCAATGAAATATTTATAACAATTTTTTGCTGACCTTCACAAGGGTCAACATAGGTTATACCTATTTAATACTTTTCAAGCATATATTTTTTAACTTTTTTTTTCATGGTCATTTATAAATCTATTTTATATATATATATATATACACTTGTGAATACATACTCAACGAAACAAATAAGTAGTTGGTTTCTTAAAAGTGAAAACTCACTCCATTCCTTTGAGGTAGATATTTATTATTTATATAAATATATTAAATTTTCAGGTTGTTAGCCTTCAATATTCAACGACGATAAAATTTATTTATATTTAATCTTTTTTTCTTTTTTTTTTTTTGCCGCATTGCTTGTCATTCCATTAAACTTGCTCTATAAAAAAAGGACTTGAATGATATGGAATTATATATATATATATATGTGTATATATTATATGCATTTAAAGAAAAGTCTAAATAAATACTGGAAACATGTGAAGTGTCATCCTCATTATTATCCAATCATTCCTACGCATCCATGAAATGTTTAAAATTCAAATTTATACAAACATAAATATACTCAGAAATATGCATTGAAAATAAACAGTTTTGATGTTCCCAAGAACGAATATTTCTACATAAATAAATAGCAAATATTTATTGTTAAAAATGATTTTAATATTAAATAACTCAAGGAAAATGTGATACAAAAATTGCTTTTAGTTATTTTTCTTCTTTTTTTTTTATTGGAATATTTTTAAACATTATTTTTATAATCATTGTAAAAGGAATTTCTGGAATTTTATTTGAGTGCCTCAATACCTACGATAAGTACAATTACTTATTTTTAATAGCTATTAGAAATTGATATTCTTTTGATTACATCCTTTTCAAAGTATTACCCATGAAAATTAATAAAAGTAGATTTTTTGTACGTGTTTAATTCATTTTCAAAGAGCTCAGAGCAATTCAAAATATGTCTTTTGAGCACTTCAACCGCTATTTAGCGATACATTATTTATTTATTTTTGCTCAAAATAAAATCCAGATTACGCACAAATGACTAAATATTCCTACGAAGGTTATTTCAATAAGTTTAAATGTTGAGCTGAGTCTGACAACACTTGCTGTTAGCAAGGCCATAATCACAGAAAATAAGTTTTACTGTGCGTCAGTGAATGTTTATCAGTTATATCAAACATTCACACAAATTAATTCAATCAAATTAGTGCAAGTTTAATTACATCTTATAGTAATATGATTGGGTGAACCGGGATCCTTATTAGGAATGTAAATAATATGCAAAATGCTACGTGCGAGATTTTGTGGAGTTGGCTCTTCGAACAGTACTTTTTGTTTTCCAAAGCTGTTATCATTTTTCCTTTATTACTGAGGGTAGAACATCTACCTGATAGTAAATATCTCATTTGAAGGAATACATGCATTAAGATTAATAAAGCAAATAAAATGTAAACAAAAAGGGCTCAAGTTCTCGTATAATTTCCTGACATTAATTTCAGTTAATTTTCTGCCTCTCATCTATGGTATACATAATTTTATTATTTATTATTGATGTCTTCATTTGTATATATAAAGGGGAATAGCAGCTTGTAGCTCAGTCAAACGTCATGACAGCTCAAGTTGCTTCCCTCTCATTGTCAGTGTTACCAGGTTGATTTTCTCTTTTTTTTTATTTTACACACCCCATTTGCATACTATTTACATTCCTAATCCTTATACCCTGCATTCAATATACATTCTAATTGCATCCGTTCAATTTATGAATATCAAAATATATTAGACTTTGAAACATCACACTAATAATAATTAAGTATACATATAATACATCGACAATACCTATTCAACTTAAGTTTATTCAAATAATAATTAATTAGTGGCCTTTAAAATACGTTCTTATGCATATCCAGATATGGATCTACATGGGTACATATGCCTTAAATAATAAATTTCATTACAGGTTTCGTATGCAAGTAATATTGTTCATTAATGTATAAAAATTATTTAACCATTTCTTCAAGTCAAACATAGCAACAAACCATTCATTCCTATTTTATATATTTATGTACATCCGGTTGGCTCTATTGAATAGTCTTAAATCGGTCCTAGAACTATTTTCCTCATCAGTCTTTCCTCTCTCCCCTTTGAATCTTTTTTTAAATCTTATATGGATAAGAGTGAAGTAATGAATATTTTGATCCATTAAATTTATTTGTATGTATTAATTTAACTTTTTATACCCAAGTCTTTCGCCATACACTTTTAATATTTGACAAACAAATGATATTAAGGACATCCCGAGTTAGCTTCTTTATTTTTATATTGTCGACTCAATGATTTCATCTCTTTTAAAATCAAACTTTTTTAACAGATGAGTTGAGTAATAATGTGTGTATTCTTAAATTTATATATTTATCAGATTTTTTTGTCATTGAACAGGTTGGAGATTATATTTTCTCGCAACAACATGGTTTGTAGGAAAGCTCATGGAACGTGACTAAGGGTTAAGCCATTTGTTATTATAACAGCAATCAGAATGTTGTATCAAATACAAACTGAAGAATATACTCTTTTCAATTATTTTTGAAATATTTTTAAATTGTTATTGAATGCACAATAAAAATAAACACTATGAAAAACAATTGAGAACTACACTTATGATCAAATATTTTAATATTTATTCCGTACAATATAACTTTATTTTGTATCTATTTGAAACATTTAAATAGGAATAGCAAATATATACTATGAAGACACAATATTTATTCCATTATTAAAACATAATGAAAACATCGATAAGAAAGGATAATATTTATGCTTAAATAATTTAAAATTGAAATTGTAGAACTTTGACAAATTATATTTTGACAATATTAATTTGCTGTTTCTTGAAATGAGTCATAACAATTTTGTATTCAATTCCACATGTTCCAAGTCAATATCCTTACACGGTCTAGTGAGCTTAATTCTGTAGTAATGTAGTGGTTTTTATTCTATTTGGCTTGTGTCCATGCAGGTGTATTACTCTTCCCAATAACCATCAAAACAATTTCATATAATAAATTAAACATTGATTTAGCTAGTGGTAACAGAAAATGACAAAAACCAATCAATTACTGTCCATATTTGCTCAATTTTGTAAACCTTGAGAAGGATCAGGAGTTTAAATTAGAAAAATTCGTAGTGCCCATTATTAAAATTGTATAAAATACTCTTCAAAAGTAACAAAGTTCATCCCATTCTATCTTTAAATGACTTGAGACAGGGCAGAAGTACTACATTTCAGCAAACAACAGCATAAAATTTGTAGCACATCTCTAGAAATATCATAATACCCCAACATGATGCCATGAAGCGCCTTTGTAAAGATTCTATACGATCCCTGGACAAAAATTAGAATTCAGAGTGAGAAACTATTAATAACTATGAATATTGAACACTCTATACTCAATTATATGCCATGGGGTGAATCAAATATTTAAAGAATCTGTGGAATCGATGGCATCTCATTGCACCGTTTAAGTTTTATTCCTTCCCAAGACAGAGTCGTAAGCACCTAGGCTTTATATTCCTATTGATTTGATAAATATTAAATTTCGACTTTAATCAACTAATTAGATTAGCAAATGAACATAATGCAAAAATTCAAGACCTTATATATATATATATGACTTCAGCTACAAAACCTTTTGCAGCTGAAACTAGCAGCAGACCGACCACAACCAGTCCTAGGATTGATAAAATGTATTAGGGTTGAAAGGACTCCAGTCTTTATAGTTTTTTGGACGAATCCAACACTACTATTGAGAAGGGTTTGATACACAAAAAATGAAAATAAATATTGAAATCTTAAGAAAACGTGTTACTTTTAAAATAGGACTACAAAAGAAAAAATTCGTTCGGTTGAACAAAATGTTGAGATTTGATAACTATCAAATGCAATTTATAAAAGGGTTATTTTGATGATTTTAATTTCTTGAAAAGAGCTTTAACATATATGTTTTATTGGAATCTATATAAATTTATGCCAATACTTGTTATTATATTGTTGTTTAAAAAATTTCAGCTAAATTGAATAATACTAAGAAACTCTACTCAAAAATTATTTCTAGTTCTTTTATAATTATATTTCCCTCATAAAAAATCAACTTGAAACACAATGCGTTTCAAATGCATTTAAAAGTGATTCCCAAGCTGTATTTCAACATAATTTGAAGTAAAAGAGCCAAATTATGCTTATACATTAGTTTTTTTCAAAACCATTTGGTAGTATTTGAGTTTTAACACTAAAAATTTATACTATCAGAGAAATTATGAAAATTCATGATACCAATTGCTTTGTGTGTTCTTCTCTAAATCTTTTTCAAACGGTATTGAATTTGTGTGCAACATGTTTTTATACCTACAAACAACTTTTAAAATGACATTACAATTACATTTTTTTTTTAAATGGAGACACTCTATTGTATATACACAAAAATTCCTAAAAATATATTAAAAGAAAACACATTGTTTTTACGACGATTATGAAATTTAAAGAATATATTGAATATATTACCAAAATATTAATGGTTTTTTTTTCTATACACGTAAAATAATTACTAAAGATTGAGAACAGTCTTTTTATTTGAAATGCATTATTTTTATCGGAGACAGACTTATTTTAATTAGTTTGATTTAATCAAACTTTTTTTTATATTTATAATATATATGTCAACATAAACTTATGCATATGTATTATAAAGACATTTTAGTCTAAAATTTTAATCATAGATGCTTGAACGTTAAGAAGTTTCAAAAGTTATTGCAAATTTAAAATTATGCATGAATAAAAGTCATAAAAAATAATATGTACATTAGAGCAATATTTGAATTTAATTCTGAAAATCTATTCATTGTCAAATGAAAGAGATGAAAAATATTTCATTGTTCTAGTTTTGCTTGCATTTCTCTTATTGTACGGAAAATAAGTTCGCTCACAACTTCAACGTTGAGAAATATTCTTTCAATTGTAGTTTTATTCACAATTAGGGCATTAACATTAAGAATAATAGACTTAATTGTTTTTTTACTCCATTTCTTAATGGACGATGCCATTAAAAAAATTATCAATATCCTTACAAGGGTTTTTAAGCCTAATGTTGTAGTAATGTAGTGGTTTTTATTCCATTTGACGTGTGTCAATGCAGTTGTATTATTCCTTTCAATAACCAGTAAAACAATTTTATATAATAAATTAAACATTGATTTAGCTAGTGGTAACAGAAAATGACAAAAACCAATCAATTACCATCTCCAAAAGAAGAAAAATATCATGCTTTTTCAACCCGCCATTCACTAACTCTAATTTAATACTAGCTAAATATGAGAGTAGTTTAATCATTAAAAAATTATGGGAAAAAATTTCTTGAATATTCTTTAAAGACCCCAGTAAATAATAACTTTTTCTCACACAATTTACAAATTTTGGTATTATAATACAAAAAAAAAACAAATGACGTGCCGACTTTTATGGTTTAATTTGATCCTCTGGGCTATTCCCTTCGAATGAATTTGTCATTGAAGTCTTATTATCTGGCATAGGTCACATAAAAATATTGTTGTAAAGTTATGGTATTCAGCCCTATTCATGAAGGATGATTCATTGTCATATATAAGTAAAAATAATAGTAGTAAAATTGTTGGATTTAAGAGGAAGTTTTGGTCTTTTTATTCCTTAGGTATATGTAAGTAGTGTAATCAGACAGAATACAAAGCATAATTTCCACTATCTACGGCTTGTCAATTAACTTTTCAGTTTGCTTTCAATTCAACTGGGGATGACTGGGGATGCTCGCAAAATATTTTAATTTGAGCTCAATCATTTAGAACAATCCTTGAATTATGAGAGTGGGTGAACACCATACATATATGTACATTCAATATATTCTGGTACATTAAATTTAATGGATGATCTAGCAGATCATTTTTAGCTTTACTGGAACGGGCGTGCACAAGCATTTTCCCAATTCAAGGATTTCCCTAGATAGATCTTATCCTGATTAAGTTTACACGTACAAATAAGCAAGAGGAATGACGATACGGGGAAAATAGGAGCAAAGGTTGCAACTGATTCCTTCATACTTAATAATTAGATACTATCATCAATAAGTGAGTTTGAACCTTGATTAACCATATCAACGGAGAGCAAAAAAAATGTTGTATCAAAACAATATCTCAAATAAAAAGTTGACTCATATTTTTTGCAATAATCATATGATGTTATATAAAATAAATTGATTAAAGTCACATATAAGTACAACAAAGTTCGATCTATAACGTTTGTTTAAAACACATTAATGTGATGTACAATATTACGCTTTGATATTTCTTATTCCAACTAATTAATCAAATTCATGTTCGGATTTCTGTCATAAGTAAGTAAATAATATAACTCGAATTTTTGACTAGTCATTCATGATATTAATTAATTTTATTTTAGTTGGTAGTTACTTTTTTTTTTCAGATATAAGTTGGGAAATTCTCCCATAGATGGCTTTTATAAGAATCCTTAGAACCTGATGTGAAGAAAAACAATTATAATATCATTTTTCTTAATTTCTTTTAACTTACTGTTGAACATTCTATTATTCAACACCCTTCTTGGAACTTTGAAATAATTGCTTGGGAGACGACACTGTAATTCTACAATAATTACTTTATTGTTCGGAGACGGATCAGGTTGATAGAATATTTTTTTTTAAAGACATAAAAAAGGAACAAACCATTCCCGAGTTTTTATTTCTTCATTATCAACAAAGCTTCCTGGACTCTAATGTCAGTACAATTAAGCTTGTAAATGATATTATAAATCAATCAGTAATAAAGATACATAATGGTTCATTTAACTATTAGGAAACATGAAAAAAAAAAAAGTTAATCTTTTTCATTAAGACCATAGCAATTATTATGTAGAAGACAATTTGATTACTAGGATTATGTATAAATTTTGAGCCATTTACTCTTATCACAATATTTATTGTCACAACATTTCTCTTTTTTTTTCCTATCAATATTAAAACTCTTTACTTTGAGCCTGAGGTATTCAAAAAGGTGGAATTCTCTTCGTAAATATAAAAAAGAATCAAGGTCATATTAAGAAGCTTGCACATCTTGAAAACAAATTATATCAATTTTCACAGATAGAAGGTTCTTAATAAAGCACGTTTTGCTTTTCCTAATTCAGGGAGATCCCTTTCTTTATTCCTTAATTACATTTTATTTCCGTACATGGATCTGAGACTCCCTTTTTGTCAAATGCATACAAAATGCAACAGCATAATACATCAAAAAAATATCAAAATCGTTGTATACAAGGATCACTGAAGATCGTCTAACGTTGTCGTCAACTAGAAAGGATATATTTTCAAGTTAACATAAATCAAATTTAGAGGAAACAAGGATATTAGTGACCCAACATCGATGGGATAGCAACAACAACAACAACAACAATAACAAGAAATAAAAATGCCTCTCTGTGGAATTAACGTTAAGAGTGAAAAATAAGCAAAAGGAAGTTTGTTTATGAGCAACAAGTGTGCCATCAGCAAGCACACTCAAGGTAGTTCATTTTGAGAAAATGGAACTAAGTTATTTATCTATTTTGCACCAAATTTTATCAATTTCTAAGCAAATATAAATAGCTTAGTTCCATTTTCTCAAATGAACTACCTTGAGTGTGTGTGTGTGTGTACTCTAAAGGGCATAGAAACACGCGATTCTTCACACTTATTATAAATCAAAAGTAATGATTGTTAAGACACCAGGAAAACTGCTTTGTTTTTATGTGTTGCCTAGGGGTGTTGATTTTGTTTGAAGTTTATATTTCAAAATATAACAACTTTTTCTTTCATCATACTTACTTATGTAAGATTTTTGTCTTCAAAGAAATACATACATAATATAAAAGGAATCATCTACATAATTCAATATACAATTATTATTTATCCTTTAAAAACTTTCATTCATAGTCTCTCAAGATTAAAGGTCAAAGTTCAATGTCTTCTTCTTTTATAAATATACTTATATATATATATATATATATACTTTTTAATTAATAAAAGTATGAAATGCATGCAAATTTACGGCGCCTTTACAAAATTTCATTTGGTCTCATGTTTGAAATGTATTGAAGTTTGTTCGTTACTATTTCAGAATGTCAGATTATCTCTAAAACTTTCTAGAAGATTTATCAAAATAATATATAGTTTGTTTTAAAAATGTTAAATGATTGATAGTTTGAGATAAGACCCAGTATATATAACTTTTTGGAGTCCTTTCAAAGAATGTGTGTTGCCATTTTTAAGGGAAATATAGACTGGAACTCTGATTGTAACTCTTTTGATGACAATTTTTTTTTCATTTTTTAATCTTTTTTTTTATAAAATAAATTTGGACTTTTGAAAGAAAAGTTTTTTTTATTTTTTTTTTTCGAATAATACAAAAATATAATGGAGCCTTTTAGTTTTTTCGTGGGAATGTAATGACACCACCCCTAAAATCGCCACTATTCCGGGTGGTCCTTATATACAAATGGGGCATTGTAGAATTGTACTCCTTGTTAATGTTGCTTTACATCACATCAGTGTGTGAAACGCAATGTAATCTTTATTGTACATCACAATCCTTTCTCTCCCAAAAAGAAAAAAAAAGAAGAAGAAAGGCTCAAAATCCGTATTATCAGTAAATAATTGCTTGATTTTCTCCAACAAAAGGTGAAAAGTAATAGAAAAATCGGCAATGGACAAAAAATGCATTTGCAAATTTTCATGTTAGTGGAATAAGATCTCGTAAACTACTCCTAACTCAAAGTCAATTTTGAACCTTTCAAAGTCTTGGTTTCATTTTTGAAAAAGTCATAGCAATATTGGGATATATAAGGATGATAAAATAACTGATATATTATTATTAACTGTATTCTTTTTCTCCGAATTTTGAATCATTTTTAATGCCAGTATACATCTTGCAATTAATTAGAAATTGAGTACATATAATAGACTTAATCTATGAATATCATTATGAAGTATGAAAGTGTTTAATAAGCCACAAACAAAATAATGTCAAAACATCATGAATAATTTTTTTTAATGATATCCTACAGTGATAGTTGTAGTCCTGACTGGTTTTAAAATGAGATACGTACATATATTATATTAAACTTTTAGCATAAGTAAAATTTCCTATCAGGAGTATTCAATATTTTTAGGAGGCCTTGAGCAAGAATCAAACAAAATAGAGACTTATATCTATAATACGTCATATTTTAGTCAAGAGACGAATCTTACAGTTATATCAGAAGTTATGTGTCCCCCTGGGAGAAGAAAAAGATATATTAATATATGCCAAATGCTATAGTTTTTGCATCAACTATGAAATAATAATTGTGCATTAATCAAAATATAGTTGTATTTGATCCAATTTAAACTTATTGATATCATGTTTATTACTTATAGTTCATGGCTAAAATAAGACTTTCATAATAAGTTGTAACCTCTTAAGTAGTACTACTCAATCAGGTTAAAGTTTCAGACATTGGTGTTATATCAATACATACTAATATAAACAAAGGACAATCTATAAAAAATAGAAGAGGGGATAGTAACCTTTGTTCTTCTCCCTTGGATACTTACAGGGTCAAGAACCCCTAAGTAGATTAACCTTGACATTGTCAAGGTTAATCCGCAATTAATTGGCAATCTCCGGGTAGACATAGTATTATATATCATAACTTTAATCATTAGTTAGATGAACTATGAGTACAATTCACTCCCTATCCCAAGCCCAGTGTTTAACAAATTAGTATCAGCTATAAACCTGTTATAAGATACATAATTATTGAACCAAGCTACTTATATTAACAGTCGGGATTTCAAATAAATAGGGTTATATATTTTAAAAAGTCATATATTTTTATACCTGTCTAATAAAACTGAGGAAGTTGACTTGTCATTTATTTTCTCTAATCAAGATATCAATTAAATTTTCATGAATAATTTATTTATTCAAAAAATTTTGAAGATAAAAGTATAAGAATGACAGCTAGCCTTTTATTTATTTATATTTGTACTTTGTATTTATTGTACCTCCAAATTTATAGTTTGATCATTTGCTCTGGCCAAAAAACAATCATCAATGTGATTTAGTATATTTTTATTATTTAATTCCACTTAATAAATAATAGTGACAATGATAGTATATAAAATATGAAATATATACCTACGAATTGAAAAAAAAAAATATTGACTAATTGTTAGAAATGATCTGAAATTAAAATTTGATTTATCTTTGAATCAATATTATTTGGTACCCTTAGTTTCAATTAATCAACGAAGTTTTTTGGTAAGTCTTTTGCTAAAAATGAGTTACTTTAATCAAGCGTTATTAATAGATTGTTTTTAAAAAGAATAAAGCATAATGGACTTTGAGTAAACAATTATTGTTAAAATTACACATTATCTTAAATAAGATCACATCAAAACCTTGATTAAATGTGTGTACATGTTTAAAACAATTAAAACTATTAAATAAATAACAGATGAACATCACTACTCTTTTTGACTTTATAAAACATTTCTCAAATCTTGATCTGCTATCAACTTAAAATTGCTCAAACTATATATATTTTTGCAAATTTGAATCTGCAAATTGGACAAATTTACTGATATTTTTACCTTTTCTAATTGATTTAAAATAGTCAAACTGCTTATAACTTCTCACTCATTCAAGGGTGTTCATTTTCTCGGAAGTTACAAATAGAAAGCAACGAAATGAATAAAAATTATATTAAAAACAAACAAAAGTAGGATTATGCATAAAACACTTCAAAATAAGTTGTAATTTATAGGTACTGCTATTTATAAAAATATTTCAATTCATGTCAACATTTTTTCTATTTAATAAATGACTTGGAACTTCAATTTGTTCGGTAGCATTATAAATATAGGACCGAAAATATGGTCCTAGACTTATTTTATAAGCTTAAAGTTTAATTTTGGTTAAGTGTGTACAGGGTGTAGCGAATTGAAAAGAGTTTGGACTTTTGCATTTTAGTGGCTTAAATATGAAAATATTCATTAACTGTTCGATGGAAAGGTCAAGGATGAGTTTTGATTAGGAAATCTGTAAAATATACAAAAAACAAATTAGCTTTTTATGTTTCTCCCTTAAAATTATGGAGTTGAATAGTGGAGCAGGGCTTTTATGAAATTAAGTACTCTAAATTAGGGGTATATCTTGCAACATTATTTTTAAGTTATTGCTCTAGTTTGCTAATAAGCCTTCAAAACAAACCACAAATAAATAAATACACATCCTTTAGTTAGTACCACGTATAACGCGCGCGTATATTTGTATATTTTTCTTCATTTTCTCGACTCATTCTCCATTTTTTTATATCAAGTGTATGTTTTTGTTATTATTTTATATATATTTATTTCCTATAACAAATATATTTCAATTTTATCATTCTTGACTACAAAAGCTGCAGCGCAAAGGATTAATTTATCGTTTGTTTAAATTTTTAGACTAACAATATTATTATATTTCTAAGTTGACAAAGCTTTTCTCTAACAAGCAAGGGTTAAACTTGTCAATATTCTAAAAAGTATAACTAAATTCTTTGTGACCGTTTAAGTATTATGAAGTTTACTTTCTCTACTTTAAAAGTATATGTAGAATGACTTTTAATGATGAAGAAACTCCATCGGTATATGAAATTATAATGACTTTTGTTTATATGAATAGTTTTTGGATTTAATATGAGATATTCTGAGATGAAAAGGAGGAAAAAATAATTTTTATTTCTTTGAGAGCACTAACTGTTATACTTTCTTTGATAAGGTGCTTTATATAGGTTATCTTTAGAAAATAATACATAGTACAAATGAAGTTGTTGTCATTTTTTGTTTTGTTTTTTAATGAAGTAAATAAATAATAATTGAATTATTTCACATTTATTTAGTTTAAAGATTTCTAAAAAATAATTTAAAATGAATCATAAATAATTTAGAAAAGATTAACCTTTACCTCTAACCCTTTCAATCCCATAAGGTATCAGAAAGTATTTATAACTAGAAGTTATATTTTTGAGATCAAACCTAATTTGACATTATAAAAAAATTGTAACTCAACCCGTTTCTCTAAAAATTATGAGACACTGATGTTCCTCTCGTGGTGAAGGGAATTTTTTCATCCTTAAAAATACACGGTTATTCAGTACTTTTTTCGTATTTATTTTATCTTAAGTAAAATTTATTCTTTATTATTATATTCTACTTGACAAGAATTTTTGAAAAATCTTAAATAAAAAATATATATCACATGTTATGTACATTTTACAGGTGATATTTATTCCATGAAGCAATTTCTGTTGATATATTAATATAAAAAACTGCTTTCACATCCAAAGGAACACTTGTGTCCCAAAAAACTTAGACTTGAATAATTTCAAATGTATTCGTTAGATCTAAAAGATATTTTACACTTTTACATAATTCTTTAAGTATGTATTAACAAATATTTGATTAACAAATAATTTCCTTGAAAAACGAAAAAGTTATTTGGGTTTAAACATGATTTTTTTCCATTTGTAAAAATTGTAACTTTCAGTACCTTGAAAAAATATTCAAACCACATGTTTTTATGCCTAACCATGCAATATGAATAATAGCCCGACATCTTAGCTATCAAACAGCAAAAAAAAGATAACAAAAATCGGTAGACAATTGAGTGTATCAGGTCATTTTGAATTTATGGGACACTCTGGGTTGGAAAGGGCTAGGGTCTTCATTGTGAGTTTTGTATAAAAATATACTGAGAGTCAAGGCACTACCATATGGCACCATGAATGAAAATATGAGATACAAAAAAACTTTCTACATTAAGTATGTATGTATGTATGTAGAATAGGCTGAATAAAGATTGAGAGTCGAAACAAATCATTTGGTCCCAAGAGGGATGAGATGTGGAAGGTACATATACATACATATATGAGAGCCTTTGTACATTGTTACAATACTATTTTAATTAAAAACATACAGCAATCACTCATTTGAAGCAAATGGGGAAAAGATGATGCACGGCAACTCAAGCATCGAGTACCCTTGACAAAAATAATTTATCCATACTAATAACTGTATTCATTAATGAAAAATATTTGGCAAGTTGATTTTACATATGCATCTATATGCACTCCAGTCAATTATGTATATGAATACATAACTTTAAAATAAATGTCTTCCGCCCACATTTTTTAAAGAAATTCAAAACTCAAATTAGTTGTAATATTTCTTACGATTCATAAAATAACATTGATACGTCGTACTATTAGTTCATGAATGAGCTTTTAACATTCATTATAATATGCAAATGAGCATTTATGCTCTGCACAAGTTGTAACTTGTACAAGCTGATTATAATTACAGGGTGTCAGGGGGGGGGAAGCATTTTAAATGAAAAAACTGTTGGTATGAGAATAATGTAATAATTGAATTTTCATTAGATGATTGATACATGAAAAGAATAATTTTATACTCTTATGTATTTTCTATTATGGCACAATAGATCATTAATCCAAGGCTCCATGATTCTTTTGCTCGTAAAAGAATAATACCTAAATAAGTTATTTTAATAAATTATAATGAAATTATTGCATCAATTAATCATTCGTAATGAAAATGGGTGGTGCTATGCTTAGGATAGATACTATGCTACTTGTACAATGTGCTTGTACAAGTTAGAACATGTACTAAAGTTATACTTGTAAAGATTTGGCTCATATATAGGTCGATTATAGGCTACTTGGGAATAATAGGTAGGAATGTAAATAATATGCAAATCGGGCTTGTAAGAAAAAAAGAAAGAGAAAATCAACCTGGTAACTCTGACAATATATGAATGTTGAGAGGGAAGCAGCTTGAGCTGTCATGACGTTTTAATGAGCCTCAAGCTGCTATTCTCAATTATATACATATACAAATGAAGACATCAATAATAAACAATAACATTATTTATCTATACCATAGATGAGAGGCAGAAAATTAACTGAAATTAATATTAACTAATATTAATAATACGAGGACTTGAGCCCTTTTTGTTTACATTTTATTTGCTTTATTAACCTTAATGCATGTATTCCTTCATGTGATATCTTTACTATGAGGCAGATGTTCTCCCCTCAGTAGTAATAAAGGAAAAATGATAACAGCTTTGGAAAATAAGAAGTACTGTTCGAAGAGACAACTCCACAAAATATCGCACGCGGCATTTTGCATATTATTTACATTCCTATTGATGATGATAGAGGTGAAAAGGAGCCAAATACAAGTAAATAAAAAAAAATTCCCATACCTACAAAAATGGCTGATAATTAATTAATTAAATATTAATTTAATAAAATAACATGGTAAATGTTCTCCCCTCAGTAATTAAGGAAAAATGATAACAACCTTGTAAAACAAAAAGACTCGGAGAGCCAACTCCAGAAAATATTGTAAACTAGCCGGAGATGATCCTCTGCTTATTTTTATCTCCCTAATTATTACCATAATGTAGATTATATTAAATCAAATATCAGACCAAATATATGCTTAATTATATATTCATTTACGAAGTTTATGAGTTTTGTGCAAGTTCGAATGTAAAGTTCTACATGTGTTATGTTTGTAGGTGTTAATAAGAGTACTTCATGGCAATGTGGAAAATGTCTGTTAATTAAGGTAGACACCTAGATACATAATAATATGTACTGTTTCAGAAAATTCTAAGTAGATTATTATATTTATACCACCAACAGATTTTATAATAACTAAGATCAGTGACCTATTGAAAGAAGTGATAATTCTTGCTACCCAATCACGCTCCAATCTGCCTTATAAGGAAGAATAATTGATAAAATAATAAACATTTTGTTTGCTACAAACATACACTTCCTCTTTAAATTAACTTGGGTTCTCACTATTTTTACGTCTTTATAATAATTGATAATTTAAAAGTACTAGAAAATTAATTATTCGACAATTTTCAAGGTAAATTTTCAGTGATTATAAACACACATATTTACATAATAAATTAATTAAAAATTACACTGGTAACTTTGTAGAACTTCCTTTTAATAAAATTAATTTCATATTTCTCATTATTCTTAAATTATATCAAATAATAAAAGCTACAATTGCTATGAAAAGACAGGGAAAAAAATAGATTATAAAATTAGACTATGAGACAAATATTTTTTTTTTTTAACTACTGATAATAATTTCCAGAGGCATTGGGTAGTTAAAATTATAATTATTTGTGGAAGATAAGGACAAGTTATAACCCATCAATCTAACAAAAAAAATGTATTGTCAATTCTATCCGTTTTTAATATTGAAATAATAGTACTGACTACTCAAAAAAGTCTCATTTGAAGACAAAATTGACATATTAAAAATATAATGATATATCCAAACATAGAACCAAGAAATAAAAATATGTCAATCATGAACTATAAGTTAGTAAAACAATTTAATATTCAATCAGATTTCATAGAAAGTTTTCTCTTCTAAAATTATTATTTGCATATCGAAAGGAAATTAAGTCCTATTCAAGACCTCTACATTAAAATAAATAACAACTGTACATATCATGGTGCTACAAAACACTTCTTATTAATTAAGCAGGCTATGTGCTTCAAATTTTAATCTTTAATTTCTAATACTAGAGTAGAATCCGAATATAGTGTCATGAGTTTGAAAATGCTTTGAAGTGTTTTTAAACTGTCAAATGACTTCACACTATTTATTGAAAAGGAAGAAAATCTTGGAAAGGAAAAAGAAAATTTTATTTTAAACTGGATTTATAAAGTAAAGAGTCTCTACGTATACAAAGCCATTTTAAAGATAGTTGAGTCAAAGGATAACTCATTATATTTGCATCTACAGAAATGTAACTGAAATTTATTTATATATAATCAAACACACGACATTTACGAAAATAAACCAAAATTAAGAGGATATCTATTAATTGAGCTCTTGATTAAAAATCCGTCGTGTAACATCTAGATCCCCAAATTAAATTTTCGAAAGTGGTGTCACAAGAATTTAAATTTATTCTCACCCCACAATTTAATTTACTGTTAATTAAAAACACATCAGAAGTAGAAATGATATTTTTCCATTAGAGTCAGGGTTATTATTTGTAAAAGCAGGATTTGGTTTGTGGTGAACGGAAAAAAGAAATATATAATTTTTTAAATATATTTTGCATTTCATTGCTTTTTTATTCACTGAGAGTCAGAGTACATTTTTATTTTAAGTAGTTTTCATCAAAAAGTTTTGTGAATAAAAGTTCATTCACTTTTGTAATAACTTTTAACAAGTTAATTTATTGATAACCCCGAATATTGTTTGTCCATAGTAATAGCTAGCTATCTCAATAACTCATTCTATAAAATTTGAATATAAGCCCCATCATTGACTAGAATAAATGGCCACTGTAATATTGTAAGACGAACATTTTATATTACGTGGGCGGAAAAGTACCGGGCCTATGATATAGATGGCGTTAGTTTTATTGCATTCACCTCCTTTTTCAGTTAGTATTAAGCTTCGAAAGACAAATGTTAAGATTTCATGATATTTTATTCATTAGTTTGTGAGTTATTGTGCAATGAGTGACGCAAGTTCAAAACAATGAATAAAAAACAATTTCGTCTTTTAATTTTACGCTGCTTCTTGATGGGAAAAAATACTGTTCAAGCAAAGGAATGGCTTGAAAAGTGCTATGGGGACTCTGCTTAATCAAAAATGATAATAAAACGTTGATTTGCCGACTAAAAACGCGGTCGTAAAGACACCGATGATGCAAAACGCAGTGAACGCCCAAATGAGGCGGTAACACCAGAAAACATCAAAACAAAATCCACAAAATTGTTTTGAATGATCAAAAAGTGAAGTTGTGTGAGTTAGTTGGCTTTGTATTGTATCAGCATTTGACTATGAGAAAGCTCTGTTCAAAGTGGATGCTGCGTTTGTTCACTGTTGATCATAAACAAGTACGTGTTGATGATTTTGAGCAGTGTTTGGCCATGTTTAAACGTAACAAAGTGGAACTTTTGCGTCGATATGTGACAATGGATGACACATGGATCCAATACTTCTCTCCGGAATCAAAAATATCGTCATTTGAGTGGACAGCGATTGGTGAGCCTCATTCAAAGCGCCAGAAACCACAACTGTCGACTAGAAAGATTATGGCCTCGGTATTTTGGGTTGTGCATGATGTAATATTCATCGACTATGCTGTGAAGTGGAAATATCATCAAGAGCTTTTGAGGGCCGAAATTTGCCAAGAAACGACTGTATATGGCAAAGAACTTTTTTTTGTTCCATCAAGACAACGCACCGTGTCACAAGTCAATTCAAAGCAATGGCAAAACTACATGAATTAGACTTCAAATTGCTCCCACATCCACCGTACTTGATTTAATTGGCGCCCAACGACTACTGGCTGCCTGCAAACCTAAAAAAATGCTCGCCGGTAAGAAATTTCGTACGAATGAAAAGTTTATCGCTAAAACTGAGGTCTATTTTGAGGCAAAGATAAATCGTTCTACAAAAGTGATATTGAAATGTTAAAGGGCCCCGCTAGAATGATTGTGTTGCTCCTGATGGAGATTACTTTGATGATTAAAGCTAATTTTAAACAAAAAAAAACGTGTTTTCTTTGTTAGGCCTGGGACCATGTGTTATGTATGTATTGTTGCTATCACATTTAAGTAACTAAATGATGAAAAAAAAACTGTGTAGTGGCATTGTAATTTGCTATATGTATAGATTCAAGGTCTGTTTATTTCATAATGATAACTTCTTTGATTTAAACTTAGTTATCTTTGACAGATGGTTTTAACGTTGCTATTTTTTTCCAAATATATTTCCTACTTTATATTAGCTAATTAACTAAATTACCTAACTAGTATTGAAACTTATTAAAAGTATCCATTCATAGATTAAAAAAGATGAATGAATATTTAGACGAAAAAACCAAATAAAATAAATGTTATAAAGGATAGAAGAAAATATGTGGCGAGTTTTCAATTCGGTGAACTTCATTATGCGGGTCTTTATATAATAAATGTCGTTAGATAAAAACAATTACTTTGTATTATATATATATATATATACATATATGTATATATAAACAAACCCTTCAAAGTATTTTTTTTTATCTTCTTTGTTTTTTCCAATGCTTCTATAAAGAGAAAGGTCATCCTTTTCAATTTATAGGAGTATATATTACTCCATCAGAATACTAAATATATGCTCACTTCATTAATAAATTGGAAATGGGCTTCATAAATGGGAAAACGTCGTTTGAAGATGAAAGAATGAAAAAATTCCATATAATATAAGGAAATATCTTAGAATTCAAGATTGAGATATTAAAAGACGCAACTGATACTGAAGATGCAGAGTTTGGACTTAGGTTTCAATTTTAATGATAGAGAGATGGAGGTTCCATCATCAACAACAGTATAGACTCAACTCACTGTCAGACAATAAAATAGTATTCATGAAAAGTTTATTTATATCTCATAGTGAAGTCATGGTTCTTATCGGTGAGATGAGTGGACACGGAAATACATAATATGCTATTTTGTAACCTATAAAATTAAATAAAAAGTACAAAAGATGTGAAGTACTCTAAAGTGACGTACATTGATTTCCTAAAAAGAGAACACTTGACTCGCTCAATTTGATTATTGTTTGTTTCTTGTTGTTGTTTCTTTTACGCAGTTTTATTTAAGATTCCAAAACTATTAAAACTATTTATACAACAAATAATAAAGATCAAGAAGTTTGAGCATGCAGTCACCAAATCATACTGCGGTCCATTTAAAGTTCTTCTCAAGTCTCTTAAACAATAATTACATGGGTTATTTTTTAGATATATTTTTATTAATTTTGAGTAACTATTATAATTATACATATATTTAAAATTATGAATTATATCATATTCTGTTTATACATTTGTGATTAAAATTTAAAATCCCTTTATTTTTGAATACTTCAAAAGGTTACAAAAAATAGTGCTGTGATTTTAGTAGAAAGTGAGGAAAAATACGAATATATACCTTTTGTTAACATCCATTCCATGTTTTGTATTGATTTTGAAATGCATTACTATTATTAAGAAACATTTTCTTAATAATAAAAATAACATTAAGGTGTCGAGCACTATTACTATTGTCCTTACAGTGAGAATATTAATTAATTTTTGAATGCTAAAAATGCTGAAAGAACTTTGTGTAACTCATAAGAAAAGCTCCATCTTTTTTCCTTTTTCTTATATAGGAAGATTCTTCCACATCAACTATCTAATAGAAAATGAACAATAATTTTTAAAAAATAACATTAATACCAACCGTTTTCCCTTTTCGAATCATGAAATTGTATTTTTTTTCTGCGCGAATTCTGCATACATGGTCACAAGTACAGTTGTTTTAATGGCCTTATCTGAAATACAAAAATTGCTATAGTAAATATGTTGCCATGGTTCAAAAGTATGTTCGGTACAAATAATATGTATCAATGTACATATATTTATATAATTGGCATAAAATAAAATGATCAATTTTGTATTGAATTTATTTAGACAGTGAAATATTTTTTTATTCCTTTATTGAGTAAAAAAAAAATTGTCATTTTTTCCCTATACATATGTAAAACTAATTCCTTTTGAGCCATTCAAATTTTGTTATGTAAAAATAAAAAAACATACATAAATCAAGTTCCTAGTATGAATTTCAATTTTTATTTAGTTTTATAGGATGCTCAGAATTATATACACATATACATATTCTAATAAAGTTTTGACATATCCATGATTAAATTTGTGTTATATTTTACTTACAATAAAAACAAATAACTGAATGAGAAATGTGAAATCTCTAACATGAAAATATTCATAAAATTATTTTGATCATTATATTTTAAATTTATGAATCAATTTATCATTGAAATATATGTAAATAAGAGACTTGAATTATGAATGGAAATTTTATTCCAACAGAATAATATGAAAAAAACTCTTTTCATAATATTCAAAAGTGATAAAATTAGTATTTAAAGATATTTATGTAATTGTGTACCTATTAACTCTTGATTCTAACATTGCCTATGTTACTCATGAATTTTAATTTAATTGATGATACGTCAGTACATCAATATCAAATTTGTTAAATTGTTCCACACTTAAACTACCATTGGGACATTTGGACCTATTTTTGATATTAGATTTTTGGTTCTATACTCTCATAACTTTGGTGACGTTGTATAAAAGCTTATCATTTCTTAGAAAATTGTCCTTCAGTGAGATCCCGATAAATTCCAGAAGTACAGTAGTAAATAATAAATACTGCGTTATTTAAATGATTTATCACATATTTTAAGACAAAAAAATCCAAAAAAAATTCACTTGAATGGAAATAAATTTGCACTGAAAATCACAATTGGTAAATGGTTATTACAATGGCTAATATATACCCTACTCAAATAAGCATGTATCTCTTAGGAATCTGGGTAAAATTTAAGACCTTGAGAAGCAGCATAAATTCAGTACCAAATCCAAGAATGAGAATTATCTTTTTTTATACAAGGAAAGACGTCATGAAGAATTTGAAACATTTTGATGCTTCATTGGGCATCCCATTTTCTTGATGACGCATGCAGTGCATAACTTGTTAAGTACTTTATTCCAAGTAAATCACTAATATGTACTCCAACTTTTTATTTATACAATTAATTACATAAAGGAAGTCTACATTAGTAAATAATTTAATCATTTAAAATCCGATCCCAGGATATTTACCAAATTTAGTACATGAAATTTTCTGAATAAGTTATTCATAAATACCTATATATGGATTAATTGGACTCAAATGCTATTAATATAGTATCTCTTTCATTGATTTTTTTCATTCATTAAGCAATTTTAATTGCATCACTTAACCTTTTTTTTAATAAAAGGCTCAAAATCAAATATCCTTCTCTCCAACTGTTGGATTATTCTCTATTCAAGATTTGAGATATTCAATACCTAACAAGAATTGGCAAATCGGCATATAAAATAATATATTTTTTGGCTTTTGATAGGCTTAGATAAGGTACCAAATAGTGCAAAGTTAAATTATGACTTGAGTCGTGAGAAAAGGGCCCCTCCAGGGATTGTTCAAAATCGTTTGAAGCTGTATCATGAACTTTTTTAAATAACTTTGTGAAGCTCCTACCATTCTTTCTTAATTCTTGTAGAAAATGTATTACAAATGATTAAAAAATAGATCAATCCTTGCAGCGAAAAGGTACCACAAAATGAACATTCTATTAGGAATAAGGACTTCTTACTTTATTTTCGTAGCAACGTGCTCAAATGTATTTGGTTAAAGCTGTTTTGGAGTATAAATGCAACGCAAGAATAGCTCTTCATCCCTCCTCTATTGAAGAGTCTATAGCATATCAGCTAAACTAATGTCCATCAGTTTAACCAAATCAATTGACATCTCAGGTGGGTTTTTTACGCTTGCTCGGAGAGCTCTTTTTTTGACAAGATTGTTTACGACAATCTCTTCTAGTTCTACGAAGAAATAGGACACTAGTGAAGATATTTTACTCTCTGTAGGAAGGTGTCAGTTTTGTCCTTTAAAAAAATATCCGTTGTAAAATATTGCGTTTATACAATACACTCGGCAGACACAGATATTGATAACTCAGCGTGTGAAATTATATGAAATTATAAGTTCCTAAAAGAAAATATGTAAATATTTTATTGTGTATGCATATTTTTATTTGAGTTTAAAAGGTCTGTTCTATCCCAAATAGTTATGGTGAAATATAACCTTTATTTATTTTCTATTACATGCCTATTAATGAGATCATTAAGAGAGATACGTGATGTGGCATTTTTCAAGGAGATACCTAGTAGGAGTGTATAAGATCTTCCATAAATTTACATATATATGTAATATGTTAAGTTAGGAGAAACGTTTATATCGTATTATATCATTCTGTATAGATTTGAGTATAAATAGATAGATGAATGAATGAATATGAAACATTAAAATGATTATAAAACGAGGAATGTTGAACTCTCAAACCCTATTAACACTAATTGTAGATAACAAATGCAATGTACATTTATACTTGTTAATATTAAGATCTTTTTTTTTTTACTGGTACAATACAGTATTAGCCTTGAAAATTAATATGTATGACTTTTCAATGACGAACCATTTTTATTTCTTTAGAAATTTAGCACATGGTTATTAATTTAAAAATATAATTCAAATTAAACACATTTCAACTCTTTTCTTGTTCCTTTTTAAAAAAAATAAATAAAATAAAACTAATTTTGAATCCATGATAAATAAAATGCATTTTAAAAACTGTTGAGTCAGTTTTTCCTACACCAATGCACAGTAATGACTTTTAAATTCATATTTTCATATCAATAACCATATATTTATTATATAACTATGTATAATACTAATGCAAATGAAATTATAAATGTAATTTTCTTAATAGATTTCGAAATATTAACTATAATTAACCATTTATTAAGATTATTAACGATTATCTATTGATATAAAGTGCAAGTCCATTTGTTTGTTTCACAAACGGAGTATCACAGTCATCCAGGAGGATTAAGGGACCAAAGTGAACTAAGAGTATTTTTGACACAAAATAGCACATAGATTATATGTCCAATTTGCTTTTGAGGTTTCTTGAGGTTTGCTAGAGATCGATTTCTAAGCCCAAAATACGATTTGAAGGCTTAGAAGGCAGATATGAGGTAATTTATGAAGTCAAAAAATTTAGGAAAGGGTGGATCTAGGGGATTTGGTGGGATCAAATGACTTCCACGAGGTCATAGGATGCTTTAATGTCCCTACTTGTTCTAATTTAATGAGAAATATTTTTAGAATGTTGGCCTAAAGGAACAAAAACTAACATTAAAACAACATGCTCCAGGCCAACGTTTAAAGGCCAGTACATTATATTTTTTTTGTTGGAAGGAAATTATCAAAATTATAATGCTCAGGACAAATAAGGTTGAAAAAGGTTGATGATAGAAATATGAATCATAATATCCATCATACCTAGTCTCAGCCCCGTTTCGTTTAAAGAAAGTAAATAGCTGAATAAACCACAGTATTATATAATATATATAGATATGTATGTATAAATATCAAAAAAAAATTAGGTACTAAAATTCAATATTTGACTTCCCCCTGGATTTGTCTTCTATTAGGCTATCAAATAAATGTATAAATGAAATTGTAAGGCAAAAAATTCAAAGACTTTCCTTTTTTTTGTTCTTCTTGTGCTTAGTTCTTTGTTCTTTATACAATTAATTTTATAGATTGGAGACTATTTATCATTAATTTTTAAGATTTTTTTTCGATTTGTACAATAATTTAAGGTCAGCTGAGGAATCTACAAATTTTATATTTATATACATATAAGTAAACATTTTCTTATATTATAACTCAGTATTACAACAACAGTTGTATTGATTATAAAGATTGAATACAATAAATGAAAATGAATTGAATGTGTCGAATTAAGTAAAAGTTTGTATAAAAACTCTCATAAAAAAGCTAAGACATTAAAAGACAATTCAAAGATGATTTCAATGTAGGTAAGATAATATAGACAAGCATCCAGATTTTTCTTATAATCTACAAGATGAATATATAAAAGTAAAATAAAAACAAAAAGTACACTTTGAACATGAGCTTACAATGAAACAATGTTTTGTGGCTTGGGATTGGGTTGAATAAGCAAAAAACATAAAATAAAATCTTTACAATTTATTCGAGATACGAAAAATATCAAAATAAGGCTATTACTTATGCAGAAAGCGACCGGACTCTTGGTTTTAAGGCATTTGGATTCGAGTAAAAAAAAATAAGAGTAAATTTAATTTGCCCATCTTGAGGAAATGGATACTGATGTAAAAAAATCAAGGATATTAAAGAATTAAAGATAATTATGAAGTAATGATAGTTTTATAGTGTAAAAAATAATAAATGACGGTGGAGCTACTTAAGTAGTAGCAGGCAGAGGAATTAAGAAACCAGCTGAAATCCTTCTGCGCGCGTGCTACTACTGATTTGAAATCAGCGTGCAAAACTGAATAACTTGTATTACATATACTTTACCTAGGAATGTAAATAATATGCAAAATGCCGCGTGCGAGATTTTGTGGAGTTAGCTCTTCGAACAGTACTTTTTGTTTTCCAAAGCTGTTATCATTTTTCCTTTATTACTGAGGAGAGAACATCTACCTGATAGTAAAGATCTCGCATGAAGGAATACATGCATTAAGGTTAATAAAGCAAATAAAATGTAAACAAAAAGGGCTCAAGTCCTCGTATTATTATTAGTTATAAATGTATAACTTTTTGACATTAATTTCAGTTAATTTTCTGCCCCTCATCTATGGTAAACATAATGTTATTATTGATGTCTTCATTTGTATACATATATATAGGAGAATAGCAGCTTGGTGCTCAGTAAAAAGTCATGAAATTGTCAGAGTTACCAGGTTGATTTTCTCTTTTTTTTATTTCACACACCCCATTTGCATATTTTTGTTACATTCCTACACACCCCTTAGGATTTTTTAAAGTTCAAATTTGTTGACCAGCGTTATCATACTTGCTCATTTCACTCAAAATATGGACATGTCACAAAAGAATCTGACTTCCACTCTAATGTCATTTGAGACTATCGATTCACTTCCAATTTATATAACAATGGGGTGAATTGTTAGGTGATAGAACCTTTCCTACATAAAACAACATCTGCAAATGTTTGATTTAATAAATTAATATACACCAATCACAACTCAGCTAAATTCAATCGAATTAACTGATAAATCTCATTAACTAACTAATCAAGTTCTAATTAACTAATGAATTTATGTAAAAACAATAGAATTCAATCTTTGACTACATATATTGATTTGATACTGTATAGTATATCGGCTCAAGAATGGATAATAATTATCTGTAACAATATCAGCAGCGATGGATCGTAATTTAGAAAAAATCATATAAATTTCAAACTATAGCTAAGAATACCATTACATATTATTATTGATTCTGAAGGTATTAAAAAATAAGCAATAACGTACATATATATATATATTAGTTCCAAGAATAAGTAAAGTGCCATAAACAAACGCTGTAAAAACGTGTACTTTCAAAGTGTTTTATTTATATGCTGAGAAAGTTTTGATGCGAGAATTCATAAAAGGAATTTGGCGAAATGAAAATACAAGAAAATACATATCAAAAACAATAATAAAAGTGAATGCTTTTTGTAAATGTTCTTACTTTATAGAGCATTTTTGTGCAGAACGTGAAGCATTTCGTTTATAAGTATATTTCTACATTTCTTATGCACATGTGTAAAAGCACAACTACTATTGTTCAGCTGAAAGGATGTATTTATGGATCTTCTGTGTTTCAATCAACTCAACAATTTAAATAAAGGGTGTCAAACATACGACCAGCAGGCCTGACCTGGCCCGCAAGGAGGTTTAATCAGGCCCGCCGGTTAATTTGAAAGTTGAAAAAATACATAAAAGACATGGATACAATTTTTTAATTAAATTTAATTCATGAACTATCCGCTAGGGGTACATGTTAGTCTTTCTTTATAAGTTTCATGTTGTAATCTCATGTAAAGTTCATTATTATAATTTTGGATTTTCTAGTACCTTAAAGTTTGTGCAATTTTATGAAATGTTTTGTAAAAGTGTTGTTCAATACAATTTTAATTAAATTTAACGATGTCCTTGTTCTTCTTTAAATAAAACAAAGGGAAGACATGATGATATTTTGGTTATTTATAGCTAAGTATTCTATGATTTTAATATTCCGGCCCACGACGTCTACCTAGGAGTTGTATGTGGCCCTCGATGTGAAATGAGTTTGACACCCCTGATTTAAAAGATACAACTTAAGTGCAGAGGTAAAAGGTCTTATTTATTTGTGCTATTAAATACTTTTCTGTATTTAATCATGTATCTATGTGTGCATAGTATATATGTTGAAAGCACACTAAAAGTAAATACCTATTAGATTGAATTTAAATTTAAAGAAAAGCAAAAAAGAATTGCAGATTTGTTGACAAGTAAACAATCTAAACGTATTTACTCAAAAATTAAAATGCATCAAATGAAAAGCAAAAGGGCTATGAATAGATATTCATTAATTATAGTCTGAGTATTCAATAGTGATTATGAATAGTATATTTTGCATATATGTAGAAGAAAAAAAAATATTTTTTTTCTTTGAAATACTAATATATTATATAATGTAAATATCGTTTATCTGTCTAACAAGATGGGTTTTAACGAAATTTCCTATACAAGGAGTAAAAGAAATGTGTAGAAGTTCGAATTCCCTGCGGGTATAAATATCATAAAGATATGGTGACTCCGAAAAACAACATGTCTGCTAACAAAGAGCACTATCTTGTGTCTTGTCTTTTGGTGACGTTAGAACTTTCAAAATAAGAGGCGAATAATGAATAAAAGCATAAATTTTTTAAAGGTTACCAATCTATATTTTTTTGTTTTTTTTTACACTAGATGGGATTTCGACCTTTTTTACATCTTAATCTTCAAAATAGGAATGAATCATTATGATACACAATTTACTGGTTGTCAACCTACATGTAAAATGAGAAATTTATACTAGGATTCCAGGAATTTTCTCATCTGTTACATAACCAGAGATGGCATATATGTCGAGAGAGGTCTGATTTTGATTAAGAGAAGAAGAAAAACATCAGTTGGTAACATTTACTGCAAACCTCTTTTGTTATTCAATAATTTAATGTAAAAGCAACTTTTGACTTCCTCTTATATGCATTTACTTGAACAAGGAGACCCTATGGCAATGGCACGCTTTGTAATCAAACAATGTTTGACAAATTTCCCATTTTCTATTTATAAGCAATCTAAGTACTCCATTGTTTTTCATTTCATTCTCATTTAACAAGATTGTTTTGTTTTTTTAAATTGACTCTCAGAAGTCAAGAACAGTCTTTTGATAAAATAATAATAATGTTAACTCTTAAAGACTCTCCTTAGCCTTTGTTAGAAAGAGAATCGACTCGACAAATTTTCCTAATTACAAAAACAGGGAAATCCATAAATTTTGACGCCCGTTCAGTTCTTCCCTAAATCACAAGGAAGCGCTCGAATCAGTAGGAATGTAAATAATATGCAAAATGCCGCGTGCGAGATTTTGTGGAGTTGGCTCTTCGAACAGTACTTTTTGTTTTCCAAAGCTGTTATCATTTTTACTTTGTTACTGAGGGGAGAAAATCTACCTAAGAGTAAAGATCTCGCATGAAGGAATACATGCATTAAGGTTAATAAAGCAAATAAAATGTAAACAAAAAGGGCTCAAGTCCTCGTATTATTATTAGTTATAAATGTATAACTTTTTGACATTAATTTCAGTTAATTTTCTGCCTCTCATCTATGGTACACATAATGTTATTATTTATTATTGACGTCTTCATTTGTATACATATATATAGGAGAATAGCAGCTTGTAGCTCTGTCAAACGTCATAACAGCTCAAGCTGCTTCTCTCTCAACATTCATCAAATTGTCAAAGTTACCAGGTTAATTTTCTCTTTTTTTTTATTTTACACACCCCATTTGCATATTATTTACATTCCTACCAATCAGCCAATAAAGACGTCCCATAAAAACAATATTTTCTCAATGACATCATTTTAGATGAATATTAGCCAGCGACGTTATCATCAATCTATCACAGACACCTTGGAGATATAAACATCCAATATTTATAAACATAATTTAATTAGACCTTATAATGGTGAACAATTGTCATGCATTAGGACTGGGTACTTATAAAAATGAGAGTTGCTTAAAGCTTTACTAAACAAAATTTAAATGGTTAATTAAAGAGGTTAGTTGATATTAATCTAAGTAGAAATGATGTCTACTAGAGGATACTTTAAAATTTTTGTATGTTTTTAAGGACGATAATAGGAACAAAGCCGAATTTTAGTTCTATTTTTAGGACTGATACAGCCCTAAGAAATAATCTTCTACCAAATCATTAATCACTATCATTATATTTTCCATGTAATAATGCTTAAAACAATATAATAATAATAATAATAAAAAAATACACCAATTAGTACACCCCCCCCCTTTTTTTTTTTCTTTCCTAAAAAATCATGCATTTCCTTCTGTATATATACTTATGTCTACATAAATATGTTCATACTTATGCACAAACACAAAAAAAATGTAATTCTTTTCCGTATCAAATTTGAAATTAAGGTGTAAAAGAAGTCCTTTTAATGAATGTTGGATTTTAATAAATAAAAAAGGTTTGTGTTGAAAAATATACGTATTTGCCTTGTTTTTTTTGTTTTGTTTTTTTAATTTATTAAATTAATTTGAGTCATTAGTAAATTTTATTTATGTATAACAAAAAGCCAAAGGTTCTTATACAGTTAAAGTAATATCTAAGAGCCTTTTATATGGACATTTATTCTGTATTCGATGGATTGGATACTGTATATGAACATCAAAAAAAAAGTACAAATTTTATTTTGTAGATATTTGTAAATGATACTGATTAGAAGGAGTTATATATCGAGAGCTTTCACTGACATCAAAGAATAAATCCAAAGCGACACCACATGGGAGACATAGCTGTTATTTAATTAATTATTTATTGATCAAAATTGTTAGTATATAGATTTCCAAAAAATAAAAAATAAACTTTTCATCCAATGGCATCGATAATGCCTCTCCCTCTCCCCTGGTGACGTCATGTGTTCTATTGACTTTTAGAGCACATAGCCATCTTAATTGTATCCCTCAGCCTTTGTTCCAAAATAGAATGAAAAAAGCTTGAAAGGATAACAGCTAATTTTTGTGTTCAATCAATCAACGTTATACACACTAATAGATAAGGGACAAGATGGGTAGAAAATCCACTCCTCACAAGAAAATACAGTGAAATAGTTTTTAAAATATCTTCCAATGTGTGAGTGATATGAAATGGAGGTATACCCTATGCACAAAAGAACCATAACAGCTTAATTGCAATTAGGTAATATAATGTGTAGATTAAACTTTTTTCTCTTTTGGTTTAATACGAGTCAGTTGGTCTCTAAGTGACTGGATAGTTCAAGGGCAACTCTTCACTTTTGCATGTATGTAGAAGCCCTATTCCTTTTAACGTAAGGTAAGAAAAAAGAATCTTGTTCAATTTAATTTTCCATAAGAGTCATTAATAACCACTTTCAGAGAAACTCAATGATTTTAATGCATTCCTTATAAACGAAATGTAAATTGACCTTTGTATGACCTCTAGATACCTATGCATGTGCTTATGTACTTCTTTTTTATCTTACTTATTCATCTTAATTCTAATTAATCAACACTTCTACTTCATAAAACAAACATAGTCATAATCAATTTAGTAATTGCATTAGTGATAATTAGTTGAAATCATCAAATAATTCGTGTTTTTTTAGTGCTCTATTATTGGACTCTTATTACGTTTTAAGCCCTCATTTGAGGAGCATAAAAAAAGCAACTTTAGAATTATGTATCCTTAATTCTCTTTCTTGGCATGGTACGAGCACATTAAATAGGAATAAATTCTTAAGAATTTCTACAAAATTGACAGTTCTCTCTAATTTAAAGTTATGGGCATTACATTTTGGTCTTAGCTTAACTTTTGATGAATCACTTTGTTTTAAAAAAAATTAAGGCATATGCATTCAAATCTGACTCATACAGCTTCAAATGATGCTAAATAAGAAAAATAAAGGCCTCAAATTATATTGTAGTTATTCAGTAGTGTTAGCTTTCAAATTCTTGGACAATTTTCCATTTAATTAAGTATACAGTTTAATGTGAAATAATTTGAATTTAATATATCAATGATCAGAATACAAATGATAGTACGTCTACGTAATGAAAGTACGGAAATAGTATGTATACAAATAAACAACTGTTAATGTGTCTCATGTTACTTTTCTTCCTTTTACATTTTCATCAAATTAGTCCTTTGTTTTACTAGAGGCAACAAGGTATACTTTAAATTAAAACGTATGTATCTTTTTAATCAAGTTGCAACAGGTATAACACTTTGATCCCTTTACTGAGAGTTATGGATCATCATTGAATGGGATATGTAATGTTATATCTATCTACATATTATATATGTTGATACATTATATATGTACTTGAATCAATAACAAATAATTAAGCTACTTACACATACTAAGGATCCTTGAATCATGATCTCCTTGAAGTTTTAGATAATCTACTTCTTATCCATGTATGATTTAAATATAAATTCTATTGTATGATCTCCATTATTATGAGAATCACATGACATCATTTGAATAATAGCTAGTTAATCAATAGCTCATTGTATTAATTGTTATGGATAGTTAGAAAATATGACAAACCATAACAATAATCACAACAAAAGGTAATTGTATTTCTCTTTGACCTTTTAAATATTTTTTTATTTAACTGTGATGTTGAGATTTGATCAAGTGTGAAGTGATACATAGTGTTCATAACTCTCTCTCTCTCTCTTACAACCTGTTCCGAATATAAACTCATCTGCATAGTGAAGTGTTTGATACGTAATTTGGAATTTCGTAGAAATTCCCTTCGAATAAATACGTAAGACCCTTTATCACTCTTTATTAAAAAGTGGATGATGACAAGTCCTTCTGAAGAGCCGCTTGATGAAGCTCAGGATCAAGACACACCATCGATATTTTCATCAAACATCGAGAATGACAAGATAAACAACAAACAAGTATCTTATTCAAGTATGACGACGAAGGAAGGAAAACAAAAAAAATGAAAAAATTATCCTTGTTGGGATAAAATTTACATCGATTAAAAGATGAAGATCGTAAATCCTGCAAGGATTATTTCTTAAAATTAGACTTATTAAAAAAAATTCAGTCTCCTTCTCTCTCCGAGGATGAAATAGAAGAAGTAGGGTATCATAACATAACGTTACAAAAACCCATTCATGTCTTAGTTAGACTTGCTAATGTTGAGAGACGAAGGGATGTCGAAAAATGCGAGAACAGGAAAATCTTTAAAAAAAAAATACAAAATCCTATTGAAGTAATTATAAAAAATGGTTCTGAAATCGATATGAACGGCCTAAAAAAACAATTATGTCAGAATTTGGAGATGTTGTTGAAGATCACCCCGGAAAGGGATGATGAAGAAGATTATGCTAAAATATTAAATGGAATAATGTTAAGCATATATGTATATAAATTTAAAAAAAAGGCTTCCTGTCTTCCTACCGGTTCGAGAAGAAAAAGTGGAACTGACCATCGACTTTCAATTAATTCAATGCTATAAGTGTCTTAAACTTGGTCATTGGAAATCTGGTTGTAAGGACCCCATACGGATGACTTACAAGAAATAAGATGCATACATACGAAACGAACTCAGCCTTCCTTCAAGGATAGAAGGTGCGCAAGAAAGGATCTTTACTGAAATTGCATCGCACCAAGAGGATCTAAAAGAGACGGAGGACGACTATGAAGGTAATTCAGTCGAACTTCCTGAGGCAGTGAAAGAACAACAACAGAAATTTTCCGTAGAACCTGAAGTCGACAAAGAAATAGGCAACATAAAAAGCTGGGTAGGCCTTGTCTCCGTTTTTTTTTTCTTCTTTTTGTTTGATTGTTTGTTTTTTATCCCTTGTTATCTCACTTATATTCTGAAATATAAATATAAATACCATTAAATGGTGTTCTCTCTCTCCCCTTTCACTCTTCAATCATGATACCTTCATATTTAAAAACTTTAACTGCAAACGTAAATTCTATATCAAATAAGGATGAATGCATAATCCTAATGTGGTCTCTATGTGTGATACACGAGTGGCAAGGATTGGTCCGCAAAATTCTTTTCTGCCAGTTTACGAGTGCTCTTAGTTCCTTCAATAAAGAGAAAAGTAAACCATTCCTTCAGAGTAATATCAATTGCAGTTAAAAAGGATCTCTCACCAAAAATGATAGCTCAGGATGCGAACGGAAATTAAGTAGTATTGGAATGCTATTGAAATCGATGTAAAATTAGAATAATTTCTATTTAGGGCTCTAATCAAGATAGTTACTTGATTTTTTTAGCACATTGGTTTTCAATATTTATCCAACGAAAAGAGTTGTAATTCTTAACTTATTTTATTAGGAGATATGAATAGACAGGCAACCAAAGTATTTAAAGAAATTTTTTTTAAAAAAAGGACTTTCAAACTCGGCTTTAAGATTAAACAAGAGTCCAAATCACACCTTTTTTATTAAAAATAATAACGGCATAGTCAAGAGTTCAGCACTTATCTCAAACACTCTAGAACGTAAGACACCCTCAGCAGTTCAATTTGATCACTTGCCAATTATAGCTACTTTCAAAATCCCAGACTATACATTCTACCACCTCAAATATCAATTTTTAAACTACTGTTCATTTTCATCGATATCATGTCCATGTCATTCATGTATTAAAATAAAATAATAAATAAAGTTGTAGCTCGGTACCCAAAAAAAAAAATATCTGTTAATAATTGTTATGGATAATTGTAAAAAAAATCACCTATAGATACAAAAAGAGTCATAAAGTAATTAAAACTCCATTGAACTATTAGGTATGAAAGGTTTATAACTCACATCACATTGAAAGGGTCGAGAAATAGCTATTGATAAAGTTGATGAACAAAACATTTCTCAAAAAATTTGAAGGACTCTTCATCAACATAATGTCTTTAAGAGTGTGAAAAAACAATTTAACTATTTAAGTAATATTTTCATTCGTGTAGAATTTAGTTATTTACACCTTTTCATTTTTATAATAAGGATTTCTCGTAAAATCGTTCAATATTATATAGATTATAAGAGATTATATGTGATGTACACTCAATAATAATAACTATAATTACTTAAGGAATCAAAGAATGTTAAATAATTATTTTAATGCATCATTGTAATGTGTGGTACATCATGATGATGGAATGATTTAATATTTTCTACTCTTCATCAACTATGTTGCATCATGTTATTATGTCAAATAAACATGCTTAGGTAGGTAGTTAATGGGTTCAAACTGATTGATTTCTAATGCGCATGCAGTCGAATGCATCTAATTATTTGTGGTATTTGTAATATTATTATGTTCAAAGGCTCTATTAATTTTGAAAGAAATTATGTTTGTTCACTATTATGTAACAGTCAAAGAATGAAAAAAGGGGCTCTCATTATATAATTTTGTTCTATAAACGTACCTAAGAGAGTTTCTTTCCCGGTATTTTTTACTTTTTATTTTTTATATACATATATCTACGAGAAATTTCAGGGAAACTTTGTATTTCATTGTGTGTACATATAATTTAACCTTCCTGTATATGCATAATTCATTCAATGAAACGTATAAACTTGCATATTTTTAAACGATTCATACTCTGCTAATGATACCCAAATGACAACACAACAAAATGCTTGGACTGATTGAACGTTACTCCAACAACAACAACAACAATCTTTTATGTGATTCCTTTTTTTTATGACATTGTTTCTTATATTTGGGACTTTACTTATGTTTGAGGAGAAGTCTGATAGGTCTCTTATTTTTAATAAGAAAGTGGACATTATTCCTTGATGGGTCTTAGATACCATCAAGGTGCTTTAGAGGTACATACATAACGATTTGAAGAAAAAGTATATGTATACTAACTATACTAATTAACCATATACCCGTTGGTGATTTGAAATGGAAATATCTTCCCAATTAAGTATAGATATACATATACCGAATATATGTTTCTTTGTGTTTTAAAGATATACTAAATTGATTAAATTCCATAGTACATTTTATTTAATATGAGATCCCAGAATTTCCTTGGTTTCTAACATTTAGAAGTTAGAAATGAGAAACTCTGATCGTGTCAATGAATACACTTTTTCAAAACTGAATCACAATTCACTAAAGACTTATATTTTTTTGGTCGAGAATCGGCCTCAGTCTGCGAACTAATAAAATAACCGCTCTCAAATCGTTGAGAACGATACTCATGAGATAAACAAGCATACAATGTATTCTCCCTTTGGCTGTTTTCATCAGTTGACTCTTCTCCTATTCTTTGTATTATGAATTCCAATGGGCATTGATGCTTCTTTGTTTACCCCCAAAGGTACCTTCACATGCCAAAACTATATACAGCTACAGTATGTTTTCATTTTTTTTTTTTTTTTTTTTGAAGTCAAGGTTTTGAATAGTCAAAAAAGGTAGTTCTAATTTAATCCGTCTCAGAATCTGGACAAAAATTGTATCACTCTCACATCAAAGTAAATAAGTAGTTGGCACTTTAAAGATTTGTGTGACATCATATATGTATGTGATAATTCCTCGTTTTGAGATGACAATTAACGTCACACATAGTTCATTGATTCAAAGGAAAGTTTTAAATGAAACAGATATTGTTTATGGAACAATATTTGACACAAAGTTAAATCAATCCATTACAAAATTGTAACAAATAAAACGATAATGAATTAGTCCAGAATTATCGGTCCGAATCCAAGTACTAGTATGAATGTATTTATACTAAACATTATGTCTATCATTAAATGATCATTAATATCCGTATGTGAAAAAATATGGATATTCTCATATAACATTTTTACGCACTATATGTACGTATATCTATGAGTACGTGTGCATAAAGTACGTTCATTAACTTCCCCAAAAAGTAGGTATCACATATCCACCATTTCACAAATAAAGAAAGTTATTAAATATACAATAATTCAAGGTCGTTTTTTGAGTTTGTTTGTCTTTTGTTTTGTTTTCTAAAACAAGGTGGTTGTAGTAATAACCATATTTATACATATCACATGTAATATAATTTAAAGCGGTACTACATATTTTGCAGAGATGTAAGACAACTCAAAAGGGAGTAGTGGGGAAGTAAAGGATAAAGAGTATATTAATTTTATGAGGATTGAGTAATACACGGCGAGCTTTTTGGGATAAACAAAAACACACTCTATTTTCCCTTCAGCTGATATTAATCAGTTGACTTTTTTTATTTAAAGCAGCTGAGTCTACGTGGTATGAACTCAAAAAGGGTATTATTATTATTTATGATGTTGATGCATAAAAATTTTTATTAAATCAAGGATTGCGCGGGTCAAAATAACTAAATTGAAGAAATCTTGAAGTGTTGAAAAAAATTAAAAGCTCTCGGAACAAAATCTGTAGGTAGCCAAATAAATGATTTTTTTTAATCTTCTAACTACTTAAAAAAATTAACTAAAAAATGACAAAGTAATGTATATAAATTTTATATCTTTGTATTTATATGCCCTCCCTCTGCAGCGATAACTGCCCCAATATGAGGGCGGAAGCTACAAAAGCTTTTTTTAAATATTCTCCTTAGGAACCTCTGATGGCTTCTTTGAGATAGTTCAACTTTGGGTGAGGAGAGTACATATAATTGGACTCCCTCTTGATGATGATCCACTAGAAATGGTCGAGGACGTAGATGTCAGGGGATGCCACATATTTGATGGCCAAATGTTGTCAAAATTATATAAGTAAAATTGATGGATTTTCAGGGTTGTATGTGACGGAGCTCCATCTTGTGTCCAAACATACTTTTTATTAGAGTGATTGGCCTCTGTCCATGATGAAATAGTGTATCTTTAAATCTTATAGTACTCTTGGGTTTCAATGTTCTATCGAGGCTTGAAAAATAGGAGGGGAGTGAAGCATTTATTCCTGTCACTGACCAGGACTCCTAGTACCGCATATCTGATGAAAATGAAGGTTCAGTACATCCCTTGGATTTAGTCGATTGTCTCAGCAAGACTTTGATTATTCTTCCTTTTGTATACTTTGTCAACAATTAAGATCTTTGTATTGAAAAAAATATTTATTGTTGACTTGGTGTTGTTGAGGAAGGATGAAAGTTTCCGCCATCTTTTTTCTTTTTCTATTCTACAATGAAGTTATAAGGTAACGAGAGACTCTAACAAAGCTTTTGAGGCCAAAGTCATCATTCACAGCCTTCCTCATTGTCCTCTCACTGACATGCATCTCCTTATCAAGGTGACGCATTGAGATAGTTGGAAGTCGGCATATCTCATTCTGTTTTGTTCAACAACTCCCCCATTACTTGGACGACTACCCAATGTGCCTATGGCCTTATTAACATTGGATACAGTCTTTAAACTGACATCTACAATCTTTGCAATGTCATTTTTTGCCGTTCCCGCTTGAAGAAGGTTTTAAATTCTTATTCGTTTCGCTTCCTGTTCTGCCATCATTGACTACAGAAAATCATGATTAAAAATAAATACAAAGAAGACAATCTCATCTTTACAAAGAGGTACAGCTTGACCTGTGTTACTTATGATATAGACAAATAAAAAAAAACCTTCTCAAATATTTTGTAACGAACGCTTACACACCCAGTAAATATGAAATTTTGAAGAATCCAAAAAATATAATTAAACAACAAATAAAGACAATGCTAAAAATGTAGAGATTTTTAATTTAATTGATGAATGAACTCCAAAATTAGAAGCTGAAAGAGCAAATGTATTGTGCGAGCATATACAAGAAAAATAGAACAAAATTCTCTCGTTGGTCCATGAATATCAATACTTTAACTAAGATTAGTTTAAGGAATCAAATTAGAGATGTTTCTCGGTCTGATTTTAATACATGATTGGAAATGTAGAAAATTTATGGGAAAATGATATAATAGTGCAAATATTAAATGCTGTGAAGAATAAGCCATCTTGCATATTTTGCATATTTTTAATTAAAGTTGAACTCATCATTGACATTCTTCATAAGTGAAAAATACGCTGGACTACATAACTCTTGATATAAGTAAACGCCTAAAACATAAATTGCTATTGCTAGGCAATGTATTTTTATTAAAAATAAAGTAATTAAAGACAATTGATGATTACTTTATCGACGTCAAAGTGTTGACAGAAAAAGTTTAAATATACAAAATGAATTCAAATGATAAAATTGGCTGCTCTGGTTGTGTGTGAATTCAGAGACTGGGAGATCCATTAAAAATGATTTGAAAAAAACTTAACAATTAAATTCCACATATAGCCTAAATGTTGGCCGTATGATAAAAACTGCATAGATTAACTCACGGAATTCAAGTAGTTTTTGCCATACAAAGAAGTCATTGCTTGTTCCAAAAAAAAAAAAAAAAAATTTCAAAGTTTATAATCAATTGTGGTTTTAAATTACTTCACAATTTTGACCGCCATATCCATGAGCAAGAAACAAAGAATGTATGTACATAAAAAGGAAATGATTCATTTTGCTAGATTCTACAAGACAATAAAAGATAATTTAAATTTTATTAATAAATTCCCTTTGTAAATTTGAATCAAATATGTTACCGATTCATATACTAAACATCAGCGGAGAATACTTTGGAAATAGATACAATAAACCGTAGGATTCGTTCACAGATCTCCAAATGCTTACAAATTTAGATAAATGCACATATTAGAGAGAAACTACAAAATTTTCATCGATATTTAAAGTTGATGAAGTGAATAATTTTTATTTATAAATAGGAAAACAATATGGAACTCACCCATAAATTTGGTAGTTGAGTTCAGAACAGTGACAACGACTACGGGTAGGGCTATGGAGGGGGATTCCTTCCCTTCAAACAAAAGATTTCTTTGTCAAATCTAAAAAAATAATAATTTTATAAAGCTTAGCTTATTATCTGTTTATTCTGTGTATTTGATGAAAGAATTAAATTTGTATTCTTTATAAGAAATACACAAGACTTAAAAGATTCCAGATAGAATTAGTCTCTTTTTAAAACATTTACCATACATAATGGTTCTATCTAATGAAATGGTAACCGGGTATAGCTTTTAAAATGAAACTTCTTTCCCCATTCTGGACACGGTTCTAATGTATTATTTTAAAAAATTGTAATTATTATCTCCAAATAAGATATTCATCTCTTAAATATACCTGTGTTGGTTTGAGAATATCACACCCTAATTTTCCCTCTCAACTAAGAAAAAATATTGTATGAAAAAATAATTTTTAAAAGCACATGTTCAAAGTTTTAAAATACATAATAGATTCAAATATGTAATGAGAGACAATCAGAGGTTAAAATCACAAGATTCCCAAAAGATCCTGTATTTAAGAGATGGAATCACATTATAAACATCATTTCTCTTGTGAAAAGAACTCATAAAATTCGTTTTGAAAATGGAAGTATGCACACTGAAGAAACAGAAATTTTTACTTCTTTATACTTTACAAATCATAAGTCCATGAATGATTTTAAGCAAGAATTGGTCGAGAATTTTTTTTCAGAAGGGGTTCAAGTTTGATATTAAGTTATGTGCTCTATATACATTCAAACTTCTGACATTTATTGATATATTTAAGGATATTAGCTTTATTCTACATAGGTAGAGTAGTGTTTCTTAACCTTTTTTTTATTTGTCACTGACTGAAGATCTTAATAGATTACGATGCATTGAGCTAAAGTATCATATAGGAGCAAAAAATTTCTACTCACGATAGAGCTACTTAAGTAGAAGTGCACAGAAGGATTAAAAAACCAGGCAAAATCCTTCTGTGTGCTACTACTTCAGTAGCTCTACCGTGAGTCTTAGATTTCTAGCGAATTTTTTGTTCGATATTGAATGAAAATTTAAAAATTTAGATGGACGATTTCTCTTTAGTTAAGGATTCTTATGGGACGGTTGGCCTCTCCTTTGAAAGCTGTAGGTCCCAGCTCTTTAATGCATTCCTTATTAATACATTTTACGTAATATTCAAGGATTTATTTAAGTAAAAACGTTTTGCCCGACTTTTGGGGCCTACTCCCGTTCCCTACGCCCCTAGGATTCCCTTTAGGTAAAAATAAAGACTAGAAACAAAATTTGCATTAAATACACTAGCGAATCATTATTTTTAAATGCACAAAATGAGTATCCTTCTAGGCTTAAATTGAAGTTGAAGTTGGAAAATGGGCCAAAAAAGCTCCAAAAGCTGTGTTCAATTTTTCAAAAACCGTCGGACTCTCGAAAAAAAAATTTACAGATTTGAATCAGTGTGCAAAACTGAATAACATTGGTTATACTTATACCCCTTAGGATTTTTGAAAATTCAAATTTGTTGACCTATGTAGTTAATGAACTACATTATACATTGTAAACAAACGCTATTGATCGAGAGAGAAATATTGTTCTTATATTTAACTTTAATTCACCTTTTGGACTAAGTCGGAAACGGTTATAAGTCAGATTTTTTTAACAACACAGGGTTCCAGAATATGTATTTGTACTACAGTCCAAAAGGTTGTAGACCCTGGTCTAGAGCCTTTATTATATTAATGATTGACAAAATGGAGTTAAAATTAAAATTGAAACTCCTCAGAATAATATTTTTAATAATTTTATCCTATAAATATAAATATAAAAACCCAGGTATTAGTAACTTATTCATCTATATTTTCCATTAATTAATAACACATTAAAAAGCCATTTCAATATATTTGAGTATATGTATCTATTTTATAAAATACAGATATTGACAAACAATTCCTTGTATTAAATACTATTTGACTCTAAAACTATCCATTTAATTGTTTAAAATATTCTTTAGGGGAGTGTCAAAGTATCACCAATTGTGTTTTACAGCTTGAGCTCATTACTTAGTCTCTCTAACTGGTATGAGTACATGGGAAAAGTTGCATGGACATAAAAATATCAAAATCATGGATGTATTAGAATTTCTTTAAAATTATTTTGATAAATGTAGATACTGATTATTGAATGAGTAGAAGGTAATAGTTAAAACAAGGATTTAGTATTGTTTTTATAAAAAATAAATAGTCGTATATGTACAATTGTTTATTTATTTTAATTAAAAATCATTTAAAAAAACCCATGGAAAGGAATTATATATTTTTTAATTTATATTTGGAAAGAGATTGACAAATAAAAATGACATATTTTAAGTGAATAATATAATAAAAATGTTGTCATTCCATGTATGAATTCCAAGAGAAATAGATTTGTCATCTTCATTTTCAAAAGAGAGCCGGGGAGGTGGGGGGGAGAGGGTGATATTGATATATCTACCTATATAAACATATGTTTAAAGAAATAGGTAGGAGTACGAAGAAGAGGGACTTTTCAAAAAAAACAAAAAAATACGTATATACATATATAAATATATAATTTGTTAACCTTGAACTTTAAAAAAATTTGCAGGAAATATAAAACTATTAAAAATACTTTTTTGGGGACTTTTTTATTCAAAGATCTTAATATTATGACTATTCGAATAAAAATTGTAATTTCTATTAATAGGTCCTTATTTTGTATTCCGTAGATATTTTGAGTTAAAATAAAGGAACACAAAAGGTTGAGGATAATGATGTGTAGATATATATTCAAGTAAAACTTGAAGAAGGAAAATATATACATATAAAGGCAAAAGTCTTTTTTTGAAACAAAAAAAAACAATCAAAAAAGTTATAACTATTTAATGATTATAGAAAAATATCCATTTGAGTAAAATATCATGGATTATTACTTAGGCTCTCTTTGTATCGGACTACCTATCACCCCTTAAACCCCTCATCACGATTGTATAAAATGCATGGGAATAAGTAGAAATTCTTGCTACTATTTGGAAAAATGAATACAAATCATTTGTTGGACTGATTACAATACTTTTAATAACTAGGAAGATACTAAATAGCAGAATAAAAACCTTCACGTCAAGGAAATCCATTGTTACTCCTCTTTAAAAAGAGTCAATAACAAAATAACTCCGTACAAACGAGGTCTTAATATCATGAAAGAAAAGTAATTTGTTCAATATTAAAATATCTAATATATTTTTTTATGGAAGTTTAAGTTCTTCTCAGAACTTTTATGCAAGTCAAAACAAATTTGCTCTTTTGAAAATCTTTAGCGTGTTACACATTTGATTAATTACTTATATTATTAGTATTTGATGCATTGATTACGAATCTCTAACTAGTGTAACAGATCTGGTTTTTCAGAAAATTACAATTTTTACACTTTTTATAAGTTTGAGTAAGAAGAAAATTAATGATCTTCATGAGTAAGATCTATTATTTGCAAACTTTAATATTTCTTACAAATATGGGCTTTTACTTCATTGGAAATCATTCAATTCTGACAAAATGCATTGTAAAGGTTATAAAATTTTTTTTTAAGGGTTTGGGGTTGAATAATGCCTCGTTTTGTGTCATGGTTTTCTTTGAATCATTTATGAAGTATATATATAATTAGTCTATAATTTAAAAAAAAAAGTATTTGTTTCTAAAGGATTAGTTCAATAGTTGTATAGACTTATTTTCAACTTGTTTGAGATACAAATCAATCGAGGTTATTAAAATAATAAATAGTAATTCTATTGTTTACCAATTTATATTTGTATTCATTCATTTCATTTTTTTTTTTTTTTGTACAATATCATTCATTACCTTGGAATTTAAAAAAATTCTGCACTTAACCTCGAGCTGTGCTAGCTTTAAAAATAGTTAAATTAAGATAAAATCTACTAAACTAAAAGTCATTTAGAAGCCAATAAATAATATTCTTACTAAATTATTTATGCTTTAAATGACCCCTTTTCTTCTATTTCTTTGTTCTGCAACAGTTTAATTACAAATTTAGACCTTTTCAGAAATAGAGATGTCAATTTAAATAAATATATACAAATATTATGTGTTCTTAGGTTAGAATAATATAAATAATACTCACTTGAAGTGTTGCTTATGTTGCAAGAGTAACAAAACACATGTAAATTGATAACTAATTATTTAATTATTTAAGATAGACACATATTATTTTTCTATATAATGATTCTCAATTCCGTGAACCAATTTTTCCAAATTGCTAAGCCTTCATTAATGGTCGCTGGTGTGTTAGATTCTTTTTGGTCATCTTCCAAGGACTTTTGAACTAAACTGCCAACTACTTTTTTCTTATATGGAAAAAAGTAAAGTCAATTACTATCATTTGAGTCCCACCACTAATGGTTCAAAAAATCAAATATAACATTTACAGAATCCCTATTGAGAGTACGAATATTTTTAATCACGAAATTTGGTTTGTTTGCCTTCTTATACCTTAAAAAGATTTTCATCCATCCAATTAATGAATACGAAGCAATGATGGTGACGTAATTGGATAAAATGTGTCCTTTGTCTCTGAAGAAGGGGATCCATCTTTGGTGTTGAAAATGAGATCTATGATTCATTAGCAGTGATTATTTGATTCAAAAAGTACAAGGGATTTAAAAAAAAAAGGATTGATGCATTTTGCGCATCGTGGAGAAATAATATAACAAAAATGTTTTTACTCTACAAACACATAACATCTACATATAAGCTTCAATGGAACTAATTTTGTTCATCATCATTTTTATCTTCGCAAGCTGCTAACATTATTCCTCCACGTTTGAGGAGAGAGCATATAACACTAAAAGTATATTATATACAATCACTGTTCATAAAAAATAGTCAATAAAATGTGCCTAATCGAGTGAACTTAGAATCCTTGATTGCCAATAATGGAGATTAAAATGTTCGAAGTTACGACAAAGTTACGATACCAGATGAAAATAGCTTCTTGAGGCTAATAAATCTTGTAAACCATCATGACAGCTAAGCTGTTCTCCTTCAAAACATTCATCAAGTTGTGAGGGCTACCATGTTCATTTTCGCTTTTTATCTGTATTTTTTTACACTTTTTATATTAATATTGTATTATATTATATTTAGGTATTAATACAAACTAATATCCATTTTTTTTTACAAAAGGGTATATATTTATATATATACAGGGTGTCCGTAAAGTCTGGACACATAGTAAAGATAAATATTTTTCAAAATAAAATTCAAAATTATTAATGAAGCTTTATTTTACGTGAATGGTGAGGTCAACAGACAAAATGTTCGATACTGGTCGCAATAAAATCCGCAATTTGGTGATTATTCCAAACTGCAAGAGTGCATAAGGTTATGGCTTGGTGCGGTGTATGGAAAAGAATGTGCTTGGACTATTCTTTTTCGAGGATTACGTGGTGTGAATGGGCTCCTCGTTCACCAGATCTTAGTCCGCTTGTTTTTTTTTTCACTTTTAGGAGAAAATGTATTCAACAAAAATCACAGATTCAATGCAGTTGACTCAACGAATAAAGAGTGAATGTACAAAAATTAATGACAATGCAAATTTATTGCATCAAGTTTGTGCAATTTTTGTGAAACGCATTGATATTTGCATATGCAAATGATGGTGCTCACATTGAAGATGTTATTTGAATATAATAAATAGTGAAAATAAAGCTTAATTTTAATTATATACCAATAATATTCAACTATCCTATGTGTCCAGACTTTATGGACACCCTGTATATATGGATTTTTGTGTCATATTGTACGATTAATCTAGTTCAGAATTAATTTTTTCAAAAGACGACCACACATGATATGTAAGTATACCAACTTAGTTACTATTTATAATGGTTTTGGTGAGTCATGACTGCAATTATACTGCTTTTGAATAAATATATTATATATGAACATATTTTGAATTATAATTATCATTCATAAGAAATACTGTGACTCATGTTGTTATGCAGATGATGAATCTCAACTCAATTTCAGATATAATTCATATGAATTTCAAAACCTGAGCAAAATGGTATGTATACTATTAAAAAAAAACCAAGTAAATGACCCTTGATGACAAAGGTATGTATCCACTATTGCATTTTAAAGCAACTTAAAATGAACTAAAATCAAGGTCATTCCTCCTCTATTTATAAGACGCGTCTAAAAATAGAATGTGATATGGAATGATGAAGATCCTACAAACTCTGCAAGAATTATGTATGTACATAAATATAATCAGTCTGTCTTCCTACTAAAACCATTTCCATGAACAAAATGAATTGAATTAAATTAGCATTATTGTTAGCCATATATAAATGGCTCATGTCTGGGTTTTGCCATTACAGTAGGTATAGTTTGTCAATTCAAAAAGACCCTTACAATAATATAATCAAGATGCAAAAAGTGTAAAATAAAAGTTCCTGACACTGAGAGTCAGGAACTCTCTGGCAATTCCAGGGAACCAATTACTTGGTGCATACGGGACTTCTATACATACACTCCTAATTGTTCCTGGTTGGTCCCGTATACATACATACATACATACATACATTAGTTAAGTCACTGATCTATTTAGCTGTTGTGTTTAGTTTGTTGTAAAATATAAACGCATATTGTTTCAAAATTATAAAAATCCTAATGAAATTTCCCTTTTTCTGGAATTTGACAAAAAAAAAAAAAAAGCACAAATCAATTGCATAACTAAACTTACATTTACTGTTAAATACTTAATTTTAAGAAAAGCTTTTATCTGTCATTGATGTAAAAGGAATATGTAATGAATTTTGTTATAACTATGGATGCCTAAGCAGAATTTCCATGCTTGAAGGACAAAACATTTCCTTATATTATTCAAATTTACTGATTATGAAAAAATATATATATATATATATGTATAAGTGTAAAAAGTGTGTTCCAGTATTTGCCAGCCTAAAAGTACTAAAAGCCGGTTCCATGATGCTTTTTGTGAGGTATAAAAAATATGAAAAGCAGGCCCTCAAAGGTCAATTATCCTTTTTCATCACTTCGTCTTCTTCTTCATTTCTTCTTTTTACCAACCATATACATACCTACTTATAATAATAATAACAATAATAATAGGACAATAACAACGCGTACCTCATTTTAATGGATATTATTTCAATCGGCGTAAGATCTTTTTAGCCAATTCTTCTTCCTGCGAATTCTTCAAAACTTTTGGTGGTTCATATTTGTGTTTGACCCAGAAGGAAGAGGATGATCCTCAATAGATTCGGTAGGAATTTGTATATAATATATTTATATATTTTTTATTTTAACTTATGTGAATTAAATAATATTATAAGTTTGTATTCTATTCCTCATACCTATTTATAGATACTTTGCATTTTCTTAAAAATTTGTTCTTCTTTTTTTTTCCTACGATGCAAAACCTTTATTCTTTTTGATCTGTCAAACAATAGGAAAGGCCTAAGGAATGCATTGTTCCCTGTGTGTGTGTGCATCATTTTTTGCCCTACAAATATGATTCATTCAGGAAATCCTCTTTTTCTTCTTCTTCTTCTTTTCAACTTTTAATAAATGTCAGGAAATTTAACAGTTGTTGACCTTCCAAAAAAAACCGATTCCATTAAAGTTTGACTATTAATTAAGAGGACAAATGTCGCTATCAAACCTATCAACCAGTGCCACATATGTTTTTTTTTTTTTGTTTTTTTTTTTACCTTTCATTTCTCAAACATAATTTGAATTCTTAACATTTATTGTTCTATTTTTTTATTGAGTTTTTACATTTGCAAATGTAAGTGCTCATTGATATCCATGAAACAATTTGCAATTTGTTTCATTCCCCTTCTGCTGCCCTGTATCTTGCATGTATCTTCGAACCATGCAATTTATATATATATATATATATATATATATTTGTACGTGTCTCTAAGGTTGGGCTTTTGTTTAATGAAATTGTATTTCCTGAATTATGAGGAAGATTCCAAGGTTGCAGAAGGTGAGTTTGAATGGATGATGATGCATTTATTCTTACCTATATTTTATGTATCTATGTTATACTTCTTTTCATTTTTTGCAAGATGTCTTCACTGCAGCGATGTGGTTTGTTAGATTCATCTAGATCCCCCAAAAACAAGTTTTGTCGTCCCCGCAAATTCTCCATTCCTTAAATGGTCTTGATCTTGATTAAATCAAAAGTTCATATTTTTCTTTTTTTAATACAAGTATTTTTTCTTCTCTCTTGTGATCTCAATACCTTAGAGTCCTTGATATAGTCTTGGTCTCAGGTTAGGTGGTGGTCTTGATCACAAAACACTGCAGCTCATGTAGTGTTTGTATGTAGAGCCCACATACCTAAGAAGGTCTCTCAATTTGAATTAAATTTATAATATTTACAAACCACAAATTTAAATAGTGGTAGTTATGTAAATGAAAAAATTATAATTGACTTCGCCTTGTAGTAGGTTAGTGTTGATGTGATAACCATCAAGTTGAACGTTGTCAAACTCTTTAATCATACTGGGCTTTTTTGGTTTATTTACTCTTGTAATTTAAAGGAACTTTCTTTGACCAAGTCATTATTAGCATATACGAACACACTCTATATCGTTGATATGTACATATATATAAACCCTACAAACAAAAGGTATTCAGCTTTTAATTAAATAAAAAGGAATTCAATGGGAACTTAATTTTTTTTATATGTATCGACAATCAAATCCCTGAACCTTTAAAAAGGGGCTTGTCTCACGTTGTAGAAATATGCATTATTCTCTTATGTATCTCTTAACTTTAAATGCATTTATACTTTATCCAAGTTTACTACCATAGGCATGCATGCATATATGCATGTAAAAGCCGAATAACTCGAATTGGGATGTATCAAATTTTCAAGTATTTCAAACATACGAGCCTATGCCCCTTCCAGATTGTATGTAGTGTTAAGATATCCACACATATCTCGATTTTTTTTTTTTGCAACTTGATTACATTCCTTTGTATGTGGATTGTAAAAAGTTATTACTTATTATTATTTGTTCCGTTAAATTTAGGCGAATCACAAGGCAGGGAAACTTGTTTCAGAGTAAATTTCATTATTTCCTTAAATGGTTTTTATTTAACTAAATAGAACTCCAAAAAAAAAACAGATCATCAATGCTACTTTTTATTAAATTAATAATTGAAAGTTTTGTGGGTTGCTTTGTTTTTTAATAATTATCAATGAATGTTGAGAGAGTCCCACCAAAGTTGGACTTATTCTACTTGTGTAGAATAACTATATATTGATTAAATGAGTTCATACATTCCAGCCAAACTGAGGCCCCTCCACTCAAGGAAATTATCTCCTTATTCAGTGTGAATTGTTTTTATAAACTTCAAAATCCATCAATTTCTTTTTATTTTTAATATGATAAATAGTTACTTATATGGAAATCAATGGCCACTCCGTCATTTTTTGTGTTGTTTTCTTTGTGTTGTATATATATATATATATATTGGCTTGAAAAAAATAACAAAAAATATTATTTATTTTTCTTTGGGGGGGGGGGGAGGGGCAAAATTTAAAGATCCTGTCATTCTTATTCAACATATGTAGAATAAGAAAGGAAAAGTTTGTTATTCTTATGAAAAAAAATTGAGCATTTCCTAAAGAAAAATAAACATATATATATATACATATATATATGTTTATTCATAAAATTTAAAATAAATTAAAGATTTCCTCTCTACCTATTCAAAAAAAAAAATATGGGCATATGCTTGTTGTATTTTGTATTTCCTATATGGACTTTGAAGCTTGTGTGTGTATGTACCTATATCTGTAAATTATGTTCAAGTAACAAATTATAATATAGCTATTTGCTTTATAATTTGATTAAAGGGAACAGGGTATATAATATGTATATATATATTAGGTATAATTGCTATTGTATAAATACATACATATATTCTACTTATAGATACATACCTCTATAAGGGAATTGTTAAGAGCCTTGTGCTTTAAATTCATTTATAAGGAATTTGACTATCCTTATGTATTTTATTGTATGTATGGATCAAAAAGAAACTTATATTTGATGCTGTAGGTAGTCAGTCTATAAACATATGGGAGCATTCAAAACATATAAATTGTATTGGCAATATACACTACTATATGTATGTATGTAGAGATCGACTCACTCTACTAATTGCTTAACAAAAAAATAAAGTACTCTGATACCAATAACAGCTGATGTTATGCTCTTATAAGTGCTTTAGTTGAGTTTTTTTATGATGTTTGTACATACATACATACATACATATTGGTAAGTAATTAAATACTAATTTGGCATCCTAAATGTGTGATAGCCAGAAAAAAATGTCTGAAGAGTGGAGCCCTGAGCATGCGTTTTTTTTCTTCTCACGGATTAATAAAATAGACGTGAGATATGGTTTACAAAATGATTAATTAGAATACAAAAATACATACCCTTTTTAATTTCATTCTTTACATAAGGAAGAAGATGATAAATTGAGGGCAATATTATTAGAATACTTATTTATTTATTTAGACAATTTCTATTAATAATTATTTTTGTTATATGTCATAACAAGGGCAAAGTTAGGATGCGTCATTTTAATGACTACCAACGTGTACATATAATCATATATATGTATATATATATATATATATATATATACCATAAAAATATGCCCATTACTTGAAATTCCTATTGATAAAAAAGTAAATTTTATTTGATATTATTAACAACTAACTAATTTTGAATTTTCAACTTCCATTGAATATGGAAATGAAAAAATTATTTAGTGAATGTAAGAAGAAAAAATTACTTAATTTTATTGGCTAAATGATTTTTTGTATGTGCATACATACATACATTTTTTAATACTTATAAGAATATATGCAATTGCTTACATTGAACAATGGTCAAACATAAAAATTAAAAAAAAAATTTTTTTTTACTTATATACTTTTTTTAAAAGTGTTATATAAATTAATATGTGAACATATTTATAAGAATTACAAATGGAGAAATAATTTAAATGTATACAATATTTGCTCAAAAAAATGATGGATTCTAACTTCTTTGATTTTTTATTTTTCTATTTCAGTTTTCGGGTTATTTTGTTACACCCTGGTTGTAGCCAAGGTAAGTTAAATGTCTTTATTTTTTTTAATCTACCTAAATAGTATATGTATTTCACAATCCTTTAAAATTACTTTTTAAAATCTTTCAAAATATTATTTATGTACAGTCTTACATAGATATATGTTATTATGTATATTGTGTTTGGTTTATGAGAGTCATTCTCTTGGAACACTCATCAACATAGCCTACCAAGTATATGTGATCCAATATCTGATTAGATCTTACAATACATTTAATAACGTATGAGGGCCATTAGCACAAAAGCCAGTTTTTTTCTATAAAATGTCAATGTTCACTTATATTCTACAACTAATTTTTCTTATTATTATTTATTTTTATAAATTAATTATTCTGATTAGTTTATCAGAGATACGACAAATTGCAATTAAACTATTTGGTTATTCTATTTGAAAGACCATAGCGAAGGAAAATAAAGTCCCATAATAATCCAAATAAAAACACTAGCCCAGTGATGATCAAACATAGAGCTATAGCAATAATTTTGAAAGCCCATCATAAAGGGCTCTGTTGAATAAGTATAAAGAGCAAAGGTTAATTTATGAAGTGAGGAGCGGAGTAAAAAAGTTTGAGAAAGATTTCTTCGTATATGTAGACTATTATAAATAATATTTCTGACTATCTTACCCCCATTCAAAAAATTATAATATATGTGAAGCCCATAATTGCTCAAAATATACCCATGAAATATTGGACAAATTAAAAAAAGTCTGCTGGGAGTTATTCCTTTTCTTAATTTTTGTTCAAGATTGCTTTTGTGTTGACGTACCATATAATTATATCAAATAAAATGTTTGTAAGTGTCAAAAAGTCATGCATTGAATGAAAGAGTGGGCTAATCAATGATATTGTGATATCATTTGAAGCATGGTATTTGTAAAATACAAATTGGATATTAGCTACGTGACTTTTTTAATACCTACATACATTCAATACCCTTAAATTTATTTGGATATTTGAAAAATAAACCCTTATTACAGTAGCCTTATAATCCACAAAAGTATCGTTTATATTTCCTAAGAACGGTTTCAACATAGGAATGAAGGTATTTATTCATTTCGGCATTATTAAAAAAAACCAAAAAAAAAACATTAAAAAACCAATGTCAGACTAAAGAAATAGTTATTAACCTTTACATACTCTTAAATTATGCAAAGGTGTTACTAATTGTATGTATGTGTTTATTATTGAAGGATTTAATGAAAGAGTTGTTTGTTGATGTGGTTTGGTAAAGTTTGTGAGTTTATAAGATTTGGTTATTTATGAGAGTGTTATCTTCTTATTTTTATTTATATTTTCTTTTCTTTTCCTTCAAGAAGATAATCAAGTGAGTTCAATGAATTAATGTACAGAACTCTAAGTAATCAGGGACATGAATAAAAAAATGAGCTAACCAAAAAATACAGGCTATACCTTTATGTTAGAGAAAATAGATTGTGCTATTTTTTTATAGATGTCCGACTTCTAATGGTTATGACACTCTATAGTTCAAAGCCTTACTTAGGTATGAATATTATTTATTCATTACCTTCAAAATTTCGTTTGCAATGCATTTATTTGATTAAATTGATCATGTCCTTACTTTATGGGTAAGGGGATCTAAGAACGGCCTTAGAATATTAAATGAATTGTAAGGTACTTCATAATTGAGATAGTGCAATTTATTTGCACTTGAGGATATTATAAATTCATGAATAGAAGATGAACAATATATATTTTTTTGTGATGAAGTATAAACACCCACAAGGAAATCATTATATATTTGGCAACATAGTACCCATTCGGGGTTGGCAGGATGTTTTTAAACAGTACATATATGCTCAAACATCGAAAAAGTATTTTTCTTTATTTGTTTGTTTTTTTGTTTTTGTTTTTGGTTAGTATCATTCCGTAGAAAAATGCAAAGATTTAATGAAGGACTTCAATAGAAAAAATATTTAGATCCATAGTATTTGAAGGTCATGTTTGTTACTATGTATGGAAATTAGAAGACAATCATTGGAAAAGAAAAATTCATTTATGTGGTTCTTTACTAAAATAAATCAAACTTGAATGAATGAACCTGGATTTCATTTGTATTTTTCAACTTTTTAATCATTAATTATTATCATTTCTACATATTTTTTTCTTCTTCTTCTCATTAATACTTTAAAGGCGCCATAAATTGCACTTAAAGGTCCCAGGTCACAATTATAGCAAAAAAAAACAAGAAGATGAGGGATTCTTCAAATTTGAAAGGTCATACCTCATACTATTCAAATTAAGTCTCATAAATCAAATGAAGGCTTTAGACTATAGCTAATACTCCATTCCTAGTTTATTTGAATCCATTATGAAATAAAACCCATAATTGCCCCAGAAAATACTTGATACAAGTCCTAATAATGTTTAAATACAATTTTCAAAAACTTTGTTTGAATGGTACTTTAATGGTGTATTTATAACTCATATAATTAATTAATTATAATTATTGTCCAAAGAAAGTGATTTGAATATTTGGTTAAACATATGTAGATACGTATAAAATTTATTCAATTTTTTTTAATGGTGTTATGAACATATAAGTATATTTTAAGTTTATTATGAAATGAAACAAGTAAGTTTTGCATCACGTTTCAAGGCATTATTATTTACAAAAGTAAATATATATGTAAATTAATATTTCTCAACTTTAAAACTAAATACAAAAACAAAAAAAAAACATTTGCTATAAGTAGATCTCATTAGTAGTCATTGATAATAGGCTTATAACCTTGATGGTGAAAGTTTATTTGACGACAGAGTCAAAGTAGTTTTTTGGAGCTGTTATCTCTTTTGATACATTTCTCTTAATAATAAATAATAAGGAATAGTCATAAATATCATTTATGTTTAATTACTTAAACTTTTATTAAATGTGAGTTAGACATGTGCATTTATTTTGATGTTGCAAAAAGGTATACTTTTGAGCATGACGTGACGAAACTGCATTTTTTTTGTACATTAGTGAATGTTTTTACTTAAGTAGTTCTTTCGATATTTACATATTAAAGACTTCAAGTCAAACTTGAAGCTGACTCAACATATTTTGGATTGAAGTTCTAAAATTTAACTACATGTTGCATTGAAAACATGCAAATTCCAGTGGATGAATTAAAAAGAATTTACCTATCTAATCATATTTCTTTCTCTATAACTTAATAACATGGCTGCCATATTATTATTTTTGACAATATAAAAGAGTCTTGATTTCCTTACACGCCAGGAATCCCTCTTTTTCCACAATCTTATCTATTAATATGGTGAATTGTAAATGGGCTGAAATTTGCTATTTGACTCCTCTACAAATTAATGTTTATACATTCAGCATATGTAACTAAAGTTCATTATCACATAATATCCTTCTATTTATTTTGCCTTGTACATATGTAAGCAAACATATCTTGAATGATCGTCTTTATAATAAAATAACGAATATGGATCGTTCGACCTTGAAATAAAGTATAAGAATTTGCGTGAATGAAAAAGGCTGGTTGTCTTCTACATACTACATAGGCTCAAAATGTTTTCAACTCAAAAATATTTGACTTTTTTGATCAGTCGTTGTATATGTATATGAACACAGTAAATGTAGTTATGTGCAAATCTTTTATGCGCAAATTTTAGCAAATTTCAAGGAGAGTCATAAAAGGTTATACATAGGTACATCAGATGTATGTATATTTTAGCCCCCTAACTACCCATCAAGATCATAATATAGTACCTTCACTTCTTCACTTTTGTATAATATTAACTAATAAAAAGAGAGGTCAAGATCATTAAACCATCGTCTCATATTACATTTTATGAGAAGAAAAAGAAGAAGAAGAAGAAGGTTGATTTGTCTACCTACATATAGCCATGAATTCTGCAAAATAATTCAAGATGAGTCTACTATTCTCATATTATTTTTGTATTTACCAAGTAGACAGTACTAAAAATAATCATCATATTCCTTGTTAATTTATTAGCATCGAGTATAAATATTTACGTACATAAAACGGTTTATTGACTCAGCACCCCTTGACTGATAGTGTAATAATACGTGGTCAAATCCTCTCATTTAATTCTTGGAACCAAGAGGAAGTAAAATGTTGAAGACAATATTTTAAAAAAGGAATCCAGGAAGCTACAACCTTACATTTATTTTTTATTTATTTTTTTTGCGAATGTTGATTAGAATTAATTTTTAAGGATGGAACTTATTTATTTTGCCTTGCTCGTACAAAATATCACTCACAGTTCCGTACAAGGAACTAATATGTATATGTATGTACAATGTAGAAATAATTATATTAATCATGTTTAAGGGCATATCCATACTAAAATAAGTACATAAATGGAAGAAACATACATCGACAGAAGAAGAGGTTATCATTGAGTGCCCTTCAGATCTTTACACACTTGAATGAATCCTCTTTAATTCCTATTAGTGATGTTTATCTATTAACCTCTTCGGTGCTCCGATGATTTGAGTATTAATCGTTCATCATATATAAAATATAGGAATGAATAAATGTATTCATCTTGCCGTATAATGAGCCAAATTACCCACAAGGTTGTAGTAGTGTATCGAATATGTTAGTAAGGAATGTTGTGTACAAATTGTAGCTATTGCATAGAATGTGCAATTTGAAATGCGTGTCCTTCATAACGTTTTAATTAATTAGCACACAAGGAGCAGCAGTCTTCATTATGAGCTATTATCTACACAATGAATGCTATCATTTCAAATTGATCCATTAATAATATTACTTATTTACGAGTGAAATAAACAGTCACAATGAGTTACAGAATACTCTTGGGTTGTTGTTTTTTTTGTAAATAAAATAAAGAAAGGATAGAAAATAATACATACATATATAAAATCCATTTATGTCCTTCTTTTCGTTTATAACTTCTTTATAAAGTGTCTTTCCTCGCTCACGAAATATGCAAATAATATTAAAATAATGTCAATTATACTGACGAAAAATATATAAAGAAGACGTGACATGATAAATAATTATGCTTTACAATGATATTTTTTCATGAGTGATGATTGTACATATAAAGAATTGTAGTACTTGGAATTATTAATGAATTAAACATTTCAAAATTATTTAATTGTTATGAACACATATTGATGTGTGTCTATTCTATGTAAATAACAATTATTATTGCAACTTGAGCATCATGAACAAAAGTAATCAGTCTCATGCTCGAAAAAGTTCAATGAATACAAAATTGTAATTAAAGCAAGTATTTACAAAAGAAATTAAAAGCATCCATCATCACATCTGACCAATAATAATCATAAAAATGAATGAATTTTTTTTTCAAATGATGATGATGATGAAACCAATGATGAACACGTCATGTTCATTTTGAGGGATTCACGTTTAAATTGACCTTGTAACATTGGGTGGATTGTATGTACATACATAGAGATAGAAGTGGGAAGAGGGGACTGAACTGAAAAATATTTAGGTCAATGCCATTTGTCTTACATAGATATCTCAATATATATGTATATATATATTATATGTATATATATGAGGAATACATACTGTCTGAGTCGGCATACAAAGCATCTCTACATTGATATGATAGTAAAAAGTAAGGATTGGATTGACTCTTGAAATGAATACATGATCAATGCAAGTTCATTTATTTGCATTTTTAGAAAAATGCACATCAGATAGGTATATAGTATATGACTTATTTGTATCAATTATGAAACTAAAACAACTGACAATGTAAAAAAAAAAAAACACAACTACCTTGAAGATCTTGGCATTAATTTACTCTGTCTCTATAATATCAATTATTTTTCATGATCAAAAAATACATGTAAAATTACATAAGAAACTAATTATTTAGGAATGATTTGTTTTTAATAATGTTTTGTCTGTATACGGTATGTAATCAAAGCTAAAGAATATTTAAAATAGTTATCTATACAGAGGCTCCGCAGAGTTTTTGAATATGGCCAGTAACTGCAAAAAAAAAAAACTTCGAGGGTAATCCATGGAGAAAAAGAAACATACATAAAGTGATAAACTAATAAATAACTAATTTCAAACTTCATGTAAATTTAAAAAAGTGGAGGACCTACCTTTTTGCATGACCCCTGTAATATTAACAGCTATGTCTTCTTTATGGCGTTCTTTTTTTATTTAATATCCATGTCTTCATTAAGTTAGTGACAAAACTCTAACAATTTTGAATAACATGCAGAAAAATTAGTATCGTTTATTCAAAAAGATTTACTTTAATTACATTTCATCAAATTATAAATAAAGTTTGAACTAATTGAATCATTTCATCAAATGTCCTTTGATACTTGAATAGTATCTACTAAGTATTATTCACTTTTCTATTAAGAATTACATATTGTTGATTAATTAATGTAAGAGAATAATTGAATCTAATTAACCATGTATGGTATTTACAACATTCAGTAATTATTTTTGATATTGTAATGATAATAAATGTATTAAAGGATTATTAAATTAAGTAAGATTCAAATTTGTGAAGCAACGTGATCAGTTATGTTTACATTTATACTTAACTAAATATATAAAATTATAACATCAAATAATCCTTGTTTATCTATATATTTTAAAGTACAAAGTTACCTAAGTAGCATTATTTGTGCAACCACAGTGGTAAAAACTGGGATATAGATTTAATTTGAGGTTCCACAACTTTTGATACCATTTTTATACTCTCAATAGTCCAGTTTTTACGTTCCAAAATGGGCAACTTTTTTTTAATATACTGTTTTTATGAAAATTACCTTGATCATTTGGGTTTTTTTTTTGTTGACGTTTAGAAAAAAAAGTTAAAGGATGAATTATGGAATCAAGTAGGAACTTTACAGTTTAATTTATTGTAACAATATTACCTCTAGAGGTCTCAACTATTTAATTGTTAAAATTTTATAGATTTTTTTTTTTGAAAAACTACAAGAATGACAGTAATTTAAGTGACTTCTCCCAAGGGAAAATTGAAAAATGTAGTCAAAGAAGTATTTTTTTTAAAAAACAAATTCAAATCATTTACTTATACACTCTAATGTAATTGAGTAATATCTATAAAAAATGTTTCATAGTTTGTCCGTAAAAAAATAATATCTCTCCGTTAAAAATGGAAATAAAAATACTTGATGGGAGGAAATGTATCGTCTATAACGCGCAAAAAACATTTATTTGTTTACTAATTTCTTTTAAAAACTGATATTCTAAGGCTTATTCTAAGAATTATTCAATAAATGATAACAAATATCTTGGATATCTAACATTTGTTTTACCTCAAATTAAATTTTGTTAATTCATACTTTTTTGAAAAATCCAAGCAAAATAACTTGATAAATTTGCTAATAAAATTAAACTCAATTTACCATTTTACATTAATGAAAGTTTGAATTTTTCCTTTATGTATCTACATTTTTATTTCTCAATTATAAATTGTATCATTATTTTAATCAAAAAAATAATAATATTTTAAATAACTTGTATTAATGATTTAACGGTGCTCTTTCCTCTTTTATATATTTGGTATATTAGTTGGACTTTGAAAGTGTATCCAGTCAATTTCAATAAAACTCTAACACCTAAATAATTAAAAATATATATTTGTCATATTGTTATAATAAATTAAATCGTAAAGTCTCTATTTGATACCATAATTCACCCTTGAACTTTTTTTAATGTTAGCAAAAAAAAAAACACACAACGTATTTTGGAACATTAAATTTGGACTATAGAGTGTATAAAAGTGGTATCAAAGGTTATGGAACCTCAAATCAAACCTATATCCCAGTTTTTACCACCGTGCAACTTTAAATAAATATGAATCAAAAATTCAAAATGGAAAATTAATATCTATAACACAAAATATATAATATTTTATAAAGTTTTTTTTTGTGGGTTAGATAATCTCTAACAACTTAAGAGCAGGATTTGCCTCATAACGTAATGAGAAACGTTATTCAGTACAATATCTACATGTTTGCCAATACTACCTATGTAGTTCTTATACCATGTAATTATGAGTAAAAATTCACTGAGAGCTGTTAAGAGTCAGTTCTTACGTGTTCGAGTAAACTCTTGATTTGTATTGTTCGAATACAAATTGAGTTTAAAGTTTTTAACTTGGAATCAGAGTTTAATCTAAAGTTAAGTATGAGACTTAAATTTGACTCGAGTCCGAGTTCTCAGTTCTTGTTATTAGGTAAGTTAAATATTGTTGAAATGGCACATGGGTACCATAACTTCAGATAAAGAATGTAGAAAGAAGAGCGTTCTATAATTAATTAAGTTACCCTCCCCCCCCCTAATTGTACATATGTAATTAGTGTACATATAACTTCCAAGGATTTAAAGAATAAAAAATAAGGGATCTATTCCATAAGCTCTGTATTTTCGTTTTGATTTCTATTAAAATAAAAAACTTAATGATAAAGGATCGTAGGAGGATAAATATTTTTACTTTCAGAGTAATCAATTTTAAATATGTTTTTTCTCATAATTTATTTCATCATGTGGCTAAATAAATCAAAGACTTAAAATATATATATATATCTGAAAGGATACCCTTGAAAGAAACAATTAAGAGGAATCAATTGATTAAATCTTCAATGAATTTTGAATAGGAATAAAGAATATTGTGTAAGTTAATGCATAAAAATCAGGTTTTGTTTTTTGAATTGAAAAATACTAATGATCCCAATGATTTATTCAAAATAAAAAAAAAGATATGGGAAGTCATTTCATTCAGCTATTTTTTTTTTTTTTTTGATGTTTTAGGCGCAACTCCCGTCCTATGGTGCACCAAGGTTACCAATTGGTAATGATCAAAGTTTAGCAGGATCTGCTCAAGCACCAACTATAGTCCAACCTGGTAGAAGCAAAAACAATATTAATACTCTAAATGAAGACAGTGGAGCATCTCATGATCACGGACATGATCATCATCATGGCAATCCACTAGATTGGCTGAGGGACTCTGTTCCAGGTGATAAATAATAGTGAATTATTTGTCGCTTATATTTTTTTGTGTAATCCTAAATTGAAAGTAATTTCACATTCTGGACTTGTAGTTATCTCAGGAAATTTGAATGATTTATTCAAAAAAATTGCTTAAATTCGGAATAAATTAATCCTTTACTACGTTATACTAAATAACTTAACATTCCTTAGTATAAGATATATCAAAACTATTTTCTAATCGTACTCTTAAAAAAAATACTTTTTTTCATTGAGTCTTTAGAATAATTTTTCAAACCATAAGTTAAGAACCCAATAGAATGATAGTTATTCATTGTGTTTTTGAATTGTTCCCAAAATTGGAAGAAATAGTGGCTTAAATGATGCAAAATGTTAATATTCCTAAGTTCGTGAAATATTTAGAAACATTTTTCTTTTTTTCTGTTAAAAATAGGTGAACCAGGTGTGGATTATCCTATATTTGGAATTGTTCCACAAACGTCATTTACTTGCCAAGAAAGGATTGATGGACTTTATGCAGATGTTGAAGCAAGATGCCAGCCTTGGCATACATGTTTTGACGGTCAAATTTGGTCATTTCTTTGTCCTAATGGAACAATTTTCGACCAAACAATTTTTACTTGCGTCTGGTGGTATAATTTTGACTGTGGTTCAGCAGAACAGTATTATAGTTTAAATGAAGGTATATTCATTGAGGGTGTTAATGAAGGAAATATTCGAGATCAAATAACGAATCCTTCTAATGTTCTTAAAACTCGTCCTAAAACGCCTCTGACATCAGGTCAACAATTTTCCAAGTCTTTACCTCAATTTCAAACGCCCAACAATCGACTTCAACCCCAACCCCCTTTACCTTCACGACCCATCCCTACTCGACAACCACAATCAACAAGAGTACCTAGACCTACAACAGCAAGACAGCCACAGCCAACAGCAGCAAGGCAACCACAGTCAATACCAACCAGGCAACCTAGACCTACAACAACCAGGCAACCTCAACCAGCGCCAACGAGACAATCTAGACCTACATCAGTAAGACAACCTCAGCCAACACCAACAAGACAATCTAGACCTACTCCAGCAAGGCAACCACAGCCAATACCAGACAGGCAAGCTAGACCCACGCAAACGAGGCAACCACAACAAATCACAACGAAGCAAAATCAACCTTCCTTGGGTTCTGAATTTGATGATAGCCTTCCAGGATATGGAAGTCCAAAAATTAACTTTGCTCAAAAATCGAATACTCGATTTCCACCACGTCAACCAAATATTGGGATTGTAAATGCAGGAACATCTGGACAGAAGAATAAACAAGTTTTTGTTCAACAGTCCAATGTTCAATCATCAGGACCATCAACTAGTTCTTCATTTACTTCCACTTCAACAAATAGCTTTTCCACAACAACCCAAGCATTTAAGTCAGGATCTTCCACAGCAAAAGGGCAGTTCAAGGTCAAAAGTACCACTTCTCGTCCATCAGTGAGCTTTTCATCAACCACAATAAGACCATTGACCTCATCAAGACCAATTCCTACTGTTTCTACGACTAAATTACCTATAATTTCTACAACTTTAGCTCAAACATCACAAATTTCATTCACAACTCCAAAAGCCACTACTAATTTCAAACTAAATCCCTCATCAATCTATCAATCAACCAGTTCAAGACCATCATCCACTCAAAAAATTTCTACAATAAATTTTAATGATAGAAATAATGGAAATGTCCAATTTACTATCTCATCAATAGATACGTCAAAAACATCAACATCATTCCAAAGTGGAACTGCAGATGCTCTTCCAACATACAGTTCCAAAAATAGCTATACTTCACCAAGCCAAATAAAAGACTTCACGGGAACAAATCAAAATAATTTTAAAACTTCGGTTGGATCTAAAAGTTCCACAAGTCAATACTCTCAAAAATCAATTACTCAAAATAATAAATTAAACTTTGGCCAAGTGAATCGTGAATATGAGCAAGAAAAATCTGTTGATGAATTAATAAGTAAAACAAAATTAAATTTAGGTAATACAAATGGAATTAAAATAACCGGATCAAAATTAACAAAAGTACCTACAAGTGTACTTAAAAATAAAGGACAGGTGTTTGGATCAAAAAAGCAGTCTTCCTCGTACAGTACTTATACACAATCATCATTAGGAACAAATTCAGGAACATCAAAATCTCAACAAGCATTTTCTAATGGATTCAAAGATCAGACGGGATCACAGGAAACACAAGGACAGGCCAATGGTTCAAAAACCTCCTCTTTCAGTACATTTTCACAAACATCACAAGGAACTAACACAGGAGCAGCTAAATCTCACCAAGGTTCTTCCAATGGATTCAGAGGTCAAGCAGGATCTCAGTCCATAAAAGCACAAGCAAATGGATCTGATAAGCAGTCTTCTTCCTATAGTACTTATACCCAATCAACAAATGGAAACAATGCAGGATCATCAAAATTTCAACAAGGTTCTTCTAATGGATTCAGAGGTCAAGCAGGATCTCAGGCTTCAAGAGGACAGGCCACTGGTTCTAAAACCTCTTCTTTCAGTACCTTTTCTCAAACATCACAAGGAACTAACACAGGAGAAGCTAAATCTCAACAAGGATCTTCCAATGGATTCAGAGGTCAAGCAGGATCTCAGGCTTCAAGAGGACAGGCCAATGGCTCTAAAACATCTTCTTTCAGTACCTTTTCTAAAACATCACAAGGAATTAACACAGGAGCAGCTAAATCTCAACAAGGTTCTTCCAATGGATTCAGAGGTCAAGCAGGATCTCAGTCCATAAAAGCACAAGCAAATGGATCTGATAAGCAGTCTTCTTCCTATAGTACTTATACCCAATCATCAAATGGAAACAATGCAGGATCATCAAAATTTCAACAAGGTTCTTCTAATGGATTCAGAGGTCAAGCAGGATCTCAGGCTTCAAGAGGACAGAGTAATGGCTCCAAAACCTCCTCTTTCAGTACCTTTTCTCAAACATCACAAGGAACTAACACAGGAGAAGCTAAATCTCAACAAGGATCTTCCAATGGATTCAGAGGTCAAGCAGGATCTCAGGCTTCAAGAGGACAGGCCAATGGCTCTAAAACATCTTCTTTCAGTACCTTTTCTAAAACATCACAAGGAACTAACACAGGAGCAGCTAAATCTCAACAAAGTTCTTCCAATGAATTCAGAGGTCAAGCTGGATCAAAGTCCATAAAAGCACAAGCAAATGGATCTGATAAGCAGTCTTCTTCCTATAGTACTTATACCCAATCATCAAATGGAAACAATGCAGGAGCAGCTAAATCTCAACAAGGATCTTCCAATGGATTCAGAGGTCAAGCTGGATCTCAGGCTTCAAGAGGACAGGCCAATGGTTCTAAAACCTCTTCTTTCAGTACCTTTTCTCAAACATCACAAGGAACTAACACAGGAGCAGCTAAATCTCAGCAAGGTTCTTCTAATGGATTCAGAGGTCAAGCTGGATCACAGTCCACAAAAGCACAAGCAAATGGATCTGATAAGCAGTCTTCTTCCTATAGTACTTATACCCAATCATCAAACGGAAACAATGCAGGATCATCAAAATTTCAACAAGGTTCTTCTAATGGATTCAGAGGTCAAGCAGGAGCTCAGGCTTCAAGAGGACAGGCCAATGGTTCTAAAACCTCTTCTTTCAGTACCTTTTCTCAAACATCACAAGGAACTAACACAGGAGAAGCTAAATCTCAACAAGGATCTTCCAATGGATTCAGAGGTCAAGCAGGATCTCAGTCCATAAAAGCACAAGCAAATGGATCTGATAAGCAGTCTTCTTCCTATAGTACTTATACCCAATCATCAAACGGAAACAATGCAGGATCATCAAAATTTCAACAAGGTTCTTCTAATGGATTCAGAGGTCAAGCAGGATCTCAGGCTTCAAGAGGACAGGCCACTGGTTCTAAAACCTCTTCTTTCAGTACCTTTTCTCAAACATCACAAGGAACTAACACAGGAGAAGCTAAATCTCAACAAGGATCTTCCAATGGATTCAGAGGTCAAGCAGGATCTCAGGCTTCAAGAGGACAGGCCAATGGCTCTAAAACATCTGCTTTCAGTACCTTTTCTAAAACATCACAAGGAACTAACACAGGAGCAGCTAAATCTCAACAAAGTTCTTCCAATGAATTCAGAGGTCAAGCTGGGTCACATTCCACAAAAGCACAAGCAAATGGATCTGATAAGCAGTCTTCTTCCTATAGTACTTATACCCAATCATCAAACGGAAACAATGCAGGATCATCAAAATTTCAACAAGGTTCTTCTAATGGATTCAGAGGTCAAGCAGGATCTCAGGCTTCAAGAGGACAGAGTAATGGCTCCAAAACCTCCTCTTTCAGTACCTTTTCTAAAACATCACAAGGAATCAACACAGGAGCAGCTAAATCTCAACAAGGATCTTCCAATGGATTCAGAGGTCAAGCAGGATCTCAGGCTTCAAGAGGACAGGCCAATGGCTCTAAAACATCTTCTTTCAGTACCTTTTCTAAAACATCACAAGGAACTAACACAGGAGAAGCTAAATCTCAACAAGGATCTTCCAATGGATTCAGAGGTCAAGCAGGATCTCAGGCTTCAAGAGGACAGGCCAATGGCTCTAAAACATCTTCTTTCAGTACCTTTTCTAAAACATCACAAGGAACTAACACAGGAGCAGCTAAATCTCAGCAAGGTTCTTCTAATGAATTCAGAGGTCAAGCAGGATCTCAGTCCATAAAAGCACAAGCAAATGGATCTGATAAGCAGTCTTCTTCCTATAGTACTTATACCCAATCATCAAACGGAAACAATAATGCAGGAACAGAAAAATTTCAACAAGGATCTTCCAATGGATTCAGAGGTCAAGCAGGATCTCAGGCTTCAAGAGGACAGGCCAATGGCTCTAAAACATCTTCTTTCAGTACCTTTTCTAAAACATCACAAGGAATTAACACAGGAGCAGCTAAATCTCAACAAAGTTCTTCCAATGTATTCAGAGGTCAAGCAGGATCTCAGTCCATTAAAGCACAAGCAAATGGATCTGATAAGCAGTCTTCTTCCTATAGCACTTATACCCAATCATCAAAAGGAAACAATGCAGGATCATCAAAATTTCAACAAGGTTCTTCTAATGGATTCAGAGGTCAAGCAGGATCTCAGGCTTCAAGAGGACAGGCCAATGGCTCTAAAACATCTTCTTTCAGTACCTTTTCTAAAACATCACAAGGAACTAACACAGGAGCAGCTAAATCTCAGCAAGGTTCTTCTAATGAATTCAGAGGTCAAGCAGGATCTCAGTCCATAAAAGCACAAGCAAATGGATCTGATAAGCAGTCTTCTTCCTATAGTACTTATACCCAATCATCAAACGGAAACAATAATGCAGGAACAGAAAAATTTCAACAAGGATCTTCCAATGGATTCAGAGGTCAAGCAGGATCTCAGGCTTCAAGGGGTAAAGCCACTGGTTCCAAAATCTCTACATTCACAACTTTTTCTCAAACATCACAAGGAGCTAAAACAGGAGCAACTAAATCAACACATTCTTCGGAATCCTCATCTGATCATTCATTTTTAAAAGGAAAAAAATATAAGTTAGAAAATAAACATTCATCTCGTGTCCGAAAGTTGAAAAAAATAGGGATTAATAAAAGCATTGAGAAAGGTACTCAAAAAATATCAAATACTAGAATTAAGTCATATAAGAAGAACCGTATAGCTCATAAAAATAATAAAGCTTTCATAAACAACTTTGAATTTGGTAGAAGGATTAAAATTAAGAATATTGGAAGAAAAACAACAACATCAGGATACAATAAAATAAGATCAAAACCGACAATTCTGAGAAACAAACCAATAAGAAAATTTAATATTAAAACCAGCTTGTCGAATGGAAATAAAATAAAAAGTCACACTCAACGAATTAATCATCAGTCAAAAGATGGAAGTAATACAAAACAATCTATTATTACATTTTTTTCGGAGTCGGGTCCTTCATCAACAACAAAATCAAAATCTGGACAAATTTCATTTGAAAGAGTTCATGTCAACAACGGAAAAAGTGGAAATGCAGAATTAAATGAAGGACCGTTTTCTTCTTCATCTTCTTCTACATTCAATAGTCAATCTTTTTCTGAATTTTCTTCATCAGAAGATCATGCAAAACCTGCCCCAAGTCTTTATCTTGGACCTCAATCATTGATATCATTCGAAAGAGAAAATACAGATGGATTTGCTGAAGCATTTGGGCCTATTCCTACAAGTTTTTCATCCAGCGAGCATAGCACTTTAGAATTTACAAAAGTACCAGATACAATAGAATTTATACCTACATCAAGTCAACTTCCTATCTTGTCCACAACCTTTGTACCAAGTGTTTCCTCATCTGTTCACCCCTCTACTCAAAAGTCATCATCGTCTTCCTCGGCTTTTCAATCAGAAAGTGTACTGATTGAATCAAAGGGTGACATTGGTCACAACTCACCTTTTACTGAGCATGGAGGTAACAGTATTGAGACTTCAACCATAGCTTCATCCTCTGCCTCGACTTCTTATTCATACTCATCAAGTGGAAAAAAGACGCATTTAAAGCCAACTGCTTCCGCAGCAATATTGACGCTCGAAAGTCAAATCGACGAAAAAGGTTATAGTTATCCAGAGCCACCAAAAGACAAACAGTTGACTTTGAGTCCGAAGCCAGCTAAGGAGACTGAGGAAGAAGGTTATGAATACCCTGTTCCTCCAATTGATAAACAGCTACAATTAGATTTCTCTCAAAAAGCTAGTTCTTCTAATGTAGACGAAGTCGCCGAATCAGCACTTCCACTCTATGGAGCACCAAAATTTTAAAATGATTTAGGTATAACAATTTTACATGGGACGTTCATGTTTTGATATTTTAATACTTTTTTTGGTTTTTTCTTTTTCTTTTCAGATCCAAACAAAGGATTATAAAATCAATGTTATTAGTCTTTTAAAATACAAGTCTATTAAACTATTTTTAATATTATTTATTTTAATTTATGCAACGCAAACTTCAAGATATTCTTGATATTAAAACTTTGTTTAGGAGGCTATGATAACATTTTAGCCGCATTATCTTGTCAAATTTTTTTAATTAAACTAATTTTTCCTTATGGAAATAATTTATGTTCAATACTTTTGATGTCATTAGAAACCCGAGAAACTGGATCGCCATTTATGTTAATTATACATTTTTTTATTATTTTATTCATGTTCTATTTAATAATGATAAACAATAAAGTCATATCATTACTTTTTTAGCGTTAGAGTCCTCTTCTTTTTTATCAAATCGATACAATCTAATCAAGTTCATAATTAGGAGTGTAAAAAATATGCAAAATGCCGCGTGCGAGATTTTGTGGAGTTGGCACTTCGAGCACTACTTTTTATTTTCCAAAGCTGTTATCATTTTTCCTCTACTGAGAGGAGGACATCTACACGTCGAGCTTTTTTGTCCACTCCCAACCTCGACTCACAAAAGGGAAAAGGGATCGTCAGTGATGGATAAAAAGGGTCCAGCTGACATGCAAAAAAAGGACGGTTGTTGGCAACATTTGTCTTTTCAAACTTCTTTTTCTTTCTTCTTCTTCCTTTATGACTCAGTTCTATTCCATTCAAAAACAACAAGTGTCATTTTTAAATTAAGCTAAAAAATGTATGAGGATTTGACTCAGGAACTTGGTTCGCCGACAGTGGAGGTAGCAACGCTTAAAAATTTGTCCAGAATACGAGTGTGATGGCATTCCGGCCATGCTATTTCTCGACTTCTTGAAGAAATTTCCGATCATGAGACTTTCAAATCGCTGATGTCACAAAAAAAATACAGATCCATTCAATAAGCATGGTATTAGTAAAGATTCAGGTACATTTGATTTCACATCTGATCTATCGTAATTTATTGCTTCATCTATCATCCCACTTTCAGTCGGAGGACATTAAAATTGCATCCAATTTATGAAGAAATACGCCGGTAAATCCGTCTCTTCTTGTTTTCTCGTAACCCAATCATTGGAGCTCTTAAGTCGAGTCAGCATTTTCAAAATGAAACGGGAAACTGACGAAAATTATAGATTTATAACAATGGACGAGACTAAGGACTTCAAGTGTGGCAATAGTCGAAAATATATTCCACTTGAAACATTCAAAAGTGGATAGTATAAAGAATGCCTGATACATCCAGTTGAAAAATATTGTTGCCGTGATAAGCATTGACTTGAAGAATTTTTGCTTGTACTAAAATACTCAAATCGTCAATTGTGATTCTGAGAGGGGCTTTTACATGATGAGGGGATGTGCTTTTATCTAATGTCATAATTAAAATTCTCTCATCTTCTGTATAATGATCTTCATGAACTTTATTATTCCATTTTTATGGAATATTTTATTATTTATTTGTTTTTGATGTTTCTAGTTTTTTAGAACATATGCAATCGATTCAATGACTTGTTATAGTAGTCGATTTCAATGTAATTAATTCTCGACAATTATTACTTTTTTCTTTTTAATTATATTTGAAAAATTTAAAATTGTAATTATGACGTACATTTTCATCGTATTATCAATTTAATCTATTTTTTTGTGTTTATTTATGAAAACTTAAATTGGAGTCACATTGGTTTTCCGAATCAATGTTCAGTTTTTCTTATATAACTATATATATATATATTTGAGATAATCATTATGAAATTTCATCCTATTTTATTTTTTTTATGGAAAAATTTAAGTGATTACAAAATGTGTTACTTTTGACTGTTTGAAGTTTTTAAAATAGTTTTAAATGATAATTAAATTGTTGAATAAAAAAAAGTAGCCACTACATGGTTAAATAAAATCATTTCATTTAATTGTACATATGTGTTTCTTAAATATGTAATATTAATTATAGGATTCACTTATGTGTAGAAGTGTTATAATTATGAGGTGCAATTCCGTCAAAGACATATTGAGGTTTATACTATATTAGTATTGATTAAATAATAATTAATTTTCGAGTCAAGTCCGAGTTCATTCTAAAATGACTCAGTTCTCATGCTATGGCATTAGTTGCTACAAATTTAGTGTTTTATCCTTTACAAACTTTTAATGTCACTCAAAAATAATAATAATCGATTCCTAATTAAAACATCAAAATAATAAGTTACATTCCGCCCCTTCAAATATGATCGGCTGAAATTCTGCCTTGCTTCAAGGGTACCATATTCATTTATGACATCATCTCGGGCGTGCGTGTCAGCTGGACCCTTTTTATCCATCAATGGGGATCGTTAATACATGTATATCAAAAATTCAAAAAAAGGGCGCGCAATTTTTGATATACAAGTATTAATGATTGATTTGTATATTGATAGAATTTATAAATGCTTAGTATATCTAAATAATAATTTTGACCAAATTTAAAAAGTTGGCAACAAGGAAAATACAGAAGGGTAGCTACCAGATGTTTTTCCAAATTTTTCCTTTCCTTTTCGTGAGTCGAGGTTGCGGGTGAACAAAAAAGCTCGACGTGATATACAGGATAAATACTAATAATAACCAAATAACACAAGGATAAATATTTAAGAACAATCGTTATTCCAAATATGAAATATAGTTGTCCTCCATGTTTGCAATTAGAAGTAATGAAACTAAAAAGAGGTTTATAAAAATCAATCCATCGAGAAGTTAAATATTCCATGTATTATGATTTCAGTAGAACTGGCTTCCATACTTTCTGATTCCTCAAGAAATTGATTTCCATACCTAGAAAATATGATTCTATTATCAATAGAATATATTGTACGTTAATATATTATACAATCAAATCATATCGATTTTAATAAGTGAAGTAATAATAAAAAGTGTAGAAGTTAGTTCTAATCATTGAACCCTCAATGAAGATATCCTCTCAAATTAGTCCATGGCGATGACAATGTTACACAATTTCTTAAGATATAGATGATGTAGAATAGTAGATATTTGTAAAAAGCAATTATGTTGACGTTAAGAGACGAATACAATTATTGGATGGTTTTCCAATTTAGGGGCGAAGGATTAATTGAACTATCTAGAAGGTGGCTCCTTCCAAAGTTTCCCTTAGGATAGATAGCTGGCGCTCCTTTTGTAATATGAACTCAAAGATTATTATTATTTATGGTTTTTATATATAAACATATATAATATATTAAATCTAGGATTGCAGACCTTCTTTGATTATAATATAAGTATAAATGATTGATTTGATTATTGGTAGAATTTATCTCTGTATATAAAGTATGTATATCTAAATTATAACTCTGTATAAGAAGAAATATATATATATGTGCATAACATGTTGCTCCTGGTTAGTATTTCTTTTGACGGTGAGAAGTAGGAATAAATGAATCTAATCTCTAATAGTGTCCAGGATTTTCAACAACTTAAATATGAGTATTGAATCCTTTTGCTTGAAGGATGAAAATCATGTATTTCAACGGCAAGGAGTAAAAATTTGTTTTTTATTTTATGATAGAGTATTTTGTACAGTTTTGCCTGAAGTCCGTGTTGAGACTTTAATTATAGATAATCAATCCTATTGCTTTTAAGAAGAAAAAACCCCAGGATCAAGCTCTTCATTTAATATTACATGGAAAAGAATATTATAAGGACGATGTGTCAACTTTCAATTCCAAAACCGTACCCCCATGAAAATCAAAGGAAATGTTATAAAAGCATCCTCAATAAATGATACACATACTGAATCATATCTATCTAGACTAAATTTTGATTTATTTACTTTTTCATTGGTAAAAACAACAACTTCAGGTGCTTTGAATATCTTCATTCCTCCCATATACTTTGGTCGTCAGCTGAATGAACCATTTTTCAGTTGTTCCATAAAATATAATATTTCAATAAATGTTAAATCGAGTCCTGTTAATAAAAAAATTGTACTTGTCTTATTCTAGAACTTATTTCTAATAAAATGTTAATAATGAAAATTTTATTAATAAAAGCTTAGTAGAAAGAATAAATGAGTTTTTCATTCTGGGGATTTTTCACTTTTTTCACTACATTTATTAGGGATTTCGTCTTTATTTGGTGTTGTGGGTTTTAAAAGAATAATCTCACATCTACGTTGCTTAGGGATATTTGTAGAATGAATGCCAATGTTTCCTTGATCCATACTAATTATAATTAATATTAGTGTGACTTCATAATTTTTTAATAATTTTTAACATTATTAACAACAAGCGTTCACGGGCCGCACATAAAATAGTCGAGAGCTGCATGATGAGGACTGCGGGGCGTAGTTTGCCCTCCTTTAGTATAAATAATACTTTTCAATTCAGTACTTTTGAATAAACCCTCGATAGATTTTTAATTTTCAACCAACCAACTGTTAATTAATTATTTTCATAATAAATAAAAAATGATAATTTGGCCAAGAAGGGGAGGGGGATGGGCCTGAAGCCTCCCTAGTGGCACCGCCCATGCTATAAACATTCAACAAGTGTGGAAAAGTGATAAAAACGTAGAGAAGAGCGACCATTTGCACCTCTAATAATGTTCATCATACCCCTTTTTAAGGATCAAAATTTAAATTTTTGTTTTAGGTGCCCCTTCAGTAATACAATTTGTCCCTCCAAAGTTTTAAAACTTCCGACTCTCCTGAGTGAGATGGTAATTTCTTTTTTTACAATATTCTGATAGTAAATCATTACTTCACAATATAATTTGATATTGGGATTTTTAAAGAACAGGGGAAAGTTGCTTTAAATTATTTTTTAGAGTGGCCGTGGAGATAAAAAACATATTTTTTACATAATTTCAATTTTTTTGTAAAATTTAAAAAAGTTGGAGCATGGTCCGTTTGGGTAAAAAATAATTGGTCATACTTTGAAATTTTTAAAAAAAGATGAGGGAGCATATCTAGATCTTGACCACAATTACTTATTAGTAATTGCATTGGATAAGTTAATTGAAAATAACAATTAGGAACAGAGAATATCTTTTCATTTTAAAACTTCAAATACAAGATGATTTATTTTGACCCAGACTATAGGAACACTTTTATGAGAAATTTAAACGTCCCCCCTGTATATAAATAACTCTTAGTATTAGATTTAATTATTTTGTAAGTGAAAATCATTTGAAATACATAACAAATATTTTGCACAGAAAATATTTAGATACTTAAATAGTCTCCAATATATACATATAAGCATCATCAAGAAAGTATATTTTACTGAACAACTGAAGCTATAAAACAATCTGCTCAGGTCTCCCCTAACTAAATTTAGCCAATGATCAACATATTGAAAAAAAAAAAATTATATAGCTAGATAGATAGAAGAACAAGCTGATACTTGCCAATGACGTCATATCCTTCGAATGACGTCAGTGGTGAATTGCCCAATTGTAACCAACTCATGCTGTGATTCGGGGCAGCTTTTTCGATCCTTCCGCCTTTATTAAAATTCTCCTTACCAGATCCAATTCTAAACTTCCAAGATGCCTCCTAAAAAGGTTGTCAACAAGCCTAGTAAAAAGACGGAGCAGAAGAAGAAGGAAAAAGTGATTGAGGTAATGAAGAGTGTTTGACCAATGTACGGCTTGTGATACATTTCGCGGAGCCTTTGTGGAGTCATCCTCCTTGTACATTTCCTGTGCTCTAAGGCCTTCATGGAAGGAGTGTGTGAATCTTAAATGATAATCGAGGAGGCACACTGTGTTTCTTTACCGGCCGTGTTTCTATTGCTTTTATTCATTATCATTCATTGCCGTTTTGGGGGTCCATTGAAGCATGTTGAGATCCCTTTATTTAATCTAATGGAAGCCTCTAGACAATTATTTATTGCTTCGATTCAAATGATTTTAAAACAGATTTATATTCAACGGATATTATTTGATCTTTTTATCTCTTGTAGGATAAAACATTTGGTTTGAAAAACAAAAAGGGAAATAAGCAACAAAAGTACATTGCTCAAGTTGAGAAACAAGTCAAGTCTGGAGGTGATCCCAAGATTCGACATCTTGAAAGGGAACGGCTTGAAGAGAAAAAACGGAAAGAGGAGGCAAAGAAGATTGAGGAGGAAAATAAGTTGTTCATGAAACCAGTTGCATCGCAAAAGGTCGATGCAGGTACTTGACTTATTACTTACCAACTTATCATTGATGATTGTGTGGCTCTCCTTCATTTGCAGGTGTGGATCCCAAATCCGTTTTTTGTGCTTTCTTTAAGCAGGGACTTTGTAAAAAAGGAGAGAAGTGTAAATTTTCTCATGACCCTGCTGTTGAACGAAAATCGGCGAAGAGAAGTATATATGGAGGAGAAACAGAAAAGGAGGATACTATGGATGATTGGGACGATGATATGTTGGCATATGTCGTCAACAAAAAACACGGTTCTGAGAAAACGAATCAAACATCCATTGTAAGATAGAATCTCATCCGTATATTTTTATTGGATTTGTTCATTTGTACATATTTTTTCTCCTACAGATCTGCAAGTATTTCTTAGATGCTTTGGAGAATAGCAAGTATGGTTGGTTCTGGACGTGTCCTAATGGTGGTAAAGAGTGCATTTACAAACATGGCCTCCCATCTGGTTTTGTTCTTAAAAAAGTATGTATGGGATATGTTATTCCTATTTTATTTTATTTATCACACCTATTTCTTATTTGAAGGATAAAAAACGTCAAGAGAAGAAAGAAGAAATTTCGATTGAAGAATTGATTGAGCAAAAACGAGCAGAATTAAGTTCTAAGGTAGATCTAACCAAAGTGACCATTGAGACCTTCATTGCATGGAAAAAACGTAAACTAAAAGAAAAAAGTCTGAGGGAAAAGAAAGAGAATGAAAAGAAAAAGAAGGGCTATCAAGCTGGTAACACGATTGGACTCTCTGGTAGAGAAATGTTCTCATTTGACCCCTCGATGATGGGAGAGGGCTCAGAGGTATTGTTCTACATATATATAATGTATTATTTTTTAAAGAGTATGCATTACACCCCATTTTATTCTTCAAGGATTGTGAGGAAGGTGGTGAGGCAATTGATTTCAGTAAAATTGAATCTGAAGAGATGGAAGAAGATAGCGTTAAGGTTCATGAGATCAGGTTTGATCAATATGGTGTCATGATTGATGGCCTTGATGACAGTACTGATGATCAGCTCGCGAAACTCAAAGGTATCTCACTGGTTTTTTTTACCCTATGTATACAATATGTATTATATATCTTATAACTTTTTAGGAGCCTCTGGTCCAATTGACGAAGACCTCTTTGAAGATGAGGACCTGGACGAACTTGACGAAGAATTTGAGACTTTAGAAATCTGAATTTCTACTCCTGTTCTCCTTAATGTGTCTAGTTTAATAACTTGATGTTTTTCGCATATTAGTACGCATATAATAAAATTCATTCTTATTCTCATCATAATTTATTACTACATGAGAATATTTTAAAATATTAAAAACAATACGATCCATCTAATTAAGAGTTCTTAGTTCCAAACTGTACTTTCCGTGTTAATATAAATTAAGAAATGCTAACTCGTCAGAACGCAAGACTCGGCTAATATTTCTTGGGGGTATAAACAAATTTTCGACTCTTCAACAATGAAAACTTGTGCCTAGTCAAGTAGTAAAACAAAACCGTAGCCATGGCTGAGATTGACATAAACTATAAAGAGAGTGAATTAGCAGGGTTGTTGTAAAGAATGTGGACACATTCCGATACTCGTACCTTCAGTCCCATCCTTTTTCGTTGATCATGCTCAGGAGAGGCAGACCATGTCAAAAAGGTCGTCACGTCCTTAGCCAATTGACTTTGTGTAGCGGGTGTGCCGTCTTCATACTCAATTACCTAGAAATGTGAAATGAGCAAACTTCTTTCCAACTCCTTCAGTGATATATATTCAATACCTCATCATAGAGTGGTGGAGCCATTCCAATGGCTCCTCCTGGGTAGTAAGGATTAAAGTATTGTCCATCTCGAAGATCAATACCAGCTGGTGGATCTGAATAGCCATTAAGGAGATGATAGACGTAGTCTTCAGCGCCATGGCGAGCCAAAACGATGTATGATAGATCTGGAGGAATGGCTCCATTGTTCATGGCTGCAGCGGCCTCGTCATTGGGGAAAGGACTAGGAAAGTAGTCAGACAGCTTTCCAGGTCGTTCAAAGTATTCTCCTTGATCGTTGGGTCCATCCTGGATCATTGCTTCTTCAGCCAAGGATTTAGCCTCAGCCTCCGTATGACTCACGTTGACCAAGTGACGGAAGGCGACATACTTCATGGAGTGGCATGCAGCACAGACCTAGGAAAAGGGATTCATGGAGAGAAGATCAAGGGACTCGAGGGGACTCCTCACCTGCTTATAGACTTCATAGCCACGTCGGATAGAGGCGTGATCCAGAGAGTCCAATTTCCCTGTATGCGACCATTGGAGACTGGGAGGGTGAAGCAAGAGATCTGCTTTGACAGACTCGTCTAAAGCAGCAAGAGTAGCTGAAAAGGAAAAGAAGTGCAAGGGCTGACCTTAGCATGACCTATTTATCATTTACCAGCTCCTCCAGTTCCGATACCAGCTCCAAGAGCTACTAAGAACTTTTTTCCAAGTCCCCAACCTGCCATTAGATAAACCGAACGGATTCCAACTATTATTTAAGCCCCAGATAGACTAAGGCAACTTGGAACTTCTAAGGTCCTAGTATCTTCTGAAAAGGAGAGTAGTGATGCACCCGGAATTTTAAGACTCTCTTCAATTTTGAACTTCTTTCTGTTCCGTTAAGACCGTTTCACTTATTGACATCATGAGTAGGGAGCCATTTTATTTTTCAGCTGACTGAGAGACATATCAGTACACATATTACGTACTTTTTCTAAGGATACAAAATTATCTCTGACGTAGATACGTGTCCATATCTGTTGTTCACTGTTTATAAAACATAAAGTACCCTACCTTCACTTCCCTAAAAAAAAATTTTATATATTTTTTTCACTTGTATAACCTTTACTCATTGTATAATATGAGGCCTCAATATTTTCGTCTCAAATGAGGGAACCTTTCGAATGGAAAGTCAATGAATAAAAATTTTATATGATGAATAGGTTCAAAAACACGGCTATAATAATGACGATTAAGTATTAATCCTGTTCTATCAGGCAGTGATGTTGATATTGTTCAGCTACCTTTTAAATAGAGTGGTCCTTGAAACTATCATTTATATTAGAAAAGCAATATTATGTCAATATACTATTTAATTCCTTGAACATGTTTTTTTTACTACAAAATGTAGGCGAGAAATTACTCTGAATGAACTTCATGTTTAAAGATGAATGGATCTAATATAATTTTTTAATGTTTTAATATCTTGCAGAAACATATTATTTTTAAATATAAAATAGTTTACCTTAAATGTAAATAAAGTAAAATTTGAGATTTTATATAATCTCAATATACATTATAGATTTTTTCCAAACAAATATTATTAAGATTCAACGTTTAGGGAATAAATACATGAAGCTTTGAGTTCATAAAAAAATGACATAAATTAAATAGCATCCGATTCAAGTGATTCATTTGATAACTACCAAAATTCTGTACCGCTTATAAATAATATCAGATGACCTATAGCACATTCCGTGCTTTCTTTTTTAAATTAACATAAATGATAGAAATATTGTACAACAATACCCCAAAAAGGTGGAGCAATTTGTTCTGCAGATATATCAAACTGTTTGAATCTTGACCAGCCGGTATTTGTTCTACGAACTAACAATATAATCTCTATTAATCATCGAATCCACTTCAAGTTATGGTCTCAATAAAAATATTTAAGAACTTAGAATTGCAATAAAAGAACTTTTCCCATCTCAGAAAATAACTAAAACATTGAATGATGGGAGAAAGAACAACATCAGTCAATCAGACTGCACAAAACTGTTGGCCTAGAAGGAGTTTTGCTTTCCTAAATATATGAAAGTAATATACAAGTTATTTATGTACATATTCAAAAAATTTAAACATTATTTCATTATATAACTAATACAAACAAATAATTGGATATTAAGTAAATTATTTGCGCGTCTTGCACTATGATAATTTAATTTATAAATTGTATTTAGTGAATTGTAACCATATTTTGATTTTCAAAGAAAGGATGATTTTATTTTCATCTGCTATTTTAAAGAAAAGTTGAATACAAATTTTAAAAAATAATTTTTCAATATAAAATCAAATCTGTATAAGAGCAAAATTCGGTTAAGACTTTTCCATTAATAATTAATTTACTTCATAAACGATTTAAAGGATAAATTTTTAATTAAAGTAGTCTTAAAAGGACCGTTTAAGATTATTTCATTTCCAAGGAAAAAAAAAATTCTAAATATATAAATAAAGTATCGCTAACATTTTTCTAGAAATCAATGTACATCTAATTTTATCTTTTTATATTATAATCATGATTAAATAAGTTAGTACTTTTCTTTTTTAAATAAAATAAGACAAAAATAATAATTAATTATAAAAAAAATCCAACATCAAAAATATTTGAATCTTTTTTGAGGATAAAACTTACTTTTCTTTAATAATACCGTATCATAAAAAATTGACATTGTGACGTCCGCAATATTTAATGTTGGATAATTGAAAGTTAAAAACTTAAAACGCCGAATCCCACAAATCAAATTAAAGCTTATACATATGTGTATTTTAAAATATAATATTTATTAATTATGCATTAAAGCAAACATTTTTATCAAAAGACATATCTAACGATCACTAAATGATGATTTTATTGAAAAATCAATCATCATCCAAGGATTGTATCTCTTCTTTACACTCGATTTTTATACTCTCTGTAAGAATTTCATTATTTTCTTCTTGAGGAATTGGATATCTCAAAACTATGTCTCTACATATATTTGCAAAGGCCTCTTTGCCATTCTTTCCATATTTCCCGAACCAAAGTAACTCATCAGAATAAGACAATACGCTCTCACGAGGAGTGTCACCTAGTCGTTTAATTTTTTCTTTAAGTTTTTGATTCTGCCAGGATCCATTTTTAGGACGCATATCCTGAAGTGACAATGAATCATACTCTCCCAGCCTCCATCCACATAATTTTCTCAACTTTTCAAAAATCTGCGACACAATCCCATTACTCACACCACACTCTTCCGCAGCTTCATTCACAGTAAATTGTCGAGACCAAAAGAACAAAAGTAGTACATAATTCTTCAAATCTATTTCGGGAGTATCAAAGAAAGTTCCATCTCCCAGATGAAATGACTTTTTACAATCTTCCCTGGGACAAAGCCATTCGTATTCATCTTCTTGATCGGAGTGCTGACATTTTTTCTCCAACAACAAAGTTGTTTGGCACACGGGACAACTTTTCTTGCTGGATATTAGTTCATTTTTTTGCATCCATTTAACGATTTCAATGTATTCACCAAAGAGAAAAGGACCCATGGCCCAGAGGCTTAGATCCATCGATGACGACACTTATAAATTTGATCAAAACAAGAGTCAACCTTCCTTGAATAGAGAGACGGGATCTTCTTCATGTCAGGAATGAAACTATATAGGTTCTAGAAGATCAAATATTCATTTTCTGTATGCATACAAATAAAATCAATTTTACCTGAATCAATGTAGAGACTCAAGGACTCAACTCGAACGAACACCACATATTATATGCAATATGATCATCAATTTTCGGGTGACATTAGAGTATACGAGAAGTCGCTACCATCATGACTTATTCATTGTATACACACAACTCGAAGCGAATATTAGAATAAATAATTCAATAAATGTTCCCACTGTTATTTATCATAAATTCGTTTTTTGTTATTTGATGATCAAATTTTGTGTTGTCTGTTTAATTCGATGCCTTATTATAGCTACTAATAATATCTGGAGTGGAGCAAGGATAAGTCACTCAACCTCCTTTACCCCCAAAAAATGATTCTTAACTTTATGGGATACATTTTTTGATATCAACTCCATTTTGAGTAGTATTTTTTGGTTATTGACTCATACAAAAATATTAAAAGAGGTCTGTGGTACTAGCAAGTCAAATAGTTATCAACACTCATTGAAAACAAGTTGTTTTGTATCAAAAAATGTTGTTGAGTTGGAAGAGACATTAGATAAAATAAGCCATCATATATATATTACCTTCTTATTACTGTTTATACCATATTGAAATACCAGTGACGTCATCAAAATCACGATAGCTATATATATGAAGCGATTCCTTTTTTAACACATGATAAATACATAATATATATTGACAGGTTTTTGTACAAACTCAAGTTTCATTATATATTTTATTTTATACTTGTACAAACGTATTGTAACCTCTTCCAGGTGTTTGGGATTTGTTATTTATGTGACAGGGATTGTTTTTTAATTTATTTATTTGTATTGATATGCCGATGGAATGAATTTCTAGGCTCTCATGGATTATACAAATAATAAGAAAACGCTTTATGTCGGAGGATTGGCTGAGGAAGTGGAGGAAAAGGTTCTTAAAGCTGCATTCATTCCTTTTGGTGAAATCACGGAGGTTCAAATCCCTATTGATTATCAGACAGAAAAACATCGGGGATTTGCTTTTATTGAGTATGAGGAACCGAGGGATGCGTCTGCCGCCATTGATAATATGGTTGAGTTGCTTTTTTCTCTCCTCTTATTTTTTAATTATTTAGTTATTCTTATTTATAGCATGATTCCGAGTTGTTTGGTCGGACGTTGAGGGTTAACTTGGCGAAACCCCTCAGATTGAAGGAATCCTCCTCCAAGCCTGTCTGGGCTGATGACGAATGGCTGCAAAAGTATTCAGGGCAAACAATATCAAAACCCAATAACGATTCTAATGATGCCAATGGAGATGAAGAATCTTCGGGTGTCAAACGAGATGCGACCGCTGATTCAGAGGTAATCTAAATTATTCAAAAAGTATTAATGCAATTAGAATCGTTTAATATATAACACGTTTTTTCATCTTCAAGGAACCTGCAGAGAAGAAATCGAAGAGCAATCCCCAAGTTTATTTCGATGTACGAATTGGAAAAACAAATGTCGGGCGTATTATAATTCTATTGCGTGCAGATGTTGTTCCTAAGACTGTAGAGAATTTTAGGTGTTTGTGTACACAAGAAAAAGGATTTGGGTACAAAGGGTCTAATTTTCATCGAGTTATTCCGGGCTTTATGATACAGGGAGGGGATTTTACCAACAATAATGGCACCGGTGGTAAATCCATTTATGGTAAAAAATTTGCGGACGAAAACTTTAAACTAAAGCATACAGACGTTGGAACACTTAGTATGGCTAACTCTGGGCCAGGCACCAATGGATCACAATTCTTTATTACCTGTGATAAAACTGACTGGCTTGATAACAAACATGTAGTATTCGGTAAAGTTATTAGTGGAATGTCAGTTGTTAAAAAAATTGAGGTATTTTTTAATATTTTTGCATTAATGATCATTTATCTGATTGGATACAATTATTTTTCAGAAATTTGGAACCAAATCTGGTAAGCCTTCTGAATTAGCGACTATTACGGACTGTGGTGAATTGGTATAGTGCAAGAAAATACAGATTGCAATTAATTTGGGAATATTGTAAACGTATAATGAACATTTCATTGTTCTATTTATTTATTTAAAAAAAAAAAAGACTTATAAGGAAAACGTTTACATAATTTATAAATTACTTATTCGTAATAAAATAATTGCAAAGAGTGAATTCATTTTTTCTTTATCTAAAATCTTTTTTTACAAGAATTTTACTTGTTCAATGACATTGGAATTCCTATTCAACGGATTAATTTTAAGTATTCTTTTTAAAAATACCACTTATTCTTGATTTAACACGTGGTTTTAATCGTTTAATATCGCAAAATATGGATAAATTATGTTCGGTTAAACATTTTTAGTAATCTTTGTTTTTCATGGAGTTACATTGTGAGTTATAAATTCTGAGATGTGTGGCAATTCGGAGACACTGATTTAAGTAATAACTTACATTCTCATCCATATTAGCTATTATGAAAGACTTAATAGAAAAAGAATTAAAGTATCTTATTCAAAAATGAAGAAAAATAGTTTTTAGCATTGGAATATGTTTTTGAAAAATTGTATGTTATAGAACTGCTTCTGATAATGTATAAAAATAATTCATCCACAATGTTAACAATTGATGTATCATTAATACTTGTCATATTGTACAATTTTCACAGAGACGTTTCCTTAGCTCAAGTGTTCTTCAAATTCTTATAAATAGAGATTTTATTCACATAGAAGCTGACCAAAAATAAGAATCTGCCTCAATACGAGTATCCAATTAAACTCAACATCAAATGAACACGTATTTCATAATACTATGTCGTATTTTTAGAGATGAGATGAGATGTTCCTAATATCCAATTGTTATGGAATATTTGGATTGTGACGCGTGGTTTGTCTCGGACTTGGGACTGAAAAAAAATAATGATTTCGTTGTATCCTTGTTAGAAAAGCTGTCCATTTTCTGAAAGTTTTATTTCATAAATTAGAATAACAAAATATGGTTTTTTTTTTTTGCTTTTATTTTGTGCATAGAATTCTAGTATAAACTTAAAGTATAACTAATACTCTGTTACAAGAACAGCTTGTTAACATAGTGGAAAGCCAATAAAACAAAATACTAGCCCATAATTTTTAATTGCTTAAAATTAGAGCAAACGGCTCATCAGTCAATCTTATCTTTATTTCAAGACAGAAACATTCAAAGAATAAAGTTAGTCATTAAATACTAGATCGAGTATTCCAGGAAAACTTAATACCTAGCCTCCGAAACCACCTATTTGTACCCCAAACTTTATAATACCATACTTTTGTACAACATGATATAATAATATTGATAGGATTAATCATGAATGGACATTAATGTCGTTAAGAAATGTCTTTGTTGCTCTTTGAGAAAAAAGTGCATTTGAGGACCCCTGGATATACACTATCCAGTATTTTATAGAGTAGTAGTATTCCATATAACTAGAGAGGGGCAGGGGGACCATGGTCCCTCCAGTTTTTAAGGCTTTTGAAGTTTAAGCTAATTTTATGTAAATATAATGTTTTATTATGAGAATAGATAATACTTCTTTCTAAAAGGAAAGTATCATTTTACCCAATCCAAGGGATTTCAAAACCGACGAAGCCAACTATGAGGAGTCCTCGTATATGACCCTCTAAATAAAACACCGACACGGTTATCAAGGTTGTCGTGTCGACAGCCCTGATAAATAATTTATATGCATACTTGTAAAGTGAGAGCCTTTGTGTTGTTTGTGCACTAGAATGAAAAAAAAAGTGAAAGCGAGTAATTTGAGGCTTATACTTGCAAATTCATTTAATCATAAAAAAACAAAACGAGAACCTTTCATTTACCATAATATATTCCATCGGTTTTGAAAGGGATTTACATACAATATAAATCGTTACGTAAAATATTTTCAACACATGTAATATTTTGTTTCCCTATATTTCTTACAAAATAGGTTTCTGTCTGTGTTAAGTGATGATTGAATTAAATTTCCATAGTAATTGTTCGATTTCTTTGTCGATACGGGTGGATGGATTATCTTTGAATACCTTCAATCTATGTACAAATTATGCAAAATATAACATTATTGGTCAATGGATTGATGATAAGGCCTATAAAACAATTTTATTTATTGACATGCTCAATAGAGATGGATGTTTGTTCTAATGTAATGTGAGAAACTACCTTACCTTAATGTCAAAAAAAAGAAAAGAAAAGTTACATTAATTATATATTTGATTACATAATATATATATATATATATATATATATATATATATAAAAGTAATTCTTTATGAGTCAATACACTCAAATAAGAGATGGAATGAAATATATACAAGTTTAGCATAAGTAATTATGATGATACAGTAATGCCATTAATAGAAAAGTCAAAGATCTGATGTCAAACATGTTGATACCGCTCAATAAAAAAAACATTATATACATAGAGATAAGCACAAAAACTTTGCAGTTAGAGGTACACTATTAATTATTATCGTCTATCTAACTAATGAACATATAATATTTCTACGGGCGTACAAACAGGAGGAGGTCCTACATCCAGATGATTCTCATTATGTTGTATGTGTATATACAATATATCCTTAATAATTAATGAATCGTTAATCATACCTTTACAAGAATAAAATAAATATATCCAAAGTTAAGGTGTTATCTATACCTTTTCAAGTTCAATATGGGAATAAGTAAGTTCAATATAGGAATAAATAATAAAGAAAAATATTCTTGAAATTTAATATAATGATAAATTTATTAGAATCTCATGTCAACAAAATTAATCACATCTACAGAACGATTCAGGATACTAGCAATACAATTATTATAAGTCATTGAGGTAATTTCATTTAGTTCTTCTTTAATTAATTGTTCCAGAGCTCTAGATAGATCTTTGCTCCAAAATACATAAATCATTTCTTTCAGCATTTAAAATATTCACAATTTTCCTTAATGAAAAGAGAATTAGCTAGAAAAATTGAGAATAATTTAAATGCTGAAAGAAATTTTATTGAGTAATTAGCATTTGTATACCATCAACAATTAAGGAGTATTGACTACATCCTTGAAAAGTAAAAAAAATCCAACTATTAAATACATCGCACACGAAAGAATGCTTAGTCTGGAATATTCATTTAATCTTTTTTGGGGTTCAACAAAGTTTCTCTGAATTGCATTTATGTCATCATCTTTCAGATATTTAAAAAAAAAAGAAAAATTTTAGCTGTTCACAAAAGGTCGCGTATCCCAAATACAAATAAATATTTTCATGTATAATTTGGCTCAGATGTCAGTGACAGTAGTGCAACATAAAAAAACAACAACATTTATCTCTATCGGAGTCCCAAAAAAATTAAGTCTAAAATTGTGACTGGATTCTGAAATTGGAACTGATTCCAGTCGGTTCAAGGAATACACGTCGTAAGGAAAATTTGTTCAGATCCCGAATATTAGCAAATCAATATAAATATTGAAATCAAGGAGCAGTAATACAATCAAGAAACGCTTAATATTAAGGTTCTTAAAATCCATGTATTTATTTTAAAATCCTTGTGGTGAGTTCCCTAAGCGAATTTTTATGACACAAATTTCAGTCTACTATATAGGTACAAAAATGAATCTCAATTCCCCATTTGTCCGAAATCGTTTCAGTTTAATAATAAGACACGTGAGAAAAACTTTTTGCTCTACTTCCAACATAGTGCAGATGCCTCTTTACACCGAAATATAATTATAGCTTGAACGAGATAATACATACCAATAATATATATTATAAATGTATATAAAGCAGGAAAATGCATTGTGTTTAATTGCAATATGCAGTTTTTCTCATCCTTTAAAGAATTATCAATAAATAATTGAAAATGCATTTTTATTCGTTAAATTATTCATTTCTAATGAGTCATTTAACCTAACTCAAAAAAGTATATTCACAAATGCATAGTTTTTAATTGATTAATATTGTTATTAATATTATATTAATATCAACAATAAACTTGACCACAGAGCTAGAAAAACTTGCTTAATATCATTAATAAGTAATTTTAGACTCGATTTAAATTTTATAAACTAACAACTTGTTTTGAACCTTCTAGAAGTTAAAACCTTTTGACTTGGCTAACACTTAATCTTTAAAGATTCAAACTTGAATAAGACTCGAGTTATAAGTCTCACACTCAAACTTAAATGTTTGAATTTGAATGTAGAACTGATGCTGAATTAAAGATAAGTAAGTTGCTCTTAATATTTGCACTGCAGACTCAACTCGGACTGGAGCTTGAAAGCAAAATGACTATCAACTCAATTTGGAATCGAGCTAAAAGACCCCAGACTTATACAAAAAATGAGTCCTTAACAGCTTTACATCTAAAAAATAAGGCATTTCCGATAAATTTGCCAATTAATTAATTATTATTGACCGTAAATCGGCCGAAATTAATTTAATCTTCAAAATGCATAAGACACAAGTACTCGTATTTACATATTTAATCAACCATTGAGATGTATCTTGTATCTATCTCTAATTTTTGTTATCTAGATTTAAACTAAATTGAATTACATTTGAATTTTGATTTTAAAGCAGTTTTATACTCCTTATAATATATAGATTTTACTCTCCGTGATTGACAACATAAATTTTAAAGTAGACCTGAGTTCGGTAATCTTTCGAGGTGAGAGAACCAAATTGATTGCTTGCTTCTGTAGTCTCTCATGGAGGGACATGTCATTAAATATAATATGAAAAAAAATACAGCCTTATTTATGAAGGCTTCATGAATAATAAAGAATATAAGAATTATGCTATGTTTGATACATATAAAAAGTTTATACTGTTTAAGGGCCAAATTAAAATCCCTAGCGGGTTTAGGTCTGGGTAGGGTAGCTACCAGTTGTTTATATACACGTCGAGGTTTTTTGTCCACTCGCAACCTCAACTGACAAAAGGGAAGGGAAAAATTTGGAAAAACAAATGGTAGCTACCCTTCTGTATTTTCCTTGTTGCCAACTTATTAATATTTGGCAGAATTTATTATTTAGATATACTATATATTTATACATTTTACCAATCACAAACCAATCGTTACTACTCGTAATATATTCAAAAAGAGGGCGCGCAATCCTTGATTTAATATATTTTTTATGCATCAAAATCACAAATAATAATAATACCCTTTTTGAGTTCATGATACGTAGGACCAGCTGCTTTAAATCAAAAGAGTCAAATGATGAAAATCTGCTGAAAGGAGAATACATAGTGTTTTTGTTTATCCTAAAAAGCTCGTCGTGATATATCACGACGAGCTTTTTGGGATAAAAAAAAACACACTCTATTCTCCCTTCAGCGGTAATTTTTTTCACCATTGACTCTTTTGATTTAAAGCAGCTGTTATGAACTCGTAAAGGGGATTATATATTTATGATTTTGATATATAAAAAAATATATTAAATTGCGTGCCCTTTTTTGAATTTTTGATATACAAGTATTAACGATTGATTTGTATATTGGTAGAATTTGTAAATGCATAGTACATCTAAATTATAACTAGGAATCTACATAATATGCAAAACGCCGTGTGCGAGATTTTGTGGAGTTGGCTCATCGAACAGTACTTTTTGTTTTCCAAAGCTGTTATCATTTTTCCTTTATTGCAAAGGGGAGAACATTAGGAATGTAAATCATATGCAAATCGGGCTTGTAATAAAAAAGTGGAGTTGGCTCTTCAAACAGGTCTTTTTGTTTTCCGAAGCTGTTATCATTTTTTATTCCCTTAAGAAGGTAACATCAACTTTACCTCAACATAATGTTTTACAAGAAAAGAACAGTCTGCAAAGATTATATCATGGAGAGGAACAAAGGAAAAATTAAAAAATGGATATCATTCATTGAGGAGAATGGAGTTAATGATATTTGTGAATATAATAATGAATCTGGAGTAACGTATTGTAATGTTTGTGGTTTGATGTTTTCATTTGTATACATATATATAAGAAAATAGCAGCTTGTAGCTCAGTAAAACGTCATGACAGCTCAAGCTGCTTTCCCTCTCAACATTCATTAAATTGTCAGGATTGCCAGGTTGATTTTCTCTTTCTTTTTTTATTACAAGCCCAATTTGCATATAATTTACATTCCTAGAGAACAACTACCTGATAGTAAAGATCTCGTATGAAGGAATACATGCATTAAGGTTAATAAAGCAAATAAAATGTAAACAAAAAGGGCTCAAGTTCTCGTATAATTATTATTAGTTTAAAATATATAATTTCCTGACATTAATTTCAGTTAATTTTCTGCTTCTCATCTATGGTATACATAATGATATTATTTATTATTGATGTCTTCATTTGTATATATAAAGGAGAATAGAAGCTTGTAGCTCAGTAAAACGTCATGACAGCTCAAGCTGCATCCCTCTCAACATTCATCAAATTGTCAGAGTGGCCAGGTTGATTTTCTCTTTCTTTTTATTTTACACACCTCATTTGCATATTTTTTACATTCCTAATTATAACTCTGCCCAATATTAAAAAGTTGGCAACAAGGAAAGTACAGAAGAGTAGCTACCAGTTGTTTTTCTAAATTTTTCATTTCCCTCTTGTGAGTCGAGGTTGCGAGTGAACAAAAAAGCTCGACGTGATCGATAGAGTCTTAATCTCTGCACATAAAGTGCAACCCATAGTTGTATCATATTTTACTGATCAAAAAGCATCTATTATGTATATTGTACATAGCATAGGGATATCATATGATCCACATTGTTAGTTAATCAAGTCTTCCCGAACGAATTACTTCTACAATTTTTAATTTAATAGGTTGTCGGACAACTTGCTCACAACTTAACAAGGTTTAATTATAGCTCAATACATCAACGTTTAGAACACTTATAAGAGTTACAATATTAGATCCTATACTAAATCGTAATCACGGTCCGGATTTCTGGACTTTCTTTTAATTTTTCTTTACAAACAACTCATAGCATGAGACAAGTCATTTCTCATTTTTGGTCCTAGGTAATATATCAAGGTGTTTGAATCCCTAAAATATAAAAAAGTCCATTTATTTATATTATGAGAAAAATCATAATTTGGTTAAGTACTAAGCAAGAATAGGTTAAAAATCGACTACTAACTAAGTATGTTCTACGTAAAATTTATATTCAAAAAGTGTCTTTACAAAACTTATTTTCCTTCGTATATGTAATATAATTAAAGCCATTTAAAAAAAAATAAAAATCATTTTATATATTGATTTTGTTTGAATTAAGTTATTGAATATAGGAAATAAAAGAAAAAAACTTTTCTTTTTCTTTACTTTTTGACAATTATTATTATTACTATTATTGTTAACTAACTGCTTCAATAAACACCCGTTAAAAAAATGTGCAATAGAGACACATGTCATGTATGTTCTTATTTGAGCACAATGTAATTATAACATTAATCTTATAGTCATCATATATATATATATATTTAAACCTTGCAAGTAGGGTTAAGAAGACGTGTTTCTTATTCATCATTGACTTTCAATCATTGTTCATTTATATTGTTTATCGAGTTTGTGGACTATGACAAAGTGAAATATTTATAATTTTCAAGTATCCTTTTACAACCCAATAATAGCTAGTTATGTCGCAAAGATTGCAAAAAATTGAATTAAGGGCTCAAAAGATATTTTGAACATTAGCATTTAATAGTCAAGTAGGCAGTATTTATTGAGGACTTTTGCTTGTATTTTTGCTTCGACAAATCCCTCTTTAGCCCCTAACAATAATCCTTCACCATTGATGTATTCAATTTTTCTTTATATCTTCTTTCTATGTAATGAAAATTCAAGTAAATCCTCTCACTGTGCTCATCACAGACGTATACGAGATTTTCTTCATTAGTTCTCTTATTTGTGGCCCAACAAAAATGATTTCTTCGATTTTTCCCTTACTGAATTTGTGGCTTTTTTTTAAAATGTACGACCAATGGAATGCTTAAAAAAATGTCATTAAACTCAATTTAATATAGAGTAGAGGAAAAAATATCTTCTTTACATCACATTTGCACAAAAAATTGCTATAACTTTTAAATCTTCACACATGTACCATTTATTTTTCAAAATTAGTCCCTTATTTTCATGTGTTTTCTTCATGCCTACTGCATGCAAAAAAAAAAAAAAAAAAAAGAGTGCAATGTAGGTTAACAGACTTGCCTTGGAAGAAGCAATAAACAAACGTTGCTCATTTCTACAATAATAATGAAGATGAAGTCCCTTCATCATTGAATTTATATCGTTTCAAAAAATGATACCATCTTGCAGAGGTACAAACTTTTGGAAAACAGGCGTTCCTTTATCGTGCAAAGTAATTCTATTTTTTGTCTTTTAAAAAGATTCTACCACTTGAATGTTGAAGCCATAATTTCAATTGACTCTTTTGACTGATGCAAATCTCAAACAAAATCATTAAGTTCGTCTTGATACAATAAATAAGGTTCACTTAAAACGTTTAGAGTGACTTCAGTAGGCTCTTCTTCTATTTTCTCTCTAGAATATAATCAAATATATATTAATTTGATTCGGAGAGACAGGCACTGGTTCAAGGAATTATTCCGAAAATTCGATTACTAATTTGGTTATTTAGAGTTTTTTGTAATCCCTGCTATTTTATATTTTTAATGCAATCTACTTATTAGGGCCAGAAACCTTTTAGACTACCTTCGTATTTCCTCATATTGAATTATTTCTGCTACATTAATATAGGCAAATCTATAGTATAGTATGTACTTATAGTAACTCTCTATTAAAAGATACATAGTTATTGGAATGAACTTGTAGATAAAACTAACTCAATGATCTAAATAATAATAAGAACTTAAATCGATGAATTATGAAATATGTATATATCTAGCAAAAATATGTTTATAGGTTACTAAATCCATGAAATGAGCATTCAAAATTGATTTTTCATTACTTCTCAATATAATTTTCAAAAAAAACCACACAAATATTATAATTTGTGATAGGCTCATCGTTTTATCAAGGAGTTAAGTCACTTTTCTTCTCAGATGTGTTGGAACATTCAAATCTGCTATTACTTTTTTTTATAAATAAATGAGGATTTACTGATGGCACAGGATCATAGAACTTAACCTAAGCACATAGGCTTATAAAATATATCACTTCAAACCTATTTACAAAAAAATGTATTTGATTTGATTCATTCTTCCTTATAATAGATAGACATATATGTAAATAATAGCAATAGGAACTCATTTAGAATTAAAGGTGGAACTTCGTGATTCAATGAGCAAATCCTTACAAAGACCTTTTTTCAGTCCCGGATTCGAATATTTATTTTTTGGCAGACACATATTAATGTACTCCTATAACGTTGAATAGGAAGTTATTGTATCGCATTAAAATCAAACAAAATAGTCTGACTCATTATTTTTTTATGGTCAAACATGACTTTTGTCATTTATGGTTCCGTGTATGCATCCGTACTTTTCCAAAGGATCATTGAGTTTCATAATAATATTATGTACAACAAATATTAAATAGGATATTATTTGTATACTTTTCAGCCTAAAAAATCATTTCTGTGAATTAGAAGTTTATAGTATGTTAACATGTTCTAAATATTGGATTGAAAATAATATTAATGAAGATACTGGTTCACATTGATACCCTGACACCATTACCATTGTGTTATCCCAGACACTTGTATCCGTATATCATTAATATTTCCTATTTAGCTTCTTTTTTTCAGCTGTTGAACTCCCTGCTCTTACCTCTTATTAGTGTCATTAGTTTAATTAACTCAAATTATATGTAGTGAACATATATCATCTACTTCTAAATAAGAAATAGTCTAATAGTTGTAGAAACTTTCGTAACTGCTTGACTACCAGTAAATTTATTTTTGAACAAAATATCAATCTAAGTGAGGAACATTCCTACACACACACATATCTATATGAATGTCGGTATATGGAAAACATAGAATTAGATTTATAAAAGAAAAATTCAAACTTTCATTGATGTAAAACGGGGTATTGAGTCTAATTTTATTAGCTAATAGAGAAATTCAAGTAATTTTGCCTGGATTTTACAAAAAAACATAAATTAAGATTATCTAATTTTAGGTAAAACATGTGTTACATATCATAAACATTTGTTATCAACTGTTAAATAGAGCGTTATTTAAGTACCTTAAAACATCAATTTTTAAAGGAAATTAACAGATAAATAATTTTTTTGTACGCTTTATACGTGATACATTTCCTCCTTTCCAGTATATTTATTTCCATTTTTAACCATGAAATATTTATTTTTATGGACAGTTTATAAAACATTTTTTGTAGATATTGTTCTATTACATTTTAGTGCATAAAAAATAATTTGTTTTTGTTAAGAAAGGTTTAGAGACCAGCTGAAATCCTTCTACGCGCTGCTACTTAAGTACCTTTACCGTGAATCTTAGATTTCTACCGAATTTTTGCTCGAAATTGAATGCAAAATTAAACATTTAGATGTACGATTTCTTCTTAATTAAGGATTCTTATCGGGCACTTGACATTCCGTTTGAAAGCTGTGGGTCTTAGCTCTTGTATGCATTCCTTATTGATCCATTTCATGTAATATTTAAGGAGTTATTTAAGTACAAAGGATTTGGCCGACTATTGGACCTACTCCCGTCTCCTACGCCCCCAGGAGTCCCTTTAGGTCAAAACAAAGACATAAATCGAAGTTTGCATTAAATACTCTATTGGATCATTATTTTTTAATGCACAAAATTTGCATCCTTCTAGGCTTAAGGTGTAGTTGGAAAATGGGCCAAAAAAGATAAAAAAGTAGGATCCCATTTCTCAAAAACTGTAGGAGTATCGAAAAAAAAAATTACAGACTTGAAATCAGCGTGCAAAACTGAATAACTTTTATTACTTATAACCCCTAGGATTTTGTACTGTTGACCAGTAATATTATGGTCAAATCCTTCAAAGATATAAAATAAGAAAACCAAAAATTTGAGTATAAAATTAAAATTTGTATAAGGATGAAGCGCTTATAAAGTAAATACAAAGATGAAACTCAATTTAATGTAGTATGAAGTTCCGTATCCTTTGTTGTACAAAATGGCCTATGATTCACGAGTAATGCATGATGTAAGAAGATATTTACTCAAGTATATTCATGTTGATACACCTACACCGTCAACAAAAAAATTACAAACCTTAGAGTCAATTTCATATCCTAACTGTATTCATAGCATTTTTTTTGACAGTACATGGATATGGGTAAGAGTATGTACACATAATCTGTATTTGTAAAAAATCATGACTCAGCTTTAATAGTAACATATGAATATATTTTAACATTTTATGCCTTTCAATAATAATACAACACAGTCAAACAGTCAATTATATCTACATACAATAAAAATACTTACAATTATTATTTTTATCGCTCATATTATATTTGTTCATGCCTACATTTACGGAAATACTCACGACGAGCTTTTTTGTTCACTCGCAACCTCGACTCACAAAAGGGAGAGGAAAAATTTCGAAAAACAACTGGTAGCTTCTGTATTTTCTTTGTTGTCAACTTGGACCGAGTTATTATTTAGATATACCATACTTTAATAAATCCTACTAATCACAACCCAATCGTTAATACTTCCAATCCTTGCTTTAATATATTTTTTTATATTTCAAAATCATAAATAATAGTAATACCCATTGTGAGTTCATAAAACGTAGTGTCAGCTGCTTTAAATCAAAAGAATCAACCTATGAAAAACAGCTAAAGGGAGAATACATTGTATTTTTGTTTATCCCAAAAAGTTCGTCGTATTTGTAGAAAAAACCCCCAAATGAAATCGTACAATTATAAATATAACTTTGCATTTGACATCATAACTGTATATATATAAGATACATACATTTGAACTTCATTTAACAAAGAATATAATTAATAAAAAACCCAGAGTAATTTGATGGATCCAACACTAGACTAGGGAAGTCCAGCCTTTTTTTAAGACATATATATATATCCAAATTTGCTATAAAGTTATTTACATATAACATTTCGAAAAGTTTAAAATGGAGTAAACTAAATTGTTAAACATAGATATAATAAAAAAATAATTTATTATTGACATTTTATGATTAAATTCAATATTTATGTACAAAATTAAATCAAATTGATTTTTGGCATTGCATCCCATATTTTAAATATATATTTCCATGATACTACCTTGTTTTTACTCTACTATGAATGATATATTTAATGACAACTACTCAAGATATTTTTTTTTTTTTGAGCAGCTTTTGTGTTTTTCATATACAAATTGAATTTTTTCCATATGTACTACATATGAATCATATTTATAAACATGAATTGAATATTTGATCAAAATTACAGAAAGAGCTCCCTGTTCTTTGAAAAATTCAAAAAGAATTCTCATAGATAAATTGTCAAAGATGTTTGAGATCAAAGCTTAATTGCTCAAATCTGAACTCGTATTTTGCTAATGTACCCATTAAGTTTCTATCTTGTTCAAGTCGAAAAAGCTGGCTTGTAAATTTTTCTGACAATACCTTGCATAATTTATAACTTATGACATATTTAATAATTCATAGGTATACTTTTTCAATGTTAGCAGGACACTTTTTTTGTCTTTTTTTTCGGTAATTTCTGAAAATTGATTGCTCATCATGATTTGAGAGAGTAGATATAACCTACGGCATATATATAAAATTTTAATTTGAGTGACAAGTGGGCCGCATGAAACATTATGTGGGTCGGGAAGTGGGTATCCTTAGACTAGAAGGAGCAATGTCAAAAAGATATCGTTTAATGATCTCCTTTTTGTTTCTCAATTGTTCTTTCCAAGAGAAAAATAAAAAAAGTCCCAAAAGCAGTTGGTAGTTAACCAATTGTATCATTCTTACCAGCTGTTCGACTATTTTTTTTTTATGAAGTAATTATAATCTCACATTTTTTGTATTCAACTAAATATTTACATATAAAGGGTATTCAATAAGGGCGACACATTTTATTATAAATCGATTGTATTGTTGGCTCTTTGGCAAGTAGCACCGTCTTGTAGTAACTACATGTCATCTAATTCCATACCATCCAATTGGGGCCAAAAATAATCTGTTATCATGGCTCGATATCGATTTCCATTCACAGTAATGTGACAATTAATTATTATTATTAAGAAAAAAGTATAGCCCAATGACACCACCAGTAAGAAATCCATTCCAAACTGTAAGTTTTTTTGGGTGCACTGGTGTCTCATGAAGCACATATGTGTTTTTGCCTGATGCATATTTTGCTTATTAACAAACCCATTCAGCCAAAAATGAGCTTCGTCGCTAAAGGTGATTTTTCGATGAAAACTTGGATCATTTTCAAATTGTTCATGAGCCCAATTGACGAATTGTCGACACTTTAAATGGCCAAGCGGCTTTAGTCCTTAAGTCAATTATACTTTGTATGGATGTAAACCAAGATCTTTTGGCAAAATACGCCACAATGAGGTTACAGAAATGCCCTACCGCAATATTTTCATTACTGTGTGCATTTCTTTGTCTCACTGGCATTAAAACATTATATAGCGAATATGTATAATCAAATTTTTTCATTAGACGTTCAATTATTCGACGGGTCGGACGATTACAGTTGTCACGACCGAACGTGAATTTTGGTTATAAATTTGGATTATTTGCAAAGACTGCTCAAGGTTGTACTGCTCAATGATGATTTGTAAGCTATTTGTGTGTAGAAATGTAAACAAAACAAAACAAAAAATGGCATAGCTCGCCGTCCCTAATGAAATAAAAATGCGTCACCCTTATTGAAAAACTCTTTATTTATAAGATACCTTCAAATTGGGGGTTAATTGCTAATAAGTTTTGAGAGGTAGTAAACCTAAAAGTTATTCCTGGAGTAGGAATCAGAGGTGGAGTGGAATGCACATAACTTCAAATAGCTAGTTGGAGTCGAAGTTGCATAATTTTATATGCTTGGAGTTGGAGTCGCAAAATATTCTTCCGACTCTACAACTCTATGTTTATAAATTAATTGGTTTATATATTGGAAAATATTACATCTTACTCCTTGAGTTTGAAAAATAGATCCTTCATTCCCTTTCATTTGTCCCTTAACTATATTTATATAGATTTTTGAAGTGATTTAAGTTTATTTTTGTTTCTTTGATCCTTTTATAGGGCAAATTACCTTCCTTATTTCTGGAGCCCTCGTTTAATTTTTTTTTTTATATGATCAATATTGTTATTATTAAACAAATGTTTAGAAAGTTTTTTCAGCACATTTTGTAATATTATCTCATTTATAGACAGGATGCATCAATACAACTATATAAATATATAGTTATAGTCAATAATGGTTTAATTTGTGAATAGGGACAATTATGGGACAGAGTACGTACTACAAACCGAAGGAGCGAGAAAATTAAAGATTTGTATCCTCCTTTACCTGACTTCATAAAGGCTAAGAAATTAATGTTCATGATTAATACGTAGGTACAAATACATGTTTGTTCATATGTAACGGTAATGGATTGTCACTGACTCCTTCAAAATACTGACAATGGGTTATTGCCCCAAAAAATCCCTAAACATAAACAACAACATTATAAATGGGTGCCAGGTAGGTATATCTTGAACCGTATAACTAAGTAACAAGGAACCTATGCTAGCCATTATTTGTTTTTATCTCTAAGCGGTGAAGCTAAGAACATACATTTGAAGACATATTGCAATATTTGCGTCATTCCTAATAAACAGGTTGAGGCAGGAACACACCATATTTTCTTCACTCTCCTCATACTCACGAAATACTACGACTGAAGACAGTACAACAATAAAAAGATCGGAGTTGAAGAGCACATCATGATATATTTACAATTTATATCTATTTTTGCACTTACTGGTTTAATTGATTGTCAGGATCTCAAACTTGGCCTTCTTGCAAACACTCATTTAGGTAATTGTATTATTTTTTTTATATTCAATAAATATGTACTAATTTAAGTTGTCTATGGTCATCCTTTTTTAAAGTGGAGGGGTCAGTAACTGATAAGTAAACAACCTTTCTAGCTATCAACTAATATTAATTTATTGAAATATTTTCTAGTAAACTCTAACAAATTATTAAATATGTATATTCTATTATATAAAATAAAGGAAAAAATCCGACTGGCGAAACTAGCAATGGAAATAACATTAATTTAGGCAACATTATCGATGGTCGTGGAAGACGTCAATGCTGTTGCTCCATTTCATCCACATGTCCAAATGTTTTTACAGGGGATGAAGACTATTTTGACTACGAGGATGATCTTGTGGGATCAGGGCTCATTAATCCAAGGATTCAAGGGCCAAATATCGGACTAAGGATTGCAAATAGAGTTTGTTTTATTTATTTATTTTGTATTGATATAGGAGCATAACTGTAATAATTATATTTTAGCCAACCAATTCCCAGCTCAATAGGCCTCAACTCTTGTCTTGTCCTCCGGGACGAACAAAATGTTGCTATGAAAACGTTATAAGCTTAAGTCATCTTGGAAATCAATGTTCCATCAATGGTTATGAGGAATCTTTTCAGCAGTCATGTCGAACGAATGTGCCCTTTGGTGGATCATCATGTGGAACACGAAGTTTCAATCATGTTCCAGGGCTATCATCAGGTCAAAGTAGTCCAGAAGAATTTCCATGGACTTGTTTGATATTAACTCAAAATGATGAATTTGTTGGAACGGGAGTCATTGTTCCTGAAAGATTTGATAATCAAGTACAATTCAATACACAAAAGATTTTGACGGTTGCACATAAAATAAATAATTATAGCCCTAATCAGTAAGTAGCTTATTTATTTCTCTTTTCATATTAGTGAATCAAAAAATCAAATTGTTACTATTTTTTTTAAAGATTAAAAGTACGTGTATTAGACTATGACGCAAGTGGTTTCAATCCCCCTGAACGTAGACGCCATGAAGAATTTAGAGTTGTTCAGTCAGTTATTCATCCCCAATTTGATAGATCTCGATTAAACAATAATATAGCAGTTCTAAAAGTTGATAGATCCATAAATTTGCAGAGACAAGGAATAAGTGCAGCCTGCTATCCTTCCTGTTTGGATATGTTTGCAAACGATTTCCGTAACGGGACTGGTGCTAGGTAAGCAATTGACTCATTCTCACTTTATCACATATATACATTGTTTTACTTTTTCATTACAGGTGTTGGGTGTCTGGATGGGGAAAAGACAAAATCAATGGAAATTTCAAGGTCATTCAGAATAAGGTTGATGTGCCTTTAGTGAACAATCGACGATGTGAATCTCAATTAAAACGTGCATTAAGTGCTAAAAATCGAGGTATTGCCTCAAGGTTTCGATTGCATGGAAGTGAAATTTGTGCGGGTGGAGAGATCGGAAAAGATGCTTGTGAAGGAGATGGTGGAGCTCCCCTTGTATGTGAATCAACTGAAGGACTATGGCATGTTGTAGGCTTAGTTACTTGGGGTGTTGGCTGTGCAAACAAGGACGTTCCTGGGGTTTATGCTAAGGTAGCCTATTTTAGGAGCTGGTTGGAGAATGTTTAAAGAAATGTTTTCGTATTGAAAATTGTACCTGGAATTTTCTGTTCAGTTGTTTATAAATGTGCATTATTGGACTCAAGTATTTATATTCATTGGTTTTACTCTATGGTTGATTTTAGTTTTTAGAGCTCACAGTTGTGTTAATATATACTTATGTAATCTACATCATTGAATAAATGTTTTTTGCCTAAGTTATTTATACATTTAATTTCCTAATCAAATATGTATAAATGTAAATGATTTTAATTCTATTGATTCTGATATTTTGCAATCCATGTAGCATAATCATGTTCAATTTTTTTATTGAAAAGAAAATGTAACTAATGGAAGAGTTGGTAAATTGATTGGCATTTACATAATATGTGTGAGATCCATTTCTTAATACAGGTGAGGCGAGAGGCACATACATAATTTTTAAATTCGGGCTGAAATTATTGAAATATATGGATACATATGTTTCTATATTGTTTCATGAATGTAAGGGGGAAGAACAAATTGGGGGTCTTAGAAAATCGTGAGGGATATGTCAACCCTGTTCCCAATGCCAATTGTGTCTATGGCTGAAACATATGACAACACATTTTAAAATATAAGTAATTTCTTGCAGAGATCAGTGTTATTTTCCCTAAATTTTGTTTTGATCACAAAGAAACTATTATTTTGAATGACTAGAATGGAACTTATGTATTCTTGTTCAAACAAAGACGAGACGAAAACGAAATGCAATGAAACAAGACGAATTGATAAGTTACTAACAAAACGGACATCGACGATAGAACAAAAAAGAAGAAGCCTTTTGTAAATAAAAAAAGTCATTGATTTTTTTTAAGTAACATATTTTACAAAACGTGACGAAATGAAAATAATTATAAAATGTATGACGAAATTAATTCTGTCGCAAATTTATCAAAATTAGGGCAATCACGTTTGTAATTTCAAGATTACGCTAGCAATGTTTTTTTTTAAAAAAATATGCAGTTATATAATATCAATATTTAGATAAGATTTAAGTTGCACCTTCAAAAAGAAAAACAATTACGCCTATGCTCAAAGCTCATAGGTGTATATTGATTGCCTGCCTTGTCAGTTTAAAAGGTTATAAGTCACATTTTTGATCAAATATCTAAAAAATATAATATATGAAAAGATCCTCAAAAATGTTTTTTTGTGACCTTGTTCCTTCTTAAATTAGAAAATGATCCATTACTCCCTTTAGCTATTTCTGGTGAAAGCTTCTTGTAAAGTTGTTCTACTTTTTATGCATCACTCAAAATTATATCATATTTTATTTATAATGTAGTTATTGACTCTTTTAGTTGACATATTATGAACATTTTTTTCATAAAGATATTTCTTTATGGTTTAAATGAATCATAGTAATAAAAATATATTTAATCACCACATAATATAGTAATCTTTATTGCATATCGCAACCTTTCATCTAAAAAAAAAAGAATGACATTGTAAGTACTGGTTTTGATACCAATTTATATTAATAACTCTGCTAATACCTTACAAAAAATTTAATTTGCATATTACGTCATCCCCCCCCCCCCAACCGTTCAACTATTTTCCATTTATACTAGGGATATGCTCATAAAATGTACAATGCCATTGTGTTAAACCATTGACTTTATTATTATGACTCGTTATGAGATATGAATTATGATCAATGGCAGGTGACGAATATATTTTATAAGGTAAAACTCTATTGGTTCATAGATCCAAGGGTGTTTTAATAATTATTGTCAACAGGTCTCTTGAAGTTTTGTCCGTTTCATACTGCTCATAATACCTCGTGAAGTTCAACCTAGAATAGTTCTGAGCTCTAAATAGTCCCGAAAAAGTTCCTTCGGAGGTCGGTGAAGTTGGTTATTGATAATCGGGAATATGGATTATTTAAGTGAGCTTAGATTCTTACACGACCATCAAGCTTCAGCATCGTAACTATATTCATTGCTTATTTGAGAGTTTCTACTCTTTTTATAGTCCCTCTTTTGATCATTATATGTCTTAATTCCTCCTTAAATTTCTCTATATAATGCCAACAGAGCAGGACGGTAACACATACATTTCAGTTGAGATCCCTCATGAATATGCATAGCAACTTTGAAGTTGTCCAGGAACGTCTTGGAATATACATTCTATACTTTAAACGAAGTGAATTGACTCGAACTATGTATTCCTTCCAATTGTACTAGACTCAACGTAAACAATCTTCAAATCTCGAAATAGATTGATATACCATTGTGACAACAAGCTTTATTTTTCCTTTCCGTGAACCTTTTGATGAAACATGCATAGGGATTATTCCCACGTCTTGACACTATCCTTTAGATCAAATTTGCACTGTTTTGTTTGATAACTTGTTGTCATTTAATGTCAGGTATTTCCACTATACCTCTTTCATTGAAACCCTTCTCCCTATTGACAAAAAACTGGGACAGTTCATTTTCACAAGCTTCTATTGAGGCAAATTTTTCACAATCAAAATTCACTATGAGCTGCTCCCCTACCACCAAACTCTTAATTCGGACCTGTACTATCAACAATTGGACAGTTTGAAGGAATAAATCCAAAGAAGTGGCCATCTTTGGCCAATAGGAGAGGAATTGTGTTCCATCAGGACAACGCCAAATCATACACATCGATAGTGACTCACCAGCGAGAATATAGTTGGGAGGTTCTTAATATGTATTTACCTTATAGTCCGGACCTGATACCAAGTGATTATCACCCCTCTCTGTATATGGCGAATGATTTTGCTGGTGAAAAATTATCAATTCACATAGTCTAGCCAACAAATTAAGTCAGATATTTATCTCCAAACATTTTTGTACCCAGGATTTAATGTTCACTTCTATATTGAATACCACGAAAATTAAATTAAAAATTTGTTTTTTGTGGTTGGTTTACAGATGAACTCTGTTAGATTTTAGTGGATATTGTAGGATTCAGACCCATGTTTCAACACGAAGAAAATAAGAAAATGAAAATAGCATTTAACAAAAAGTAAAGAAAAAGTATTTAGTTCTTACTAAATGTTTTCAAGATTTTGTTCATCTATAGAACTAGCTAGTTCTGTACCTTTAAAAAATCAATCATGTAACAGTGAGTAAAAATATAACTTTTATATGTATAAGCTAATATTTTCCTCATTTTAGGCGATTATTATGATTAAAATCATAATTTTAAAAAGGATGTCATTGAAGATGCTTTTTCTTTTAAATTCAAGGAAATGAACACATTTCTTTCATATTATATAAAACCAGATTAAAATGATTATTCACAAAAATGAGGAATAAGTCACAACATAAAAGAGTCAGATTATTTTAACATATGGACTAACAAAACCTCAACATTCTCAAATATAAGAATATAGTTTTTTATACTAACTCTTTAATAACTTTAAATTTAATGCGTAAGAAAGTACTTTATATGAATATGAAGGTCTTTATTTCTTCCTAAAATTCAATATCGTAATTACCTAAAATAAAAAAATAATTATCTCCTCATACGTAAACTATTTGCTCAAGTTCAGATCAAGGAACATAAATACTGAAAATATTTAATGAACAAAATACTTTTTTCTATAACTTTTATTAAACGTTAATTTTGTTTCTTTCAAGTTTTCATTTTGTTGTATAGTATAATTTTATTCCATATATTTCAACTTCTTTGAGCTGTACTAAAAGTTGTTCCTTAGACAAAATTTGAGCATCAAAAAAAGGGGAACTTTCAATCAGTTAAGAGAATTTTTAATCAAGTTTTATTTTTAAATAAGATAATATTTAAAAAATTTTACATTTGTAATGATTAATTTTTGAGCTCTTTTTTCAAAAAAAAAAAAAAGACGATATTTGTTCAAAATATTTTTCTTGCTTCACTTTCACTCTTGTGGAACACATTTCAGGTTTGAATTGAATTTTTTTATCAATAAATAAAAAATAATTTAAGACAGAGGTCCCGTCCTGTGCTGAATATTTTTGATTTTTTTTTCTAAAAAGAAAATCAATTTTATTTTTAAAAAAAGAGTTAATTGAAAATTGTAAAGAAGAATCAAATGATAGTATTTAAATATGTTTACAATTTTTCACTTTAAGTATCCAACCATGAACTATATAGTATGGCTTTTGAAAATCTTAGTCCATAAATAGGTACAACATATTTTTGTAAAATCATTCTCTTTTTTCATAGGCCAGGGGTCAGCAACTTGTAGCTTACCTGCTATATACATATATTTGCTCCCTATAAAATTTATTTTCTTTATAAAAAAAATACAAATTTTTTGTACATGTACAATGCACATACTGACTAACTTTTATGGCTATTTATGATTTAGAATTTTATCTTTTAATGGATCATTAATCACTCAGCTAGCAATATATGATCCACACCTATATTTATTTGAAAAAATATTAATACCTGAATCCTTTATTAAAAAAAATATATGAAAATACCTGTAATTTGCTTGCAGCAAATAATTTAGATAATTATTTAAACACATAGCAATTAGCCTGATAAGATAAAACTATACTCAAACTCAAATACCAACTGTGGAAATAAAGTAATAACTTAGAAGGGGTTTGTTTATTACTTATCATTAAGAAGGTATGTGCGTATTTTGACGTACCTTCAGAGTAGCGTTAATTTTGTCTTGTAGGACTAGACGAAATGCAGGGAAAGGTCGACGGGTGAGTTAATGATACTCACTTACTCTGGTATATATATATATATATAAATAAATATTTTCACAAGTGGATTAAATTGTCAATACATAATTAGTAAATACTCACATATGTACTTTTTCATTAAAGGCCACACAGAGACAAATAAAATGAATGAAGTAGAATTTTCCTTAAAAAGACTCATTTTCACGAAATAAAGTTAAATGTCTATTTTGGGGTACACCCATTCAAATTTCACATAAAGCATTTAAATTACTATAAAAAAAACACATTATATGTATATGTAAACATGTTTTATCATCATAAGAGAGTAAATACACTTGTAAACAAAGCAAATGAAGAAGGAGTCAATAAAGGGAGAGTTGATAGAATAATGAAGAGTTGATACAAGTGTTGTGTATTTATCACCTGCTGTTTAGCAATGACCCTACAAAATGAAATGATTTGAAGATTGTATGTATAAAGACCTGAGGACTTTAGAGGTAATTCTAAAAAGTTCAGTAAAAAAACCAAAATATATCTACGTCTCATAAATAATCTTTGAGGTTTGTTGTATTGTCAAACTTAGTACTCATTTTGAATGATTCATGTAACTAATTACTTTAGCAGCGATAAATTTCTATAGTTATTTTGTTTTTCTCATACAAGAGTTTCCTAGAATAGATTGTTACTTTGTGTTTTGAATGAAAACTGTACATTTCACTTTGTTGTTTATTTCTAAATGGGTCAATTTATAAAGAATACAGTCTGAAAACCTCATTGTAACTTTATTGGTTGGCAACAGCATTTCTCTAAATGCCATTTCAGACATTTTAAAAAAGGAAAAATTCGATTTTAACTGCTCATAGAAGAACACGTATCTCAAACACAGTTGAATATTTTGAGGTATAATTTAGCACAGATGTCAGTGACAGATTAACAAACAAAAAAACCTTTATCAGTAATTTATTAAACATATTTTTTTCTAGTAGGTACTGTTTGTATAGTTTACTTTTAGCATCCGGGCTACATTTTCGCCTTACAGATTTCAAAATTATGATCTATATGGGATATTCAAAATATATACAAATGGATCATAACTACTAAGTACAACTGTCGATAATAATAATGCAAATGAATAAAAACCTTTCCAACTCATACCCATCATACTCTCCAATTTGATTTCCTTTTGATTTATAAAATTATGAGTGACTTCTGTAAGTTTCTTGTCCAAGAATTCACTGAATCCGCCCAGGGCATGTGTCTTTACTTGAGATCCCCCATATTTAAAGAATTATGGTCATATATATGAATTATGTATACATCTTTTTTAAGCCTTGTGATTCATAATTTAGTCAAAACACCAAAGGAGAGCAACTTGTTACATGTAGATCAGGGGTGTCAAAGTCAAATGGACGGAGGGCCAAATAAAACATTTGGCTACAAGCCGAGGGCCGGACTGATGGGTATCTGTAAATTAACTTTTGATGTTATGCTAATGAATGGTGCTGAATGACTGCTGAATAAATTAAGCCGCCTCCCGCTATGCTCCCGCTCGACGCTTCCCCGTTGCATTGTGGGAAATGTAGTACGGTATATCTGCGGGCTGCTGGCTTGCAGCTGCCTGCGGGCCGAATCTAATAATAGATTAATATCATCACCCGGGCCAGGTAAAACCCACTCGTGGGCCTGATGTGGCCCGCGGGCCTTGATTCTGACATATGTGATGTAGATAGATCCTTCATTTTCTCTTCCTTCAAAAACAGACCTACTTTGCTGATATATCTCCAAGGGTACTCTTGGTTTCCATAAAAATTATGAGGAGCGTTTTTGAGTTTCAAAAATTTTCCTATCTTTATATACATAGAGGTGGAACTCCTGGACTAGCACTGAAATCCAATAGGCAGGATGTGAATTGTTCAGTATGCAATATGACTAAGTAGTGGTAAAATATGATAACTCATATTTCATTAGTATTCAATATACTTTAATAATAATAGTCGATCAGAGTTCGAATAGTAACGACATTTTCTTCATAAGTAGTTGACAAATGAATGAATGAACTAAATAATTTGTTTTTACTTCATACACAAAAATCAAGACAATTATTTAAGAACTTCTCTTCCTTCAGACACTTGGTTTTGAAGATCAAAAGGATTTATAAGCAGAACATTTTATGCTAAAAAGTTGAAATGATTAAAAACATTTTTACCTAGATATATTATTGTTATACAAGTATCCTTCAGGGGTTGTATTAATTTTAAAGAACTTGTACTATTTCTTTAGTAGAACATATACTAGTACCTGATTCTATGAATGCGCAAAATAACCACATTGTTATATGTTGTAGGTATTATGATGACTTAAGGAGAAGAGCAAAGTTACATAATGTATTTATGGGATCTTTATGATCTCAGAAATATTTGTTCATCCAATTTAATAGAGGAATTATATTAATTCATTTCATTTCTATTTTTTTAAAACACAAAACAAATTTATGTACTTCTAGTTTGTTACTTAAAATTGTTGTTGTAAAACTTATAAGTGTACTTAAATTATATTTGATCGGCCTAGGAATATATGGGCTATCAATGGCAATATATATTGTGAATAAAAGTATTATCACGATATTAATATTTTTGACCGATTCCGATACAAAAATTGGGACACGTATTTCAACAACTTTTGGTTAAAGCTAATTTACGTGGTCGCATTTGTAAATGCGACCACAGTATTTTATTTTTATATTTTAGGGGCTTGCTAAATATAATGAAAGTACTATGTATCAGTATCCCGGCACTGTGTATAGTACCGATACACGGAACAACACTAATTATAAACCAAATATCAAATCACTTTTGTTACGTCATTTCGTCTTATTCTTTGCTTAAGAACTTACATAGTAACTAAATTATAGTTCCTAGATCACTTTAATTATTCTATTTTTTATATTTTCAAATGATTTAACTATTTTTGAGAGGAAGAAGCTAAAACTTATGGAGTATTCATCTTTATTTTCTTTTAAATATTCCTCCATATTTGATAAGAACCTTACTTAATTATAATATTAAAGAATGTTAATGAAGGTATTGTAGCCAAAAAAAAAATCTACTCTCCTAATAACAATTAATTAATAATCATAAGAACAGAGAAGAATGATATATTAAGTAAATGAATTATTTGACATTTTTGTTTTATTAGTGATTAAGAGCTGACAAGGTAAGGTGAAGCCTGTAGTAATTGATATGATGATTGATGACTAAATTCTCATTCAGTTCATTTTTATTCGTTGTTCAACACGACGAGCTTTTTAGGATTTTCACAATATCGACTCTCAAAAGGGAAATGATAATATGGAAAAACATCTGGTAGCTACCCTTCTGTAATTTCTTTGTTGTCAACTTTTTAATATTAGGCATAATTTATTATTTGGATTTACTATGTATTCATAAATTCTACGAATCACAAACCCATCGTTAATACTTGTACATATAATATTCGAAAATTCAAAAAATGGGTGCACAATCCTTGATTAAATATATTTTTATATATCTAAATCATAAATAAAAATATTCTCCTATTTGAGTTCATAACACCAAGAGTTAGCTGCTTTAAATTGAACGAGTCAATTGATGAAAATCAGGTGAAGGGAGTGTGTTTTTGTTTATTCCGAAAAGCTTGTCGTACAAAATGAGATCTGTATTATTTGGAATGTAAAAAATATGCAAAATGCCGCGTGCGAGATTTTGTGGAGTTGGCTCTTCGAACAGTACTTTCCTTTATTACTGAGGGGAGAACATCTACCTGATAGTAAAGATCTCCCATGAAGGAATACATGCATTAAGGTTAATAAAGCAAATAAAATGCAAACAAAAAGGGCTCAAGTCCTCGTATAGTTATTATTAGTTTAAAATACATAATTTCCTGACATTAGTTTCAGTTAATTTTCTGCCTCTCATCTATGGTAAACATAATGTTATTATTTATTATTGATGTCTTCATTTGTATACATATATAATGGAGAATAGCAGCTATTAGCTCAGTCAAACGTCATGACAGCTCAAGCTGCTTCCCTCTCAACATTCATCAAATTGTCAGAGTTACCAGGTTGATGATTTTCTCTTTCTTTTTTTATTACAAGCCCGATTTGTATATTATTTACATTTCTACCTATCTCTGACTATGATTACATCTATCAACCTTTCCTCTAAAAAGAGGAAGATAAAAAAACTAAAATAAATTTGCAGATAGTTAACCAATCAGCAGCAATCAGGCTCTATACTTCCCAACTAGGTATTTGGAAGTTATTTATTTAACAGTAGGAATATACTGAGTACATATAGGATTTAATTCGAGTTGCGTTGATCAACATTAGGAGCACACACTAATAAGGGGATTCATATTAGTAGAAAAATCGACAACGGAATTAAAACTCGGAGTAAATTTTCCTGTTTGTAGTGGAATAACACCGTGTGAAATATATACATATATTTATTTATACGCCCGTATATTTATTTCAAATTATATGTATTGTATTTCTTTCTGTGATAGCGCACTAATCCAAAGATTTATCTATTCAAAATCCTTCGATCTAGATAAATGAAAGCAAAGTATAAATAGATATCACATACATACGCATGTAATACATGTACTAGATGATTAATAGCTCGTTGATTAATATATACATACATTTAATTATCAAATAATGTGCGGATATATAAATCATTCCTTCGTGATACTTGTTTCGCGTTGCGTAACTTTTTCTACGTTATACCTTGCTAAGATGTGTAAAATGACAGCTCTCATTCAATTAATTACATATATGTTTGTGTCGCATCTAGTTAGGCCTACAATTAATTTTCAAGATCATTTACATATATTTATTTATTGATATATATAATATGTATCGAAATCATCCACAAAAGTCATTTGCTGCACTTACAATGTGATGTATTAAAGTGTTATCAAGAATGAAAACATATTATTATTATTGTTATAATTATAACAGAACAAAGAGTCTTTGCACTAATGCCAATTTCTTTCCATTTTTCTTCATTCCTCACTTGATAAATCTGTGAAATATTTTCTTTTCATCAAATAGACTCTTCACCATGACAACTTGAATGAATCCTACTCCAAAGAGGGTAACTATTACAAATATTGAATAAAAACTAATTTTATGTCCAAGGTTAATAGCAATGTTGTGATCCCGAGTGTAATGTGCTTGAGTGACTGATTGGTAGAATGAAATTCTTTCAACATATTCAAGAATGTTAACTATGGCAAAACGTATATCGCTCACTTTCATTTGGTATTCTGGAAAAGAAGGATTAAATTATTCTATGTAAGCTGTAAGTCATTTGAATTCAGTTCATATTTTGGTTAGGGATTTTTACTGTTAGGTGCACAGTACTACTTATATAATAGTTGTATAAATGACATTAAATGTTAAAATGAATGTCTTTTTATTTTTATCAAGAATAATGAAAAAAATGATTAATTAATCATTATAATCACACGACATGGATGATCACTTTTGAGACAATGAAGTTATAAAAATACGCTACCGATGTAATTAATTGATTTTTTTTTAAATTATGAATATCATATCGCTATTAATAGACCTTTATAAGAGGTATGCATCTGCATAGGAAACTATACAGTAGCTCATGTCAAGGATCAACATGTTCCATTGTGTCACTCATCATTTTCCTCCCTCCCTCTTACCTTGTTCATGCTTTACGTCATAGTCTTTCATTTCCTTTCTTTCCTCATCAGTGATAGATTCGTAGTCATCAAAGTCATTCTCATCATTTGCTTCCTTAGGAAGAGGGTTCTTCACATACATTTCAAAGTACACATATAAATCAGACCATGAGTCACTTGAGGAAAAAGAACAAGGGTTAAAATTGACAATGATGAATGAGTAACATCGAGCAACAAAAATTTATAATCTACTTACACGTTTATCAAACAAATTTTATATTCCCCGTCTATTCTAATATTAAACTTATGATCATGGTCGTCGGTATATGAATTCGGATTTTCTTTTAGAGGTTCTCGGGGAACGTAACCTCCATAGAAATCATATACTTCAATGCTTACACTCGAGTCCTCAATATGATCACTCTCTTTACTAATTGGCTATCAAAAACAAGAGTTTAAAAATGTAATTATCTATTATTAAATATTTACAATATCCATAGTATAAAGAAGAACAAAAATAGTATTACCACATAAGTCAAGGTGAGTATATTTCCAGTCTTGAGGGAATCTGTAAAAAAACATTCTTTGCCTTTATGTGGAACTATTGTTGTAAATTGTGCTGCATTTGTCTTCATGGAGAAACATGATACTCCGTTTCCAGCGAAAAGTCCAATTAAATAACTGAATAAAAATAATAATAAACAATCTCTCATTGTAGACCTTGTAACTAGAGCAACCTACACTTATATGTAATGATGTTATTATTCGACACTTTGACAAACGTAGGCAACATACATAAACATCTGTGAAAGTCAATGTTATGGCAAGAGAGAACAGGAGACACACATATGAAGAAAAAAAAAATAGTTAATACACGTAAGCTTAAATTTGCGTCATAAATATCAAACCGAGTTGGCATGTATCTAGGTAAATACAGGGATTTGTATGCAAATATGTACATTTAAGGTACTAGGAATTTATGATATAATATCCATTGGTTTCCATAAGTGACACTTAAAATGTAAGTCAAGCAAGACAAAAAATACTTTTATATTTGACATGTTAAATTGAGAAGTAGGTTAAATTTACATTTTGTCATTATTTCCAATCAAATAAATAAATTATTTGAAGCATAATTGCATTAGATCCATCCACTCTTTTTATATGCATTTGTTATCTCTGAACTTGTATACATAGATCATCTTGACACAACAATAAAATCTGAAATTTCTGTACACATCTAATATATAATATTTAAGATGGTTGAAAGCTTTCAAATTAATAATGTAATTATTCAGAGGAGGAGTTTTTGTGTCCAACAACAGTAGAGCTAAAGAGGATATAAGCATTTTATGATGGGAGGTTGAGAGACCAACTTCAATTATTCCGTTAGATATTAACTATATTTTCGTGAAAGAAAAGGTTTAAAGATAATTTTTTGTCTAATAAAAGGCACGACGAGCTTTATGGGATAAACAAAAACACACTGTATTCTCCCTTCAGCTGATTTTCATCATTTGACTCTTTTGATTTAAAGCAGCTGACTCTACGTGTTATAAACTCAAAAAGAGTATTCTTATTATTTATGATTTTGATGCATACAAAATATATTAAATCAAGCATTGCGCACCTTTCTTTGAATTTGAATATATTACAAGTAGTAACGATTGGTTTGTGATTGGTAGAATTTATAAATATTTAGTATATCTAAATAATAAATTCTGCCAAATATTAACAAGTTGGCAACAAGGAAAATACAAAAGGGTAGCTACCAGTTGTTTTTCCAAAACTTTCCTTTCCCTTTTGTCAGTCGAGGTTGCGAGTGGACAAAAAAGCTCGACTTGGGTGTGACAAAAGAGTTTACTCTCCATTTTACTCTCCAAAATCGTCTCAGTTGACAAGTTGTATTTTGAATTTATCTTTATTAAAAACTGTCATGATTCCTTCTTTCGACTGTGATCCCCTAAATAAGTTTAAATAATTATACATTCTTACAAGCATTTATGTACATGGATACACAAAAATATGAAAATTAGCAATCTTTAAGATAAATTTAGATTTAAAAAAATCGCTGGTACAGTGTCCATGTTTGTTATATAGCCCCAACAATCCTAATCTTTTTTTCTACACTGTGTATAGTTTAAATAAATACAAGGGAGATGACAATGGAATATATATATTTGCCATTTTTTCAGCCGGTACCCCTCCTCACGTCGAGCTTTTTTTTTATGCAACAGAGTAGTCGATGGTATAGATAAGAACATCTTATGTCATCACCCCTTTAAGATTCGGATGGAGAGTGGACTTAAAAACGAGTGCTCCAAAGTACGGCCTAAAACGGATAAGTTGCAGTAGTCACTACATATGATAATAATGATATTTGTACATCAACTCAATTTCTTCTTTTTTATCACATACGTTTATGTAAGTTACTACCATATTATAAATTATTTTTCATCAACAATAATATAGGTGTCATGGGTACCTTTATTATAATGTGAGAAAGTTCAAGAATGGTACTAAGACAATAACAGAGGATTCAATAATAAAAATTGTAAGAGGATGTATATTAATTATAATTATCGAGTAAAATCTATAATTCATATTGCACAATAGAGAAACACAAAAATAAAATAACTTTATTCAATCATCGTCTACTCCATGTAGTGTCTACATTTTTTTATTCAACCCTTTTATCATCATTTAAAAATCATCAAAACAACTTCAAACAATCAAATGTAATGTGGTCATTTATATTTTTCTAAGAAAAAAATAAAATGGGATAAATTTCCATTATCTCAATTACATACATAGTTATATCAGACAAACTGAACATTGATTCGGAAAGGGAGTGGAGATTACAAATTGAGTAAATAAATAAATAAATAAAATGTACATTAATTTGAATAGATAACACAATGAAAATGTTCGTGGAAATGGTTAATATAACAATTTCAAATATAATTTAAAAAAAAAAGAAATATTTTAAATTATTGATTTATATGTATGTAGTTAATTCAATTCCATTGAAATCAACATGGTGACTACAATAGCGATTTACTGAATGTCTACAACAGTTAATAGGGACAGTTACCTCCTTCCTTCTCCTCTCTGCTTAAAGCTACTGATTGTAAGAGTAGGGGAAAATAGATTGATTCCTAGTGAGCGTAAAATACACTACAGTTGTACTTTTTTGTAAGACGAACACACTATATTATTAGGAATGTAAATAATATGCAAATGGGGTTTGTAAAATAAAAAGAAAGAGAATATCAACCTGGTAACTCTGACAATTTGATGAATGTTGAGAGGGAAGCAGCTTCAGCTGAGCTACAAGCTGCTATTCTCCATTATATACATATACAAATGAAGACATCAATAATAAATAATAACATTATGTTTACCATAGATGAGAGGCAGAAAATTAACTGAAACTAATGTCAAGAAATTATGTATTTTAAACTAATAATAACTATACGAGGACTTGAGCCCTTTTTGTTTGCATTTTATTTGCTTTATTAACCTTAATGCATGTATTCCTTCATGGGAGATCTTTACTATCAGTTCTCCCCTCATTAATAAAGGAAAGTACTGTTCGAAGAGCCAACTCCACAAAATCTCGCACGCGGCGTTTTGCATATTATTTACATTCCTATATATTATTTTCTTTTATTATTTTAAATTCAAACATCATCAGTTGACGAGCTCTTTTACATGGTTGCCAACCTTTTTTCGACATAATCAAATAAGATTATGTTGATGCCAGGATACTGATATGTTGACTATTAGAGTGGTCAGGCTGAGTAAACCCAGGTATAAAAAACTTATACTCAGAAATTGTCG